>VZSF01010126.1:397-643285 GCA_013398295.1 Chionis minor | reverse complement strand
GGGGGGAGAGGGGAGGGGGAGTGTTCTGTAACAAAGATAAAAATAAAAAGGAAAGATTAAAAGTGGAGAAGAATGTGCTTCCTGTAAGCAGGGAACCATTCCCTCGTTTGCAGACAGAGAAAGCAAGGGGAGAAGCATGGAGAGAAAGTCAGAAATTTCCCCAAAGAAGCTTTCCATCCTTTGTCATTCCTACCTGTGAAGAATGTCCAGAGACAACTCAAGAAAAGCAGATACATTACTAGAAGCCCCAGCAGTATAAAAGTTTGGGGAGACTGCCTGAGTTGTTTTTGTTGTAGAGTATTTACTCTCCTGTAGGTCCTGTGAAGTCTGATATTTCTGGCTACCCCTAAATTGGGAAGAATGTCTTGAAGCTTTATAATTTTGCATCAGCAGCATTTAGCCATCCTGCCATGAATTATTATATATTTATTACCTTGCGTCTTTCCTCATCAGATTTGATAAGTTAAAACAAGATCACATGTATATATTAAAGTCAACAATGAAATTTTCATTGGATTTGAGATTCCCCAGGACCACTGATTGTTAGTTGAAAGTTCTATAACTTTCATACTTCTGCTAGAAAACTACTCTTGCACACTAAATATTGATTTTTGACAGACTTTTCTACAGAAAAAAATATTATCAATAAAAATATTTATTCTTAATTTTCAATAATAATTTGCATGATCATAGAAGCCTAGAATATCCCCTAAGGATCATTAAGTCTGACTCCCTGCTTCTTGCAGGACTAGCAAAAACTAAACTATGTGATTGAGACTGTTATCCAGACAATCCTTGAACTCTGACAGGCTTGGTGCCATGACCATTTCCCTAGGGAGCCTATTCCAGTGACTGACCACCCTCTCAGTGAAGAACCTTTTCCTAATGTCCAGTCTGAACTTCCCCTGAGGCAGCTTCATACCATTTCCTCATGTCCTATCACTGGTCACCAGAGAGAGGAGATCAGCACCTCTCCCTCTGCTATCCTCTTTGAAGAAGCTGTAGACTGGGCTGAGGTTGGTTACCCCTCAGCCTTCTCTTCTGCAAGCTGAACAAGCTAAGTGACCTCAGCTACTCCTTGTTAGTCTTGCCCTCGGGGTCTTTAGCCATCTTAGTTGCCCTCCTCTGGACACACTCTAATAGTTTGATGTCCTTCTTATATTGAGGCACCCAAAACTGCACACAGTTTGCCAGGACACTGACCCACAGGATGTGGGCAGGGCTGGGATGGTGACAGTGTTGTGATCCAGTAGCAGTCCCAGATGAGGTGAGGTGACGAGCAAGGGCTGGAGTGCAACTAGGAGGAGACACAGGACTAGGGGCAAAGTAAAGAAATCCCAGATCCAACCAGGGTTGATGCAGGAAGCCCAGGCAACCAGTGAGCACAGTTCGAGGCCAGGCTGTTGGTAGGACCAAGTAAAATAGGCCCAAGGTCCATGCAGGAGACCTGGCTGAGCACAGTCTACATGTATGATGAAGCCCAAACTAGGATACTCCTGAGCCAAAGGACAAAGGGAACTTGGCTGGGGGCTCAGGTGAGGCTGGTCAGGGCAACCAAGCCTTGCTGGGACCCCCAGGGACCTGACAATATCTTCATTTCCCCTACCACATCTGCTAGCGTCCTTGTTTAACAAGAGGCTTTGGATAACTCTCAAAAAATAGGCCAACATTCAGATGTAACTGAACTTGAGAGGGCAATGTTTTATTTGAACTTTTCTGCAGTAAACATTATTTGTGCAATAATCAAGGCTAAGTAACAAGGGTATACAAACAGTAGGTTAAGCCTTTGCCTCCTTAGAGTCTCTAAGAAAGACTTGTCACAGTTTGGTGCTATGGTCTTTCCAGCTGACTAAAGAAAGCCTTCCTAGTGTGGGTTCTGAAACGTAAAAAAAATTTAAGATAATTCACTGAAAGGATAATGGATACAATGTTAATTGCAGTATGGCTATATTTGCTACAATTACACCAAGAAGAATTATCATTCAAATGAGAAATATGAGGCATGTACAAGTGCAGAGTCATGACATACTGTGTATATCATGGGCCAAGCGACTGAATAATATTTGACATTTGTCTGCCCATATCCTTATCTCTTTCCCTTTGCTTGTGCTCCTGTTTTATTGTATACCAGATCTTTCTTTCAGTGCCCAGAATGAATCATAAGGGCAGAAAAATACTGATGTAGTTTTGCCTTCTGTAGCAAAATACTCCATATCCAGGAATAAACCGTAACACAATGAATGCAACAACTGAGGAAGTATTGTATTTCAAAATGGTATATATAAGTGTATGTGTGGGACGTGGCTTTGAAATTTAGACTACTCCAGCAGAAGAAAAATATCTGAGTAATGCTATTTGCATTCATGCTATTTCTTTTTTTTTCTTTTTTTTCCCTTTCTTTGTTGTCACTATTTTTATATTTTGGTGAAATTAGTACCATGGGACTGACTTCCATCTTCCTGTGCAAAATTGATTAAATTCTACCCCTGGAACCATTTAAATTAGTTGTGCTGGGGGCCTGAAATACAATGTTGTTAAAGTAGGAGAAAATTCTCAAGGTCTCATGCCTTAAGTTAATAATAGGTCCTGCCAAAATAAAACGTATCCAACCCTAGACTTAAATCCAGACAAATACTCCAGCTTTCAGTTTCAGCAAACATTTGCCATTTGAACAACATTATTTTGGTTGTTAGGACTTTTTTAGGCAAAAATTAGAAAGCAACAAAGTTCCTTTCAAAAGGCAAAACCAATTGAATAAATGACATTAACATGTGCGACTGCAGTCTGGTGCATACAACTGTATTAAACATTTTTGCAATAAAAAGCCATCGGCCTGGAACAGCTTGGCTTTCTAAGCTGATAACATTTTAGTGAGAAAATAACTTTAATAATCCCCCTGAACATCATATGCATGCACAAATTATTAGATTAGGCTGTCCTAGTTATTTGGTTATTACAAGGCTTCTGCAGGAATCACACCCAAGCCACAGGAAAGCACCAATTAAAAACCCCCAAAGCCTAAACATAGCATAATTGCCACAGGGAAGGTGACGATTAAACAATAATATTTAAAATAAATGGCAGTGTTGAAAGGCTTTTCCAAACTGTGTTTTAATCACGTTTGATAAGTCTTGAAGATAAATTAGACAAACCAGTATAAAACACAGGAATTTCTCTTCCAATTAGGAGACTGTTCACAGCAAGAAAGAGGACATAATGAGTCAGGGAACCCTACATCTTTGTAGTTTCTGATTTGAATCCCAAGTTAATTTCATTGGACTCTTCTCCCTCTATATTTCTAGCTTCCCCTTCCTCCCCCTTTTGAATGCCTGACCTGGCTTTTTGGATCGATTCGGCTAGCAGGTGTTCTTTATCTTAGTTCCCTCTTCAGTAGACGGAAATTGATACTTCCAGGGTGCCAATTCATCCCCATGGCCAATCAACATCTAAAGTAGACAGGATGAAGTCTACCCTGGAGCTGCCTATCTGTTCAGGTGGTGAGCTGAATCCTCCCTCTATCATTCACATAGCAGAGGACTGTTCCTCTGACAACAGCAGTAACATTATTTCAAATTGGACAGAGAACAAATAACTTTTCAAAGAGATAAGGTGCTTCTTCATTCTTGCTAGTGATTGACAATATACCAGAGGCTTCTAAGGCTCCTTTTCTCCTCTTCCTTGCTACAGAATTAATGAATCTTGCTTTCCTTTCTGCTCAGTGGAACAGCTCACATTTGAGATTTGAAGCTCCTTCTCTTCCCAGCCCTGGTCGTGGCCTGATATAGATACTGTGGGAGGTAGAAGAGAAGCACTCTCAGGCTTAGGAAGGCATTGAAGGTGTATTTCTCTGTTCCTTAGTGAGTGTTGGTACCACAAAGCTTCCAAGGAAAGGCTAGCACGATTTTGTTTTTAAATTCCTGCAGCTACCAAGGCATTTTTTAAAGCACCTGAGGCTGTCAATGTGTGCTTGGTGGACTCTGAATAAACTCCTGTGCACGGTCTCTATATGTTCTCATTGTAGCTCCTGAATCACGTTTGAATTCAGGCTGGAGCTAGATACCTCCCTACACATAGAAAGAGTTATTCTGGGCATAAGCAGAACTCAGATGCCCAGAAAAATTTGAAGTTAAATGATGAAGGACCTACTGAACTAAAGTTATCCCCACAGTTGAGCAGCAGCTGAACAAGGGCAAAGTGTTTGGACTTCAGCACCCAGAACTTTCATGTATCTATGGTCAAAGGGATATCGGACAGAGAGGAAAAATGAATTAAATACTTCCCTCCAGCTAATTGTTATTCCTTTGTAGAGCCATTAGGTGGAAAAGAAAAAAAGTAAATACTTAGGAGATTTGGGTTGTTAAGAAAGGCCAGGAGGGGAACATTGCTTGAGTTGAAAGAAAGAACATAGTATGATACAGCAAATGACTTCACAGGCCATTGGACCTAACGCAGTCACAAGAACTCACCTGCCCTGCAAAAGGGTGACATTTTCCTCAGGAATGAGATTGCGAGGTTTTATTGCAGCAATGGAAAGTCAGTGCCAATGCACCTGCTGCGTTGCAACACCAGTGCCAACAGAAACACTGCCTTGCAGCCTTCCTGAAGATATACAGAAGAGTACCCTAGAAGTATCAGTCTTCACATAAGAATGCAAAGAACTCCCCAAGAGCTCAGCAGATCCTCTACAGAGATCATTCTGTGCAGGAAAGGGTGCAGTCAAACATACTGGGCAGCTCTGAATATGTTTGCTAATGATAAGAAACCTTTGCTTGAGGATGCTGTGTACACCCTTTCCTCTGGCAAAAGCATATTAATATCAGCTGGATGGCAATGATGGATTTTGATGTGAAGTGCGTGAAAGGGATAAGGTGACCATGTTTGTTGGAGAACCAGGTCCGCTTGTGGCTTTTTCTGTGCTCTTTTGCAGTTAGGTGGCAGCTAGGGATGTTAAACAGATAGGTGTTTGTTAGTAGCAGGAACCTATGGAGGCTTTTTTCCTTTGCTCCCTTCCCATATTAGCACCACTTAATATAATGTTTGTGCCTATGACATGTCCTGTGGGAGTGGGGCTGAATGGCTGTGTCCCCCTTCCTTGTTGCTGTCCCTACATTTCAGACTGGGGCTGTGACAGCTCTGGTACACGAAGCATGTTAAAGAAGCAGCCTTTAAATTTTAATTTCCATACTTTAAAGTGATTCTGTGTAGGAGTTTTCTGCACTTAAGCTTCCTGATGTGCAATCAATCAAAGTCATGGCTGCTGGAATAACATTTGGTTCAAGGTACCCTTTAGGCAGAGTAAGTGTTGCAAACTTGACAAATATGTTTACAAAATAAACATTGTATTGACAACTTAAGCAAAATCTCTCTTGCAGCTGCATATCCTGGGAAAGAAAAAGAATCATACCCAACACTTAACTATGAGTATAACCTACACTGAAAAAACCTCAAATCTTTTAAAATTTCCCTTCAGTGCTTCTTGCTGTGTCCAAAACCAAGTTGACAGTAACAGTCAAGAAGGAGTGTGTACTATTATTGCACATTTTCCCCCGTCTCTTTCATGTTCTCCTCCTGATATGTCTGACAGTGACACAAATATTCATTTTCTGCAAAATCCCATTTGCAGTATGGTGGTGATGCAGTGTCCCCAGGAAAGTTCTTGTGGATTTAGGCAGTTCTGTGGAACAGCCACCAATGCAGATCCCCCTCACAGCCAAGTGGGAAGGATGATCTGGACTTTAAAACACAGATGTGGTAGCCATACAATTAGGATTTCGTTCAGAGCTCTGCCACAGGCTCTTCCTGTAGCCCTGGGCACTGTACTTGAGGGAAACACACCTTTATTTCCCTTTTTGTAAAATGGAGCTAGTAATGTTTCCCTGCATTGCACATACTAAGCAAGTAGCTTGGTTTCTTTAAGACTCTTCATTAAGATCTTTCAGGGGAAAGAGGCAGAGCAATACTGAGACCTTTTTTGTAGTCTTTGAGTCTCATTAGAAGCAATGTACTCTCTGCTAACATGTACTGTTCCATGCAGAATAGTTCTCAGATTTTTTTTTATTTGTTTGTTTTCTTTTTCACCTCTAGCGTAATGACAAGTTAGTAAATGTCAGTTCATGTGAGAAACATTTAACAAGGTTCACCAGCCAGGCAAGTACTTCCCCACAGCTCTAATTAATAATGATAGAGCAAGTGTTACTGAAATTTCTGACATCTATTAATAACTTAACAGACATAAAGATAGCTCTTAAATATAATATGAAGTGTGTCTCTCTGTATTTCTAGCCATGTGTCACTCTCCTTAGCAACTCACTAGTGGGGTCAGAGTCATTAAGTAGTAGGGACTTTTCAAAAGATACGTTTATTAATGCTGAATGGCAATAGTGGGTAACAGGGCAGTACAATCTGGGCTTCTATACAGGACCAGCCAGCTCTTCTTTTGATCTAATAGAATTCAAAACTGTGTATTATGTGCTAATTCTGCTGAGTCATAATGGAAATGGAGCTTGTAATAACCACATGCATATAAAAGATGTAGGTGTGCATTCCTGCATTTAAGCTAGTAGCAGGAACAGACCGATGTTGCAAGAATATGTAGTGCTGGAAATAAAGCTGGCGGTGAGCTATTACTACCCTAGACTTACCAGTAAAGCTACAAAATGATTCAAGGAAGATACGTGTTCATTCCCAATTATGCAAATAGGATTTCTGGCTTAGGCAGTTCATTAAAATCTCCTGAAAGAGTTATAATTTGACCCTGATCTTCATGATTTAAAATTCTGACCAATGTGTTTTCTGAGCTTCCTTATAATGTTCAGCGTTAGAAAAAAAAAAAAAAAAAAGAAAAGAGAGAGAGAGAAAGGGAGTTAACATGACTCACTTCAAAGCTTTGTTCTTCTCTAGCTACTTATGGAACTGACAGGGGAAAAGTTATATAGGTTGTTATTTATATACAAGCTGTTGTCTTCTTTTGCGTAGGCTGGCTCTGTTTTGCAGCTTCTTTTAAGTTACACGACTCATCTGAGCAGGTCAGAATTGCCCAAAAATTCGAAAAAGCTGCTCCCTTTCTCCCCCACATTTGACACATGCTGTGCCCAACCTGGAGAACTTGGGCTGGTGCAGCTTCTGTGCCATGTGGCCCTGCCATCCGATGGAAAGCAGAATACAGGCTCTGGGGCACCCAGGTCTGTGGCTTCGCAAGAGGAACAATCCCTGTGCATTACATGGCTGCTCCTTTGTGGGGGCATTGCAGGCTGGCCGTAAGTTATGCCCTTGGTGAACAAGCTGGCTTTTGCTTCTTGCTCTGAAGCCCTGAGAGAACAGAGAGGAGTATCAGAGGAAGTGCCCACTGACTCTGTGTCTGACACATGAAAGGCTGGGCAGTTGGCTGAAAGGCACAGAGTCTCTTTGTTTTGTGAAATGGTGCCTGTGTCAAGACCCTCTACCAGCCAGAGCTTTGAGGTGGATGTGCCTGTATCTTCTTTTCACAATGACATGCAGCAAAAGATTAAAAGGCTTTTCTGAACTTCAAAATTACTTGCATTTCATCAGAACATGAATAGAATGAGAAAAGTTGATTTTATTTCTTTTTAATAAAGAAAACTCAAAGCAACTAGGTAAGACTAAGCAGAAATGCAAAGGTTCATACACAGCTCTCTTCCTACCTACTGTGTCCTCAATTCCAACCATCCCAATGATTTTCAGTGGCAGAAAACTCAGTTTGGTCTCCCTTATGTCGTAGGAAATTATTCTGTCCATCATCTCTGAGGCGTCTGGCTTGTCCTCAGTACAGTTCCTCCAGATCCCACAGCATTAAGTCTTTTGGACCTTCTCCAATTGAGCAGGATTAGCAGCTCCCCAAGGATGCAGCAGTCTCCTATCCTTGTAGGTGGTTCAATCTCACCTATTTGCTGCATGTGACACAAACTAGGAGCACACACAAAAAAAAGAAGTAAAGGAACCTATACCACCAATTATAATGCCTTGCTTGCGGGAAGGATATAACCCAGTATATAGTATGCAAGAGCCTATAAAATTGTGACTAGAGAGAACCAGAAGTGATTTTTTCCCTACTTCCTGCACAGATGAGCAATCTTCACTGTGAATATTCATTGAGCAGCAGCGATATGCTCAGTAAATATAGAATTGTTAGCTCCCTCCGGGATTTCTCCAGCCTTTTTGTAAGGTGAACACGCATATGTCAGCATCATGAAGTCACCCTGCAAGCAGCCAGCAAGATTTTGCTTGCTATGGGGCAACAGACTTCAACAAGTCTTGAGCATGTGGCATCAGACTGACATGAAAACCGTTGCCCTTACTTGGGTTGCAGTGCTTTGAACCTCCAGGACCAACAGCAGCCTTTCTGAGAGGTGCCTGCATGATCCTGCACGTAGCTCTCCATCTGTACTTTAGACTGCCTCAGCCACTGGTACTGAGTCTTGTGGGCATCACTAGGGCTCAGTGGTGGGTGGCTCTGATTTCCTGTTCCTTGGAGAGTCTCTGGATGCTTTAACTACAACTGCAGACAGTACAGAACAAATGCACACGTTCTGGCATTAGAAAACGGATGAGGAAGATGGAGCAGTTTATAGGAGTAAACACTGGACTTCAGGCTAAGCAATTAGGTAACCTTCAGAAAAGGATTCTCCTGTTATGGAAGTCCAGTGCTTTGTCTCAAAGTTAAGCTGAGAAGGGAATACAGATGTGCCCCAAACACAAGGCTGCACGGCTAGAAGGCTTCTGCACAAACATCCTTCAGTGAGAAACGATGATGTTCTTAGCTATCGCTTTCATTATTTATTTGCACTTGATTCCTAACTGTTGTGGCTGGAAATGACCTCACTCAGTCTTGCTGTGCGATGACACTGTTTTGAACAAAGCTCTTAGTATGAGAGTCCTGGAGACAATTTAACTTTACGGTATGATTCAGAAAGTACTTGGATTTACAGCTCAGGTGAAAATGAAATTTGGTGAAAAACACAATAGCTGCAAGCAAAACCTTAGTACGAGATTCTGCTTGGAAGCAAAGTCTCAGAATTTGAGAGGCCTGATTTTTACTATAAATCAACAGATTATTTTGTCTCTTGAATTGCCAAGGAGAGAATTGTATTCTGAGTTATGATGTTAGAAGCAGATCATCAGTAAGCTATTACAAGTAATCTGAATCTGCAGTTGAAAATGAGTGTGAAAGATGACACTGTCTTTTCTGTGCTTGAGCGAGTCCTGGTGAGGACTTAAGATTCACCCGGTGAGTCCTCGCAAGTGTTCCTGGTGGTTCCAGATGAACACAAAAGGGAACCTACAATGATGTGTTTCCGCGCTGTTTTTTCTACTTGTTTGTTCCATGGCTGGCCTTCCACAAGTGGATCAGAAAACATAATTCAGTTAACAAATGTTCATTGGTCAGACATCTCTGGATGGAAAGGATGAGTAGATGTTGATTAGGAAGCACTACGTGAGTTTAGAAAAGAGAACAGAAAGATCATTACATTTCAACGAACGTGAACAGGAAAAACAAGGAAGGAGGTGCTTGCCAGTAGCTTCCAACCTGCTGTGTGGGTCTGCTTCTGTCTCAAAACCCAGTGTAATATGCAGTCTCAGCCTTTTTCTTCCAAAGAGGTGGTGCAACTTGACAGTCTGGAACTGATTAGTGGAACCAACACTGTGGGTCAAGCAGGTCCTTGATTGGAGGAGTCCACAGAAACTGCACTGTCCTGAGTGAGCTGACCTGCAAAACAGTGGTGTGGGCATGCAACCTGTGTTTCACCAAATGTAGTGTTGATCCCACATCCTGAGTCTAAGGGTTTGAACTAATTTGGGTGTGTGACAGGTACATTTACACTAATGTGGCAGCTCTGATCCCTTTAGAATATGAAAATTGATTTAGTGAAATTTAAAAAAAAAAAAAATCTTGCTAAATGCTGCTGTTCATTCCCCTTTGTTTGAATTCCATTTTCTTTCCTTTAACCTGCCTTATGCATCCCATTTTCTTTCTTTCTGCTTATTAATATTCAGACCATCAATTTCTTTCTACGTACATTTTCACCTTTGCCATATTCTATTATTCCCATTGTACATCCTCTTTCAATTCTGCATTTCCTTAAGTGCTTTACTGTACATGAAATATGACTCACTCACACTTACAATTGGAATTGGACCATGCTATCCCTTCTGAGCCCATGTTTTCTTTGATGTCAGCTTCAAGATCTTTTTTTAGGGACACTTTTATTTTTATTTTAAAAATCTCTTTTTTTCCAAAGACAGAAAAAGAATAATTTGATCTATTTGTCGCACCGTTATTGTTAGTTACATATTGTTTAAATTATCCACAAACAAAACATTTTTTTCCCTTCCAGTTTGATCAGATGAAGGTAGCGATTCAGAATACAGAGCCAGAAGAATCATTTAGAATGATAAGTGGCTGAGGAATAGTAAGTAACCGATCAAGTAATAGTCAAGAAAGAAGCATATGGAGATACTAAGTAATGTAATGGACCAGCCCATTCTCAGTTGTTTTACTCTGATGTTATACCTAGAATTGGTAAGGCAATTTTCTCTGACCAAAGAATTAATTTAATTTACCCATCTCTAATCTAGAGAGACTAGCAATCATAAAAATAAGCAAATGCCTTTTCCCACCAAATTACATTGCTGGAAGTCCTAGGAAATCTAGAATTTAGAGGTATATTCTTAGGGAAGAATTAGAAAATCAACTGTCTGTTCACAAACAGCAGAGACTAAGAGTGAAAGAAAAAAAAAAGGCATATTGCCCTAGGCATCCCTTTTCTAATTTTAGGTTTTTGTTGTTTGGTTCAGTGAATTGGATCACTTTTAATGGTTCACTTAATTGTGACTACAATAGGAAATACAGCACGGAGAGGATGTTGTAGAATGTTCTGCAGTCACCTGAGCTTTAATACAATTTTCATGCTATCCAATGGAAGAATAATATCTAAAAATGTATGTATAGGTGCAAATGTGTTTGGTATTGGTCACAGTAGCTACACTGCCATCTGCCAGTTTTGCAATTCTTGCCGATTTTACATGAAAGAGATTCTTTCCTATTGCTACAAAAATAAAAACCTGACTTGTTATTTGATAACAGTCATTCACTGAGTCAGTTAACTCTTCAAAGGTCAAAGTATAATGCAATTTTGTGCAATTCTTCCTAACTGTGTAGCAGAGGTAATAACTGCATCTGGCACAGCTGCAGCTGAGCTGAATGAAGATTACTTTTCACCTGAGGTGGCTGAGGCACTTTTGGATCTATAGAGGAAATGGAAAGGGTTTTCTGAACCTGAGTTAATGCTCTGTTTGGACAAAAAACAAAAGGAAAAAAAAAGAAACAAAAAACACTTCAGAAAACTGCAATCACAGCAGAAAAACTGGCATTTTAGAAAAAGGCACTCTGACTGTACTCAGATGCATACCACACCGGCTTCTTATTTCAAATGAGCCTTAAATATAAACACTTCTTTGGTAAGTATCAGCATTTTATTCTTTTTATGAATTTGATGACATTGTTCAAAATCCTGCCGGTGGTTCTTGCTAGTAATCATGTAATCATGGTTTTGTGGCTCCTCTTTAATCTTCCTTATTTTGTTCTCCTTGGTGATGGTTTTTATCCAAGCTCTCATCTACTATAGAATTTACCACTTAGAGTCCAAGTAGTCAAGTGGGCATTTAATGACATTAAAGAAATATTATATGTTGATTTCACTAGGAAGGAAGAGACAGAAACTTCTATTGTAAATGATACCCGAGACTGACATTGTCATCTAGCTACAAAGGCTGGCTGTATGTTTATTTGCCCATGTCTTAATGCAGCCACATGTAACTCTCAATTTGCACTGATCTCAGCTGGATATGGGGGTGTTTCTGTGTGATAAATGTCTTTCAATTACTTAACAATAAGAAGCTGCTTCCTTGTAGTGGGGACATCAATCCTTATTTGTCACCTTCATAAACTGATCACCATGGCTCCACCAATCTGTTGATTGCTTTCTTTGGTGCGTACACAAGAAATGTCACAAATATTGGAATTATTTATTTTATTTCTGCCAACATGACCTTGCTTTCCTGCCTTACTTTATTCACAAGCCAAACCAGAAGGATGAATTGGTGAGGCACTGAGTTGCTGCAGTAAACTGGGGGGCGTCTGCGTAAATTTTTTTAGTTTTCTTATGAGGGCAGGAGGATCTTTTTTTCCCTATGACTGTAGAAAGCTTTATGGGAAGACTGGTTGGTTTTGAAGGAAAAAAGAAAAAGTCATCGTCAAATGGTTGTCAGCCCTTATTCAAGACCAAATTCTTGAAGGCAGAAGAAGACAAAACATAAAAAGCAGGACCAAGGAAAAGAGCAGAGATGTGCAAAATATTAGTGGTGAGACACCGATGCTTGGTGTTGCAGGTCTCTTTCTGACACAGCTCAAGCACAGACTGTAGGTCTTACTGGCTTGTCTGAGAACTGACAAAACCACACCACCTCTGACCATCACATTGGTGTGGGGTGGGGTTAGTTGCCTCTTGGTCTGCAATACTACCGTAGAGCACATTTTTCTTGGCCAGGAAAGCCAGATTCCATTTACCAAGAGGACAGAGAAAGGTAACCAGGCTGGAGAGTGACAAGAACCACAATTTCCTGTTCCCACACAGTGTTGAGGATGTGGCTGAACTGGTGGGAGTAGTGGCATCCCCTGACCTGTTCTTGACCAGTGTTTCAGCACCAGGGCAATGAGAAAAGTCAACAGTGCCCTGGTGGATGCCAAAGCCCTAATTAATGGTGAACAAAGGAATTCACATATTTTTTTCTCTCTCTCTCTTTCATAGTTGTTATGGTTTGGGCCAGATTGACCACCAAGGTGGACAACAACTCCCCCACCTCCAGAGGCAGGAGTGGGAGTGAGACTTATGAGTTTAGAAGAAACTAAACTACATTAATGAAATATGAATAATAGAATAAAAAGAAAATAATGAAGTATATACAAAACCGTATGAAGCTCACAGGATGACAATCATGTCACCAGCAGACACTGGGAAAGTCCCAGACTGGACTCAGTGATGGATGGGAGCTGTATTCCCAATATGGATTGAGTATTGGGATCAAAGGCAGATGAACAGACAGAGTCCTCCTCAGACGCCAGCCATTGAAGAAAAAGGGCTTCGATCTCTCAGCTTTTATACTGAGCATGAGGCAGATGGGATGGAACACCCTGTTGGTCATTTTTGGGTCACCTGTCCTGTCCCCTCCTCCCCGCAGGTGTGACCCCTCTACACTTTTTCACTTCTGACCCTCCAACAGTGCAAATGACAAAGTTGTTTGGCCTTGGGTGTTATAGCAATAAGTACAAGCAAGAACCTCTCTGCATCCCATTCCTTGGCATCAGCTATAAACGTGGGTCTTACCACTCTGAGAGTCAACACTTTCTGTACAATGTGCTGTTAATTTCACTACTTTGGAGAGACCTAGCTAAAAAGTAAAGTCACTGAACAAAATTGATCCTGTTTTACCTCAAATCAGGACAATAGTTTTGATTGTCTCCAAAATGTGTTTCCACAAAGGGTTGAAAGGAGACAATCAGACAGAAATAACTAGTCCCTTTATTATTTGATCCATCCATGTGTCCAAACTTCACTCACCTTGATGCGGATCTGCTTGATCCTAGTTCCACTCTGCCTACATTTACAAGGCATGAATTCAACATAGTTTTTGGGAAAGGCCACCAGAAGCTCCTGTTTCCAAATAATTCAGCATTTCCCTTCTGTACCTTCTTATTAAGTATTTCTGTACTGGTCTGAGCTAGACTTGAACTCCCAGCTTAGAGATAAGAGACATTTCAATGTATTGTCATCTTAGCAAAAAGTGATACAACACACTGTTGACTACCTGTTTAGAAAAGTGGGCTTTTGACCCTGGTTACAATCTCAATTAGTGTTGCTTCATTCCCAGTAGGAGAGGTCAGCCTGTCCCTGCATTATCAATGCATAATAAAATCACTCGGTTTGCTCCCAAGCTGAGCACCAGCAGTTATCTGCCCAAAGCACAAACCTTTGTTTTCTCAGCTGTAACCTGCTTACTTAGAAGAACTGCCTTAAGCTATTGCTCAGATTTATTTTTTTTCTTTATGTCTGAAAAATAGTCACACTATTTTCAAGGACGTCAAGGGCTTTTGAAGTGGAAATGGTACATCCTGTCTAAATTTCCTGTACAGAAAGAATGAATTGTCAGGAATGGGAAATACAAGGCAACTACACCATATGATTGCACAAAATGACACATGATGAATATGCCAATACTTCATATGCTCTTGGGAAGGAAAAACAAGCAGTCTTGGCTTCACCAATCTGATAACTGATTCTGTATTTATGGGATTACATTTTTTGAAGGTGCAAATACGCTTTTTGAGAAGAAAGATCATAAAGCATGAATACACACTGCCCGAGCTAAAAAGAAATACTTTATTGCTTCTCTACAATGGTTTTCCTTTGCCTCGAACACAAGTTTACTTTTTTTGTAATGTGTCACATAAAATATAGTTATGCATAATTTAAAGAAATATCAGTCTCCGGTGTGCAGTTCCCGCTCTGTGCTCCCTTTATCATGTCCTGTAGGATATACTAAAACACAGTCCTGTGTCATCCGAATCAGGTCTTAGCCATGTGTTGCAGAGGTTCACAAAGTTTTGGATAATACCTGCAGTTTCTTGGGAGCCAGCCCCACTCTGCAGATGGGGAGCATCTTACTTGCTCTCTTCAGTGGGAGTAGGATTGAACTGGCACAGTGGTGGCAGTCACCACTCACAAACTGGTACTGTATCTGCGGCATCTAGGGCTGGTTAGTACAAGAAAAATCGCTATTAGCCATATTAGTGAATTTTGTTACACACCTGTGACCCTGCCCAGGGGCTTCTCTCTGAGCGTCTTTGTAAATACCTTAAATCCCCGGTGATCTTCAAAGACTTGAAGAAATTTTTCCTTCATCTTTGAAGGAAAAACAAACCATAAATGGTTTTCATACTTTTCCTGGCTTGAATGCAGGCAGCATTTAGTTCTGCATCAGCAGTGGGTGGGAGGTTTAGCATCCCATGACTTGGCAGAACCAACAGTAGAAATAGAGCAAGAAATTTTGGTTGAATAGTTTATTCACAGAAAAAGGCAATTTTGGGTGACTGGAACAACTTGTGAGTCCCTGCTGAGCTAGGTGGGTACTTTCAGGTGGAATCTGAATACTGGAGTGAGGGTGTGAGAGTTTGTTTCAGAATTTTTAGATTAAATATTTCTTGCTTGTTTCTTGTTTTGTTTTGAAAATTGCTCATATTTCATTTACAAATGCAAGATGAGGTAGATGTTTCTAAAAAAAAAAAGAAAAAAGAAAAAAAGTATTGAACAAAATATTTTGGTTAATTAAAAAAACCAGAATGGCTTTATTAAAATAATTGGAAAAAGTGTATTTCACATTTACCAAATATTGTCATTTTTTCATTCATCCAGTAAACAAACAAAATCAGTTATGTCATCATCTCAGAACAGGCATTTTACTCTGAAGGTAGTAGCTTGGTTCCCGAGTGAGACATTTGGGACCTGATTTTAAGCCCATTTCACTTCAAAAAGGAAGAAGGTCACCAGCCAGGCTGATTGTCTTCCCAAGACACCTAGCAAAGCAGTCAGTGTGCTGATGAAGGACACATACAACTTTCACAGGACTCATCCACCAATGAACCATCTCCTGTCAAAATCTGTCCCATCAGTCTTTACTGTCCAGTAACAGAATAATAGCTCTGATAGCTTAACCTTTTTCATTGCAAAGTAAATTATGGAAAGGATATGGACATTAAAGTCTTGAAGAGGCAAACAAATATTTACCACAGGCTGGAAGACGAAAGTTTTCATTCTCATTCCCTCTCTGGCAGAAACAGCCCCCTTCGAAAGCAGGTCTCAAAGCCAGCTGCAATAGACATTTGCTTTACTTGCCCTCTCCTGAACACTTCATGAAGATTTCCTTACCAGTCAATCAATCCCATTAATTTTAGACTTTGTGGAATCTAAACCACTTTCTGTTTTATGCTGTATTATCCACAAAACTAAAAAGTCTTCTTGACCTGACCAGTCAAGGTATTTCACAGTGACCATGAACCTTTAAAATTGCACAGTGCAAAGGATAATTAACTGGAAAGTGTTGCAACAATAGAATAGTATAAAATGACTGAGGTTTTAGGACTGAGAAAGTTATTTGCATTTTCTGATATAAATTTGTTTTGGAATTATGTTATTCCATGGGGGTGAAACACGGGTTAAAAAAAAAATAGGCAGAGTAAGAATGAGACAAAAGAAAAACACTTTCCTTGTAATAGCAGCTGACAGCATGTTCTTCACCGAGAAACTTCTCTGCCTGGAAATTATGATGAAATCAAGACTGGTGCTTTCAGTTTCAGCTCTATAAAGCTGATATGCAGGAAAGAACTATCAATATCTTTATGAATTCAAGATTAAAAAAAACCCACAACACTATGTTTTATGATAACAGAATTTCATGTTTTGGTTTAAAAAAATAAAGTGAAATTTAATGTAACAATACCTTGTACTGGAAAGCAGTTTTACATAACTTTTGTTTCAGTTTTGATTTAAAATATTATTGTGTTCTACTTCCACATTTCCAATCTGAAAAATTATCTGAACCTTTTTTCCCCAAGAGATTATTTTGATGCATGGGAGAAATTAATTTCAAACTGTAACATTTGCCAGTAGCCAAAAATTTTCTTCTTTAAAAAAATTTTGCCTAGAATGTGGTATTGTGAAAAGCAGAGGTTTGGGGCTTCATATTACAAGTCAAAGGCATTTTTTCACAAGATCCTATCAACCAAAATAACTGAATATATGTTTTTAAAACAGGCTGAGGACGTTGCACTGCATATTGAAGTTATTTTTACAATGCAGAACTCCAGGAGAGAGTGGATGTGTCTTTATTTTCATTTTACACCTGTTTGACAGAATCAGACAGTTAAATCAGTTGCCCGGCATCTCATGGGGCTGGCTCTGTAGAAGAAATAGAGCTCACATTTGGGTTGACTCACAAATGTCAACAAATGACAGCTGCTCCGCTGCAGGACCCATGACCATGTTTTCCCCCGGCTTCTCTCCACAAAAGCATGATTCGTTCTGGTGGTGATACATGGCAATATGCCGAAAGATACCCAGAAGCTGTGAGAGAGTCACTGTGCTAAAATAAAAAGAACTGGAAAAGTGGAAGGTTTAGTTTTTACAAGGCCTTCATTAACAGTGTAATCATTCTTGGACTTTCATTTCCAGGAACTTCTCTTCAGTGATGCTACAGAAGTGCTGTATCAAGCATAAACTCGTCTTTTATTTATCTAGTGGGCATGGCCAAATAATAAATGAGGAAAATTATGAAGGGAAAGGAGTTGCTTTGTCACATTTACTATGCTTGGCCCTATCATACTTGGCTCTTGGTGCAGACAGCTCTCACTCTGAAAAAGTTCCCTCATTAACTGGCCCTAAAACATTTACAGAGCATCTGAATAATTGATATAATTTATGTTTTTATTGGTGGGAGCCCTTAAATCTCCTCCCCCCCAAACAACATTAAAGAGGAAGCTCTGCAACACGCAGTGAAAAATGGAGCAGCTATTTAAAGAAAGAAAAGGGCAAGAAAATCTTATTGCACTTTTGGAACATGATAATGCTGAGCAAGGCACAGTTTCCAAATATCCACTTCTAAAAGTACTGCAAAGTAAATGGATCCAGTGTGCTGTCAGGGGCACAGGTTTTCAGAGGAAGTTTTACAAGGTCTACCTTTGAAAAGAACAATCACCTCTAATTTTTCATTTTATACTTGGTAGCTTGATAAAGTCAAGTATGAATTTGTAGTGTTAGTGTGGATCTTGCATTCTGTCCTGCAAGTGAAATTATGGGGAAAGGTGGCAAATGCTCAGGTAATGGTCTCTATTACGTAGGCTCCTGTGGGGTAACTTCTGTTATTCTGCTCTGTTCTGCTTAGGATTACATCAGGATACTAACCAACAGAGATGATTCACAGGCTTTATCTAACCAAAGTTGGCATACAGCAAGCAGAAATATATGCCTGAAATAGCCATCAAAAACTCCAGTCTAGGTCAAAAATGAGACACTGTCATTTTTAGGGAACATTTCATTTGACTGCAGTATAGATACCTACCTTCCACTTAGTCCTAAAAATGCGTATTTCTTATAATTAATTAAAAAAAACACACTTACATGACATGTTTTAAGCTGCGTGAGACGAAAACTTCTCAAAAAAAAATCAGTGTCTATACTGCCCTGTATAGTGACAGCAGTGACTATGGAGCATGGAGATAGTAGTTAAGGAAGCTAGAGATACAGTGTTTTTTGATGAGTCCTTACCAAAGCAGATGATGTGAGCCTTTAGTTGAGCAAACATGAGCGTCTTCATGCTATGCTAGTATCTGGGAAAAAAACATGGTAATGCTGGTATTGAGTTCTTTGGAAAAAAAACCGAAAGCAATGGATATGCCTATGATGTCACAAAGTACTCAATTTTGCAGACCCTAGCTCCTATGAGCATGTGACTCAGCAATATTTTTAACTGAAAATTAGACTTGAAAGGTTCCTTGTACAATGCAAAGGACAAATAAGAACCTAGGAATGAGATACACACTAGAGCCTGCTGAGCGGAGAGTTTCCTGTGGAGTTAAGTGAGAAACAGCTGAGGACCTCCTAAAAAAAGGCATTTCGCTGACATGTAAGATACTGCAGTAAGAAGCTACAACATCTGCTAGGCAAGTGGTTATAGCACTCACCTGGAATGTGCAGACCAAATTCACATTCCTCATCTCACTGAGGAAATTGTTCAAGCACCATGAAATACTCTGTGATAGGGCTTTCTCAATCCCTGCATGTGTTTGGTACAGAGAGAGAGAGAATGACTTTGTATTCCATTGCTTAAGATTTGCATCCAGGAAGGCGAGTCTCTGTTCCCAGTCCCCAAGCCAATGTATTTTTAAGTGTTTTTACACAAAGTGGAACAGCTTCAGCGGGGGTGGTTGAGAGAGGTCCACTTCAGATCAGTCTGTGATCTGGTAGATGTGACCATTTCTTCCTTGTCAGAAGTAGTTAGAACCTGTGAAGACACAGGTTAAAGTCAGCTAAAGCAGACAAAGACCCTAAAATCCACTGAAACTTTGCATTGTGCGTGCTTTAGATACCAAAGTACTGGTACAAAATGTGGGCACTCACTTTAGGACTTCTTTGGAGATGTGTACCAGGTAAGGCCCTCCTAGGCTTAGTGTAATAGATCCACATCATTTTCCATGCATAGGGCTGGCTAGAAAAAAGTTTGGCTTCAGAAGATTGCAGGGTTTTTTAGGCTTTTAGCAGCATAATTCTGTACATACTAGGGATACATAGATAAAATTACATACAGTCATTTGAAAATTAAGCAGTCAGCTTTCACTCATTGCAGGACTTTTCCATTTATATATTTTTAATGTGGTTTTGGAAGCAATTGCTCTCTATTTTCTCATGTAAAGCTGTACCATGGTACACCAATAGCTAAACAATTAAACAAGCTACGCACCTGCCAAGTGTATCGGGGTCCTCTGATTCCAGCCCAGCAGGCTGGAGTTAAAATTATCCAGCTGGCTCAGCAATTGTGTGGGTGCCATTTATGGCAGCACTCTGTAAGTGGCAGGAAGGGGCTCCTTTATTATTTTGCCCTCCCTGCTTTAAGCCCACTAGGACAGGATTTGCACCGTCAGAAATGCTGATTCTTGCGCCTTCAGCTCCCTGCGTTGTGCTGTCTCTGGCAGCAGAGTCCAGCTGTTTATGCATGTCTAATACGTCTCCTAAGGGCATTTGTAAAGGAAAACAAGCTGCCCCTTCAAGGAAGGTAACAAACAACCTAAACTCAGCTGCATTTTACGCAAATTACAGTGACTTGATTCCTATTGCGCCTCAGCCTGTGGCACAGAGAGTCTGGGACACGGTAGACTTTTTCACTGGGGTTTACAGCGGCTCAGAAAACATGTAACTTGTAAAATTTTTTTTGTGAGGGAGAGAGAAATGCGTAGCTGCTGTGTATCTAATTGAAAAGCACAGACTTGTAGTGTCACCTTAGCTTGCTAAATCCTTCTCTTCCATCTCAGCCTATGCATGTTGCATCGTGGGCATTGCAGAGAGGTGCTGTGCTATAGGCTCAGCTAGTGGAATGTATGTTCCTGTGATGCAGGCTGAATAACAGTACTTGGCTGCTCTAAAATGTCCTGCTCAGTCCTTCAAAATCTGTGGGATGAAGCTCTTTATCCTTTCTGCCATGCTCTAAATGCCAGTTCCTCTGCTCATACTGCTTGCTGGAGCACACAGTGCAATGTATTCCATTTGACGTTAATAAAAAATGTTCTACGGGCTTTAAAAGTGATGCTATTCAAGCACATGGTAAAGAGGAGCAAAATCTACTGAAATAGATGTGCTTTCCTTCATCATGAAATGGTAGCCATGACCATAAGAGCAAGGTCATTTTGAATTGTGTGTGCAAAAGGTAGAGATGGAGTTTTCCAAGGTGGAGATTGGGTCTCCTGAACATTAGTGTCAGATGCACAATATATCCTTTTCTGCTCTCTCTTCAGAGCACTGTATGTTTTAACTGCATTGAAATGTTTGGCCTGCAGGGTATTATTCAGATGTTAAATACCTTTGATTATAATTTTTCAGGCTTTAGGTACGATCCATTTTGCTTATCTTGATACAGTTGTACGGTGGTGCCATTTGAGGTGACCTTCAGTATCTGAGACATTTCCAGTGGACGGGTTAGTATGATTCTGGAGATTTGTGCTCTGCTGGATTAGTAAATGGAGGCTAGGTCCCTAATGTGGCAGTATGTGATGCTTTTGTTTAGACAACTGAGTAAAACCCGATGAGTCTATGCTTACATAGTAGTTCTAAGCTCCTTTTTACAGACGTGACGATGAAGAAGCACTATTTGGGTGTTATTCATCTCATCCTAGAGAAGACAACTAAAATGATTCTGATGCATTGCACCCTAGAAATGCTTGTTCTTCATTTCTCAAGTTATTTATGTCAACGTACTTTAGGCAACTAGCTCACGTGTAGGTTGTAGACATTAAAAGTCAGATAATTTCATTTCCACCCTGTATGTAATACCCGATAAACAAGAGACAACCGGCTGTTGCCTAATCATAAGATCTCTGCTTAAAAACTGCAAGACTACAAAGAAAGGCAGAGACCAAATACAGCTATGGAAACCAAGGTACTTGATATGCATAGTGTGTAGCTCATTAATGGGCTACTGTTTGGCCCATTGTGGGTAAGATGATAAAAATCTTGTGACATTGCAGTTCTGTAATATATCTGATTTTATTGTGGACCAGTCATTTCAAATCAGAATAGGCTTTTACTAGAACAGACACATCTGCTATTTGGGTATTTGTAGTAGATAATACCTATGAAGATTTATTTTTCTTATAGAGTTGTTAGATAAAGGCCAAGCAACTAGGATTGAATATTTGATTAGTAAAATCGTATCGACCCATAGGATACAGTACTCTGAGTTTACTTTGAAGATACAGATATGAAACATGGCTAATAAATCACTACGCTAATTGGTTCATAAAAGATGAAAAAGGTGATAACTATAAACTTTATAGAGTTGTTTTTCAATAGGTATTGTATCTTGCCCTGTATTCATATTTCTGATAAGCTGTGGCTGTGGCTATAAGAGCATTTCTATTTTGTTAGAGTAATCGTGATTCTTTTCCTAAAGATGGTAGCTCATAATTTGCATATTCTTTGTTAACACACCTTTTCATTAATAGTTGGATTATTTATCTGTTATAAGCCAATAAACTAAGAAAACAAAACACAAAACAAGAAAAAACCTCCTATCATTGAACAACTGGAACTCATGCAGTGCAGAAATGTGGTTATTTTTTCATGTCAATATCTTCAGCTTATGAAGAAGTTTGAAATATAACATGCTGTGTCCTATTTCTTTCTAGGTCTCCTATGTAAAAGCTATTGACATCTGGATGGCCGTGTGCCTTCTGTTTGTCTTTGCTGCATTACTGGAATATGCAGCAGTCAACTTTGTTTCACGACAGCACAAGGAGTTTCTGAGGCTTCGAAGAAGGCAAAGAAGACAAAACAAGGTACAGCTGCTCTTTACTTGGGGTGACTGAGTCTGCCCTGGCAGCACGCTCATGTGTAGTTGATTTCTCATTTCAGTTCTTCTGGCCCTTGCAGGAGAGTCTCGTTCTAAAGTTTCCTTTTGAGTGATTTCCTCCTTGATAAAGAGCTGATAACTGTCTGCTGAGTTTCTTTGCAGTTTATGAGGTTATTGATAAGTGTTAATAGTTCGATTCCAAGAATTTTATTCTCTTCTTGCAATAGTTGAGGCAGCTGTACCTTTACAAATACCATGCTACTATGTGGCACCCACCGTTGGAAGCAATAACATAGATAGAGGATTGATATTATTTCCTTGACATCATTCAGACCTGTCTTTTCTAGTACTACCCTAGATAGTCATGCCAAAATGGGAGATTCTTTAAGGTATCCCATTGCAGAGTGATTGGCAGTTCTTCCCTTGCTTCCCCAAAGCAACTGGTGTCTTTCCCAGCTGAAACCAGGTAACATGGCCAGAAAACATGGCCGCTTGAAAAAGGAGAAGGATTATGAGACTCTAGATTCTACTATTTCAGTTTGTTACAGATAAAAACTTCAATTTTTTAACAAAGATCCTATTTGTGAGTATCATTATCACATCATTGTGTACCAGTGACTGAAACATAGAAGAGAGGCTTGTTTTTAACCTAGGTGTCAGTCTAGAAATATTTTTAGGAAGTCTGTCCATCTTTCCAGATTTTTTCCTTTGGTAAATGTAAAGACAAGAATAAAAATTAAATTTAATTTTAGGCCAGTTATGAACATTCCCACAACTATAATGGTTTCATCCTTCCAGTGTCTATGTCACTGGCTTTCAGCACCAGTACAAACATTTAGGTTTATGCTGTACATATGCATTTGCTAAGTGAAGTAAATATTTGCTTGAGCTGCACGAGTGCTTCAAGCCACAAATAATGGTTTCCTTTACAAGACGGATGACAACAATGGTACAGGGCAGTTGTGTTTTGACAGGTCTGTCTAATAAATGCTGTGTAGCTAATGTAATATTTGATGGATGCTCTGGGAAGCAATCCAGTGCTGTTATCTGGTTTAATATCATTGTCAGGTGAATTGAGATTCCTGTTAAGATTGGATTACAGGAGCGAGCAGAAATGCTTGCCCCTTTGCAGGCACACATGCCAGACGCACTGCCACTGGAAGCCTTTGTTTCCAAAACCAGCATGGCAGCAGCAGAAGCTGCTGTATGGGACCTTTAATTTCAGTTTTGGATACAGTATCTCATTTAGAGATGAAGAAGTAGGCAAGAAGCCACCACTGATCAGTAACAGTATCCAACGTCATCACTCAAAAATAATGAGGTTTTGGTCCATGGAAGTGGTCATTGATCTGCTGTGGGAATAATTTTTCTGGTGATTGTTAAAGGAAAGTTATTTAAAACCAAATCGCCAGAAGAGCTGTGTTCATCCTAAGACAGTCAGTACAGAGATTCTTTGCAAAATGGGTAATGCCCTAATTAAATGCAAGGCAACATTCTGCTGGTGTAAGAGCTATTCATTTGCACAGGCTTGCTTTCACTTTTCCTATGAATCTGGTTGCATGGATTTCAAAACAGGGAATAATGTCACTAAGGCCATCTTTTTAGGAGATGTTTTCTGCATCTCTTTACTTGACTTTGCCTCTCACAATTTTCTCAGTTGATTTTGCCTTGAAAGTGATTCACATTGTTTTGCACGATGGCCTTCTCTAACCAAGCCATTCTTCTCTTTGCGTGTTGTGTATGTGTGTCGTTGTGTTGCTGCCGTGCTATTCTCATTCTTGCTGCTGCTATCTATGCTGACACTCTGGGGACAGGCACAGACTATGACTGTTGGGAATGAAAGCGTCGAGTCCGTGCGGCGCATGAATGGCTTGCGGAGCAAAGAGTCGTCAGCTTACGGGACAGTGAATCAGATCGGCAATTCAAGTTTGAGGGTAAAACTGTAGTGAGAAAGAGAAAGCAAGAGAGAGTTTTAGTGTGTGCAATGATGTCATAAATCACCAAAATGGATGATTTTGATGGCATCACTATTAGTCTCTTGTGTTCTCTTTGCTAAATGTCCCCACAAAATACACAGTACTGTCCTCAGCATGAACAGCAGTTTCATGTTGTACATTCTTGTGGCCCATCCTTATGCTTGCTTTTTTCCATGATTGCTTGTGCCACCTCCATTCCAAACCTCCCGAGGAAAGTGCATGTATATCCCGTAGCCTGGTTCTGTATAAATGCAGGGTGAATGGGGGGGACAGAAGGATAGGAAATGCCTTGAGAGAGTAAATCCCACGTTGTGTCATCTTTCAGATGAGTGCATTCCAACAGACTTGGGTATGTATAATGAAATACATTTTTATTGGTATGGTTTTTATTCCTGAACTGTCAACCTGCAGTGTTCCTCCTCGTGATGTCCTGAGCCCTGCTTAGTGGAGTATGAATAGCTATGAATGAAAAAACGTATTTCATTGGTTTCTTTTTATGTGCTTGGAGAAGAGCCATGGGGCTGAAATCTTTTACACAGTGTAACATGTAGCAGATCAGAAGCAATATGATAGCAGCTGATAGATCCAGATTACGGGTGAGTTGTGGAGGTAATAAAATCAGTGATGGAGAGAGAAATGAGTTTAGTGTGCAGCTCACTGCTTGATACTGACGGCTGAGAAATGAAATGTATTCATTTAAATAAAATAGGACCGGGATTTAAATCTTTCAGGACCCGATTTCCCAGAACAAAAACATTGCTTGAGCAGCTTTTAAGCTGTAATGGGCCTCTGGCTTTGATCAAGCTCTGTAAAGTTATGTGATTATAAGATGCAGATGATTTCAGTGGATTTTGTATACTGTAAAGGGAATCAGTAGCTTTGAAAATCAAAGCAAAAACCACAGTTTGGCAAAATTAGGAGAGAGGGTTTGCAATACAATAAATTGTTCACTTTCAGAGCTACGGTGTTAGGCAGTAGAAGACAGCCTTCACTTCTGCATACTTTCTGTTGTAGAAATAATCATATTTACATGTATACAAAACTGAACATAAAAAGAAAAAATTCAGGGTCTTTCTAGAAGATATGACCAATATTACTATGCTGTTGTTGGAATGCTGATGCCATACAACCACAAAACAAGTCCAAGTAAGTACTCAGTGTTGCATGTCTTGCCCGTCACAAAGTGCCAGAAGTCCAGCTAAGTTCACGTAAGGCCTCTCTCTAAGGAAAGCTTGCAGAAATCTCTCTTCTATTTTTGAATATTGTGTGTTACTCATACAGCCAAGGCTGTACGCAGAGGGGCCATGTCACTGCAGTATTTTTGCTGCAGAACCCTAAGAACTGGAGCTGCACTGGCATTGATTCCCCGTGGAGAATTCCCGCCACAGAAGTGATGTACACTTGAGAGGTGAACAGAGGAGACATACCAAGACAGAGGTTTCTGGAGCGACACTGCCATAACTGCAGCTTGGTACTTTTCTGCTCAAGAGAATGACATTTATGTGCAGAAGAGAACGGAGCGACATCTCCTGTGGTGTCACAAGAATCCTAAAAAAACAGGGAGCTTGGCTTGCTGAGGCATTGCTCACTGATTTATGGTGAATGCAAATCTAAAAGTCACAGTCAAGAGCAGACAGTGTAGAAGAGGGGTAACTGAGTATTTATAGTGCATCATTTAGTGCTAATTTGGGGAGAGAAAAAATAGGTGTTAAATCATGCCTGACCAAGATTCCTGGATTTAGCAGCTAGAACTCCAAAACAAGAACAATGTTGTTCTCAGTTTTATAAGTCTATGGCTTTGTAATGGCTTTCGTTCTTGCTTCTGCTGGGTCTTGCTCTTCTTGGTGCCGCAAACCTCAGAGCATTGCATGAAAGCACAAGACACCGTAAGAGACCTTCAGATCTCTTAAGCCAAAGATCAGACTGGTTTGACGTTTCTCTAGGAAAGTCTGGGTTGTATTGTTGATGGTCCAGAAATTGTATTTACAGCTGAACCATTGACCTGTCATTGCATTAGAAAAGATTGCATTATCAGGACCTGTTGCCTTCTTCCATACAAAGTAAATCCCTATATCCTCAGGTAATCAGTGCTTCAACCTGTCTGCCTCCCCCATGCAGTTTCTGTTGGAGGAGGCATTCAATGCTTGTCCTAAAGTTTTGTGTAGTCTTCATGCTCACAGGGAAATACACCCATCCGTAGCAATACTTCACTGCTGAGAGAAATGCTTGCCTATTTGTTGTAAATCATGATACTATTTTTTACACAGAATGCGTACGGGCTGCAGAAGCTGTGAGTCTGATGGTACTGAGGACGTAGTACAGTTTCGTTATATTAAAATCTAAATTTGCATAGGGCCAGATCACCTGAAAGAAGATAACTTCTTTTTGAAATATGATTTGAAATAATGAAACAAGATTTGCTTATTTTTCAAAATTATGGGTTTTCAGGGAAGCAGAAGAACTCTGTTTACACAGGTTCAATCATTCCTTTTTGAAAACAGTAATTATTACGTTACATAATCAGTAGTCAAAATCAGTCAAAGTACACTAGTCTTCATACCATCGTCTCAAAGATGACTTTCTAAATTATATGTATGATGGTTACCACTGTGACCAAGAATAGGGGTTAAGTTTGGGACCATTAGTGTTAAAAGCAATATTTTATAGCTCAAACGAAAAACTGTGCAGCTGGAGGCTGTGAGAGATTTTAATCCCATGTGCAGGAAACACAGAACAATACAAATAACAGTGCTGCAGCCAGGGGGGTTCACATGCATGCAGATTAGCAAAGGGAGGCACAAATGATGTTTTCAAATGAAAGACCTGGGACTGAAACTAAGTGATAACAGCAGCAGAGGATAACTCCACTAAGCAAAAATGGCAGCACCTGGTCGAGTGCTTCAGAGAACTCCTGGTCTCCAGATGGAGCTGCTGGTGGAGCAACGGGTACCTTAAGTGCCCAAACAAAGCCACTGTGACTGTCAAGGCAATACAGTGTTTCCATCTTAAAAAAAAAAAAAAAAAAAGATACGCACTGAGTAACACTGATTTTCAAAGGCCATCTCTGCCATTTTGATCGTATTGAATCATATTGAAATCCCTTCGTCAGACCTCCCCAAACGATTTTCTAAGCTTTTCTAGACGTGTCCATTGAAAAAAATCCATGCCTTCAGCATGATTTTGCCTTTAAAACATTTGGTACTACCATCCCTGCTGGAAATTTTTGCCCGCTAGCCCCCGTGTGCATTGCACTCGGCGGGATGACGTGCATGCTTTGCCTTATGTAAGGTGCCGCATCATGTGAATAATGGAAGTGCTCAAGGAAAGCCCTTTTTGCTGAGCTATTTTTGGTACTCGGCAAGTAAGCTCAGACACACGAGTTTCATTGTGAAAAATAGGGATCCAACTCTGAACGGCTTTCTCTCTCACATCTTGCTTGCTTAATGGATTAAAAAGCATGCAGCTTCTGCTATAGGTAAACACCCTCAAGACATTGCGGTTACTTTTCTTTCTCTAGGGCAATTGCATTAGCACTTTAATGTAACTGTGCAGAAAAAAATCCAGCAGAAGATAAACATGCCAAAATGGTCTTTTAGCTTGAAGTTATAGTCCTGCATTTGACCGCACAGAACCAGTTAAATAAAAGACACAATACATTTCAATATGTTGCCATGTCACATTGGGACTTTTATCTTCTGTCTTTTATTGTGAGCATGAATAGGCTAGGAATGGCCCCAGTTAACATCAGTCGAAGTATCTTTATTGTTTATTAAATGGACTTACTACAATGAGTTTAAACATTTAAACAAAAGCATAATTTCAAACAGAAAAAACCATCTGGATATAAACCCATAGTCTAGCTCTAGGCACAAGTCTAAAGATACACAGGGGTCCCTCAGAAAAGAATGACTTACAGGAAGAGAAGCAGTTCAGCCATGGCAGCAGTATCCAAGCAATGGGTCAAAAATCTAACAAGAGCAGTCTGTCCAGGTGGAGTCTTGACAAGTGAAGACAAGTGACAAGTTTACAAGTGTCGTGAAAAGTGAAATGAAATGGAAACTTTTCCCTCTCTCATTGGAGGAGGGAAGATAGAAAACTTGAAAGACGTATCTGTGTTTCATGTGTTTTACAGTCTCAGACACAATAAGATGCTGGACTATATGGGGTGGATTTTTCAGCCCAAACCGAGAAACAGAAGACAAAAAGCATGCCTGTTTCAAGGGAAAGAACTCTGAAAACCAAATAAAAATGTGGGTGTATTAAACGTTCTGTAATCAAAGGCAGAATAATTTATGGAATATGTAATACCAGTTCCTGAGAAAGACCTCCAAATATCAAGTCCCAAGTATCTAAGCATTAATTAAAACTGGTGGAGTACAAGTGCACAAGCTGAAGTAATGGAATCCAGGTACCAGAGTAGATGTAAAGCCAGGAGAGCAAAATTGGGACAATAAATAAAATTCATAGTTCTGAAAAAAAACCCCAACCTCCAAAACCCCAAAAACCCAAACCAAAAAACCACACCATAAAAATTGAGGACAGGGAAAAAAAGCCTAGTCTAGAAGTAGTGGAAACCAGAGAAGTGGGGAACCAATGGGGAGTTGGTAAGGCTGTAGAATGGTGAATCTTTGTAAGCACTGAAATGATCAGAGCAGTGCAACACAGGGTACTGAGCAGGGGACAGATAATCAAACTGTAGGGACCAGGTACAGCACCAAAACAGCAAGTAGGACACGATACAGTATAATGATTCATGCTGGCTTGCTTGCAAATATTTTAGCAAAACACTCCTTAACATTAAGTAAGATATGAACAGGATGTAAGCAGTGTAAAACTAAAGTTAAAGGGGCCACAGAACAGTAATATTACAATACTTCAGATCTGGGACCACGAAATGCTGCACCACCTGGGACAGGTAGGCCTGGAGAAGTCAGAAGGAATACTCAATAAAGTTTTTTTTTGTTTGCTTGGGAGGGTTACTTTACTTTAGAAACTCCAAGTCCTGTCTTGTACCTACCCAGCACGCAGTAACTGAAAGGATCAGCTCTGAACTGACAAGCCTTGGGAACTGAAGTTTGAAATTCACTCGAGTGAGTTTGTCCTGGTAGTTACTCATGAACAGCAGGAAACACGCCAGAAATGAACTCTGCAGTTTTCCAGCTCATGAAAGGTACTCTCCAGCTGGGTGCAAATGCCTCATTTTTTATTATACCTAGGGGAGAGTGCAAACTGAAAATAGGCCAGAGGAAGCCAGAAAAAGCCAGGAAACGGTGTTCTTATTTTTGATGCTTTAAAGCAACAAGAAGTAGCTTTTCAAGAACCACCTGCCACGGGCACAAGTTTTTGTTTTCCAGGTTATTTTAGAAAATGGTGATTCTTTCACTGGATTTTTTTCTGGCCCATCTTGTTCCATGGAAAAAAGCCAGTCAAATATGTTTCATGATAAAAAAATTAAGAAAGGGGACTTCAGGAGGAGTACGTTCGCCCTAAACTACCCCTACCCAAGACTCCAGAAGGAGAGTGAAAGGCTACTGCCATGCCAAGACTTAGGCTTAGGCTGTACAAGGGGTCAAGGAAACAACTTTGCCCCAAAGTTGGCTTCTTTGTTCTTTCCTTGTAGGTAGCTGTCGTGGTTTGGGCCAGACTGGCCACTGAAACTAATGACAGATTCATATATTTCTTTTCTTTGCTCTTTCTCTGCCCAGAGCGAGGACCCACTAAGGTGTTGGTCTCAGCGTTTCTCACTGCAGTGATGGCCAGGTCCTTTTTTCAATGAGGGATGAAGTAACCTGGGAGGGGGACGGTTTCTGATCTCACATTTCAACAGCAGAGTATTTCAGCGTGAATAAATATAAATTAGTATTTCTGCAAGAGAATTAAAGGGTCACGCAGTTAGAGCCAAGCATAATGCGGGCTGAGAATACTAGCACTGCTGTATCCGTTTATTTCTACCCTGACTTGCAACTGTGCTTGCCCTGCGCATCTCCAGAGCATAGTACACCAATTGTATCAAATTACATGGTAAATTGGTGAGATGGGCAAGTGTTCAGCAGGATCCATGAAATGCATATTTACATCTGACCCAATTAATCCCGTTCTCCACAGGGGATAGAAGCTGCTATTTGAATGTAATTAATTGTGAAGCATTCTGTAATGATGTTGTCCAAATGACATTGTGCAAAACCAAATTGTATTAACTAGGTTATTGAAACCTCATGCTGTCTCAAGGTCTGAAAAACTTCATGGGTTCCAGTAAAATCCAGTTTTTATAGTACTATTTAAAAAGTGGTGTCTGAGCCATTTGTTTCTCTATCTTTATTTCTACAGGGAAAACAACATTGTTTAGTCATTTCTGTTCAAGTTAACAGCCATTGCTTGTGGTGAACTGATCAGTCAGAGCCTGATTCTGACACATTTAGTGTGATTTAATGATCAGACATGATTATTTCATTTGATCCACTGCTAGAGCAAGTTGCTATTTACTGTAAATATGGATATCCATACTTGGATATTTCTTTTGCTGCCTGGTTTTTTTTGAGGTTTTGTTGGGGTTGGGTTTGTTTGGTTTTTTTGTAATAACACTAATCTATCTTATACAAAAGAAGCAAGGCCAACTGGGAGTAGATAGATAGGTGGGGAAAGAGATTTTCTTTGTGACAACAGTAGGAGGGGTCTAGGGATAATTACACTGAAAGGATTAAGCACGTTGAAGCTCCACATATTCTAAGTGGTTGTTGCTGAGTCTTCCCAGAGTCCTCACAAAAAACCATTTCAAGTTGGGAGCATCTGAAAACTCCTTGCCAAGCCCAGCCACAGCTCACAGGTCACAAATTTACCCACTTCTGCTCTTGTGACTGGACTCTCCCCATGACATCTCAGGGCTGGCACAACCCTGACTCTTCCCACACAACACTTTACCACAGCAAGATCAGTGTCAACAAGAACTTTTGGAAAGCTCAGTTTTGCAGTGGCTTCTTGAATATATCTGGCATTCTGGGTATGCCAGAGTGGTTTTAGCTCTTGGATAAACAGATTGGAAAGGTCAGAAAAGGCTACTGTTGTTGCCTAAACATGTGGCATGACAGAAGCCCATAATTCTATCTGTAAATTTCTGCATCAAGCCTGTAACTTCTCTCTGAGAGACAGAAGAGCCCTTTGAATCATTTAACTTCTAACCTTTGTATGTAATTTTTCACACAGATACTGTGCTTGCATTGGTACACACACATATATAATCCACTTGTGTAAGTGCAAGTTATTTTACCAAGGTGCTCAGGTTTTAATTTCTCTGTGATACCATGACAAGACTCCTAGGAGACATGAGATTTTTGTTTTCATGCCTCACCTCATTCTTTTCAAGTGGTTCTCCATGTAGTTTTCTGAGATAAATCTGCTAGTAATGTGGAAGTGCTCTGCCTGTGACTGACTCGCTCATTTTTCTGTTAAGCCTTCCCAAACCTGCAGGTGGTAGAGACTTGCCTTCAAGTGCTCCGTAATCTTCATCTCTCAAAGGACTAACTAATTAAGAATAGAGATCACAAGCTCTGCTCATTAGAGACATCTGAGTTGCACAAATGTGGGATCTTGCATGCCATTCTAGGAAAGCAAGTTGTGCATTTCCTCTTCAGGATGTAAAGTCTTAGAGGCACCTGCAAGGAGCAGCCCTGATACTCTAGCACAAACTTTCTGAGAAATTAATTTATCTGCTGTTTGTTAACTTATGCCAGCTTTCTGTTTCACTTCCGTGGAGGGCTCACTTCTCTCATATGGTTTCTCTCGTTGTCAAGTTAACAGGAAAGGGCTGTATAACAAGTATTTCTGCAAAAAGCAAAGGTTTTACCATGTTTACAGTCTTCAGGTTTTGCAAAGCAGTGTAGAATTGGACAGTAAGTCTCCTCATGTGCCCCATTTGCAGAATTTTGGTCTCATAAGTTTTTTTCTGTGCTGAGTGTGGCAGGCAAGAGAAATTATAGCAAGTCTAATCAATAGTGATGCCCCTACAGGCTGGTGAAATAAAGAGAACTTGTGTACCACAGCATGCTCTTTTACAACCTTTGGTATCTTCTGTCTGGAAGACATACTGTAAGGTCCTGATACTCTTTTTTTTCACCATTACATACCTGGATGAATTAAGATGTATTTGTCTGGTCCCACATGTTTCGTTGCATGAGTGCTCGTACTGCAGAACTCTGTCCTAACTTTAAAAGGTTGTGGTGATCTTGACACTGTCACGGGACTTCCCATGTGAAACTTGGGGGACATTCTTGTGTTTGCAGATATTTACACCAATGAGGAGGTACTAAAATCTTCTGAAAATCACTTTGTGCTCTTTCTTGGTAATTTTCCAGCCCTACTAATAGATTAAGTAGGTATTTCCTGCAACTTTCCAGTGGCTCTCGGAGAAGACAATTACCGTTCTTGCAAGTTTGACAAGTTCTTGCCCTATCCTTTACAGAAAAGCAGTGGGAAATTATGCAGCTATTCAACTGCAGTTTCCTTACTAGACCATAATGTCAGCTAATCTCCCATTGGACAGGTCCCTCCTTGGGTATTTGTTCATGCATGAGTGTGTGTCTAAGATGAAAAAGCAGAGCAGGCATAACATATTTTAGATATTATTCTCCCTACATTACCTTTCCACTGTCTTTCCCACATAGGTCACTGTATTTCTTTTGTCCCTGCCTACCTAGCAATTTCCAGTTTCCCCCAGGCTCTCATATGCTGGCACGTCCCGCCATGCCTGGGCTTCTGCTTTTCTGAATTTACTAATTTTAGTTCTCTCTGAGCTTCTCATGTTTGGTTATCATGCTTTTGACTCCAGGTAGCTTCACCAATATTTCTAGAAATTATTTCCCTAGCAAATCTGAAGAGGATTAGCTGTTTCTTGATTTGTCTGCTACCTTTGAAATCATTGCTTTAGCTAGCATTTTTTATTTACGTTTCAACCGTTTCTTACCAAGTGTGAGCTTAGTTGCTCTTCCTATCCAATTTGCAGCCTAGTCAACGTCTTCTTCCTGGAGCATTTTTTTTTCAGCTTAACCTTTCCACCTTTCAATAGCCAAGTTTCTTACAATATACCCCATAAAACTGGGTTCCTATCAGTTTTCTGAAAGAGAATAGGGTAGAAATAATAGATCTTTATTATAGATTAAAAAAAAAATGCTTGTGAACAATTGTTTTAGTAATGCGTACAGAAAGGTATAGTATAATATAATAGATACTTGTTTTCAGGTTTACATCTTACGCAAAATGAACTTGTCGCTTAAGCTAAACATGCTGCATTATAATCAGAAGGCAAAGAGACTTGGTAGGAACATATATTTTGGTCATTCTCCAAACTTAGAAGTTAAATAGCCAGCTTTGAAATTCATGGGACAGCTGTTCAGCAACCGGCTGCATTTCTTTGCTGTCGGAAGCTCCATTTGGAGATGATGAAGAAGGTTGTCCCATGTTAGGCCAGGGCTCTTCCCAGTGCAGAAATCTCTCTGTGACAGCAATACATCCTTGCTGCATCCTCTTGGGCTCCAGGACTTTGCAGCTCAAGGACTTTCTAAGCCAGAGGTGGTATTTTTGTGATGAGTAGCCCTTACTATTTATGGATAGAGCAGTCAGTTCAATGTGATGATTTATGAATTATTAAAACACTCTTCTTAAACTTGCTATGAGTTGTTCGTATTAGCTGCTCAGCTTTTGTGGGACTAGGAGTACATATGGCCACTGGAGCTGCCAGGAGTGCACGTTGGGAGTGAGAATTGTGTTGGAAGCAAAGATTTTGTGCGAGGTTAATCAAGAAATAGAAATAACCAAAGCTATGTATTAGATGAAGCCAAACAGGATGACTGACGGTTTTGCAAACTGTAATGCGTATTCACGGGGTTCAGTTGGCATTTGTCATGAACAAAGCAACACTGAGTTCAGTGACTGCACCTGCAAGGAGAGCAGGGTTGAAAGAGAAAGGAGAGTTAGTTACGCTAGATTTCTTTACTGATCTGAGGTATTTCTCTTTGTACAATTACATGAACAAGAGCAGAAAAAAATTTAGCATATTTAAGGACTTAGCATAAGCCAACTTCACTTTGCCATTTCAGGTTTCTCAGGAGGTGTCTGGGGTTCTTTAATCCATGTGAGCAAGGAAGCAAAAAACAATGAAGGAAAGATTATTTGCTCTTGTAATTAAAAAAAAAAAAAGTATCATGAAGCACTAAGTGTTACTGTTCCAAATCTTCACCTTTCACGTCAACTTCAGATCTTACATAAAAGGGATTGATTAGCTAGCAGTTGCAGTTCTTTTTTTAAATGTCTTTGAGCACTGCCATTTTGTTCCTTATTTTGGAGATGTCCTAGATTTGTCTGTCATGAACTTCGGTGGAGTCAGTTCTGTATTTTTTGCTAATGGGTTGGTCTTTTATTATTCTGCCCTTATTGTTATCTGTGCTGAATGTTCATGCAGTGGATATATAAACTGTATTTTTTCATAGGGACCAAACAGACGTGTGAGGAAAAAGTAATAAAAAGTCCAGAGAGGGTAGCTTTTTGCTGGCACAGAAAATGTCTTGCTCCCTAGCTGTAAATATTCTTTTTTTTTCAAGTTTGCACAGAAGATGTTTTTCCCCAAATACACAACAGCTTTTTTAAGATGCTCTGGTGCTGTATGCTCCTGTTCTTCTATTACTTCTAGATATTGGGGATGCCTGCTTGTGTTGTCTGTCTCCTATTTGCTCTTTGATCTTTGTTCACTTTCCCTTGTGGCTTATCTTGTGTTATTTTGTTGTAAAAATAATCTATTTGAATTTTGCTTTTTGACATGTGAAGATGGATGATTTTGTCATCCTTCTTTGTTCTGTTACTGCTTTTCCCTTTGTTTGGTGAGTTGAGAGTATTTGCATAGCTGGGGTTGAATAACAGGCTTATATCATGACAATGGATTTTTTTCATCAGACGCTGTGCTTGAACCTAATAGCTGTTATTTCCTGAATATATTTCGAACCCTATGTGAGGCTAATAGATGGCTTTATTGCATGTGGCATCCCAGCCAGTGTTCTCAGAATCTCACATTTTTTCTGTTGCTTCTGTATGTTCCTTGTTGCCTAATGTGACTCTTGTAAGTCTGTCAAATAGTTACTTCCTTCAGCTATGAAGCAAGAACTTAGTTCTTCTGGAGTGAGGTCTTATTCATGAGAGGGGAGATAGAAAGGTATTTTTGGGGTTGTACCACACCTTACCTCTTGTGTGAGCTGCAGGCTGCCTTAGCCCAAGGCAGAGCCCTGCAGTCCCCAAGCACCGCACCCTGGGGGTACAGGGGTGCCCCAGGGATAACTGGCATGCCATGGTGGGATGTGAATTTTGACCTTTCTTTTCCCGTAAGTCCATCCCTCTTGCCTTCTCTATCAAAGTGAAGATGTCTTAGGAATTGGTACCAAATTCATATGCATCTGGGGATCCTGTCTGCCAGCAGCATTCAAAGCTTTGAAGCAAAGAGGCTTAGACTTTAGCCTCTTTGCATGTTTAAAGCGTTACAACGTAGAGAAAGTTGTTTGGCCTGGATGGTTATTGATTTCTATTCTGTTCAAAATACAAACACAGAATCATAGAACGACAGGGAACAGGACCAGAAGACCCCTTGAGAGCCAGCTGGCAGAGCTGGCACCAGGCAGTACGTTGGGAGATTTACAGTTGCTGAAAATATTAATCAGTGCTCTTAAACAGTTTCTTCCGTAATGCGCACAATATATTAGGAGTGAGTTTAAGAGAGATTTGTGAGGGATTGTTCCTCAGGGAGACTGAGCTGAATTATATCTCTTTGTGGATGTGCTGACCTGCAGTTGAGTATTTCTGATTTACACCCTGTAATTCTCCTTGACTTGTAAGTACTCCTGGAACAAAGGTCAGTAAAAAAGTCTCTGAACAATTATTTACCATTCTGGACAGGAAAAGCAATAGACTCTTTCTACCCTAAGGCTCTTTGGTTCCCCTACCTTCTGCAACAGCACAGGTTACAGCTGCAGATATGCTGCTGAAATACAGCTATACAATTTTGTATTTTGTCACTTAGGCCTTTCTGCTGCTGAGCTGTCTGCTTTCTGAGTCCATGCTCTCATCCTTTCTTAACACTGAGAACTGTCCTTCACCCTCTAGCCCTTTTTCAAGGTTACTCCTAATTTTAACTTCTGTCTGGACTGAGGAAACAATTTTTCAACATGTAGATGAGGAGCCAAGATTAATCCAATATTTATTTTGACAGTGATATAAATCCCATAAATGCACGATGCAGTCTCAAAACAACCTGCCTGAGCAATTAGCTCAGTAATCAGACAGTTAAAAAATGGTGGCAAAAAAGCAGAGCTGAAGATTAAGATGCACGATGATTTTATTTATTTAATAGAAAAGCATGCAGAATCTTAATTACTGTCAGAAGATTTTACGTTTATTGCAAGTACTCTTGTGGGTTGCTAACGTGACAACTGTGGTTTGACAAGGAAGGACCACAACAGGCAAGACTTGAAAACTGGCAGACAGGAATACAGTGACTATTTCATTTTGGCCCCTGCAAGAGAACACACATCTGAAATGAATATGTGACAAGTGGGGAGTATTGGATTTCTGTGTGAGGCGTTGACAAGTCAGACAAACAGCAGCCATATATTATCTGTGATGGCGAAAAGATCACATCACTTATAACCTTTGAAGCAACAGGAAAACTGAATGCAACATCATCTTACAATGAGCTAAGAGACAATTGTCTCTTTTTTTTCCCCCCACTGGTTATATATAGCTGTTAGAGATGGCCCTGCTGAGCGGAAAATGGAGCATATGATCAAGGGCAGTCCAGTGAGTCAATTTACTGACTAATACTGTAGATTATCATGTCAAATATATATTACCAGCAGCATGAACAATAATGAAGCCTAGTTTATTTCTTTCCTGTAAATTGAAATGACGATGTGATTGGAATTGTCACACCTTGGATATATGAGCCAGATTCTCTTAATCATCCAAAACAAATTGCCTTATTCTTTATATTGACATTCATTTTAGGAGCCATTCCAAGACTGGCAAGCTGAAAGCATCTATTTAGATGTGCCAAACACGTTTAAAATATCCTCTAGACAGCTGTCCCCTCAGGTGATGGTTCAATGATCTCACACTTTGAAATACCTGCTCCCCTCGGACCCAAGGAAGGGATAACTCAGCCTTTCATCCTGTGGGGAGAAATCATTCAGTGCAGCGTCATTCAGAGACACTGCAAATGAGCTCCAGGATCATCAGTAAACTATCCAGCCACAAAGCTGACATGGCAAGAGACTCATCGAAGCCCCAGATGGCCATTGAAAGGAACCTTTCATTGCCTGGTTTCCAAGTGTCAGTGACCAAGCGTGAGCGGAGGGTCTGTGGTGTTGCCAATATTTTCCAAGGGTCTTCTTCCATTACTTTTGTTTTCCTTCCAAATTACAGGGAGAACATATCCATGTGTTTTGTAGGTTTGTTTCTGGCCTTGATCAGTAAGATGGTATTTCCTGTACTGTCAAATTGAACACCACCTGAAGAGAAAATACAGTTAGCAATATGGTAAAATTTCCACTCCATACAGAAGAGGTTAATTTTCATTTAGCTGTACAATACCAGGGTTTTTGTGTTGTAGTGGTATCCAAGCTCCAGGTGAACAGGAGAGGTTTGGAACACTTCTTCTACAAGGATAGGCTGACAGAGTTGGAGTTGTTCCCTCTGGAGAAGAGAAGGCTCCAGGGGAAACCTATTGCCGCCTGTCAGTACTTAAAGGGGACACTTTTTAGTAGGGCCTGTTGTGATAGGACAAGGAGTTCAGACGAGATAGAAGGAAGAAATTTTTTATTATGAGGGTGGTGAAACCCTGTCACAGGTTGCCCAGAGAGGTGGTAGGTGCCCCATCCCTGGAAACATTCCAGGTCAGGTTGGACGGGGCTCTGAGCAACTTCATCCAGTTGAAGATGTCCCTGCTCATTGCAGGAGGGGTTGGATTAGATGAGCTTTGAAGGTCCCTTGCAACCCAAGCTATTCTAGGATTCTGTGATTCTATGTAAATCTGATCCCCTTTCGATTTGTCAAAATTCTAGCCAGATTTGAATAAGCAAAAACTTAGGGAAAAAACATTTGAATTGTAAGTCACTGACATTCATTCAAGGATAAAAAGAGTACACAATCACTGTTATTGATTTCTAAACTCCTTTCTATAAGAACAGAGCTGACGGCAATTGAAGAGATGTTTACTAACTGTTTGCTAAAGATAAGTCACAAAGCCCAAATATTGCTTATCTGTTAAGCATAGTTTCCTCAAGGTAGTGTGTAAACTAATATAGAAATTAGCACAGTATTATAAATTTAGCACATATAAGGGAAAGCAGATGGTACTGCTGTGATTGGACATGTCATTGGAGTATTCCAGAGTATGCCAAATCTTTAATCTATTACTATTTGCATATACTACCATGTTACTCAGTTTTCAGTAAACTAGAACAACATGTACTATGCACAAACAAGAACTCTTTTTGCTGAGCTGTAAACTTAGAATACAAGTTAAATGCCACTTGCTGGTTTTGAAACACTCATTGTGCTCATTTTCCAAAGCCTCCAAATGGTTCATGTTGCATGTTCTGGGTCAGAAAAAGAGCATAGATCGCTCATGGGCAAACACACTCAGTGATCTTCAGCTTTCCATGCCAGCAATGGGGCACACTGTATGTCATGAACAGCAGTATGAATGAGAAGCCATACCTTTCAAAAGGCTTTGTGGTACGGGAAACTCTTTGAGCAAATAGGAGGTCTGTGGATATCCAAAAGTGGAAGGTTTTCATTAGAAAAAAAAAAAAAAAACAAAAAACCCAAAGATTTTCTGGTTATTCTTAAAAGGTAGAATAACACTTCTCAGTTTAGAGGTGGTCTTGGTGGAGCTCTACTTTTATGATTTGTGTTCTCTTTGGAGGAAGAGAATTTATCCCTAAAAAGCAGAAAGGGGCAAAAGCAAAGATGGGTTGAAGCAGGAATTGAATTTTGCAAGCAGAAAGTGGAGGTCACATATTTGGAAAGCAATGAGGAAGAAAGCATCGAAGAGAAGGTAGGCAAGAGCAGAACTGGGAATTACTGAGGCAAAACATGAGGTAGAAAAAAGTAGAAAAGGAGTCAAGAAAAGAATACACAGGTGCAGAAGGAAGGAGACCAGGAAGCAAAAGGGCCAAGAGTGGCCATTGAATACTATTTCCTTTATATATTTGCTTGTGTTTCACATTTGTGAAGGTCCCATTCAAGTTTCCATCTCGGAGGACAAACAAATCAGGTTAACGCCCACTCATTGTAAATGTGCAGAGTACATGACATTCTATTGTGCAGTATTTAGCCTGCCCCCAAACTCACCGTGTTTTTTGATCCTGGTAAACCACCCCTGCCTGCTACTCATGAGGCTGTTGGTTGTTCAACGAAGTAGAAACCTCTGCTGCTGGGTGTCCTTTCATCTCAGGAGGGCTCCTGCACTGCTTCATTCGCTGGCTTACTGGCACAATTTCAGAACATGATCCTTCCCCAGGTGTTATCGCCTGACAAAAGCAGAACCTCAAGGCCCAGTGATTGTAGGCCCTCAAAGTGAGTCCTCACCTCTTCAGTATACCAAAGGTCAGGCTTCTCCAGAACTCTAGCACTGCAAACACTAACTTAAAATTACTCCATGACACATAAAAGATGAAACATAAAACGTGCACATTTCAGAAAGGCTGCTGGCATAGTGCCCCTTTATTTTGGTGTTATTCTTGCACTCTCTCCTCTAGATAAATTAATTGGATGTTTCTTCTCCTACTTCCCTTGATACTCTTGAGCAAGACTGAAGTTCACATGAGCATCTGAAATCCTCTTGCAAGAATATGTCTTCCACTGCTACAGCCATGCTTCCGTGTTTCATCTGCCTGTACCTCTCAGGACTGACTTTTCTTAGATACTATTTAATCCATTGTTTCAGGTTATCCTTTAATCACTTTGGCCAAGTAATAAAAGTCCACCATCAGGCAATCTGTTGCTTAGATACTGGCTTGGGCAGATGGCCCTCCTGGAGAGGTGCCAGCACCGCACCACAGTCTGTTCATGGACAGAGAGGATTGGGAAGGTTTAATGACCCTTGCCCATGTGTTCTGTATCCCTGCTCCTCAGAAATGCATTCCCATCTGACAGGGAAAAACTAGCAGAAAAGCTAGCATTTTGAGGTGTTACTCAAAATGGACTTTGCAGTTTGATAAACACTCCGGGGAGAGCTCCTAACTCTAAGCTCGAATACAAAGATTCTCACTAAGTGGGCTTCCCACTAACAAATGCCTTTAGGGAATACAAAAGGCATTATCTTACTAAATTAAGCAGATGCCCACATGTATATGTATGTACACATATCTACATGTGTGGGTGCATACAGGCTGTATGAGTGTGTGTGTATATATATGTATGTATGTTAATACAGTAAAAGAAAAACTATCAAACCCATTTTAAATGAAATCTTATTTCATTTCTGTTGTATGCATGCTTCCAATGATCTCGTAGGATTTGTGGATTTATGACTTACCAGATAAGGAAAAAAAACAGCAACAATTCTGTGTAAAATTACAGTATCAAGTTGCTATAGCATTGAGTGCCATTGATTTTTACCTCATGATGAATGTTTATTTTCCTGTGAATAAATAATATCAGAGCTTTATAGAGCAACCCTCAGAGAAGCAAATCAAAATGAAAATACAGAATTCTGTTTGTGTAGTAAATTTCTAGTACATTCAAATAGTCAAGATGTTTCTAAGATGCAACAATTTAATTTTAGAAACAAGTTTGAAATGCAGATAGCTGGCAAATACTTTGTTTAACCTAATCATGCTTCAGAGCTATGTAAAAACAGCTAGAGAAATCCAGATTGAGATCTTGGTTAACAAGAAGAACTAAATGACATGCAAAGCCAGAAAGGCTAATTTGTGTAACAGAAGATAAGAAAAGAAGACCGACCCCAAAACATTTATCGGAAGTCTGGTATTAAGAACTGATAATTGGAAAAGGAGGGAGTTTATTTATCTACTGGTTTGTCTCCTCAAGAAAAAAAGAAAACAGACCTCCACAAAACTTATAAAATTTGCATGCGAACACTTTAAGATTATTCAGATATTCTTGACTATTTTTAGATACAGATTTTAAATTATTAATATAATTTGCAATATTTAATTCGTTTTGTGCCGTATTTGCATATATTAAATGCATGAAGTCTGTCTGAGAAAGCTCTGGTAATCTCCCTCTGTGTTTGTTGGGGTCTGTTCTGGATGTTTATTGCAGCAAATGGCTTGAAGGAGAGAATCCATCAACAGAGAGGAAAAAAGCCTCTTCCTTCCCCTTCCCCTTCCCCTTCCCCTTCCCCTTCCTTTTCCATGCACCAAGCAGGAGACAGCCAGTGCCCAGGAAGGGGCATGGATGCCACAAGTCCCAGCGCTTTGCCCCCAGCCCTGCCCCAGGTGGTAAGGATGGCATCCACTGATCCTGGCCTGCCATGGGCTGGGCTGCAGTTCATCCCCAAAAACTGAGGGAGCTGAGGGAATCAAAACATGACCCTGAAAAAAACCCCTGCAATACACTGCTCTAGAGAGTAATCTCCGTGAATCAAATCACAAGTGCCATTTATGGGCCCTGTATGCACATATACACCTTTTCCTTTTTCTTGTTTTTATTTAATTTTGACTGTTTAAAAAATTAGCTATTCTGAGATGCCACCATCAGGGCACAAGGGTGCTCTAAAAAAATGATCTAAGATGATTACAGCTGAGGCAGAGACACATAGGCCATAAAAATAATCTTCACCCAAATATTTAATTCTGCTTGCAGAAAAGCACCACAGAACTTGATGGGAAAAATCCTGGCGGGGGGGAACTCGGATGTCCCCATCCGTGACTGTGGCATGCGAGCTAGGCTGCCCCATGTGCTGTGGTGGCAGGTTCCCCAAGCCTGTCACACAGCCGAGGCAGCGTGCATCCCTGTCCCAAGATGGGACTTGCCAGGTGGTGTTGGTCCTGCAGCAGGTTTCAGGGCAGGAGAGGTCTGAGGCTGGGGCTTGAAGGCTGCCAACAGCAGACAGGTGAGAGAGTCTGCTTGTGCCCCTTCTCCTCTCTCCTGGGGCAGAAGTTTTGCAGAGAGCAAGAGAAAGCAGGAAAGATGAACTTTAGGTACGTTTCCCTCGGTGTTTGAGGTTCTAAAATTTTAGCAAAAATAGTCGTGCATTATATTGTTTTGCTTTGACGTGCCCGTTGACCACTGTTCCATGTTCTGGCTGAAGTAGTCACATATTTAAACACTAGCTTTTCAGTTTGCTCAGCCTTGCATGCAGACAGCATGAGCAGAAATTAGTTGCCCTGTATCCGACAGATTTCTGGTCAGAGCAGATTATCCTTCAAATCTAGGTCATTAACTTGTATTTGTCTGATGTAAAACAGACTACTATGCTATTCCCACTGATAAACTGGCCAACCACTGCTTTCACCAGAGAGAGACAGGCAGAGGAGTTATCCAAGAGCAGTCAAGTCTTCGGACTTCAATGTCCCGAGAGGATTTAATATCCAAGCAGGTGATGTCTGTAGGACACTCAGATCACTACATCTGGCTATTCTAAAGCATTGCTTTCATTTAAAACAAAGAGAAACCAAGATACTGTGTCAGGAATAGATCTGCTGTTATTTAGGAGCTGTAGCTCTATCGTAACATTTATGACACTGTGCAAAACAGCAGTTCATCCGATTCTCCCTCCGTCCCTTAAAATTAAAATATTAATTATATTATCTATAAAACATGAAGTTAAATAAGAAATTTACATTAACCGTGTTTGTAAAATTGAGAGAAGGAAGCCTTGCTTTACTAAAGAAAAAGGAAAATCTTTTTTTTTTGGTGGCAAAATGATCACCCTTACTGAGTGTATAATCTTTATTATGAAAGTAATCCTTGAAAAATTTAGATTCAACTTAAAGATATTTCAAGCCAGGAAAATATTTTTGCTCCACAACATGTTTAAATCATGTTACTCTTTCAGTTGGATAATGTTTAAATTCTACGCAAAGAGGGCAAAGCCAGATTAACTACCATTTCATTATTGTATTAACAACAGTTCAGTTGCTGTTCTTACAGAATGAGTAAGTAAATCACTCATGCTTCAGAGATTCTTCTGCTGTTTATTGGAGATAGGAGGTATTATTAAACACAGCTTTCTAAAACAAAGCTAAATTTGTCCAGTGGAAACCCTTACTGAAGACAACAATGACCAATTTCTCTTCCGTTAATTAAAATGTTGGTGCAATTTATAATATAAGGTCTGTTTTACTTAGATCTTATAAGGCATGAGTGTCTAAATGAGAGAAAAAACACATCTCAGCGATGAGGAAAACTGTTGTTAAGAGAGGTAGAAAAGGGGTGAATGCTGCTAACGCACACGGAATGGTTGGTCTTGATGGAGCAGCATCACACAGAAGGATTGGTCAGAGGCTGATTATGTTTTTGATAAAATGCCATGGTGAATATTTAGAAAAAACAATACTTAAGTCAAATTCTGGATGCGTTTGATCTGTACTTTGGGTAGGATTGAGGTCAGAAACTGACAATTTTACGTCACCTTTTGCTCCTCTAAAACCTGGATTAAGGAGGAGTAGGAATGGCATCTGGCGTAGGTGAGATGAGATCCAGGGCTCTTCAGGGTGGAACAAAAGAGAGGAGTCTGTTAGTGACTCTTTATTACCAAATGCCACCAAAGCTTGCTCCCGCTTCACTTTTTCCTCCTGTCTAGGAGTTGGGATGCATGAGTTTGCTATGTAAGAGTCATCTCTTTCTGCATCAGCAGGATTTAGATTCAAGACACAACTATGTGAAGAAAAAGAAATTGCACCCCAAGTACTAAAACCTACTGGAAATACAGGACATTTTCAACATTGTTTCCAGCTCCCAACGTATTATCAAATGGTGGAAGACCTGAATTCCCATAGAACATGCCTTATTCAGTGAGAAGGAATGGCCTCTGTTCCAAGATCCTTTCTCCAAGAGTGGTCTGGCATGGATATTGAGACAAATTGTATTTAAAAGTTCCAAGACAAACCTAGAAGGACATTTCTCTCTTCTGAAAATAATCAACCAAGGGTTCAATTCTGCATGAACTAGGTTGCACTTTCAATAGCTGCACATGGACCTATGAATCTGTGACATTTTTACTATATTCATCCTTTGAAATGTTCTCACACAATGGTTTACACTGGTAAATGAAGGACAACTTACTTCTAAAAAATAAATTATTCTTTTGTTTCTCATAATGTCATCGCGGTTCATCCTGTCTCCTGCCTTAAAAAACCCAAATATATATACACACACAAAAAAACCCACAATAATCTACTCCTTTTCCTCCCATTTATTAACATTCACTGTGATTTTTTGACCATCTATGTGGGAATCATCTATGTGGGAATTCCCCAGACTCCCACCTGGGAAATGAACAATTTTGAGCCCATTACTGTTAAGGTGTAATTAGGGTTATTGTTTGCAATGCGCTTTACCTGCTTTACCTTGCGCTTTTCAATCTCCTATTTCGTTTACTGCCATTTTCTTACTGAGCCACTCAGCATTTAGAAATCCTTCTGGAAAGCCTGGCTGAGATTTGTCCAGTTTGAATAGCCTGTTTTACCTGCACACCTTCCCTTGGGAGCCTTTGTCCTAGCTCATTTATAAATCTCTTCCTTGTTACTGGTTCTAGCAGAGATTCTTGGGCAACCCCTCCAGTGAATCCCTCAGTTATGAAATCGACCTTTGACTCCTAAATTCATTACTACCTTTTAAACAGTTAATCTATGAAGGGACCTTCCCTCTCATCTCCTGACAGTTTAGCTTTGTAAGACCCTTCTGTGGGGAAGCAAAGAGGATTTGAAAGTCCAAGCATGCTCGTCAGCTGAACTATCTTCACCCATGTACTCAATGACTCCTGAGAACTGAAGCCATGTGAGCATGACTGTCTTCGCAAAAGCACACTATATGAATTATGTAAAGTACTGAGAGAAGGGAGGTGTCTCAAATTCATAAAAATGATTTAGGAATGAAGTCTCCAAAGCTATTTTGGTGTCTAATTCCTATTGATTCCATTTTGCATTCAAGTCTGAATTTATTGTGGTTTTCTAACTTTGCGCTTATGAATGCCAAAAGGAAAATTTTCCTGATGTTCTCTACCCTATGCCTAAAATTAATCTCCTATGTCCTTGAAATTTAATTAAACCAGATAGTATTTTAAATCGTTTGCCCACCATATGTTGGGAAAAGAGTAGCAAAATTAAACGAATAAATCACATCAGAGAGTAAATTAAGTACACTGTTTGAAGCCAGCCTCTCTCTCACTTTCCTTATTGTTAAAACTGAGTCAATGATGACAATAAGCATTTTAAAGTGGTCAGGACAAAGCACTTCAGAATGCATTGTATGGAAAGCTGTGCACGCAAGGTGGTGAATGGACAAGGTTTTCTAAAGTGTTTTTCCCATTCCTGACTGTTCTGGACTGAAGTTGGTAGTATGAATTACCTTATAGATCTGATGGAGTAGAAATAAAAGCTTTACAAAGATGAAAGATGAAGAAAGAAAACCATGTCAGAAATACAACCTCCCTGATTTACATGTTGCCTACTGTAAAGTGAAGTCAAGGGAATTTATTTTCATTACTTTGTAAAGCACAAAAAATAATTAAATTCATAAAGACGAATTAAAATTGAGAAAAAGTGTATTTCTTGTATGATGAAAATTGTTTATAGCCAACACTTAATCATGTTCAGTATGACACCATAAGATACATAAGCCTATGCTGTTGAAAAACTGTAGAAAGCATTTGCCCAAATCTCAGGAAATGTAATTAGTTTTCAAATGATAATTGTTCTAAAATACTCAGGAGTGCGAACATCAGAGAGGAAACCAGCAAAATAACACTTTCATCTTACTATTATTCCTTTTATGTTTCTTATCCTAGCTTGTGACCCTTTTTCTTATGTCTTTATCAAGGACAGATTTGAGTTATGACTACATATTAGGCAAGACTAACTTCACATCCCTTTAGAAAGATGACTTCAATGGCAGTGGATTCTGCCACTCCAGCTGATGTCCAGTGGCTTCCAGCTGCTCTTTGATTTTGGTTTTAAAATCTGTAAAAACATAAATAGCCTGGGATTTAAGCAAGCGAGATGGTGCCTGGTTTAAAAATAATGCAAGTTTTGTAAGTAATCTGATTAAAATAATGATAGAAAAGTTTGGAAAGTCATTTGCACTATTTTACCAGTGACTAAGCTGGCGAACAGCACAGACTGAAGGCTGTCTTTGGATGAGTCTCCACGGTAGGGTATGTCAGACGGTGTGAACTGAATATGACCGTAAGAAAGAAGAGTGACTCTACAACCACATCAGAGGGTTCCCGAGGTAGGATGCCTAGTAATTCACCAAGCCTCTAGGTTAAAGGAAGACATATCCACTATGTTAAGGGAAGGTGCTTGAGAAGTAACAAACCAAAGGAGAGATTTATCGGGGAGAAGGAGATTCAAATCTGCTCAAGCAGAGAAGGAAACTGAGCACTTGCTCCTCATGCCCCAGGTGGATGATGTGCCTCTTGTATCCAGGATAAATCAGCATCTATTGCAGTCCTAAATAAAAAACTAACATGGGGACTGGGCACACTTCCCTCTGTGTTTTGTGAGAAAGAAGTGTCACAGCCAACTGTCTGAGGGGGGAAAAGCAGGGCTTTAAATCCCATTGGGAAACAAGTGGTTCCTTAGAGCTGAAGGTTGGGTGCTGAAGACTTGAAAAAATGTGATTTAAACATCCCTGTCCCTAATCTCAGATGGCTACGACGCTGAGTTACAACAGTGTAAGCACAAAAGCAGGGCTGTGACATTGAAGACTAATTGCTCAGCCCCACCAGAAAAAGCTGCGACCTAGCAGGGCACGGGGTGGAAGTCGGGACTCTCCAAGTCCAGCGTTGAGCTCAGTACATTTTCTTTCCTCCCATAGATCCTTCAAGAGTAACAGAAATTAAATTTTTAAAAAATGAATGAAGTACATATGGCAACACAGCTGCTGAAAATCTGTTACCCTTTTTAATCACCTCTCGTGTCCTGGGCATGCATTTTATCCTTCAAATTCAGTAAAAGGGAAAGTGCTGCAAGGAAGGCAGTTCCCTCTATTATTAGGGGACTTTGTGGTGTTATTAAGTCATGCAAGACAAGCCGTGCCTATAAGACTATCCAGAACTTGGGTCTCAGTGGGTTCATCTTTAAAATAATTTACATATTTATAATCACTAGGACAAGCAGAATTTCAGAGTTTTCACAGAAGGATGGAAAACTGTAAATGAATAAAATTCAAAAAGGAGAGGACCATGCTTCTTTTTCTTAATGATGGTGAGCTTTTCAAATGAAAGAGATATAAACCCTGGGTATGTGCTCAAACAGCCTTGCAATACCCCAGTTTTCCACCTGCTCACTAGGCCCACAGTAGGGTAGTCCTTAGGCTGAAGCGACACAGGCTCCAAAGCACTGTTTCCTCCCTATCCTCCTTCCATGAGCACTCGATGTCATAAGCAGTCAGAGTGATGATTTCTCATTTAGTAGCCTTGGATGACACTACTGGTTGTTCATGTTTGTGCGTCAGCTGCGAGGTTAGGAAAGCAAGTCTGCTGCGATTCCAATACTGGAGCTGGGGAGAGAGAAAAATGCAATTATTGAAAGAGGTGCTTCTGTGAAGGAGCAGTGATTTACATCTGCAATAGGTGTAAATTATCCTCTCTGCCCACCCCCAAGTTCAGCAAATGTACTCCTTATTTAATATCTTGCTGCTGTGATGTTTTTTCTTGCAGTCTCTGATTCTCTGTTAAGATCAGAAGGCTGCAGTTTACTGAGAGATACGAGGAAGCGAGGGAGTGGGCTCCTTGTGAGCCCAAGAAGCGGTCATTTTAAGTCAACAAAAAAGTATTTGTTGGTCAAAGAGAAGGTCTTTAACTAGGGCAAGCTGCTGGACCTACAATTCATCCCTGCCAGAATGAAAAAGAATAGAGCTGCTTGTTTGTTGGTTTTGAATCCTTCATGGAAGGCTGCCAGTTACTGTTAACTGGTGTGTTATTGTGCTATCAGACAGGAGCAATGGCAGCGAGAATTTACCAGCTCAGTCACAAACCTTTCATCACACAGTGATAATGGTGATAAAGTTCAGTGGTAGTTACCTCTCCAAAAACAAATATTACCCACTCAGACGAGACAGAATGGATTTCTGCAAGATGGTGGTATATTAGCTCGCACTGTTGCACTTAACTCCAAGTTACCGCTAAATCCAAGTGCCCAGTGCACTTTGAAGTATTGATTGTCAGACTGCTCCTGTGCGCAAGAAGAAACCATGTTCTATCCTTGTTTTGCAGATCAGAGATGGAGGCGCAAGGCTGTGGTTAGATTGAGCCATGGATATACATTGCCATGAGCTTGGGCCCCTGGATCTCTGGGTCATTCAATTCAAACTGGCTGGAGCAGATTCCCTGTTACCAACATGACCATGTTGCCTCCCCACAGCAAGTCCAATGGGCGATGAGAAACCTGTGGCATCAGATCTCTTCCCTATGGGGATGGGATACAGCCTGCTGCTCAGGGCAACTGATGTAGTCATAGCTAGAGAAATTAAAGCTCTGATTCACAAACACTGGCAGTCACATAATTTCCCTGTATTTTTATGTGAGTTTTAATTGTTTGCTTGTCTTTGAAACCTGGACTTTGTATTGTAGCTTAACCAGCTAATTTGCTCAGGTGCTTTGTAGGGGTGGACTCCTCAAGTATATGGTGTGCTTAATAGACAGATGATTGTGTCTCTTGTCTTCTTTATCCCCCAGGAAGATGAAGTTGCTCGTGACAGTCGATTCAATTTCAGTGGCTACGGCATGGGTCACTGTCTCCAAGTCAAAGACGGCACAGCGGTCAAGGCTACTCCACCCAACCCACCTCCGGCACCACCAAAGGATTCAGATTCCATCAAAAAGAAATTTGTTGACCGTGCAAAAAGGATTGATACAATATCCCGTGCTGCATTCCCACTCGCCTTTCTCATTTTCAACATCTTTTACTGGATTACATACAAAATTATACGGCATGAGGACATTCACAAGAAATAGGCAACTCTGGTTTGCCAGGACTTCTTAGCCAAAGTGATCCGCATGTAAATAAACAGTGAAATGTCTTTCTGTCATTTGGATTAGGGTTTTCTTCCCTGCTCCCTCCAAGAACACTGAAGAAAAAAATGAACAAAGAGGAAAACAAGAATAGAAAGAAAAGTGATTGCATGAAAAAATATGCTGTGAGATCAGCCAATAAAGGTTCCCCCTATGTACTCTCAGTGTTGTTCTCCCAGATTCAGCATTGATCAAACGTCTGTAAATGGGGCCAGATTTTACCCAACTTTATCACTAAGATATTATCTTTCAAAACAAAAGAGAAACAGGAAACAAATGATTCTCCTAAAACATCTACCAAGAGACTGTGATGGGTACAGTACAGTGAGTTATAAAAGGACCAAACTTTTTCAGGATAATGTTGCCTTTCTATTTGAAACAAGTCTACTGAGCTACATTCCATGACCATGTCTGTAGTTAGTGGTTTCACCAAGGAGTCCTTTTGTGGGTTGTAAATTATTTCTACTGACAGGGGAGAGGAAAAAAAACAAAAAAGAAAGAAAAAAAAGATTTATACTTTACTATCCTTGTGGGTGTGCATTTTAATATTATCTTGCTTTACTAGAATTGTAATTTTGGGGTTGAACTTCTGTGTTGTGTGATTTATTTAATAGTTGACACTCCAAAACTAGTGAAACTGCCCTTTTTTTTTGCTTTGGTTTTTTTTTTGTTGGAAGACAGTGCACTTACTTCATTTTATTTCTGCTGATTTTACATGCAACTTGAGGTGCCAAACTGTATTTTACCTATTGTGCTACCCTGTACCACACTACTTAGTAAGAACTTGTTTCCTCAAAGGTGTAGCTCAGTTTAGCATTGAGTTTCTATTACTGCTCTCATTGTAGCTGCAATCAATAGCTGTATAGGTAAACACAACTTGTTTACAGACCTCTAATTTATATCCTTACTCAAAGTGGCTATCATTTTAAATATCATTAATTAACCTAAGAATTTTAAAACTGTACTGTGATTTTCAGAACCTGTTACCTTTTGGTGCCAGATCTGCGTTATTCAAATCCTTGCTACATGTTTTAAAGTAGAAAATTAAAAAAAAAGAAAAAAAGATGGTATTTTTGCTTACACAGAAGATGACAACCTGTAACATAAGATGAATCAAACATTAAAATTTTACACTTGCTGTAAAAGGGTTTATTAAAAAAAAAAAAGGTATTTGTTCAATTTCAATAAAGTTAAATGTGGTACTAATGTTTCTTTGCTCTCTTCCTCATTTGCTTTCCTCAACAGCAGCAGGGCTGTTCGTGCCAGGGACCAGCTCTTCCACCGCTCTGTCTGCGGAAAGAGGGTGAAAAGCAACCTTCTGCTGCCCTGGCGCAGCACGCCCAATTTTGCTACCTACCCTGCAGCAAAGGGGCTGCTGCCGGCTCCCGGGAGCACGCCGAGGACTGTCAGAGAGGTGGCTGGGAGACGAGAGGAGCCTTTGCAGAGCAGTTGCATTCGCTTTTGCGGAGCCAGGCGTGGGGCAGGAGGCACGCCGCTCCCCGCTCAGGGCATCCCTGCGCGGCCAGAAGCACGCCTCAGCTTCACACCTGCTGCACCCGGTTTGGGGGTGCCCTAAACTCTCTCCTGACTTTCTTACAGCTTCGTCACCTTGCTGAGCTGAAGGACACGTTGCGGTGGCCTAAGTTGGGTGCCTCCTGTAGACGTGGTAACGACAGACAATTGAAAAGGAAATTAAACTGCATCCAATTCACTGCCCTTCCCTTGAGAGGCCAAAATACGCACCCTGTAGCTGCACAGCATAGACAATTTCCCCCCCCTCCCTTAGTGAGACGTGGTACAGAGACATACTGTACCCCAACATTGCCCATTCTCCACTTTGATTCCCAGACCAGCTTCTGCTGGAGGTTGTGGATACACATACCATAGCCTGGATGAGCCTCTATTTGTATGTGTGTGTCCGTGCCCGTGTCCGTGTCTGTGCCACCATCCCTCTCTACATGGCTGCCTGTAACTACCAGGCTTTGTTCCTCTCCCAGCACCAGGGAGGGCGTCTAGAGGCCTTGACAAGTGTGATTCCCAAACAGTTACGTAAATTAAGGGTAAAAAGCCAGTTGTGCATTTTATCTCCCCATACCCTCCTCATCTCTGTAGTCTCTCCTGTCACTTACACCAGTGACAAAAGTGGCAACAGTCATCTTCATTCCTTTGAGCCGATGGATCCAGGTGTGACTGACGGCCCCAAAAGAGGGAGTCAGAAGTTAAAGTGAGAGCTCAAGACAACAGTCCAAACTATTTTGCTTTGCAAAATGAGACTCCAACTCAAATTTAGCTGTCATAGTATTCGTAATTTTTATAGCTAAAGATTTGCTTTTATTCCTTTTTACAGTGGAATGATATTTGATCAGTGTATTTGAGAGTAATCTCAGTGCAATCCTAGCCCCACGAGCTCTGGCAGGGTGAGGACACCCAGCTGGTAGCTGTATTTGGATGGGAAGTTAGGAGCCTTCATCGGTTCACAAACATTCAGAGCTCACTTTTACCAGCCCCTCGATCCAGAAACTCTGCTTTAAGCGAAGGTGTAATGCCAGGATTAATGTTAATCCTCAGAGCACAGATGTGCTGATAATGAGTGTCAGAACCTGTTGCTCATAGCTCCCCCATACGACCACAGACTGCTGTCACAGGAATGCAAAAACCATTCTCAGCCGATGGATGTTTGTATATCCCTTTTTGAGGTGAAGCTGGTCTGCCTCCAGCATCCACATCACAAACTCACCTGCAAGCTTTGCAGTGCTTGGCTATTAGCATTGACTAAATAGTTTGCTAAAAGATATTCTGCTGACCAGGTTTGTGGTAGGCTGACAGCATCCGTGGGAAGATTGCTCCGCTGTTGCCTTGTACTCCCACTGAGGTCCAGTCGTGGGAGTAATCTGTGCACAAAATCCTTACAGGTCTCTCTTTTTTTGAAGACAGACAGAATTTATGGCTACATGGCAATTAGTTGTCAATCTTGACATTTTGGACATAAATGATGCACATAAGAACAAAAAAGGCCACCAAGTATGGCAATTAGTAGTGGCCACGCGACACAGAAATGTTCTCAGCTAGTCAGTGGCCCGTGGACCATCTCACACAGAGACACTTTGATACTAGATGGGTATCAAAGAAGCTTTCCTCAGAGAACATGGCTGGCACCAGGAGGATGTATACTGGCTGAGAAATTGTCTGAAGATAAGAATTCAAACAACAAAGGTAGCAGGACTAGCAGAAGGACACGACTTTCTTAAACAAATGCTCAGTAAGGTTATCAGAGAAACAGGACTCAAATACTGTCTACCTCTTACTCAGAGAAGTAGCAAAATTAAATAATGAAGTGGTTTCATTTCAAGACACTATTGCAAGAGGAAAAAGAATGGCTTAGAAAATAAGACCCAGACAAATAGCCTTCGTGAAGCAGGAGACACAGTGGGATGGAAAGAAAGACACCCGGGATTAATTTTGAAGGGCTTCCAGACATATTGGAAAACCAGCAGGTTACAATTTTAGCTCATAAGATAAAATGAAGACCTAGGGCATTTAAACTACTTGCATTTAGCTATAAAGGAATTATAATGACTTCTAACTTATAAAGAAAGCTTAAAAAGCCTTAAGCATGTCTTTAAAGAATGCAACATCAGGTCAGTTCATTGGCGTCCTGTTGTTACAGGCTGGACCTGAGTGGTTCGGTACTTGAGGAGAAAGGTTTAGCCATTTCTCACCAGACAGATGCTGTCATATGCTATGATAAAGCCTAATTGGTAAAACAGACCTTTAAGAAAACCCTTGTTACAATAGGAGGAAAGGGGAAAAAAGGGCAACATGAGATGAGAGATCTCTTTTTGTTCCTCTTTCCTGTTTCTTTTTCTCCCTATTTTTTTCAGGCTGCAGAGCCATCATTTGTGATGTGCTCAATCATGGCTGTTAGGTGGCGTAGCAACAAAGGCTTTTGGAGTGTCCAATATGAGATACTGGCAGTTTGTAACAGCTGAGGGACACCTGCAGCATACATGATGTCTCTGGACTCAGATTTTTTCTTGTGCCACAGAGGTGAGGAGGAAGGGTCATCCCTTATCTATTCATCCACTCGCATTGAGACTTTCTCATTCTGCTTCCCTTCTTCCCCAGCATGAGATGCTGAAGGCAGTAAGAGAGAGCTGATGGAAAAATAACATTCATCTACTGCAATCTGAACTGCCACAGCCCTTCATCTTTGTGCAAACCTGGCATTGGCATTAGTGGGACAGGAGCTGCTAAGCAAAGGTGAGGTACCAGCCAAAACTTACAGCCTTACATTGTTTATCTTACTGAAAGCATCGCAGGGGAATGTGGAATTAATCTTTGAAATCACAGGCATGGGCATTTCCCAGAAAGGGCTCTCACTCTTTGGCTCAGCAATAGGATTCTGCATCTCCTGGAAGTCACATTTCATAAACTTATTCAAAAGATCCAACCCAGTGTAATATTGACATTTCTATATTTACAAATGTACTTCTAAATACAGGCATTAAGAGTATACGCAGTTTTCTAATCCTTATTCCTTCAAAATTTGAACATGGCAAGAAACAAAGAAATACAAGCTGTAGGATGATATTTGCATTACATAAAGCAGTACAAAAATAATTTTTGTGAATCTATTCATTTTCATTATCTATAATATAGTATATGTGAAAAATAAGTTTCTGCCAGACTTTCAAAGTAATTTATTCTAATGTTTTTTGACATAAAAGTTCATGTCTTACAATATTTTGCAAAACTGGAAAACCAAAACCAAGGCTTCCTAGAGGAACTCTTGCCTAGGAGAATAATTTGAGCAAAGTCACACTTTCTCCATAAATGCTCCTTGCAGATTTTACTTTAAAAATAAGTCATTGCTGGTTTGACAGGAAGAGAAAAAGAAGACATTCATGCCATTTAAAGATACTTTTCCTACTTTTGCATGGAAAATGTGAAATGTCATCATATTTAGGGCTAAACTGCAGAATAAGGGCAGTTTCACTCGTTCCAGACAAACTCATCTAACCAATTTACTTACAATTCCAATGCAGTGCTCAGAAATCAGAAGGAAAAAAAGAGTGCTTCATTGACTTCAATAGCTTCTAGATCAGTCCCTTAAGAAGGATATGTTTCCAATGCTAAGCAGCAGAAATTATCTGGGAGGGAAAATATTCAGAGTGGATTAGCTTTCTTCATTATCCTCTAAGGAGGAATAGAAACTTGAGTCAAAATAAGTATCTCAGATAATAATTAGGAAATCTAACTTTGTGAAATGCCTACACTCAGTTCTTTATGTTCCCACTGAAACAAACATGCTAAATTAATATCTTTGTTATGGAGAAACTCTGTGAGGCAATATTAATAAAAAAGCAGTGAATTGCAGGGATCCTGATAGCATTTTAGTGCTAAAAACTATGATTTTACTGGGACAAATTACATAAAATGCTCTCTAGTCATCTGAACAGCTGTAAAACTGATTCAAAAACAGCCTTCTCAGCTTACAGGAAGATCTGAATTGGACTTTCACCAAAGTGGGTTCCTGTTGCTGGGGCCACCAGACACTGCGTGCCATGACAGGGAGACGGAAGCTGGATGCATTGCTCCTCTTTCCGTTGCCTGGGAAAACCAGCAAGACCCCTGAGTGTACAGGGGGAATATGTTCCTTAGCAGTGGCTAGTGAAAATGCATTTATGCAGGTGGCTTGAAGGCTTCACAGACTTCCACCTTCCCTTTGCTTTGAATGAATCCATTTTCCCTAAGGTGAAGTAGAGTGCTACCCTTGACATCACAGCAGCAGGATCAGGCCCATGGCTGATGGAAATCCCATCTTTACTCTTCGCCCCTGGAGAATTCCCTTCTCTCAGCTGCGAGCCCTCTTTGCTTGCCACACAGGGTCCCTGGAGCACAGTAATCCAGATCTGCCTTTGAAAAACAGCTGTATTGGGTTTGCTTGGCAAGGTTTCGGTAGCAAGGTGGACCACAGGGGTGGCTTCTGTGAGAAGCTGCTAGAAGCTTCCCCTAAGTCCAATAAAGCCAATGACAGCCGGCTCCAAGACCAGCCCATCTATGGCCAAGGCTGGGCCCATCAGCAACAGTGGTAGCACTTCAGGGATAACATATTTAAGAAGCGGGGCAAAATCCTGCTGTGGAAGAGCAGCTGGGAGAGAGGAGTGAGAACATGTGAGAGAAACAACTCTGCAGATGCCAAGGTCAGTGAAGAAAGAAGGGGAGGAGGTGCTCCAGGTGCCAGAGCAGAGGTTCCCCTGCAGCCCTCGTGAAGGGTGAGGCAGGCTGCTCCCCTGCAGCCCGGGCATGTGAACGGTGGAGCAGATATCCACCTGCCCATGGAGGACCCCACACTGGAGCGGGGGGATGTGCCCACAGGAGGCTGTGACCCCAGGGGAAGCCTGCACTGGAGCATGCTCCTGGCAGGACTTATGACCCTGTGGGGGACCCATGTTAGAGCAGCTGGTTCCTGAAGGACTGCACCATGTGGAAGGGACCCACGCTGGAGCAGTTTGTGAGGAACTGCAGCCCATGGGAAGAACTAATGTCGGAGAAGTTCATGGAGGACTGTCTCTTTTGGGAGGGACCTCATGCTGGAGGAGAGGAAGAATGTGAGGATGAAAGAGTGGCAGAGACAATGTGTGAGGAACTGACCACAACCTCCATGCCCCATTCTGGGGGAGAATGTAGAGAAATTGGAAGTGAAGTTGAGCCTGGGGAGAAAGGAGAGGTTGTGGGAAGGTGTTTTAAGATTCGGTTTATTTCTTCTTACCATACTTTGATTTGATTGACAATAAATTAAATTAATTTCCCCAAGTGGAATCTGTTTCGCCTGCGATGGTATTTGGTGAGTGATCCCCCTGTCCTTATCTCGACCCATGAGCCTTCCATTATATTTTTCTCTCCCTTGTCCAGCCAAGGAGGGGGAGTGATAGAGTGGCTTTGTAGGCACCCGGTGTCCAGCCAAGGTCAACTCATCACGACAGCTTTGATGGTAATTACACAGTGCCCCATGGCTCCCAAGCAGGGAGATGGGAGCAGAGAAGAGAGGGTGCACCACTAGTGCTTGGTGTGGGAGAAGCACTGTACGTGCAAGAGTGCCTCTCCTGGCCCCTGTGAGAACTCAAACCCTGGGGCATACTTTCCAGAAGCTCCTCTGAGGCTCACAGGGTAGGCTTGCAACACATCCTGAAGCTGACCGTGTTGTGGGTGCTGAACCTGGTTCCAGTGCTGCTCAGAGACCTCTTTACTGGCACATCCATCCTATTCCACCCCGCCAAGATATTCAGTGGGGCTGCATCTGTGGTTGAAGAAATAGTTTGAGAAACACTGCAGCAATCGAAAAACATCTTCCTTGTTTTCCTTTGACTCCAAAAAGAGAAAAGAGCTATGCCAAACATATTAAATATGCCAAACATATTAAATACCAACATATTGGTATTTCCAGCAGTACCAAAGACTCTCCTGTAAGGATGTGTTCCCACAGTAGCCTGGGCATTGCCTGTTTTTTCCAGACCCAGGTGCCAGAAGAGTGCAGTGAGGCCTTTGAGGAGCACAAAGGCTGGTGCAGGAAGAGAGGGAACTCGAGGGTGCTGACGGGGGTAGATGTGGGAATGAGCCAGCGAATACACACACCATCTTGGGCTGCTCTGCAAATCTAGCCTGAGGTGAGAGCCCACTGTGCCCAGCACAGGACCCCTGAACAGGGCCAGCCAAGGGGAATGGGGAAAGGGGACACCTTGGGCAGGGGAAGTGGCCCAGTAATGGCCACAGACTATGGCAATGGTGGGGCCAAGAGCAGAGCCCACCCCAGATCAGATTAACAGGAAGGGGGAGAGCTCACCAAAGAAGAGTCAAGTCTAAAATATGTATTTACAGAATATCTTCAGTCTCATCTGCTCGGTGAAATCCCACTAATAAAAATGAAGATCCTGCTGGAAAATAGGAAGAAATCACAATGTTGCATGTGGAACTGGAGAGAGTCTTTAGCAGGGATTTCCAGTGAAAAAATGAGAGCACTAGTCATTTATTTCACACTTGGAGGCACTAACTCCTCCTTTCTTTGCATTGTCAGGCAGAGATATTAAGAAGAGGTGTGAGACTCTGGAAATAAAGCAGCCTGCCACTGGGTGATTAAAGATGTCCTCTTAGCCATTGCTTGGAGTGCAAAGGGGAGATGTGTATGGCTGCTTTTGGAGGAGACCAACAAGAACAGCATGGGCAAATGTCTATGATGAGGTAATTAACCTCTAGAAAAGGAGCGTGAGTGCATTTTTCCTGTAATAAGCCAATGAAATCTGTCCTCTGGGAGAGATGTGCAACATCAGGGATTGCCAAAGATGCTCTTCAGAGGAGGGGTGAAGAGCAGGGCTGATACCGAGCCATTAGCTTAAAAAAATCAAGAGCTGAAAGAGCTGCCTACTGCAGAAAAATTGGGTCCCCCTTCCATGTGTATTACATTCATTGTAATAGGGTAGAGAACATGTAATAGCATGTTCTCTACCCGGAAGAATATCAGAATTTTCCACTAACCCATGAAAGGAGCAAAACAAAAAACCCATCTTTATTTCTTATAGTAGCTCAAGCAAAAACCAAAAGAAACTTTTATGCTGACCTTGGATGTAATCTGGGCCATTACAATTTGATGGTGAAAGCCTCAATATGGGCAAGATCTCAGCCTGCATCTCAGCCATCTGCTGTTATGGCACATTCGCTTTTCATTTTGGAGCCCAGTGACTTTGTTTCCTTGAATTACCGTAATGAGAGGTTTCATCACTGACCCTTCTGGTTTTCAAGTGTAGTAAGTGAGCACAAAAATGAAGAATTTGCTAAATATCATTTAGAATTTTAATCAAATTTTCCTTTCATCAGAATCTGTGTGTATAATAGCGCTTCAGAGACCTTTTCCAAGGGACACTGGTAGAGGCTAAAGAGCTTTTTAATGTTTCCTTTGATTTATTAACATGAGCTCAGTTTTCAATTTGCAGAAAAGAAGTGACCCATTAATACCTACAGTCACATTTTAAATTAGACATACTAAATGTGACCTATTCTATTTTTAAAGGAACTAATTCCCATGTGTTTGCTGACTTATTCCAGGCATCACAAAGCCTCAAAACATAAGGCCCATTCCTGACGTGTGAGGAGTTTTCCTTGGGTTTGAACAGCTGCATTGTTATTCTAGTTGTAGCTTTCTGTATTAATATCAGTTGGCAGGGCCGTTTTTGTGACACTGAGGAAATACAGGAGGATATTTTAGCATAAAGCAAATTTGCATATTTCCTGCTATAACAGCAGAGAAATTTTCACTAGAAATTAATGGTTTCTGCAAATTGAAAAGCTTGAATTGCATTTGTGCAACCACATGCAGATACACACACACCCCTTTCACTTTGCTTTCCTTAATCTTATTACAGTATCTCTTTGGCTGATGTCTCTGAAAATGTCACCTGCTACCCAGTGCTTGTTGGTGTCATAGCACAGAACAATATCTACCTTATTTATCTCTGACCTAGTTGTGGAAAAGTTCCAAAAGTTATCTTCAGCCTGATTAATCTAAGTCTGATCTGCTAATATCTGTCATGGATTATATATATATATATATATATATCTCATCTAAAATAGCTGAGGCATGGCACAGACATACTGCAAGCGGCAGCATGCAGATGTACCTGCAGTGAGGCACTCTGCCCAGTGCTCTCCAATAAGGTTTCTGGGTCACATCTGAAAAGCCTAGCAGAAAATGTGATTGCGGGTACTACTGAGCTACATCTTTCCTGCAAATTAAAATCCGAGCTGATGTTAATAAATCAGAAGGGGAACATGAACTAAAAGGCCAGGGGAGAGCTCTTCGACGTCTCCCTGCACCTGGTGTTGGCAGAAGAGCTACAATGATGCAGAAGGACTCCAAAAACCCCATCTGCAGCTGGGGAGGATCCCCTTGGCACTGGTGCCTGGGAAAGCAATCCCGAACTCTCAGGCCCCTGCAGGGCACAGGGTGTCCTGCCTAGCGGCAATAGACAAGTTGGCGGGCATCTAGATTAAGCCATGAGGAATGTTGGTCCTTGGAGCAGTCCAAGATGAGGCTACACTAAGTGGCTTAATCTCATCATCACGACTTGGTCAAATTGTCTTTTCAAGGTTGCCTGAGCCCCAGTGTTCACCCTGGTGTTTTCAAGCTGCGGTTAAATGGCCATGTGGTCACATGCCAGCGCTTTTTCCATCTGCCTGATGCACATCTCATCTCTGGCCACCGCAACCTGGTGGGTTTACTAGCTGCCCTCCTGGCTTCACTATCTATTCTCCCTTCAAGCTGGAAGGAAGAAGTGAGTCAGGTCCTCTGTAAAATAAGACAGATGGAGGAAAAACCCACCTGCCAACACCAAACTACACATGGCGCTGCTCCCCAGCTCTGCCACGCTGTCTTGGGAGGTTCCCTATGAGCTGGTGAAAGGGTGAATGGGTGAATTTGTTTGCAGCGGTATGTGTGCAAAAGAAGTGTAGCTGGAAAACAAAGAGAAGCAGGTTTTGCAGAGACCTCAAAAAGAGCAGAGATTTCAGAAAAGTGCTAATGTCAAAAGGAGAACTGAAAACAGTGAGTGGAGAAAGAGCCTCTTCTTGCTAATCCCAGTGGTGCTCTGAGGAAGACAAGCCGGACTCCACCAAGGATATTGTCACCAATTGCTGTTTATAATGGAAATTGCCTGGCAGATTCCCAGTATCAGCTAGTTATTCAGAGGGGCATTTCTATTATTAGGACAGTCAGCTGGGAGAATAGCCAAGGTTTATATTAGCTCCATTACCGACTAGCTTTAATGGGTACTGGAGAGCATCTCTGATTTTTGGAAGTATAACTGCATCTATTGGACACTCTTCCAACTTTCCTCTGTTTTAAGAAGGTCAGCGCCTCCCCCTTAGGGGGAAAAAAAACCACCAAACTCTGAAATAATGGAAAATCAAGGTGGGAACGACCTTACGAGATTGCATAACCTACTTTGACCCAAAAGAGGTTGCGCTGGAGAGGGGACATTGGGTGTATATCAGTGAATGTGGAGACTGGAAGGCATCTGTGGGAGGGATTTTGGGGAACTAGACTAAGTTGTATGTTTGTCTTTGCCCCAGTAGCTCACTGTTTCCTGGCCACTGCCCATGGTGAGCACTCAGGTTGTGCAGCCACATGGGCTTCCCCTGAGCTCCCCTGGGACCTCCTCTTGCTTCTGCTCTGTCTCACTTTTCAGTCAGGAGGCTCTTCCTGATGCCTTGCCCTGTAATGGCCATGCAGTGAAGGATCAGCAGCTGGGACTTGGCGGGATATTAAGAGACAAACATCAACAGACAAACTGATAGAAAACTTTTTGTCATGCACAATATTTTCTCATTTTTATATCCTACCCCTCATGAGAAAAGTTCAGTTTCTCTCCACAAAGTTTTTCAGCTTTGTTAGTAACCTTTCCCATGTCATGGGGTTTTACAAAAACAAATATTAAATTATAAATCAATGACATCATTCATCAAAGAAACAGTTTGCTACAGAAAGCACCATTCAGCTTTCCAGTGTTGAATGTACAGGTGGTTATCCAAGCTATAGAGCCTGCTCAGTTGAAGACTTCCTGAGACCCCATTGTTCCTGCTAATTCCCAGAGAACTGTTATTTTCTAAACTACTGCATCTCTGTTACAGGGTTGTGGCTTATTGGGAGATTTTTTTCTTTTTTAATTATACCTTTACAACTCTGCTTACTGGGCTTCAAGGACACAGGATTTTTTTTATTATTATTATTATTACTATTTTCATGCATCATTGGAGCATCTGAACAGTCTCCTACAGATTCAGAAAATCAGGCTGCCTGTAGTGAATGAATCCTTCAAAAACAGTGATATTATTAGCTCTTCTGTGTCACTGAACAGGTGAGCTAAATGCTAAAACCAGAAATTTCATTAAAGATTAAAGAAATATCATTTCACGTTTCACCTGTTCCATTAATATCAAATATGAATTCTATCTTTCATGACACAACTGAAGTGCAGTGTAAGATTTCAGATATACTATTATTTAATCTCTTAGAGAAAGAAAAAAATATGTTCAAAATCCTTGAAGAATCGTGTCTCAGCATGACAATATGTTTTATCTGACCATTTTAAGTCACTAAAGAACATCTTGGCCTTATGATTTTTCAATAGCTCCCTTTCTTCATGCACCACTTGAAATACCTTAACAGAGACTTAATTTTCAGGAAATGCCAAGCACTTATTCTCTGAGCGTAAGGCCTCCAAAGATTTCTTTGGTGGAATACCCAAGAAGTGAGGCACTCAAAATCATTAAGTGCTTTTGGAAACCTCAGCTTTAAATATTGTGGTCAAACCACTTCTTTTACCTGGAGTTTTTCCCGGTCATTGATTTGCAACTCTCCCCTTCATTTTTTTCTCCCGATGAGTAGTTTCTGAGCAGACCTCTGGCCTTTTCCCTAGAGTGCAAAAGCCCTGGGGACATGATGGGTTGCACCTTGCATCTCTGTAGTGAGAAAATTTTAAAGGACTATATAAGTTCCCTTAACAGGAAAAAGAAAAGGTGGAAAAGATGCCTGTCAGACAGTTTTCTAAGAAAAGCATCCTAGCGAGAAGGCAAGTCCAGAACGTCATTCCATCGTGTTAACATTACCTATGTATCTCAGAACCAGAAGATCAATAAAAGACACTCAAATCTTCCCAGACAACACATCTCTTCCCCATTGTTCCTGTATCATTTTCAGCAGAGGCATTTGGAAGACTATCAACATCCGAAAAAATAATTCCCAAACAGCAGGGTGTAGATGTCAGTTATGTCCTCTGGCTGGAGCTATGCATATATACGTGTTTGTCGCATCAGTTCCTGCATTCTCTAGCAGGAACCATAAGGTGCTCTACCATGATTCTCCATGTTCACCATTTTCTACACTTTCACAGTGTTTCAGGCCCTTGCTTTTTCCAACAGCAAGTACTGGTGTCAGTGTAGGGCAGGCCATGAGGCTTTGAACAGGGGGGTGTATGAGCTTCCCACCAGGGGAAAGGGAAAACCCCTGAGAGCACCACCCTGTTTGTGAAACAACTGAGGTTTCCTCAGCACCCATTTGGGGAACAGTGCGGCAGGGGTTGCTCCAATCAGCCCTTCCCTGCAGATATCCTTACCCTGGCTATGGTTGAACTGAACAGCTTTCCAGCCCACACACCTGTGCCAGATGGTGAGTCCCTACGGAAAGAACAGAAGCAATGAATAATAGGGAAAAATGGTAAAAGCATGTCTTTTTACAAAGCTTACAACCCTGGGGTAGCTTTACAGAGACTGAGTCTCTGGAGTGCCAGGAGTGCCTTTTAGTCTCTGCTGCACTTTGGGGAGGGGGCTGCCAGCCCACGGCTAGGTAGGACCTGCCCTGTCTCCTCCTCACTGGCACAGCCCATGGGCACACGCTAGGTAGCATCAATATCCCCACCTTTTGCTCCAAGCTTCCCTGGTCCAGGACAGGGCTGAGCTCAGCGGCGCTGCTGCTTATTTCAGTTTTGGCTTTCCTTCACAATGTGGGTGCAGAAATGGCTTGGCCACAGGCGACCCCCTCCTGCTCCCCCTCTCCGAGCCCGTGTAGCCCCCAGGGGCAGGGGCAAGCTGTCCCTAAGCGCTCCCAGCTGCCTCGGCTGCACGACTCACAGATGCTGGGGCAGTTCAGGCAGCGCTGCTAAACCCACAGTGGCAGGTCATTGGGTCCCTACAAACGTTAATGTGATGTTTACTGCTTGCGCTGAAGCGCCACATGGGCTGCAAGCTGTTTCCTCTTGGCCGAGAGCTCAGCGGGAGATAACCCGAGCTGCCTAGTGAGCAGGGACATCTTCCCCTGCCGCCCACCAAGTGGGGCAGTAGTTCGGGTTTGCTTTTTGTTGGTAGGGAAGTCCCAACCGAGATGCGTGAACTTTATCTCAGCTCCTCACAGGAGCCTTTTTCCTGTAGAAACTCCCTGAGGCAAGGATTTACAGAGGGAAAGGCTCTCAAATGTACAGCCCTGAAAAAAACCCCAACCAGATCCCAGCTTCCTGACTTCGCAAGGAGCATGTGGTTTTCGGTCAATCCTGAATAAAATACGAGCCTTCCTTTAGCAGCAAATAATCTCCGCAACCTGACATTTGCTCCCACTCTGATTCTCCTGGATGACCTTCAAATCCTTGTCCAAAGATTCCTGATCTTCTCACTGTCCTGCCAAAAATATTGCTGACACTGGCAAAGGTCGGGCGAGCTGAGCAGACAGAGGAGAGCAAGTGCAGCTGGGTTCCTTGCCAGCCCTGACTTTCTTCTCAACTCGTTAATTGCTCAGCAATGCAAACAAGTGGAAAACAAACCACTTCTATTGGAGGGAGGACTGCGAGCATACCTAAATTATTTGGGAGAGAGAAGCTCTTCAGAGACTCCCATTTTCCTGATAGAAAACGACCTGAAGGTTTGCAATGACAGGAAAGCGCACTGCCATGGTTTCTGCACTGTGGTTGCCATCATTCAAAAACATGAATTTGAGGTTATTCTGAAATTGTTTCACAATCCCTCGCATAATCTTTCAAATCCTCCTACAAACCTAATGTTATCCTTCAGGAATGTATCAGCAAAAGATTTTTTTTTGATCACCGCTGATATCTTCTAGGACTAATACATTTAACCTCCAAGAGTACTATGGCATTCATTAAAGACAACTGAATTCATGTTTCGGTAGTCCAAAAAGGTTACATTAAAAACTTTTGGTTTAAAACTATTTAACTTGCTGGTCTGGCAAAATCTTCTCATAGGAAACTCTATGGATGAGAGCAACTTGGTCAAAATGCTCCTCCCAAGGAAGTGGATGTACAAAGTCTCTGGTGTATTAAGGCTCAGGTGTATAAAGTCTCAGGGGGTCACCTTCTTCTTGGGCAATGTGCAGGAGTCATTTGAATAATCACAATTTAAAATGCAGTCCTCGTTTAAGGCCTCTTCTCATGCCAGGGCCTGGGGCTCTGGTTTGAGGCCGGTGGAGATGCTTCCAGGAGTGACCCTGTCCTGAGAGCATCCTGAGAAGATTCCTCCTGTTCTGCTGGAGTTCATATTGGGGTGTACATGAAAAGTAAAACAGCCTCTGGGGGTGGTAAATATGCAGTCAGAAAGGTAGAATTTGTGTATAAGGCATTCATATGCAGACATTCATTTCAGCTCAGTATCTAGTCTGACCTCGTTTTCATTCAAACAGCGTCACTCTGGTCAGTATTTTGATGAGATACCATGTTGGAAAGAACCCAGAAACTCACTGACACTTGCTGTCCTCTGGGGAATGGCTAGAAGGACAAACAGAGACTGAAACGCTGTCAGACTTCTTCTTTGGAGCCACTATCAAAGAACACGCTTCCACCATTGATCTAGGAGACGGAATTCTTTCTTTTGCTACTTGAATCCATATAATTCTCTGTGGATCTGGCCAATTCAACTTTGGTAATTACATTTTCCAGAAGCAGAGTAGGCTTAAATCAATAATTAAACAAAATTAGTTAGCACTTTTGATTTAAATTGTATTTTTGAATGTAGACTTACTGAAAGCTGGCATAATTTATAGACATCTCCTTCAAGTGTGTTCAGCCTAAACTATATTTTAAATGAACTGGAAAAAAAATTACTTCTATAAGTTGAATCAATATGTCATGAATTGACATACTGCATTAAGCAGGGCAAATAAAATTGGATAGAGCAATTATACATCCTAGACTACAAGGTGACTGCTGTGTTCTCTGAACCTCAACATTTGCACCTTAATGAATGCTGAAGAGCTGAACAGATCTGGGTAACTCAGCGGTCTGCCTTTATTTTCTGAAATGAAAAAGCATCCTTACTTTGTATCCCTGTGGTCTAAGTCTGGGCTGCTCTGAGAGACTTTATTTAAAAATACAGCACAGTTTATCTCCAGAGGAATGATCTGGTTTTGTGGGTTAGGATGTTTTTCCCATTTCCAAAAGAATATTTTTAATCATTATTTTCTTAAAATTCAGAGAGAGTTACTTCACAGTGGTTAGCTCTAATGAGCTTCATAAAGTAATGGTATAAAACTCCTCAAATTTTTCACATGGTTGTGTCTTACTGAAATCTGGCATTTAGCTGTGCCTGAAGAAATTAAATCACAACTTGTCTAGCTGATTAGTGTTCACATTTGATTTGTCATAATCATAGTCAGGGACAGGTAAATGGTATATGCCAGTCTTAAGTCATGCTGTTTCTTATACCTGTGATAAAATCCAAGGTACGCACTGTAGAGCAGATATGAGCTAGCTTTAATTTAGTTAACAGGTATGACAATAACAATACACTGAAACCCATGCCCTGATATCTTTCAGCTGTCCTGGTCATCTGAGACCCTGGCTGCCTGGGAAATGGCATGGAGATGAAGTTTTTGTTGTTACATCTACACTGCCGTTTTTACCGTGATTGAGCTTGTACAGTTATTGAATTGCTTGAACTTGCTATTATCATTGAATTAGTGAGGTTAAGCCTGCTTGGATATGCCAGCATATACAGCAACTACATCTGTGGCTGCAATGTGTACATAACCTTTGTGGGTTCAGGGGTAGTAATCTGTGATGATTTTTCCTCTGAATGATTTGCACATTGCCTTCCTTTTGGTCTGCTGGTGACTGCCCTTCTAGACGTGTCACTCCAGGCAAAACCAGGCCCCAGGCTCTGCACATCGTGGGATTTCCACTCTTCATTCCTATCCTTTTACTGGGCAGAAATCAAATTTCACAAACACACAGTGTTAAATGATGGCTATGAGGTCCACCTGCCACAGAGGGGTGTCTGCATGCATGAAGGCGGGAGGGAGAAATCCTGATGAGGGTCCACTGAAACAGAAATCTGCAGGTAGGAGTAGATTTCTGTAAAGAGGCAGCTGAGCTCAGTGTCTTGCTGGAAAAGAGCAATGTTATTTTAGAGAGCAGGAGCAGAGGGTGAGGAAAGAGGTGGCTGGAGGTATCTGAAAGCTGACAGGGGTGTGAACTGGAGTGTGTGAGTGAATTCCCACTAACCCTGTACACCCTATGGGCTAGGGTAGCAACCACAAGGAAGATTTCAGCTCACACCTAGCCCCCAAGTCCTGCTCTTGTGTTCAGGTTTCATTTTCTGAAGGGGATCTTAAAAAAATATTTAAAATGTATGCAACAGGAGACTGTTGTATAATGTGCACTTTGGATCACAGATAGAACCTAAATGCTGGTATTTTCTGACTTCTCAGTGATTGAATTATCGCCCTCATAACACCCTCTTAATATAGTTAGTGAATGTAATTAGATTGCACGGGCTGGCTTAAAACATCTTCACAACTGCATCACAAGTAGAGATGTTCAGCTTAATGGCCCCTAATTGCATATCTCTCACTATGTCAGCCAGGCGTGTTTTATTTCAGATTCTCCCCATAGTACACACTGTTGACCCAATCAGTTTTCTGAGAGGTAGCTCTGGTGGTCTGTTACTGACAGCAAAAGTAGCAATGTTAACTTATTATTGTTTTCAACAACAGGAAAATGTCACAAGAAGGAGATGAAGGGCACAAGACAAAATGCAGCTGGGGGAAGAGGAGAGGTAAGAGCCAGACTCCACTTGCTGACCCTCATTGTGTGCTTACTTTCCATCTTAGGGATGCTTGATCAACTACTTGGCTAAGCAGATGGGACAGGGGGAAAAAAGGCAAAAAAGCCTGGAGTACAAATGTCTACAAGGCAGAAGTGGGATGAGGACCACTGGTGAGAGCTACCTTCTCCCACCAAGACACATTTGAACTTGACATGCATAAAGCACTCCAGGCTAAGAAGATGGGTCAGTTACCATGGCTCGTCAGCTTCATCACAGTGTCTGCTAATACTGAGGTGAACATTATTTGCAAGCACCATCTGTGATGAAGACAGTTGTCACTAGCCGCTGGGTGCATTACATATAGGACACAGAATAACCAGGGAGCAGAGCAGGAACTGAACCAAGTACTAGTAGGCTCCCTATTCCCTTCCATGCCTATAGAGAGTACTAACTCCTTTATAAAGGAGTTACTTAAATATTACATTACTTAAATAAGTAATTCCATCTTCTCACTCATCTCTGCATCCTGTACCCAAGCAAGTAGATGAGTGGTCTTGCAGGACCCAAGTCACCATACAAGAAACTTCCCTAGGTCATCTACTGGCTATTTTTTAACCAGGAGCTTGGAGTCCTAAGAAAATAATGCTTATGAACTATCACTTTTGAGCTCACTGGCTAACTGCCACCAAATGTAAGGTACATGTTTAAAATACCCTGTGAGACATGAAAACCAAGTTCTCAGGAGAAAAAAAAAAATAAATGAAAAATTAATTCCTTCATTAATCACTTCATCTCCCTGACAGAAAGATAGGCAGGCCCCAAGTGTCACACATTCTTTTTAGCACCACTGGCCGGATGATCAACACATTTGTCCAACTGGCATGTATCTTGCCCTCAGACAGAAGGGTCTCAGGGACTAGACAAGGCAACTGGGATTACTGTAAAGTAAGGGAAAGCTTAGAATTATAAGGCATTATTTCTCCTACTGCCAGTGGAATAATTGATTTTTCCTCCCGCAAGCTACTGAAGCTACTGAAGGTTCCTACCTATTGCACGACTTTGAGAATAAACAATAAAGAAGGAAGTCTGCCTAGGTTCCTGTTCCAACAAACAGGCAAGCACTGACATAAGCCCGGGCTGTTCTCCCTAAGCCTTTGTCCACCTGAGATCCCAAGTAACGAGTCACCTGCTGCTGTCAGCCCCTTGGACTCAAGGCTTGCACAGAAAACTAAAGGGCTCCCGGAAAGGGCTGTTAATAGTGCACTAGCCGGGGTAGCAGCTGTACCGCAGGCATTGGGAGGACCTGTGGTAGCCCAGATCAGCATTTCTCTAGTGCCAGCAAAAGAGTTGCTTTTCAGCGGGCTTAGGCCCAGTGTCTCAGCCATTCACAACTCTTCCTCTTCACAGGTGAACTACACAAGGACGGAAAAAAGATGAAAAAGTGAAGAAGAGTAACTTACAGGAGACTGACATTATATGGAGATGTTGCATTCCTTTCAAACCATGCATTATTTACCCAAGGTGTTTGTAGTTAAGGTTGCATTTCAAAGAAAGGCAAACACTTTTAGGAATGAAAATACACAGCTGGCGCTCGTAAATAGCCTTAAGTCTACCCTGCAGTGACACCTTGAGGGGAAAACATTAAAAATAAATAACCAGAACATGCATTTCAAATCAGTGCTAAAGAAACAGGAACCACAGGACTACCTGGATAGACAGCTGCCTGGTTTCCTGAAGCAACTCATGACAACGTGTGGCTTTATAGCACCACTCCTGCCAAACAGCTTTCTGTTAAGCCGTACCACCTCTCAACTTCTCCTGGACACATCCCATACATCTACAATCTAATTTTCCTTTCCATTTTTCTTCTCTGGAGTAGATACAGCAAGTACTTTGTGACTTTCAAAAAAGATGTTGTATCAACACTCAGTTTTCATCTTATTATTTCTGCCTTTGAAAATGATCTTCCATGAAAAACTGTTCTTTTTCAGAAGAGGCAACCTCTTATTCCTTGTGTCATTAGAATAAATTGCTTAGCCTCCTGGAGAGAACGAAAGGCCTCAGGGTGACCTGGAGGTGATATCCCCACAGGAGCCTTGTCCGGCAGATTTGGCAGTGGGTTCAACCTGGTGATTGCAGCTGCAGGGGGCTAATCGGCTCTTGCCCCTCTTCCCCTCATCAGCCTTTTCTTTTGTGAGTTTATCTGTTGCACACTAAAGGCTGCTCAGACGTACAAGCCCTTGCAGAGGCTTTTCTCTAACCGTGACCCAAGAATGGCACCAGAGATGTGCTCCTGGAAATGGACCTCATCTAGGGCTGCATGGCCTCATCTCTGCTGAGCACAGGGGCAGCTATGAGGGGAGATGTCCTCTGCGGAGCTGTTTTAGCAAACTACGTGACCAACCATCTCTGGTGTCTGAGGGACAGTCAGTTATGAGGAAGAGCAGCTGCAGATGACCACTGCTCCTTCCAAAGGGCATTCATTCGGAAATTAATACTGGCAATACTGGAAATTAATAAGGCTTCCATAAGCGCGAGGTGTACCTCTGCGCTGTGCAGCCAAATAGCAGGTTGGCACTCAAAATGCTTTATAACTCCTCCGGAGGGGCTCTGCTTCAGTGTTTCGGAGAGCAGGTAACACAGCAGGGTTTGTGTAGCTCGCAGGCTTCGTGTTTTGAGAGTAAACACAGTCGGTTTGAGTTCAGCTGCAGGGAAGGGGAAGAGCCAGCTCCTTCATAATGTTGCTGCCATGTACAAAGCAAGAGATAACACTCTGTGCTTTTGCTAGGGAGATAAAGGGCGCACACACAAAAAAAAATTGTACATTGCTTGTTACGTGCTCTGGCATACTAATACACATTAATTTTAATTTCTAATCAGTATGTTTAATCTGTAAAGCCTTAGAAAATGCAATTGATGCCATTTGGGAAGGGCACATACTAAGAAAATGAAACTTTCTGAGTACAAAATTCATTTTAACCCTGCCTTTGGAGCTGCTCCTAACCTTCATAATTAAACTATCTCAAATGTCAAAAAATAACTTAAAATGCAATTAAAGTGAAGGTTTGTGAGTTCAGTCAAATAATACAGTCAGGACATTGTTTACTGCTGCACGTATGGAACTCCACAAATTAAATTACATTCAAGACAGACGGTGTCACTACAGCAGTCATACGTGTCCTGTATGTGCTGGCACTGGGGGAATGGGAAATATTTTTTTCTACTCACTGCAACGTTAGTCTCAATTACCTTGAAGTGAATTTCCAAAAAAAAAAAAAAGCCAATCTATTCTTGGTTTGCACTTACAAAACATAACAAATGACTCTGTAAGGGGTTGATCAATAATTATAGACCATTAAGGGATTCAGCAGGTCAACACATTGCTGACAGCCCTCTGTAGGAAATCCCATGGATGTGGAAGATGAACAACAGACGCTGTTCCTGCCTTTCACGTGCCAGTAACCTCCACTGGTCAGCTAATCGGCCCACTGGAAAAACTGAAAAAAAGGAAGGCAGTTTTGCTTATCCCGAATTACCCATCACCTGGCACCAGTGATGCACAGGTTGCCTCTGTCAGAGGCAGCTCACATACAGACAGGTTTATTAGGTATGAACGTGACTATGCTGTTTCCAAGGTTGCCTTGGGGAACAGCTACACTGCTCCAGCTTGGCATGCAGTCTGGACCCCACCAGCCAAACCCAAGCTTACCACGCATGGGGCCAGCCATGGGGGCAGGGTCTGCTGGCACACGGTCCCTGCAGCCGGGCAAAGCTTTGCAAGGACAACCCACCCTGATCCAGCTTGCCTGGGAGGCAGGTAGATTTACTAAACCTGACCAGATGTGTCTACTTGGATGGAAATCAGTGGGGAAAAAAACTCGCTGTAAGATATGATGGAAAGGGGAGGTGATGTTTCCTTACAACCATCTCCAAGAAAGTCAGTTTTACTTGCTCACAGCTGTTCCCTTACACAATTTGTTCACTAATTCTCTCACACTACATACTCACAAGTACCAAGATGTCTGTGGTCAGATCTGACTTCTATCACTTGTGTATGACACTGAGGACAAGGGACACCAGCTGTCAAGTCCTCCATTTGTCCCTGGGGTTCCTCTTGAGGGCCACACAAAATGACATTTTGGACAGATCTCTTATGTCCGTTAGCAAACATCAGCTCTTATGGGGTGTTTTCTAGTCTGAGCATCGTGCTGACTTCAGGTGTCTCATTCTTAGGCCAGGTTGCTGCCCACTGCTTGTTTTCACTTGTTTGGAAAAGATGTCTATCTTCCTCATGGGCTAGTGGGAAAAATAATAAGTGATAGGTTTCATGCGATCTGTTACCATGTTGTTGCCACCCTCCTGTTGTTAGGATGCAGGGTCTGACAGAGAGTTGGCTGGGCTGGGATCTTCTTATAGTGCAGGTCTTCTTGACTTGGTGTAACAACGCTTGCCTCCACTTTACTGCTGAAAAAAGTTGTCTTGAGGGGTGTGTGTGTCCTTTGTTATATATAGGCCATGCATTTAACCCTGTGATCTGCTGGTTCTGCTGGTGCTCAGTCACACTTTTGCTTCCTCAGAACATTGTTCCTGCCAATCTTCACGTTTCTGTTACAAATCTCCCCATCCTTTGGGCTCTTCCAGGCTCCTGGCAGACTCCCTGCCTGAGATGATGAAGCACAGAGGTGGCTGGCGCAGCTGTATACCTGGCTCCTGTTTTGCCCAAATGATCCAGACAACCCTATCTGCTGTTAATGGCAGCAAGCGATACACCCTTGCTTGTGCTACATACTCTTTGGCAGCTGATGCAGAGAAGCACTTTGTGTGGAAATGAATTTGAAGATGATCACAGGTATTTTGTACACCATGAGCTATGCTGAGCCTTAGCAATGGGGGAGAGTGCAGACCAATGACATTGTCCCCTCTGAACGGTGCAGCCCACAAGCCTTGAATCATCAGAGAAATCTGGACTGGTCACCAAGAAATTCCCTCACTGCTCCCTTCCCACGAGGAGAAGGTGGCCCTGGGAACCACAGAGCTACATTTTCTCCTGCAAACCCACGCAAGTGGCTGCACACCAGCTGCCTCTGCACATGACCGCAGTGGGGTCTTTTCGTTCATTTCTATGTCTTGCCTGGGATTAGCTCTCAGTGACTCATCTTGGTCTGAGTGCCAAAGAGGCTCTTCACCATGAGGATGGTGGTTGAACGAAGCCCAGAACACGTTTTGGTTTGTAAAGAGAAAAGGTATGTTTCTTTATCACCATATATTTCTACCCAATTGGCTTTTATGCACATGCATGGTACCCTATAAGTCCCTTAAAGCTTTAACATCTGCGGTGCCTACAGCACTGCAACACAGCCTTAAAGAGCTGACAATTTTCATTGTGCAACTCAGCTCTATATTATTAGATGAATGGAGATCCAGTGTTCAGTAACTATCATTTACAGTTTTCCTCTGAGTAAAGACTACTGGGTAGGCCTTTTGAAAAGGGGCGAAAAACAGCTTTGAATTGTACAAATTGCAACAAATAACAGCTAGCTGTATGTATGCCAGTCTGTGCCACAGGGAAGATGGATATTATAAATGTTCTGGGATTCCATCTCATCCTCTTATAGCGGCTTTTTCCCCACCGCTGCATCCTCTCCAGTAATGGTGTTAAATAATGCATATGTAATTTTGTTGTTTTACGCTGTGTTTTGCTTCTAACACTGGACTGGGACTGTGTTTCCCTCCCTTCCCTCAAATTCATAGTCGAGGATATAGAAATTCTATCATTTGTTTCTGCAGGCTTTGAAGAATTAGAAAATACTGTCTGGAGCACACACAGCTTTTTCATCAGCATCTCTTGACTGAATCAGATGGTCAGACGCTGTCATGCCATCTGTAGTAAGCCCTGCAGGTGGATGTGCCATGCCAAGAGATTTTGTTTGACAGCCTTTATTCATCAGATGGGTTTGTAGGCATCTCATTACCAAATGATGAACCTTCCTGTTTCTGGTTAATTATCAACTTCAAAGTCTGTTGGGTGAGATCAGCTCCCTTACAAATGACTATCGGTTCCTGTAAAAAGGATGGTTTTTCCCTTGGGCTTTTTACTGCACTATTTAAAAGCAAAACAGCATTTCAGAAACTTTAATGACAATCGTCTTTCAGTATTCTATGTAGATATCCTCGCTATAAAAAAAAAAGGGGGAGCAAAAATTTGCTAAAAAATAGATAAATAGATGTACAGTGTACCGGTCAGCTTTGATAAATTCTTTGTTTCTCCTCTCACACATGTGCACTATCAAGATGAAAGGCCAAACCTTCTCTTCCTGTCACTCCACAGACATCAGATAAATTGCACAGAGAAGAGTTTGGCCAGAATAATCTATAAATGATTTTCTTTCTCCCTTTTCTATGTGAATATAATCATATAAATATAAAAATTAGTTTGAAAATGTCATATATTTCTCTTTTAAATGTTGTGCTGTTTGGTTTAGGAGTTTACACCTTTCAGGGCAGGCGCTGTTTTCTTCTGTGGCTGGAGACCATCTATGACATTGTGGGTACTAGTTTATTTTCAGAAGCTATTAGTTTTGCTTACGATCTTTACCATTCAGAGCTGAATTTCATACGAAGGTGGATGAACAATTCCCTTTCTTAACATCTTCCTGTGGGTCAACGCAAGAGAAATGAGTGCAGAGCAATAGGAAATTGCATCCGGAACTGTGGTGCATCAAGGGAGGCCGAGCAAGTGAAGAGTTAGGTGCCACCAGGTACAGTTCTCAAAAACACTTCTTGTGCCAAGCCAGGACCAGGGATGGTATTTTACGCCTGGAGAGGTGCTGGATTTGCTGGCACGGCAGCAATCACACTGCACACATGTGAAATTTATATTCTGGGCTGGGTCAAGGCAAGCATCAGTCCCAGGGGGAGGCTCAGCACCCTGCAGGAGCATCCATCCCACTCCTGTGCTGCACAAATGCGGCTCCCCATCAAGGCAGGCTAACCCACAAGGCTGAGCCCTGGAGGAGACGCTCCTAGTCGGTATGAGGGTACCACTGAACAGGGGAAAATTCAGTAAAAAAATGCAGAGCTTGAGAATGCAGTAGTCTGCAAGAGGAGAGCTCCTGATATGAAATCATAACGGGAAAAAAAGCAATTCCTCTTCACAGACTGGGTTCTGTCTTCGCATTACCCCTGCAAGCAGAATGACACAACACTAGAGAAAACATGTCTTTGCAAAACACAAAAATAACTAAGGAATACACAAACAGAAATGCCACGATCTTCCATAAGATAATTCTGTGTGGATTTTCAGCAGTGGCAAAATGTCGCTTATGTAGGAGGCAAAACAGACGTCCCATGTTATTCAGCTGGCCCTCCATCCTATCTATGGCAATGCATCGATCAAGAGGTACCTTGGGAAATACTCACTATATATACTATATATATAAACTATAGTTAAAATGTAGTGGGAAACATTTTCTTTGGGAAAATGCAGCTCATTGCAATTAAATGATGCTTCACAATTGTACAGTGCTCTAATTAGGAGATAAAAAATTGATTTACTCACAGCAAGCATAAATTTTATGACAGAATTCTCTAATCACAAAGATAAATTAGCTGTCTAAAATTTATTCATTCCAGCAGAGAGTTCATCGCATGCCGTACAGCAGTGATTAAATGCAATTCCTGCTTTAATCACTAGGTGGCAGTTGGCTGGCTGTGTTGGAAGAGTTCCATTTTGGACGTCAAGTGAAAACAGAGTATTGGATTTTATACCAAGTAATGGAACATAAACAACAGTTCAGTTACAGAAATGAAGATGTGGATGGATGCTAGATATACATCCATACAAATGTTCAAATAGATATACAAAATAGGTCATTAAAATAAGATTACTGTAAGGTGCTTGATGATAAGTAGCATTAAGTCTAAACTCTGGTTAAGCATGTTATTGAGAGAATAGCAACTATTAGTCTTGTGGCTGTGTCCTGGCCATCAGCCCACGGCAGTCAGATATTTTGCTCAGCTCACCCCTTGACTGGTGGAAAACAGAAAAAAGCAAACAACGGCTGGAGTCCCTTGGGGGTGACTCCAGGCACCCCTGGGTGCATCAGGGTGGCCACATACAGCCCGCAGCTGCAGGGGCCATGTCAGCCTGTGCTGCTGCTCCTGTGCAGGTCTTCCTTCCTTCCTTCCTTTCTTCCTTCCTTCCTTTCTTCCCTCCTTCCTTCCTTCCTTCCCTCCTTCCTTCCTTCCCTCCTTCCCTCCCTCCCTCCCGGCAGCTGTGCACCTGTCTGGGTCACTTCTCGCCAGCCTCGGTGGGCTGCCAAAATGTAGCTGCCAAAATCCAGCAAGATCAGAGTGAAACAGGCCCTACTAGTTAGGAAGCAGCCAGGCACCAAGTTCCTCTCCTCCCTTCTGTTGTAGAAGCCACTGCTTTGTACTGACGGAGATGTGAGTAAGTGCTGCTGAGTCCTCCTGGTCCTTAACTTTGTTTCTGGAATGACTTCTAGACACTTACTACCTGGGCATGTGCAGGGGGCTTGGAAGGTTTTTTTGTTTGTTTCAAATGCAGGTCTGGCAGTTCTTACCAGGAAGGTCTGACAGTTCTTACCAGGAAAAATAAGCAGGCTTTATAATAATATTGAGAAACAGTAGAGAAAAAAAAAAATGGGCAAAAAAGTGCTATGAGGAAAATAAACATTTTCCTACACACAGATGCACCAAGCCCCTCCCTCATCTCTAATATGGAAGCATTTTGATTTTTTGCTAAGCAGAAAAGTACTAGCAAAGATGTAAAAGTACATAGCTCACACCACTTATTTCCCCATACAGTCATCTGTAGACATATGACTGTTGAGAAGTCCCTTTCCCTAATATTTGCGAAAAACCTGAAGCAAATAAATGAACTATTGAGTGTAGGCAAAGTCACAGTGTATTTATCCACCTGAACAAACACTAGACTTTATTAGTATGCTTGAAGACAGCACTCTCAGTTGGTTTCCATCAGAAATATTATCTCCATAACAAATGTGTTAAAAAGAAGGACATTTTATATGCGAGGAGGAGGCTGTTTCTCAGAAAAAGTCCAGCTCAGGAGCCTTTTATTGAGCCATTTATTTCCTCTGCCCCCTTGAACATTACATCGCTTTTTCCTGAAGGCTCATAAGCATGCAGTCAGGGCCATGAACACTAATGGCTGAGTTAGCGAAGTTGCAGAATTATGGTGATTTGCTACCTACCGCTTTACCTCCCTCATGCTGGCCTATTTCTTTGGCAAAAAGCAAGAATTGAAACATCAAGTCCATCTAAAGGTGAGACAGCTGCGTGAGACTAATGTATTAACCTACTCACCACAAATAATTCCTCACCTGCATCCTAATCACGACACACACATTGCCGATCTTCAGCCACGAAGTCAGAAACAGTCCCTTCCTGACATATTTGCTCTTCGGTCTGCCGCCTGCACCCACCCACCGCCAGCAGAGCGCTTTGGAAATGGATCCGTCAATTAGCGCTGGGAACAGAGAGTCAGACGGTGGCACTTCGTGTTCAAACTGGAAATGGAGATGTTTATTTTTCAGCATTGCAAAGTGACATCTAACCACCTGCCTCGTAAAAAATGATTTTGCTTTGGGTTTGAGTCATGAAGTTTCTTAGCTGGGTCATTCCCAGCCTGGCAGTGGCTGAAAACCACGACTGTGCTGCGGCTCCCCAGGCCTGTGCGTCCCCATCCGCTGTGTTCAAACAGATGAATACACAGCTTTTACTCTGGGCCACCAGTCAAGTACTCCCAAACTGGGATCTGCCTGTGAATTTGGGAAACTTTTTGTGGTAGCTACCACTGCAGGCAAGAAACTGGGACTGGTGGAGAAACCCAAGGATTTTTATGAATTGGATTGTGTTAAGGGAAAAAGAATCAAAATAACTCACAGCACGAACCTGATGCTGTGTTACCAAGCTCACGGCGCTTCCAGAGATAAAAATAAACCAGCAGTGTAGTACCCTGCCACCGTCACTTCAGCAGTACGCGGGAGCTATTTATACACACGGGAGCACTATTTCTGCTACCACATTCCCCCACAGCATCACCTCCAGCCGTGATGTCCCAGCCACAGCAAAAGCCACCTCCCTGCAGGCTGGGGACACGGGGGACTGGAGGCCAGCACAGCCTGTGGCAGCTGCTGGGGTTGTGCGGAGCACCCCCAACGCCATCAAGTCCAAAATGACCATGAGCTTCTCCTAGGGAAGGGAGCATGCAAAAAGGCTTGGGCGAACACAGCTCCAGTTCAACAAGCCCCAGGCAGGCCCATCTGCCCCAATTTCTGTGATTATGGCTCCATAATGTCTTTTCTCTCCTTGACCTTTTAGGTTGGGGCTGGAAAGGTGTGGAGAACGGCCTGAGCGCTCAGCAGTTGGCACTCCCAGTCCTGCGGCACCACCCAGGCTCCATCCCCGGGGAGAGGCACTCCAGAAAGACCACTTGCTCGGTCCAGAGGTCTCAGCTGGCCAGCACCACACTTGGTTTTTTTGGAGCCATCTTGCCTGCTCCTCTGGCAGCTTGCAAAACACTTAGTGGGCAAAGCAAACAGGAACCGCAGCGAGAGGTCACCCCGAGGTCTGCCAGACACTGAAAGTGCTTTTGGTGTGTGGTTTCACGCCACGCAAGAGCGAACCACCTCCAACAACACAGACTATGTCAACGCTAACCAAAACAGCCCCACAGCTGCTCTCTCTTGCTCCTGCACCGAAAAGCCCTCCTCTAAACTGCTCTCCGGGACTGGAGCTCGGTTCCCCCAGTCTGTGCCCTGGGACTATGGGTGTGGAGCACCCACTGGCCTCAGACAAAACTGTGCTGGGAAGCGCCCATGCACAGTCGACCCCGGACAAGCACTGTCTCCACGGCCAGGGATCATGGGGAGGGTTCTCCTCCAGCCTCCTCTCCTCCTTCCGGGGAGGTGGAAAGTGGTTTCGCGGTCACGGGAAACTCCCTGCCTGCCCGGCTGCTCAGCAGCGCAGCCGCAAAAGGTCGTCTTGAAAGTTCTGTGTGGGGTTTTGAGGCAGCCGGCCGCTCCACACAGACACAACCAGCCTCTCCTACAGCACCATCTGCTATTCTGCGTAGCCACAAAGGCCAACGGCAGACAGATGCGCTTTCAGCAAACAGCATCTTAGTCTACCATTGATTATTAATCAGCAGATAGCCTGTAGGCTAAATTCAAGTAAATGTCACAGGGAGATTTAAATACAATCCTATCTCTTCTAAGAGTATTTGAAGAGCCATACTTTGCCAACTTCACGTAATGTGCTGAAATGGCATTTTCTTTTTTCTTTTGGAAATAATGTTTCATTTTTCATGTATCGAATTAACTTCTCTATTCTTTCTCCAGTGATGCAGTCATGTTTTTAAGACATTAAAAATGCAATTCTGGTGGGGTTTTTTCCCCAGTGGAAAACACAAATTTGCAAACGGTTTTGTAATTACAGTATGTTATAAATGGAGAAGCTCAGCGCCGTTTACTGAGGTGAGCTTGATAAGGGATTCCAGCACAAAGGTGATGTAGATCAATACATATCACCTGCAATAAAGATAAGACTTGTAAACCGAGAAGGGAAAAGATAAACGCTTTAACTGTAGAAGAGACAGCTGAGGAATTTATATGCTGCCTTTTTTTTTTTTTTTTAAATAAGTGATATAAGGTAACAGAAAGCCTTGCCATTGCCTTGGATGAGGCCAGGATTTAAACCAAGAAGCGTACGAGGTCTAAAAAGGAGTTCAGGATGAGGAAAGGGGAGGCAGTGGAGAAGAGGAGACACTCTGTTGGATCCCAAGAGGTTTAAAAACCAACATTCAGAAGAGAAGCACAGTTGTAGCTGTGCACAGACGAGTTGCCGCCTCCCAGCCACACAAAAACAAAACGCTGACACGTCAAAGGTTTTGTGATTTTTAAAAGCAAAGATTCTTGCTTTTTAGGCATACAGCAGAAATTAAATTCCGCAGCTACGATGCTGCCTTGGGAGATATGTGGAGTGAGTTGAACAGCGCGTGTTAAGAGGGCATTAGAAGTAGCACTGGGCAAGATGGCAGGCTATGAACAGCACATGGCAGTGTGAGAAGTGAGTTCTCTCCAGAGCAAAGGTATCACCAGGTAGATTTACACATGTATGAGCGGTCTAATACGCCACAAATTCCAGTGACTTTAAAAAAAAAAAAAAGCATTTGAGATGGTGTTAAAATAATCATTATAACAACCTCAGGATATCCGCAGTCACTTAAAACATTCAAATCCTGGATCATTGATACTGCTAATGTGCTACTGTTCAGACATGCTACTAATTTAGAGAAGGTTAATGTGGATTTTTAAAGAATCCAATTCACTCCAAGTGTTTTCAACAACCAGTAAGAAAGAGTACTTAGTGTTGAAGGACTCAATTTCAAAATTACAAGACGACTCAGTTCTTCGTCCTCTTTTGGCCTCCAATATGTCAATTTATCAAGAAAACACACCAGTTTGCACAAATTCCTATCTCTTCAGTGGCAAAATAGAGTAGGGATTTATTCTTTTCCTAAGTCTTTTCAGAATTTTTTTTTTATTTTTAGAGATTATACAGTTTATGTTATTTCTGTGGATTATCTAGTTATAACTTCAGAAGACAATATATTCATGTTTTGAATGAATGCAATAAGCAGGGATCATAATCATTTTCTTTGATTATTTCTGCCAAGTCAATTTCATTGTCCAATCAATCCTAAAAAAGGAGAAGTTTTTAAATGAGCCATTTCTTTCTGAAGTAAAACACCCCAGTAATACATGCTTTTTATAGACTCTGGGTGAAATGTATTGAGGAATAATATATGCATTCAGAGAATATTTTTTAAAAGTGAGCTAATTTGAAAAAAATGAAACTGATATATTCTTTCCATAAAACTACTAAAAGCTGACCTCTAGCTAAAGAAATACCACGTTTATTGAGAAGGTGGTGTGCATTACTGAGCTACTCTGCATTGGAACAGTTCACTTAGTTTTGCAGTGAGATGAAAACACTAAAATATTACCTCGGGAATATAAATTTTTTCCTTTCTCTATTTATACAGGCACTCCTCTGGCCAAGTGGCAGGTAAAATATGCTGCGGCGCACATGACGAAACCACATGGAGTAAACTGAAATTGTAAACTCTCCAGCATTTTCATTAAATCACAATTGAAACGCCGTGTTTGAGTAACTAAATATAAATCATGTACTTTGAGAAACCTAGGGACATCATTAGGGAAAAATAATCCCAGTGAAACCATCAGCATTAGGTGATCAGTGATCATCCCCCGCTGGAACCTGTAATTTCAGCTCCGTTCCTGCTGCGCTGGCAATTGCTGTTATTCATAGGATGGTGGTTGTATTTATCTTCCTGTCATTAACCCACGGAAGGCTTTTGGATGGGATGGAGAAAGACAACCCCACTCCTACATACAACATGACCACTACGCTGACTCTTCAGCATGGATAGGAATTCATAGTCTAATGAATGCGATGACAGATGTGAATTCTTGCCCACGCTGCACGTTCTAAGAAAATTCACAGGATCTTCAAATCTAACAGCTACTCCCGGTCACTATTTTAGACTATGCTGACAAAAAAACAAAGCTGGCAAACAGGGAAGAGTGCTGAACTGGTCTGACTGCATCATATCATCTCTTCTTACAGTTGTGTTGAAAAATACACATACCTACAACGTTACATGATTCTCTCCGATTTCTCTGATGTAATCATCTTGTGCAACTGATAGGGGGGATTAAGGAAGCTGGTACATGCTGTCTGCATTTGGAGACACCTGGAGAATTTGATCATTAAGAAACTTCATACTACTTTGGAAAAAGAAAGGAGAAAGATTCTGCCAAAATCCCTGGAAATTCACTCCTCTCTGGATTTCTACAAAGCTTGTGTATTAAAAATTCATATCCAAATATAGACTAAAAATTGTAGTAGTATACTAACACATCCAATGAGCACTGAATTTTCTTAAATGAGGTTTAGAAGAGGCAAGATTAAAGCACAAGTTTAGAGCATTGCAGGTAGCATCAAAATCCACTGCCAATAAGCAGAGTGGAATTAAGACTGGGCCTTAACTGCAGAAATCTTAAAAGAAAAATTTTGAAAAAAATCCACTGGCTTATCATCATAAACAGTCATGAAGTACTCAGCTGAGAAAGGGAGTGGTGGGGGAGGTGGTGGTGTCAGAGGTGGGGAGAGAAAATGTTTTTCCTATGTTGCACAATTACTTGCCTGAGTGCCCCAGGCACTTGAAAGCTTCACCAAGGTGCGTTTTGCATCAGGATTGTGACTTTAATCTGTAGATTATCTGATTTAGCAGAGTTGTATCCCTTGGAAAAGAAAATATACCTGTTTCCTACATTATAAAGTGAGGCAAAGTTGTTTTTTTTTTGCATTTTAGAAGTAAGTGACTGTCTGGTCTTCGGTATTTGATGACCGGGGTGAGAGGGGTAGGGAAGCTCTCAAAATACACCGCCGGCAGAGCCTGTGAGGAAGGAATAGCACAGACTGTACAGAAACAGTGGACTCCCAGCAACTATGAATTTTGGAAGTTTTTGGCAGCTTCTGCTCTTCTTCTCATGCTCGAGAACATTTCAAAGGCAGGATTACAAAAGAAGACATCACATGTTTGGTTCAAAAATGGGGCTCTGGGGAGAGGAAAGGGGGCAGGTACAGAGAGAGCACAGGCTGTTTTGAAGGACTCATTACAAAGCATTTACCTTTATACCTCTCTGCTCAGGTAAGGATCGAAGCTGGGCAAATGATTCACCACCTCTCCATTTAGACAGTAAGGAGGAGGATTAGTTAACCTGAGACTGCTTTACCAACCCGTGGATCTGACCTAAATACCACGGTTAAGCAACAGGGTTTTGTGAATGTAGGACTTCAGGCAGGAACTGGACTGATGCAAACCTGACAACTGGCAGTCTTTGCTCTAACGAAGCGATTTATTAACATGGAGCTGCCGTCTGCACCTATGAATTATGAATTTCTCAATACATTCAAGGGGTAAGGTTGTCACATACCAGAAATCTGAGGTCACAGAAAAGACCAAAGTAGTATCACCTCCTTAAAACACTAATTAATATGACTAAACAGCAGCATTAAACCTCCTACTCTTTTGCCTTTCCCCTGGGAGGATTTGGTACAGCTTTCGTCTTGGCTAGAAACTCATACTACGTACTGACCAAGATGATCACCTTGTTCCTACCCAGTGGCATGCCTAGAGTGCAAAGAGAGTACTGAAAAAAAAAAAACCCAAATAAAACCCAAAAGAAACTAAAACCACCAATAACAAAATGCTCAAAGCCTTGCCTTTACATCTATTCAAGATTTTAAATCCTTGCATCAACACTTACCTTCCACTTGTTTAAAACTTTGTCTCTCCCAGGGAAGCACAGAAGGGAGGAGAAGAAAACCACCACTATTTGGATACTCCTTTTGCTGACCCTATCATCTTTGTTAATAGTCTGTAATGAATAACTCACTCGTGGATAAACACACTAGCATTGTTATATTGTCTTAGCAGAGTCAGCATGATTAAGAAGAGAGCAGTCATAAGACTGTCATAGTTCCCAAGTTGTGAAAAGCTGTGGGAAAACAAAAATTAGTAGCTGACAGAGGCTTAACTCTCACTACCATGAACAACACTGCAGTCTGTTGGTTCATCTGAAATAGACACACACGCACACGCTTAAAAAAGAAATATTGCTATTCAACAGAGACTACTCTGGAGCAGACAAGTTTCTCCTGCCTGAGAAAGACGGAGAAAAATCACTATAACAAGTAAATTTATTTATTATACCAACTTGGCTGGAAAAACAGTTCTTTGACAGACAATCCCTCTTCTTAGGACCTTACATCATGCTGACTTTAAAAGTGCTAAAATGGACATAAGTGCATTTAGGCATGACAGTTCATGCTTCCTATGCCAGGCTTGCCTTTTCCATCCTAGTCTTTTGAAATGGGTGGTAATAGAGCCATCGCAAGATACACATCTACACACTGATCACTGTCCTGGCCAGAGGACTGGAACCATTCCTATAGATACCTACCAGAAATCACTGGCATCTGCTAGTCTTCAGAAATCAAAACTATGTTTTCTAGACCCTTTGGGGTCAAGACAGGTTGGCTCTGGGCATAATTTTACTACCTTCTCAAAAGTCTGTATGTGCTAAAGGCCCCTTCTGTGTGAGTTTGCGTGAAGGGGTTCTACAGCTCTAGATAGAGGAATAGTTACCAGCAAGCAGCAGGCCGAGAAGCATGTGAAAGTCTCCCAGGAACTGGCAAGTTCTAGAGACTAGTTGTCCTGTTAAATCCACCAGAACTGACAAATTCAGAACACCAAGAGCCTTCTGGCTGTGTACAAAACCACTACCCACATTAGCATGAACCATAGACTGCATTAATTTGGATCACGTACAAGCAGGTAGGAGGGTTTACATATGCTCATCTGATGAAGCAAAGGGTTCTTTGAGGGACTACCAAAACCACCTACCTAGGAGCCAGAGGTCCCAGGGGCTGGGATTGGCCTCCCAGTTGTTACTCCTACAGAGTGATTATGAGTGTGCGAGTAGGTGAATGTGTCATGTCAATAGTTATCTGCTATTAGTAACAGCTTCAGTAACAAAAAACCTTCTGCTGGTTGCAACCTATATCTCTCTCAATTAGATCTGCGATTACGGTAATTTATAAAATCAAGCATCCAACTATTTTATCAGTTATTTCTTGGCAATACTAATCCCTGGCAACTAGGACTGTTGCTGCCACTAACTGATCTAATTTCTCAAACGACTTGGTCAAAAAAAACACTTGCAGAACTCACTCTGTGCAAGAACTCACTTCGAAGACTTCCTTGGAAGTTCAGAAAGCGGGACTTCAACTGCTCATGACAGAAACATAGTGAGCCAGCCTAACCAGTTTTCCTAGTCTGTGCAATTCGTTCTCTCCATTTGAACACCAGCATGCACTCAGATTAATCATCACAATAGACCAAATAAACTAAGGGTTAACACCTTTAGTTGCTTCTACTGCTGAAAGGCAAGTTTAGGAAAGCAAATTACTCTAAACAAAACTGCTGCTGCCACTTGAAGATAAGATTCTATAGAGCCTGAACCTTTGTTAAAACCTGCTCCATTTTTTCCATTATTCCTGGCCAAAAAAAACACCATACCAGCATAAGCCTTCCAAGTATTTCCATCAGACCTTTAGATTTTGGCACACAGAAGTATCTCCCATGCATATGCAATATGCCTACCAATTGCATCATTACCAGTGAAAGTTGTGTAACGTCATCAGGCATTACTAGTCAGTTGGAGAACTACTCCCAGGAATCTCAGAACTGTTAGGAAAGCTTTTAATGATCTCATCAGATGATACACAAACTAGGCATTCATGCCTCTGGAAAGACTCCTTAGTAGGAGGTGGTGTATGTGTTATTATTCTACTCTAATAATTTCACTTCTACACTTCCGTGATTTCACTGTTTGTTTCTTCTAAGTAACAACTCCATGGAATTAGAAACCGGCAGCTTCTCTCCATTTGTCCCACTCTACTAGTTCAATAAATGGATGTGAACAAGTGGAAGTTTCTCTTTAAAGACAGACAGACATGACGGTGAGTTACAACGTGACACCAGGCTGCTACAGCAGTGCTAACAAAAATGAACTGCTGGAATGTTGACATCGCTTTGCATAAACTCCCTCAAGTGCCTTGAGCTGAATAGTAGCTTTGTTGCTCTGAAAGTTTCTGCTTAGCTGGTTTACCAAGGTCTTGCCCTTAGCTGCAAGCTACAGGATTGCACTTTTAGATTTTGCGCTTCATTTAAGTGTTTTTAATCAGGAACTTTCTTCTGGAAATTCCAGTGACAGCTTGGACTGCCAAGCCCTGACAATGAGCCCTTAAGCTTTGACTATGGCCTGAATAGAGCTGCAACTTAACAAAGAAAGTTTTTTTCTTAACAATTCTTTCTTATCCAGAAAGGGTTTCAAATACCCGTGACAATTTCTTAAGGCACTCTTGACATCTTAATGCAAAACATCCCTTCTATATACTTTTATTATCTCAAAAGTGAAACTACATCACTAAACCGGGTTGAACTTCACAGTGTTCTCTCATTTACTATTTTTCTAGCTAGGGTTTTGCTTTTAGATATGCATTGGTGTACTCCTGTTGCCAATATGAGAAGATGCCTTGGACCAAAGAACATCACCACCCTAATGCTTCTGGAGGACATATGTATAGAAGGAGAACTTTCTGACGAAAAAAAGATACAGAATTATTCTGAAATGTTAGTGTTCCTTTAAGTCAATAAATATCTTCTGTTCTTCCTGCCAAACATTTATTGTCAGAGTGCATGCTGCAGATGTTAACTATTAAAACTTTGTTTACAGGAAAACTGAAAAGCAAAATTTTGACCACTTTAGAAAAATGGACTGGGAATGTTATCTTACATAAGGCAGAAATAAAAGGAAGTGAGTTATCGTGATTTGGGATTTTCTAAGCTTTCTGCCCCTCTCAAAGCTAAAAAAATGCTGGGGGAAAAAAATGATTAAAAAGTAACTACCTCAGCAAGTAGTACCTACAAGACCACAGGCACTTCTCTTCCTGGATGCACAGGTGGTATCTTTTTCAAACCACAGAAGGGAGGAATAGGCAGACCTTCCCATTATTTAAAATACTTGAGATAGAACAAAACCACCAAGCAGCTATTATATCAGCAGACAATCAGTTATGACTCAGGGAACGAGCAAGCAAATCTTCTGACATTGAAGTTAGATTAACATTCAAGGAAGGACAGTTTCCTCCAGGATTTACCGAGGAGATTAACCCTACCACTTGATTCTGGTGGGAATGGACCTCTCAAACCTGAAGGTGTTTTATTAGAGAGTGAATCTTCATGAGTTCTTGAAATTTTTTTAAGAGGCCTGATTTGGTTCTCCAGCTCCAATAAATACTCCAAAATCTCTCAGGTCTGAGGAGGAACTCTAGAAGATAGGGCTGTAAGGTACAGACAGAGTTTTCCTTCCTCCAGTATTATTAAAAGTTATTTAAAAGGCTTGATATATCCTGAAGATAAGCTGCCTCTTCTTGGAATTTGTCAAACCCCATACTCAAATTATGAATTAAAATTGGTTGCTTAACTTAAATTCTTTCTATGGCTGTCTTAAGATTTCTTAAAAAAGCTTAAGTTTTACCTGTTTAAACAGTCATCTTTCAAGTTTAATAGGACTATTTTAAACAGTACATGCTTATTTTTTTCCTAATATGGTTTATTTATAGTTCAAGAATTATGATTTTGGAATAGGACTTAGTAGAAAATACTTTAAAAATAATATTTTAAAATCTGTAACAAAATATTGACTTGTGTATCTTTAATATTAAATTCTTGCCAAACCAGCTACAAGTCATCAATCAAAATACCAGTATTTTCTGTAGAAATAACTGAGCTATAGAATAAAAAGTAACGTAAGTACCCATGAAAATATAAATAATATTCAATAGTATAATCTTATATAAATCTTTATTCAAAATAAACCTAGTGAATACTTTCTAGGACTTGCTCAGTCTCCACACAATCATATCTGAGCTGAGTTGAGCTTCTGCTATTTTCAAAGCAATTTCCTGGTAAAGGGCACCATTCATTGTTTGATTCATACTTAGCACACTCTCCTCCCGTTCATTCTGAAGTTTCTTTCTGAATTGCTGAACTCCTTCCTCACTGTCCAATAAAGAAGCCATAGGAGCGTCACTGATTTTCGTGCCAGGCTCATTCCCCCGTGTCAAACTGTTTTCAGCTTTACTTTCTTTTGAGAAGAAAGAACTCCTCAAGGTGTGCATTTCTTTTTCCAAAGCCAGTGCTAACTGTTCAGTAAGTACACCTTTGCTTCCAGATCTCAGGAATTTTACATCACAGCTTGGTGGGAGAACTCTAGTAAGGCTGTGAAGGCACTGGAACAAGACGGTCAGATTTCTGTAAAATAAGATGATTATTATTATTAAGGTGGCCTTATATTGTCAAAATTCTACAGTGGAAAAAAAAACAAAGCCACTTTAAATCAAACAGGGAAAAACATGCTGATTATCAGTTTAAGTATTATGTGTACTGTACATACAAGACTAAGCAATGACTTTCTAATGACATGCACACTAGCCACTGTGTGTCAAAAGAACTGATACTAAGCAAACTTCAGCAATGTAAGTATTCTATGCTAAAATACATGTCCATGATTGGGCTTACATGTGCATCTCTTGTTTCTATAAGAAGCAATTCATTGTATGTGAAGACTACACGTGATAGCACACAGGAAATGTGTTGACTGGTCTACATTTACAGGCAGAAAAAGGTCACTTATATTCATAGATTGTCACTATCAATAGGCATGTACAGCACGGCTGTTCGGTGGCCCACAGTTTGTCTTTTTTAAATGGTCACTGGAGAAGGAAAGTTGCACTAAAAATCAGACGTTCAAAATTATTAAGAATAATAAATAGTGCTGGTGATCATCAGGGAACCTACTCTCCCGGATACCAGTGTAGCATATATGACATGGTGACACATTCCTCATTGTAAGAAGAATGCAGAGTTTGTCCAAAAATCTTATTTCCAGTGTTCACCCAGGTAAGCTTCTCAGAAGAAGTCTTTTGATGAAAAAAAAAAAAGTTATCTCAGAAAATAACCCAACACACCACCACTAAAAACAAGCAAACAAAAAGCCACTGAGGGGACCTGCTCTGGAGCTGGCCCAACCTGGGACGGAATGGCAGGAAAGATTCAGCTGGACAAGGTGCTGGGCCATCTTGGCTAGACCGTGCTTTTGCCAAGAGGTTGGACCAGATGATCCCTGAGGTCCCTTCCAACCTGGTATTCTATGATTCTATGAAAAAAACCCAACCCAAACCTCCCATAATCACCCTTATGGGGGTGAAAGGCATTTTTCCTTAAGGCACTTGTATTTCAATTTAGTTATCTTAACTCCAGTACTTATAATGTGTAGTTTATTTTGGTTCTGAAAGGCTGTGAAAAAGAATAGTATGTAGCTCCCACCTATCACAGAAATATCCTAGATGGATAAAAGATGAATCCAAAGATGAGAAAAAAAAGACATAGAAAAACACAATCATAGTTACACCATAAGCATGCAGCTTATTAACTATTAATGCAATATTGGATCAAAAGTGAATAGTACCAAGTAAGCTAACTTTTCAAAAGGAACCAAGAGTCTCGAGGCTTAAAATTTTACTGATTGGTTTCTTAAACACTTCATTCAGCCTTTCCTTTTACAAGTTCTTTTATGAAGGAAATCAACTCCTAATTTGAGTAAGAGATTGAACATCACTATAAATTAGAAACTCTTAAGAGATATACCTTTTCTTTCTTTTATTTTTTAGCTTGAACTCTTCAGGACAGGCAATATTTGTCAATACTTGAGAAGTTATTTTTTATGTTGTTAGCCTTATCCAGCTAAATCGTAAGTTATGGCAGTATTATTAACTTGTAAATTTTCCTGGTTTAGGAAATTTTATAGACATTTGTCCAAGAATCTGCAAAAGAAAAATTACTGGAACTCTTCAGATTATTTCCTTTTCAAAATCATAGTAGAGAAGAATATATCAGAAACATGTACATAATTAGATTAAATTTATGTTGCAGTACTAAACTACAAAATGACACAGCAATAAATTTAAATTTTAGCATAACTTGGGGTTTGTTGTTTGGTTGAGTTTTTTTAAGGAATGCTTCTTAAATCAACACATGTTGAAGAAAAACTATATATTATTCTAAGAATAATATAGAAAAATTAATATAAAATTATGATACAGTGAAACAAACAAAAGAAAGAGTACCAAGCAGATATTAATGAAGGGTGGACTTATTTGTAATTCAGTGTTCTAGCCTAGAGAAAATTAAACAATGCAGTTCAGGTTCTGCCACAATTCTGATTTGAAAATAATTCTGTTATTGCTGATGGTTATCATATCATCCTATTGGAAGCCTCTTGGTTATCATTTTGGCTGTTTATGGTACCACTAAGAAACAGTGTAAAGATAAAAAAAGTGTGTATGCAAGATGAATATAGCCTATGCTTTTTTGAGAAGTTTTACCTGCAAAATAACGTTAGAACTCCTTCAAATGGATTTTTCAGGGTCCAGTTAAAAACTGTACCGTACACATTTCCTGCTTTATGACAGAATATGTTGTCATGGCATTCCTTAAATGGTGTGCACTCCATTTCTCCCAGTAACCATGAATTTACTGGAGTTAATGTGCAGTCAGAAGACACAATCTGAAAGGAGAATCTGACAGATACTGCAAGGACAGCAAGTATATCTTCCATGGAACCTGCAAGAAAATACAGTAAAAACATATTTGACCTAAATATGTTGATCATGTTGCATACATTAAATGTGTTTAGATTTTTGGTTAACACTCCCAGTTATATGTGAAGAGTTTGCACCTGTGTTCACGTGTTCTTTGGGAATTTTCTTCTCACCTAAATTCTTATACCTACTTCTGTGAAGCAAAATAGTTGGCTGATTAACAGAGCCCCACCTATATAATGAAAGCTGTAAAGATAAATACCACTTTGGCAAAAGACAACTATTAATAGCCTCCTGTGATAGTAAGGTGACATGTTGGCTTTAGTCAATGATACAGGATTAAAGGAAGAAAGATATTAAAATTCATTGCAAATGATCAAAAGGATATTTCGCTACATAAGTGTAAGCCCAGTTTAAAAATCAATTCAATCAGCAATATTACAAGAAAGAAAAATAAGTGACCTTAAGAGATGTGTAGATGAGGAAAAGCTTCAATTACTTTGGTATTATTTAAAAGGTAATACTATAACATTAAAAAAATCTTAATATAATCAACAGCATCTTGTGTATAGAAAAAAATGCAGGCTTCAGCATTCTGTACTCAGAATTATCTTCAAATTAACCTTTACAGATACACTTCAGCACCAATGGTAGCACAAAACCTTACAGCACCTCACTTAGCATTTTTCCCCATTTTGAAAACTGTTCTGTCTCACATTTCACTCAGCTTTTAATTACCAACAGATCTATGCAGTTCATGTTCAAAGGCACAGATATGATTACACCTTGACGACTTAGCTTGGAATTGCCTAAACAGAAGTTTCAACCATATTTTTATAATCTAAGTAATATAAATCCATTTACCTGTACAGTAACTATTATCCCTTAGCATCTTTACTGAATATTTTCCATTTGAAATATCTTCCAGACTTAACAAAATTTTCCCACAGAGTACAGTGATCTTTTTGCTCTCCTGTATACTATCGTTCCGACGTTTTTGTTTCTTCATATGTAGAAGAACTATGCAACATATACGATGAAATGCCAATAATGGTGCAAGGCTGGTAACAGCAATGACTGTCTTTGCTCCATCCAGCTGAACCTTTGAACATCTCTTAGGAAACTCTTTTTTCAGATCATTCTTGCTATGAGAGTCCAATTTCATCTTTTTTGGAGGAGGCTCAATTTGACACGGGGAAACAGCCAATGCTGAGAAGGCTTTGTTCAGCTTAATGATTTTATTTCGACACTCGATAACTGGAGAAATCGAAGAGAAGTCTTGATCCATCACTAAAGATAAACTGACATCACTCAGTGACCTGTGAAAATCCATATAAGATGACTGCACTCCTAATTTGTATTCTACCTTCTGACAAATAACCAGAACTTTGCAGATATATACAGACATTTAAGAATACCACAAACTCCAATATCATTCCAGGTTAAGTCATAGACTGCGCAACGAGTCTAAGTCCTTCAAATCATGATTTTATCTAAGTTTAGTATAAAGATTTTCAACACGTGGACTGAATTTTCTAAGAGGTTCTAGGAGTTAGATGCTTCATTTCAACTGAAAGAATCTGGATGTCTAATTCACCTAGAAAATGTTGAAAATTCCACACAACCCATGCAGATACTCTATGACACTTATAATTTATTATAAAATACTTAACTTTCTAACTGTCAATCAATTCAGTTTCAAGATGTCTCTGACATCTGAAAGTCTTATGAATGTCTCATTTTCTGTATGGAGAAGTATCACCACCTCACAATGCAATTTAAAACATCACTGCAATCTTGCATTAGAAGGAATCACAAAAATAATCAATAAAGACTTACAGGGTTGGGGCTGGAAAGAAAGCAAGCGCTTTTCCCCCAAAACAGAGGTCATTGTATACAGTATTGAACTGGAGCCCAGAAGACCTACGTTCTGCTGTTAGCCTAACAGGTAACCTTTGACAAATTACTTCATCTTCACAGATCTTTTCTCAACTGTAAAAATGGGGGAGAGGGCAGTACTGCTGCTGGTTTTTAGCGAACAGTTCCAAATCTTCTGAGGATTTCTGGAGCTATACAGGAATTAAGCGTTTCATTTTTGAAGCCGAAGTCGTCATCAAAGCTAAAAGAATAAACACTGGAAAGACAAAAACAATCTCTTGCCTCGGTGGCTCTAACAGAGGCTGTCAAGAAGATGAGGTCAACTTTCTTGTAAAGTTACAGCAATCTGGCAGTTGAGAAATAATATACCCGCAGCTCCAGCAGAATGGCCAAAGGGCATAACAGGTCAGGTCCCTCACAACCACTTGAATGATTTTCAGTGGCATCAGTAGTCTTTAAGCTTACCCTAACACCGTCTCAGCTACACTGCTTGTGGGAATATAGGTCAAAAGGTAATTTCTGACTCCACCAAAGTTTACATTACACAATGCACATCATAAATTTATGTTTTGTGTAATCCTGTTTTTTTTAAACTGCGTTCCAAATTAATTCCTTCCCTGTAAGGGGGAAATGACATAAGTAGTATTTACAATTAGAACTGAGCAATTAAAATGAAGAGGTAAACCAAACAATTTTTAAAGGCAATAATAAACAATACAAAAAATAATTTTTAAGGTTTAAGTATTGTGTGGTGATCCTTCCACAGAATTTACACGATACATAAGCTTAGCAAATATTTTGATTGGATATTTGACAGTAGCACAATTCAATTCAAAATCTGAGTATTCATTAAGTTGATCAGAGAATATAAAGTGTTTTCTTTTGCACTTCCTTAAGCAAATCACTCTTTATGAATGGCAAGCTGTTAAGAGTAAGGCATCAGAAACCATACAGCCAAGACAGAGCTTTATCTACACCACATACTGATGTCAGCACAGCTATGTCAACACAGACTATAAAGAATCCTAATTTTTGCCAGAGAAAACTCTGTTGTAAATAGACTCCAGTAATGATGTTGGTATACTGACTCAACTGACTTTTGGCTATTTTTTTGCACAGTGCTAGAGAGAGAGACAAGCAGCAGCAACAATACTGACAAAAACCCACACTTGAGACACTTTATATACAGATGTTCAAAATGAGAAAGTTCAAAGCTCAAAAATCCACTCTTGCTACTTCAGAGGTTAACCTGCAAATTGAGTTTCTATAAAATTACTCAATGAAATCATTAAATATATATACTTACAAGTAATATGATTCAGTTAGTTTTACTCCAACCACCAAGCTGTCACCCACAACACGCTGCCACAATTTCTCTATGAAGTGCTCTGGGACTTTAGACGCCAATGATGTCTCTTTACTAAGAGAATGAGGAGGATTTTCTACATCATCCCAGAGAGAGACAAGACCTTCCTTACAGAAAAACGTTTTTTTTAGATAAATAAGTGGAGGTATTAGTTCTTTTTATACAGCATTACTTCTTGTTTTACCAAAGAATTGCAGGAAGTGCTTTTAAGATACATAAAATGAAAGCTGTATAAACTAGTTTATTCTCTACAATAGATTCAAAAGATAGAATTACATTTTCTTAAAACACATGATATAAGAAGCACAACTCATTCTTCTCCTTGTAAACATCACATGTAAATTTTGAACTGTCATAAAATCAATAGTCCAAAGAAGATTTAAGGTACAAGAATTTATTTATATTACGGCACTAATTGCTCAAAATTTTGTTGTCTAAACCTGGCTGTCTTGAAAGGTACCACAACATTAGCTGAAAGGGAGACCAACTCCATTTCAAGTAAATGACGAAGCTTCTTTTGAGCAACATATTAAGGTAACATTTTCCCAACCTGCATCACCTTCTCAGACCACAGTTCACTCCGCCCCCACTATAAAATCAGTTTTGCTTACACACATCTATGACAGCTCATTTTTCGCAACATGTTAGACATTCAATTAAGTGCCAATTAAGACTGTACACTCCCTCCACAGCATGTTACTAACTCTTTGCTTGAGGTTACTCTTCCATATAACTCTGTTATCAGATGGTATTGTGCAAATCAATTTCAAGTAAAGACAACTAAATTTACTCTTATCTACATACATTGACAGGTTAGGGTAATGAAGCAGACTTAAAAAGCAGATTAATGAGTTTTGACAGTAGCAATCCCCACTGGTGAAAGTAACGAGGGGTTGAGGGAAGCACCCTCTACAAATGGCTTGGCAGAATTCAGAAGTGACCTGTACTCTCTCCTGCATTTTACCTCTTTTGCAGTTGGTAGAATATGGGTTCTTTCTTCAACAAGATCTATTAATGCTCTGCAAGATTCAAGAATAACTCTCCTTTTGAGTCCTAAATGCTGCTGTAGCTCTCGAACAGAGGTGCAACCAGCCTGTAAAAGATAAAAATGATCATTAGACTTATGCTTAGGTCAACTGCAAATAAGAATTGATATTGAAGCTACCAAGATCTCTTTTCAGCTTTCCATTTTTATAGAAGTATCACAAGTCAAGATCCTGGCATTCCTCAAGTAATCCTTTTAAAAAATGTTTAAAAAAGTCAAGCTACTCTGCTGCCAAAATATCAATCTAAGAATCTTGGCCTAGAGTTTAAAATGAACTTCTAAGGTAAATTTTATCAGATTATGTAGACATTCAGCCTTTTCATTATTATTTGTACTTCACTTTTCCACTGATATCAGTTGCAATTTCTTCTCAAGACTTTTATTCATTATTGGTCAAGTAGAAGAGTTGAGTTTTACAAACAGAGACACATGCAGGTTATGTCTCAGTTAAAAAAAAAAAAAAAAAAAAAAAGAAAAAAAGAAGCATGCCAGCACCAGGTTCTTAGATTTTAAGAAAGTTTCTCAAAAGCTATTCTCTGGAAAGCAAGATCCTGAGAAGTCCAGTGCTGCCAAGGAGAGAACAAAGGTCACAAATGGAATGCAGAAACAAACTTCCCTCCCCAACACCTGCCAAAAATTCCCCCCAAAACCAAATCAGGATCAAACATAAGCAACTGAATAAAAACCTGAATAAAAAGCACTTCATGCAAGCAAAGTGATGCCATCTCCTCAAGCTGCAATGGCAAAAGGCATTTAGAGCAAGTAGCACTCACCATAAGTAGTTCTGCAAAAAAATTTATTTGCCACCTATCAAACCATGCATCGTAAGTACCAGATTCCAAGCAGTAATCCAGTGCCAGACTTGAGTCAGAAGAAGAAAAGGAAGAGTTAAGAACAAAGATGATTCTACAATACCTTCCTAATCAAGGTAATCAGAATACCAAAACATTACTTACTCCCACTGGTAAGCAACTCCTGAATAAAACACTGAGAAACAGAAAGCAAACGTGGAAGCACAGACTGAGGAGCAGCCAAAAATGGCTGAAGATTCACTGATGTATGCTTGCTGACCAATCTGACTTTTGCAAGCCCTTTTTCCACATAAAGCAACACAAAAAAGAGACCTGAACTTTACCACATGGCAAACCCAAGACTGGGTAGTGCCCCCCCCCAACAACTCTCTCTGGAATAAGTGACATGCACATCCTTTCTGCCATATACCAAGATGCACTGCGCGACCATCATCAGCAGAAGTCACAATCTTTTCACTGGGAAACTAAGAAAATAAAACTGGATCACCTTAAAATAGAAAATAAACATTAACATAAAAACAAGGCAGTCCAGAGCCAAACACAATACAGCTGTGAGTAAATCCAGCATGAACAGAACAGTTGAATCACTGTCAAAAGCAAAGCAAATTAAGACAGAGGCTTAGTAGCAAGTAGAACAGCCAAGTGCTTTGACACATTGCAATTCATGTTGCAGTATTCATAAATAAATTAATAGCCATACATACAGAACTAAAACTACTGAGCCAAGAACTGCGGCACTTTTACAAAGGACAGAAAAATGGACAGGAGGATTCATGATTGAGAAGACTAAAAAATATTGGGACAATGGCAGAACGGAACAAATAGACAGAAAAGCCAGAGGGAAACATAATTAATTCAGAGATCTATAGGCTGAAGCTGCTCATAGGGAAAGAACTGGTTCTATGTTTTTCAAGTGACCAAAATCCCTTAGAATCATAGAATGGTTTAGGTTGGAAGGGACCTTAAAGATCATCTTGTTCTAACACCACTGCCTTATGAAAAAACATCAAAACCAAAATGGGCCAATCCATAACAACAGATGAAAAATAAGTACTTAAAACTTACACTAAAAATAGTAATAAAAATCAGATGTACAGAACATTTCTTGAATAACTTTCTACCCACCGCCAAATCAGCATTATCAGAATGAGAAGAAAACAAACATTGCAGCAATTCAATAAATCGGCAGTAAGAACTAAAAAAATACCTGCCTCAAAACAAGCAAACCAAGTCAAAGTTAATCAAAGGTAAAAGAATTTGGCATTATAATTCTCACAAAACTGTTAAATACTTAGGGGAAGAACAGATCAGTGGACATAAAAAGACACTTTTAACTCATGGTATTTCTGCCAGAACAGCTAACTAAAACCATGAGAAATCCTGTCACCTCAACTGTTGTAATGTAACTGCAGTGTTCTGCCAAGGGAAGTCATCTTCTTCAGATACCAAAATGAGTGTTGAAGAAAAAAAAAAAATCAGAGCAGAAAAGGCTGGATTTAGGCACAAAAGACTGTACACAAGATAAACAGAGCACCTTAAAAATGCACAGACTGATATGTTTGTCAATTTCACTTCCTGCAAAACACAACTTGTATGTATTTCTGTGTTTAAGTGCAGTCTACTTCTGTGCAGGGGACTACAATTCAGTCCTGCCAGAGTTGTCACATGGCTAATAAACAGCAGCACAGATGTGAAATGAGAGGCAAGCTACAGAGGTATGAAAAAGGGCTGCACCTGCTATTTCATTCTGCCCTAAAAGATGAGATTCTATAGACTGTCAAAACATGACTTGATTGCAAATTGCTAGAAGAACTGAATTTTGATGATAAATATCAAGATGCACCACTCCAAGGCTAAATAACAGTTGGAAATTCCCAAGCTAAGCAGGATCCATACAGTATTGCATCAAAACAGTCATCCTTGAAATTCAATTATACATCGGGTAGCAAAAAACAGCAAGAGTACTTCACTGTTCAGGGAAATAGAACAATGGGGATCTCAACAATGAAGCAACAGTAAGGTTGAAAGGTGATATCTGCACCTACTTCCAAATTCATCAGCATGACAATTTCAAAGATTTACAGCATTAAAACATAGGAAGATTTTCAATTTGCTTACAATGCTTGCGTTACCACATGGCTTTGAAAATTAAAGATCTAAATGATCTTATAATAAATAAGGGCTTATGAAGGATTCTGTGTCTGTGAGAAGAACTTTTATCAGCAGATGATACATGAAATTTCCAGCCAGTGGCTTGTTCCCAGCAGAACTGGTAGAATGTGCAAAACAGACTATTCATTTGATCCTAACACAGATTCACAGAGCTGTACTGCTGAAAGCCAGTTGGTGTATTAAAAGAACAAAGTAATAGAACATAGTTACATAGAACATATAGCCATCAACGGAAGGGTGGCCAGTCTTCATTACAACAGTGGAAGAAGCAACAAATGATTGAGTAAGGAAAGAATGCAGCAGCAAAGAAATTGATTTTAAAATATATGATGACCCAAAAGAATCCAGAAACAGGAAAAAAAAAACTTTTGGAAGGACGCTTGCATTTATGCATGTAAAAACCAATAGGCCTCCAACGTGCAAACTGAAGAAGCGTAAGAATGCAGGGTTGGAAGAGACCTCAAGAGGCCCTCACAATTAATCCAACCTCTACTTTTCTGTGCTTTCTAGGAAGGAAAAAAACTGTTGTCTAGTGTTCTCCAAACAACAGCTTTTATCTTTTGGAAGATGTATCATATCTCTTTACACATCTCTCTTGTAATTAGAACTAAAAAAGTCCTTTCTTTTTCAGTCTTTTCTTAATGGGTCATGGACTTCCTCTTCTTCTAGTACTAAACTTTTGCCAGTTAATCTGATTCATTTTTAAAGGCTGGGGATAAAACTGCCACTGTATCCTACTCAAGTTTCACTAATTCTCAAATGACAGGAATCGTTACCTCCTATCTCATACTTAAAGCACTCAGCAAATTAAAAAATAGCCTCACATCATTGACTCAATTTGAGATTTATCTTATCTCCTAAAGCCTTTTAAAAAAAAAATAAAATATTCATGTCAATTATTACTCATTTGGTATAGGCCAACACACATCATGGAGAGTATGCTGGGTGCTTACTAACAGGATGAAGAAAGGAAGAAAGGCACTAATATATTGCATTGATTACCTGGATTTTGGTAAGTTTTCCCCAGATTGTTTTATAATTGATGATAATTAAAAGAATGATACATTTTAGCTTCACCTACTGTGTGTTTATTATCCTTAAAAAACTGCTAGTAAGAGCAGGAAAAACATCAGCAGGTGGTGAAATAACTGCAGTCACTAATTTGGGCAAAAAGTAAAAGCCAGCTTGATTGAAGTCTGTGGATAAAGAAACAGACCATAACGCTCTTTATTTTTAGGATTAACGGACATTCATCAGCACTCACTGGGAACCACTATCTCAAAGTATTCAATGTGGAATAAAAGAAGTAAGTGTTCTAATTTTATGAAACTGGTATTTAAACATCTATAAGTAAAATTACTGTTACGAAGCTTTGACAGGATAGCTTCAGTATTATCTCAAAGTTTTAATTAAAATTAAATTAGAACTTCCCAATTACCCACATGCATTTTTAACAACTGAGAGAACTGAAACACACACTACCACTGATTCAAGAAGGGATATTTAGCAACGTTGTCTTCTCCCTGAACCACTTATTCAATAAAAACAGTATCATTAACCTCACCCTTTAGATAATATAATGATACAGAAAAGTAATTTGGAGAAAATATGAGGGCAGAACTAATGAGTACAAACCTGTAATCTCGTTTCAAGGGCTCGGACAGTAAGCAAACCATTCTCTTGCAGTCCTTCTGCAGCAGGAAGATCATGTTTATAATTAATACCACTCTAAAAAACCAAACAAAAACAAACCCCTGAATTAACTAAAAAGCTGAAAGTAAGGTACAGCATTATAAAAATGGGGGGGAAAATACTGAAAACCAGCAGAATCACAGTATGCATTTAAAAGAAAAAATCTTATTTTCTGAAAGCAATTAGAGTTTGATAGCACATAATGGCAAGACCCAATTATCAGAAGATAATTAACAAGCACTAAGGCCTTAATTAAGAGTTCTTAGCCAAAAGGTAAGCATTGTAGCAAACCTGTTACATATGTGAAACATTTTCAAGCACCTTAGCTTATTTTCCCAAAAGAATGTTGATACTATCAAAGGAGTAAAATAAGTTATCTGAAGAAATTATTCTATGATTACAGCCGGGAACATGGTATCCAAACTTCCGGGCATTTCACAGCATGCATCCAATTTCACTTTGCACTGATACTTTAATGATTTGTTAAGGTTTTCTTAGTTTAGTAAGCACAGGCTGAGTCACTGAGAAAAGGCAAGCTGAACTTACTGCATAGTTGACCTCTCCAAGATCCGTTATTTTGAATGTACTTAACACGTCTGTATTGGAGTCATCCTTAAAAAGCAGTAACAGTTGCTCACTTCCAGAGCCAATAAAATCATCCACCAGAACAGACTTTACATTTTGCCATTTGGAAGCCACCTACAGTGGAAGAGGTTTTAAAATAGATATATTGGAATAAATCTTGTATTTGAGATTTTGTTTTGGTGAAGCTTGCTTTTCATAAAGGTGCAGCCTATTCAGACATGTGGAATGCAGTATTTTAAGAAGCTTCAAGCTCTCTCTTACTCCATCATTTAGAGCCCACATAACTCAGGGAAAAATCAGAAAGTGATCTTTGAAGATCTTTAGAGGTCTTTAAAGATCACTTTCTAGAATACAGGTGCAAAGAACATCACAACTTTTCATTGCACTCAAACAGCTGAAAGGCTGCGTGCTGTAACATTTATTTAGAACCAGTAATACCTGCAGATCAGTTAAAGATATTATACCTTTGACATTCCGAAATATCTTTGTTGCATTGCACACAAATACGTTTGAAAAGACAAATTTTTTCAATAACACTGATGACTAAATAGGACAAGTTTTCATTTCCTGAGTTATGCAAGTCTTTTTGACAGAGTATTACAAAACCCTAGCAGTTAACTTTGTCTCTTCTGATTTTAGGAAACAAAAGCAAGGCCTCTTGTCATTTTCAGGAAGCAATGCTTTTTGTTACTAGGAAGTGATATTCAAAAGGCTTTTAAATTCCAATGAGAATTTTATGCTTTGCAAGGATAGCAGTTTAACGCAAATTATGTAGGCACTCATAACTTTCTTACAACTTCAAGTTCTCATACTATGGAACTTTTCAATTAGCAAAAGAAGCTTTGGCTCAGATTTATAAAACACATTCTTAAATAACAGAATGCAGAGTTTATTTTCAGATATACAAGGAAGCAATTAAAGCAAAACAATCTCATACTTCAGACAGGCTATTTTAACAGAAGCAACAAGGACAACAACTTATGCAGAACTTAAACATCTAGCTTTTCCGTTGCAGAAACTTCCAATATGTTTTTGTAAAAACATATACAAAAAAAGACACAGTAGTACAAGTGAGCTGTTTAAAGCCACAAATACCTGTAAGCTGTCTCTCCTCTGTACAACACAGCTATTTCCGGAGGCAAAAGACACAATAAATAGCAAATCATTGCTACGGGTTACAGCCGTTTTTACTGAACATGGTTTCTCATAAGGAAGCTCACAAACACCTTTAGGAAGACCATCTTGGAACCAAATAAGCTGATTCTTGTGGGTTATGGCAACAAGTGATATTCGGAGCTGTTTTTTCGACATTTCATTCTTGCAGACGCAGACAGAAGACACCACTCTGCTGTAAGCATGAGCCATAAAGCATGTGCCACTCAGCATCTTTTGTGTTTCAATTGCGTATCCAAAGAACTCGCTACCCCAGATGGCTCTGTCTGAAGTGGAAAACTCATCTTCGCTCTCTGGTAGGCAAGCAGTTCTTATCCCTAAGACAACAGTGCCTTCATCCTCAATTTCACCTGTCCACACAACAGAAGAAAGCTGAACAGGAGCACTCAGAACCGTGCAGGTGTCAGAAGAGATGTAGAACAGCTTATTGGCATGCCTCCACAAGACCGAAGGGCCAGTAAACAACCTGATGTCTTCTTTCAGCTCATAATCCAATTTAAAATGAAAGGACTGCTCAAATTGATTTGAGCTGTGAAGCAACAATAAGAGGTATTTGACAACGTTGTTCCGTTTTTTCTTTTTCATCAAAATGCAGGGAAGAATAATCCCTGTTCTGGAATCCGTTGCACAGCTACAACAAATTATTTCCATTTTAAAGTGACTGGCACGCATGCTGAATACTCCAGAAGACTTCTGAACAAACAGCCTAGTGTCTCTGTTGAATGCCATTCTTCTGACACATAAATTCACTGTTTTATCAGCTGCTCCCTCCACACATTTTGGTTTTGACAGCTGAAATATAAGGACTTCACCATTGTAGGACAAGAATTGTTCTTGCTCACCTAGAAGCATTTTTATTTATCTTCATGTATACTCTTTTAGAAGAAAACTGTACGCATCTCTGTTTTTGTCAGGATTATTTCTTGGCGGAAATTTTAACTTATCTGGACGTTTTCCATCTACAAAAGTGAACAACAAAAAACATTAAATCATTTTAGGACTAGCTGAACTGATCCTGTAGAAAAAAACTACATGTTGCAAAGCAACAACATAGACCAATTTGAGAATTTGAGGCCAGTGTGTGCTTTGATCTCACAGATTAAAATAAAGTGAAGCAACTTTGTATTGAAAAAAATTAAGTAACAAACATTTGGGAAACACATTCTAGCATTTATTTATCAAAGCATGCACTTGTTGCTCATCAACAGCTACACAGCAGATTATAAATTGAAAGAAACCAAACACCCTGTTCGTGTGACTGAATTCAAGGGTCCACAAATATACCGAGCGGACTGGAAAGCAACGGTGCTTTTAATTCTCACATTTAAGAGCCTTCACTTAGGTGTAGGCTTTATTAATAAACATAATTAATTCTTGGCTAAAATTACAAAGCCTCCTTAAGGAGAAAGTTCTCTGAAGAATGGTCCGGTCACTTTGCTGCCCAGAAGCCTTCCTCCCTGCTTTCTTTCCTCCCCGAGACAAGACCGTGGGGACCCAGGAGGAACCACAGCCGCCTCACCAAGTTTCGCTACTCTTCTTCCGGGCTGCGAAGCTCAAAGGCCCCCGCAGGGCAGCCTCCCCCCGGCACCCGAGGGGGCCCGGGCAGCTGAGGCGCCGCAGTAGCCCTCCGTACCTCTCACAGCCTCACCCAGGCCCCCCACCCCCACAAGGGCCTGAGGCGACAGCAGGCCCCGGCCTGGCTTTCCCCCACAGAAAGCCATTAGCAGCCGCTAACGCTCTCCCCGCCCAGCACAGCAAAGGCCACTCAAAGGGAACAGCACCGGCAGGCTCCGCGCCGGCAAGGCCTTACCGGGCCCCCGAGGCCGCCCCGGTTCCAGAGTGGGCAGGGGACGGAGGGAGGCAGGAAGCGAGATGAGCGCGGGCCCANGGGGGCGAGGGCGTAGGGGGTAGGGCGGGGGCGGGGCTTGTGGTTGGCTGCCCGCGCCGGCGCTTGCCGCTCCTTGCTACGGCCCCGCCTCCCGCCGGGGTCACGCGACGCTTCCCGCCCCATTTCAGGCCGCCTCCTCGCGCCGGTGGCCCGTGGTGCGGGCGGCAGCGCTGTGCCGGACCGGACCGGAGCATGGCTGAGGTGAGTCCCGGCCCGCCTGCCCTCCTCCCGCCGGGGCTCCCCGCGCCTCCCCGCCCGCCGCTCGGGCTGGGGAAGGAGGGACGGTGGGGACGGCGGGCATGGCCGGGCCCGCCGTTCAGGTGGAGGGGCCGGGGCTGTCGCGGGCCCCGGCCTTTCCCTTCCTTTCACGCCCCTCCTGCTTCTTGTTTCCCCGCAGCAACGGCAGGACAAGGCCGCGCTGATAAGCGAGACCCGGCGGCGTTTCGAGGCGGAGTGTCTGCCAGGTGAGCGCCGCGGTGGCGGAGCTGCGGGCGGGCGGTGGTGGGCTCCGTGGACGTGGTCTCTGGGGCTTGCCCGGTGTCGCTTTGGCTCTGGGGGCTTCCTGCGTTCTCCCCTTGCCCGGGTGAGCAGGTGTTTCCGCCTGTTCTTCGGGCGGCTGAGGCTGCTGTGTGGGGATGATGTGCGCGTAAAGCAGGAGCCTGCTGTCTCGGCTCTTGGTGCTCCCTTGTGGGTCGCTGCCCTGGGCAACCAGACGTGTTGGGGCAAAGTTCTGGGTCCTTTCCACTCGCGGTTACCTTTGTAGTGCGGGGTCTGGGGCGCTGCTGTGCTTGGGGCTTTTCGGATGTAAAACATGAGAGCGGGGAACGAGAAAGAGAAAAGAGCTTGGTCAACGACCTTGACCAGTTAGTCAAGGGAAGAGTTGTTTTTCTAGATTAACTTGCACTTCAAATTCGTGCTGGCCTTAATTAAAATCATGCTGCATGTCCAGCACTATTCTTAAGTGCAGATGCTTTTAAACTTGGAAGCGAAGGCCAGGAGGTGCTGGGGATGCCTAGGGGAAAGGGAATGCCAGGGGAAGCCTAGAGGAGTTTGCTCTCATTTCAAACTTGATTTGCATTGTTTATGATAGAGGAATATGTAGTAGTAGAGTATGCTAACAACTATAGTTACTATGACTGTCTAAAGACTTTCTATTAAAAACATACTTCTATCCAATTTTTGATGCAAATAGAGTGAGAACCCAGTAGTTTAGGAGTTGCATGTGTTAATAGAAGCCTCAACCCTGCAAAGACATGCCTTGCTTTGATATTCCTGATCATCAGAATTATTGAGGTTACCTAGTTATCACTTTTACATAAGGGTTGCAGGCCTCTGTGACTTCTTTCTGATTGGCTATAGCACTTTTCTTTCAAACTCTGAGGGTGGTAAAACTGTTTCATGCAGTTGCTCTACTAACTTTTATAAAGGAAACTATTCTGGCCTTAGTGATGACCTGCGTTTCTGGCAAGATGCCAAAATTATTAGAATAGTGTCTTGAAGAAGACCATGTGATATTTCTATGTGAATAAACATGTCTTTGGCAGTCTTAAAGCTTAGGCTGAGGAGAGTAGAGGATCATCTTAAATTGTAAGTTCTTTTGGCTATTAATGTTTTCAGTTAATGTGTATATTTTCCTATGATAGGTGTTTTATCTTGCTTTGTTTTCTATTATCCCAGAGTCCCACATGTAAAAAAATAACTTTGGAAAGCCTAGAACTGCTTTGGGACAGTTCCTGCTGGAAGGGAGTATTACCTTTTCAATTGAACTATCCCTTACAGTCTTGTAATTCCACAGGTTTCTCTAGTTGTAATGAAGCCTCTGTTGGGCTGGTTGTTATAGCCATTAAAATAATTGAATATTGTTGCAAGGTAAGCTGTAATCCTATTTGCAGTATTTTGAACACATTTTCTCAGTAAGCCCATTTTTGGATCGTGGTTTAGGGCTCTTAGCCCTTTCAACAAAATAGGATTAGGATTTTTTTTGAGTTTATATTCTTAAATCCCTCCCTCGAATTTAGGAATGCCACAAGGAAATTAATGTTGTCATGCACGCTCTAAGTGTGGAAAAACACAGGGGTTTAGTGTTATTGTAGTCCTTTACTGTATATGTTCTAAAATGTATTTTTTTATACTTCCTCTTAATTGAAAAGGGGTGTGGAAGTGCATGTATGCAGACAACCCCAAATGTGACTTTCTGTGTTGTAGAGGTCCAAATGGTTGCTTCACGTCCAACAATTTTAGTCTGCTTTCAAAACTAAGAGCACTGTCAAGGCATACTGAGAAACTGATACTTTCTATGAAAGTTTAGTGTGGTCATAGAGTTGTGGGCCTCTACAGAATGAACCTAATTGCATTTACAGGTGAGCTGCAAGTGTTAAAATTTGAGTAAAATGTTCAGGCAGTTTTGTTTCTGCAGGGTGCAGCTACTACTGCTTTATTTTTCTTCTGAGGAAAACAGTATTCCTGATTATTCTAGAAACTTGATGTTTGTGTTACGAAGTGACTCTTCCATATTATGGAACTTATAGTTACTGGCTTCCCTCCTTTCCCTATGCAGGAGGAATTGCTAATAGTCACAAGTGTTGTTGTGGTCTTGTGGTCATGTTTTTGTTGTGAAATGAAAACTTAGAGGGCTGTTGAAATTGTTTATTGGCAGAATACAGTAAATATGCGAAATGCATTATTGGATAGCTGATTCAGAAAAGTCTAGTATTAGATTGCCACATCTAATACATGTTGGAATATTTCCTATGAAAGTTAGAGCCAAGTAATATACTACAGTTGTGACAGTTTTCAAGGTAGGATGGAATAAGTTTTATTCAGCAACTGAAAACACCAGAAATCCATTTTCTGAAGTCTACAGTTATTTCATTCATGTGACTAATTCAAAGAATTGTTTTGATAGTCAGATACAATTTGGAGAATACAGTGCCGGAGAACCTTACTGGCTCATTCTCCCAAAGTTTGAAGAAGAACTTTCTTGCTTGTTGCTCAATAAATGTGGACACTGAGGGTTTCTAGAAGGAAAACTTGGCCACTGAGATCTTATTTGCAAAGCCGTGTTTAATGCTGGCTGAGAACTTGTGGTGTTCTTTTCTCTTCAGTAAATTTTCTAGCTGTGTTTGAAAGACAACTTCAGTTCTTGCTAGGAATGTATATCCCTAGTAATTAAACCCATTGCATTTAAAGGGCATATTTCCAATACTAAAAAGTTTCTCTTAGTCCAGTAGACTAGCAAATACTGTCTGATGTGGTAAGGCTGTTTTGTCTGTTTGGATTCTTTGTGAGAGTTGGTGATGTAAATGATTTGGGTGTTGACAGGAACAATGAAAACAAAAGATTATTTTCTAGTACTGACTGGTACTAACAATGTTTTCTAGAAAACAGTCCTGTCTTATTCAGTGCATTTTCATGCTTAGAGGATCTCTAAAATGAGCTTTTATTTCTGGGCTATTACTTTCCACTTAATGTTACAGTATAAATTATTTGTAATCAAATCTTGGTAGATTTTTGTCTATTCAACAAGTCTTTTTCCACACTTCCTTTTGCATATTTACTGTTTCTTATTGCCTGTATTCCTATCCCCTCTCCATTTGCATCCTTTTCCTTTATCCTTTAGGCAAAGCTTAATTTTCAGAAAAAGATTTTGCAAGAGAGGTTTCTCACTCCAGTTTATAAGATTAAGTTTCATCATGACTTTCTTTAAGCCAGTAGCAAAACATGTTTGTTTTTCTAATCATACTGTCCAATTTCAAATAAAATTTAGACATCCTCCAAAAAACATAGTGATATGACTATTGTAGAAAATACTTCTTAAGGTAATGTTTTGAATACCTGCTTGTGTCTGTTTATGCTCTGAAAAATCTGTTTTCCCTGATTCTTTACATTCAGGATGAGAAATTCTGGAAGGATAAGATAGGAAACATATGGACAGGATAAAACCCATACTTTTATAGAAAGCTATGTGATATTGTTGCTTGAGCTTTCTATTTAAAGTTGTCTTCATTATCACTGAGAGTGTTCAGTTTTGCTAAAAGTTTAAACTTATCAAATCTTTTAGAGGCAAATTATTTATTTATTGTTGCTTGATATTGTTGAATTCACTCCTTATTGGGCGGAAATAGCTTTGTTTTCTTCATCACTGTCCCTCCCTGTATGGCTACTGACCTTCCCAATTTGTGTTCAGTCCTGCCAGTTTCCTCACTGAACAACTGAAGGCACATACCTGAATGGTTATGTACTTAACTCAACATGTTAGGCTTCAACAGCCGATTAAAATGAGTTTCCTCTTTCTAGCCAAGGTCAGAGGAATAATTATGACCATTTCAGACCCAGGACTTCTTGGCTGAAATAGCTTAAGGCAGTAGTTAAATTGAGAAGCTTTGTGTAATGGAACACTTGACATACTGGGCTAAGTTGCTTTTTCCCAACTTCTTGTACAATGAAGTGTGGTGGTTGTCTTTTTTTGAGTGTGTAGGGGTCCCCACTATTCAAAAGGTATATAGTTGCTATCCCTACTTAGCTTTGCCTATGACTTGTTCTGTAACATTTCTTTTCTAGATAAAGAGTTCTTCCTGAAGGGAGGAGTCATTCTTACAGGTTGTGAATTCTGAACTTCTCTGGATTAATTTACTGTGTGATTTATCATTTATCATTATATTTAATGAATGCTTCCAGTGAAAGTGTTGCGGTGACATTTGTGTTCTTTTAGTTTTGCATACTTCTGGAGTTCTTTTCAGAGCTGTTGTCTTGTGTTACACAGGGTTCTTCATGTTAGAAGACGGTAATTAAGTCATAGAGTTTCACCCTAAGTCTCTCAGTTTGAAGATGACAACTATTAGAAGGACAAAATGTGGTCATAGAAAGAACAGAACTCCTCATTTAAGCAAGAAAAAAGGAAGGCGAGTAATAGGAAGAAGCTGCTGTTCAACCAGAACTTTTTCTCTCTTCTCCCTTGACCCCAAATGTTCGATAAGGAAATGAAAATAACTAAGTAGCTATTTTTAAAATAAGGTTAAATAAAACGATGAACTCTGGAAACTTTAAAGTTGTGTGAGACCTGGTCAATCTTCTCGCTTTTTCAATTTTTCCTGGAGGCCTTTTATCTGAGGGAATGAAGAGAGCGAATTTCAGCCTCTTCTAGCTGTTGCCACTGTTCCTCCCTCATATATAACTTAGAATTTGGTTTTAATGCTCTGGTAAATATCAAATTTGCTAAGCTGATTATGCTTTCTCTCTTTTCTGGATCTGAGTATTGTTTAGTTTTCTACACAGCTTACTCCTTCAACAGAAAAGTCCTGCAGCATCCCAATTTTGCCTCTTTCACTGGCTGTGGAGCTATTCTCGGTTACAGTAAGGTTGTACTGACTGACTTCCTCTCTTGGGCTGAGGAAGGAACCAGGTTTCCAAGCTTCTGGACAGTTGTCTTAACCATGAAATATTTCACGGAAGTCTGTCACTGCTGTTATATTTGGCTTTCGCTATCTCTTTCTGAACAGATGTAGCTGTGAATGCTGTTCCTTGTGTGAATTTTGGGGCAAGCAGGGCGTGTTCCAAATGCCTTATGAAATTCTTTTTTGTTAGGGACTTGGAGATGTCCATCTCCATGAGCAGAGGGTGACTAAACTTAGTGTCTCAGCATCTTAGTGGCAGTTCTGCAAGTGTGAAGAAACAGGCACTTAACTTTCTAGTGAGAAAAACATCAGTATATGTTTACAGGTATCTTAAGTGGCTAGGCTTGGAGATTGTCTGAAGTAAGATAGTTCAGTTTATAGTTTGACCTGAATTTCCATTTGGCCACCCCTCAACTTCTGTTTCCCCTTTGGCCTCTTGTGCAGGATGTTTATGTGCTGAGAACCCCAAAGATTTACTTTCCTTCAGCTAATTCTGTTCCAACTCCAGAAATTTCTAATAATCCTGTAACTGCAGTTGATTGTTCCATAAGTGATTTTAAAAATGGAAACATTCAGATTGTTTCACAGCATAGTTTGAAAAAAGTTTCCAAATGTGTGTAGAATTATGGGAAATGCACAAATTGAAGAGGATTTCCTCCTCTGAATTGACATATTTTCAGTGACTGGATTATTGGAATGATTCCAGCAATTTCATATGATTCTGCTTCATATTTGTGAGATAAAGCAACTTTCTTTTGGGTTCACAGTCTCATTCTATATTTTACTTGTTTTGTAGCAAGAGTTGGATAAATCGGGTAAGGTTAAAACAGTAGTCAGTAATCCTGTTGTTCTGTCAGTCTTGTTAAGCTTACCTGATTGAAATACCAGCATCCTGCAAGTTCCCACGGAGGCAGAATTTGACTAGTTCCTGGTTTAGTTTGTGTTGTAGTATATATGTAAATTCAAATTGCACGTGTCATCTTGAGAATTTAGTTGCTGAAGAGACGAAAAATACCTTAATTTTTTTTGGACTGTCCCTATCTCTGATTCCAGCTTGCTTTTCATTGCTGTTAAAAGTTTGGGCAGAACGTTTTCTCTATTCCTATTCCTCTTTCATTTTCTTAAAATAGTCACAAAGTTAAATTTCTGGGTTTTAATGTTATCTAAGTTCAGAGTTTGGGGTATCTTGTTATTGGCCCAGAAACTTGTTCTGGGGCATGTTCTGCATAACGATACGTTAATATTTTTGTATTATTGTTTGGTACAAGATGCACTTCTGATGGTGTGAAATGTTATCCTCTCAGTTTTCACCTGCTGGTATGTGGGTTTTCTCTTTAATTACGCAGTACCCAAATCCCTTATACAAACGGGGTGTATGTGGGACTGATCTCAGAAAAATACTAGATTGATTAAGTGTGGTCACTCTTAGCTGGAAGCTAGTGCGTGTTAGAGATTATTAAACCAAACTGAAGTAAGGTAGGTCAGGCACTGGAGCCATGTAATGTAATACTAATGTGAAAGTAAATCTTTGCCCTTGCAGAGCTGTAGTTTGCTGTGGCTGTGAGTAGCTAGGTATGGCTTGAATAGCCAATATACCCTATTGAATAATCCATGGCATACAATAACTAGTATACCATGGCCAAGAGAAGCCAATGCTTCTCTAGCTGATTGTGGATGTGCCAGTTTAGTTACTGTACATGACTGTCTCTGAAAGGTATTTGGGTTGTAATGCATGTTACGCGAAGAGACACTGTGGAATCTTTCTACCCTTTTGAGTTTTCAGAACTTGACTGAAAAAGGTACTTATCGACCTGTTTGAACTCGGAAGTTAGCCTTGCTGTGAGCAGGAGTTAGGACTGAGATGACCTGCAGAATCCTCTACAATCTTAATTTTTTATGATTCTAACTTGAAACTAGGTACTGCTAGCATTTCTCAGGCAAAACTGTCCATAAATCATTGGGGGAATAATCAAATTTCAAATGAGCGGTTGAGACTTTAAAAAAATTAATACCCAAATTCTTTGCAGTTTGTTCTGTCTGTGGCTGGTCTAGAGCCACAGAAGTTAAACGGCATTTCAGTCTTCTGCTGAGTGTTCACTTTACTGGGCTTAGGGAATGACCTGTTTGGTGCAAGCATGGAAATGATGAGAAAAGGAACTGAAAGAGTGTGAGAGTTTTTAGTGGACTGGAGGCATTTGGGCAGAGAGGAACAAGACAAGATTAAGGAAAGTGGGATTTGACTGTAGGCTTGGCTAAGGAATGAGGTAAGATAGTAGGATGGGATCAAGGGAAAGAAAAATTTGAAACCTAATGAAGAAAGGAACTGAGTAGATAATGTGAGAAGCAGTCAGATGTGAAGAGATGTGTTGAGGGAGTGCAGCTATAACAACTCCTACTGCATGGGCCCGTTTAAAATGGGTATATTGTTACAGTTCTAATCACTGATTTGTGCCAGGAAACTTGAGTGTAAATTGAAAGACAAGTGAAAAAAGGTCAAGTCTTCGCATGTAGGCAAGTAAAACTAAAAATATTAGCGGAATTTAATGGTGTCTTTTTCTTAACATCTTCCTCAGATTTTAGATGTCTGATTGAAATATGCATCCCCTAAACCATCCAGTCACAGTTCTAAATAGTTATTTTAATTGATGGCACTAAAAGTAGTTAATTTGCATTTATTACTGTTGACAGAGGAATAGTCTTTCCAGTATGTGAAAATGAGCATCTACTTTATTAACAACTAGTTTTAACTTTTTTCATGCTAATAACAGATTTAAGTGAATGGTTTCAGAGCTTATGGTTTTTTAGTAGTTAGCAAAGAGATGTGTATCGGTGTCTGTTGCTTTCAGAAGCCTGTTTTTATCATGGGTTCTTACTTGATTTACATTCCAGCTATGAAGATTTCTCAGACAGAGGAACATTGATCTAAAAACTGAGCCTTTGTTGAAGCTTATCTACAGTAAAAATAGGCCCACTTTGACATTTGTATTTTATAAACTTCCCTGTTTAAAAATAGCAGTAATTAAAAAAAAACAACCAGAAAACAACAAAACACAAACAACAAAAAAACCCCAAACAAGTAAGGAGTAGCAGCAACTTCTGTTTCATCTGAAGTACTCCTTAAAGCATGTTAAGCTGTTATGCTGTTGCTAACCTGATACAAGAAGAGTTTGAGGCTTGGGGGGTTTTGTACTGCCCTAGAGTTGCGTGTAGCTTGTACCCAGTAAGGTAACAATTTATAATAAGTGTCATATGTGTGATCTTTTTTTAAAAAAAGTGTATTTAATGCAATGATGTATAGTGCATGGTCAAAAGTAATTTTTAACATCTGTTCTCTGACATTTTCTGGTATGACAAGCTGATGCCTGTAAGTTTGAGAATGCAGGCTTGAACTAGTGATGCTTAATATATATACATTCATCAGTATGCAGATTCTTGAACTACATACTAATTTATGTTAATTATAGAATCCTGTTTTTAGAAAAATTACACCTGCCCTACACAGACCTTAAGTTTTTTCTTTGAATACAAATCACAGAAAATATTTTTCTGGTGAGAGTAATCTTGTAGTGTTTCTAAATATCACAGTAGATACACATTTTTAATCAATTTCTTATGCTATGCTTTGCTTAATTTTGAGACTGAAAAAGAAATCCTATGTACCTGGTAGATGCTTCTATTGAAACTTGACAGGTTTCCCTTTCCTGCTTTTGTAGCAAATGCTATAGTATAATAATTGTTCTGTTCGCTAGATAAATCGGATAAATACGATTCTAGAGATGTGGAGAGACTTCAGCAAGATGATAAATGGGTTGAAAATTATCTGATTTGGCGTCACGATGTTGTGGATGATACATTAAAGATGATTGATGAAAGCTTTCAATGGAGGAAAGAATATACTGTTAATGGTAAGCTATGTTATATAATGATTTTGATGCTGAATGTTGCTTTTCTGTTGAACTACAACTGACTTCTCTGTGGTTTCATGAAGTACCTGTTAAAGGTTTTATAATTGCCACAGAGTTGAGCAAGAACTTTTCTATTCAATGGCGAGGGAGGGGGCTGTGTGGTATGGTGTGAAGAAAATTAGAAATACTGCTTTTTATGTTGACCAGTACTGTCTCACTGTTTTGTTGGGGTTCCATATGTCTATTGGATGGTTGTTTTGGAGAAAGGCAGGCAGCTATTTCTTGTTTTGTCTTCGTGCATGTGCTAGAACGGAGTCCTTAAAAAAAACACCAACCCACTACTTAGAAAACCCACAAAAACTAGGGCTCTGTTGTTCATCTTAGTAGCACTGATCTGACACCCTAGATAGAATAGGTTTGTGTTTTGTTCCGTAAGAATGTTGTAAAGGTGAGTTTTATCTACAGGACTCCACAATTTGAATTAAAGGATAGAGCAAGACTTCACAACCTGAATTATCGGATAGAGTAAGAGGGGCTGCAAATATGAGCAAAAATAAACATTTGCAGCATTTTTTCTTGCATCAATTTTTTTATTCCTGTTTCTTCCTAAATAGATCCTACTCTATGACATGAGAGGAAGATGATAGTAAAGATTTCAAATGAGCTTAATATTTGCATTAGTTGAGTAAAGGCCTTGGAAAGTGGTTTATAAGGATATTTTTTGTGCTCTATTGCTAGACTTCTGCATTTTTAGTGACTTCTGTTAAGTTAAAATGTGATTAGTGATTATTAATATAATTACTGAAATAATGTTCTGTTTGGCTTTGCAGACTTGACAGAATCTGTCCTTCCAAAATGGTTATTTGAAAATGGTTCTCTCTTTCTGCATGGATATGATAAAGAGGGCTATAAATTATGTAAGTTACACAGACTATAATATTTTCAGTCATTGATCGTTGTTTTTTGCTTCCAGCATTTTAGTATCTATTTTGAAAAATAAATGTTTTTAAAATAGAATTAGGTACATATTGGTAACTGTTATTACTAAAATTGATGAGAAGTTGGTAACTGAGTGTCTTTGGATCACGGAAGTGGAATGAAGAAACTACCAGCAGTTTTCAAAAGTCACAAACCTTTATCCTTATTATAGTACAGTTTTTAACTTTTCTGTTGAAGTGCATTGTTCCTGTATCTACTGTTGTGAGTATATGACTAGTATAAATGTTCATTACTACAGTGCATTGTCATTGCTTTTCTACCAGCCCACATTCTTGCATACTTGCAGTGGTTCACAGGAGGTCTTCAGTGGTTTTCTTACATTTTTTTCATTTTTTTCTGGTGTTATTGGAATCTTTAATAACAGTGTGGACAGCTGAGAATTGTTGGAGAATGAATGCTTAAGTTGTGTGATGAACTTCTATTAATTAAAGAATAAGATTTATAGGGAAATGGTAACTATTACCCAAAACGCTCCTGAGGTTTTTTAATAGTGTATTATAGATGGTCAGTATTACTTTCTGTAAGTGAATCTGTTGTAACATCTTCCCTATTTACTTTTAAGCTTAAATTCTGTGAGGCAAAAGAAGCTTTTTAAACAAATCATTCACAAGGCTTTCTGAGCAGTGATCTTGAACCTTGAAAAAATAAAATCAAATCTGAAAGTCTGCTTTTCCTTGGTTTACATGGGCTAGAATACATTAACAGTCCAGTCTTTTACAGAAATGACTGTTTTAAACACCAATATATTAGTGTAGAAAGAAATTCATGACCATAAAAATACAGCTTTTATTCTATGGCTGTGTTTTGTCAAACTGTCCCTTTTCTTATCATTGTAAGAGATCACTGCTGTATGAAAAATTGCTGCTTCGTTATGCTTCGCGGTTTTTCTTTTAGCCTTCAAGGTAAGTATTCAAGGATAAGTGGTGGTCATACCTTTTTTATAGCATGTAGAAAGCTGAGCATGATTATACTGGTTGGCTCAACTTGGGGAGGTTGGAGCAGGGGGCAAGAAGTCTTCACTTTCGCACATTAGTGCTTAGACTGAGAAAATTATGCAATTGTTTCATGACAAGAATGTGTAAGTCAGATAAATAATGATTTCTGATTTTATTGTCACTGAAACGTAACTAATGCCTCAGTTTTCCATACCTGAAGTGTTTCTTCTGTGAATGTTAATTGTGTCAGAATATCTGACTTGGTATGCAAATTCAGATTGTATTGTGGTTAAGAGTTCCTGGTTAGTCAACATCTGAGAAACGTGTTTCCTGGGTCACATGCTCCATCTCATTCTGTAATGTAAAACAGAAATTTTATACTATAAAGAAGTTCTTCAAGAATTATTGGTTACTTTTCACGAGAGTCCTTTGTTTGAATAGGGGTATCTTTTTGAAGTTCTGAACTTAGAGCATCTAGTTAATATGCTGTATTTAAAAAAGAAAGTTTGTTCCTTTACATGAGACAAAATATTTTTATTTGCAATTGGAAGTAAAAGCATGGAGAGAAATCCATTTTTTAATAAGCTTTTCCAAGTTTCGGGGAGAAAAATATTAGAGTACCACTAAAATTATTTTCAGGGCTTGTCTAATTTTGATATTCTAGAGGTACCAAAAATTAAGACTGCTTTTCACATTGTTCCCCAGAGTATTTCTTTTATCGCTTTATTGTATAATCACTAATTTGGTTTCAGATGTCTTTATAAAGTCTGTTACTTTGAAATATGCTATTTTTCATGGAAAAACTTGTCTCTGCATGACTCATTTCTTATTCCAGAAGGATATGTCTTGGGCTTTCATTTACATAATGTTACTCACCTTCCGGATTTTTTCATTTTATTTTAGAAAGGTCTGTTGCTTTTTATATAATTCATAATGTGTGTATAAATAGTTTTTCAAAACACATCAACTACAATGCAGTAGAAAACCTAAGCAGAAAAAGAAACATTAATTTAATAATCACAACAATTCTTAGAATATGGTCGAAATGTAATATCATGAGGACCACATGATTTAATTTGAAATTATGAAATTATAATTTAGATAAGACATAGTCTCTTTAAGTACACGAAAAGTGGTTTTCCACTCTGCTGTTTCTTCTGTGTTGTAGTTCTTTGTATTTTCAGTTTTTAAAAAGTTTTGATATAAAAATGTGAGCAAGGAAAGGGAGGTGTGCAGTTGTCTTTCTGGCTGTCCAGTGGCTGCAAAATTAGTAGAAAAGTAGAATACAAACTCAGAAGTGTTAATAAATTTCAGTGCATACTGTATAGTTATTTGCATAATATTTTCTGTTAATTTGGATCTGTTTTTTTCAATTGTGTTTTTTCTTTCTTATCACAAGTTTGGTTCAGAGTGAAACATCATATAAGAGATCCTAAACAGCAACTTGAGAAAAAGAAACTAGTAGCTTTTTGGTTAGAACATTATGCCAAGAGAGATCATGGAAAGCCCTTAACAGTGGTATTTGACATGGCTGAAACTGGAATCAGTCACATAGTAAGTATTTTTATTGTGCTTTTCTGATTGCTTTCTGAATTATTTAACCGATGTCCCCAGAAAAAGGGGAGTCCTTGTGCAGTCCTTGACACCCAAATAACTTAACAATCACTCACATCACTGATAAACACGTCTTCTTCCTGTGTCATGAGTAGCTTCCAAAATCTTTTGTTACATACTAAACTTTAAGTCTTGTGCAGCACACTGGAAACTGTTAGTTTGGTGACTGAGCCAAGGTAACTATATGTAGTAATTGCTCAGCAGCTTGATTTGCCACTCATCGTGGATGACAGTAGTAGGACTTAATTTTTAAGTATGCAAAAGGCAATAGGCTGAGCCATCTTTTATACAGTTGCTGCCATTTCTTCAACAGGTCCGTTTCCATTGTTGTCCTGTTGCGGGTTTTTTTTTTTGGACGAATCAGTCAAGAGCAAAGTATGGAAAAATGGGGTAATAGTGAAGCATGAAAACCCTTAGATGCAATGGCTGAGATCTTTCAGAATGATGATCTGTTCTGACAAGTCAGCATCTTCAGATGACCATTTCAACCCTGTTCCTGTCTCTCCATCCTCCATGCTATGTATGCTGTCCCTGTGTATTTAAATTCCATTAATTTCTCAAGTCCATGCATCTCCCTCCACCCATTGAGTTCTGTTGTGAAGACAAGTTAGCTGGATGCAAAAGAGCAGTTCATCAAGTAGACGTTGCTTTTAGTATTCATCTTAGCCAAATATAGTCCAAATCTGTTTTCTTACTAGCAAAACATGTTATTACAATGATGAGAGGGCTTCTCCTAGTCTGAGTGAACTACAGATTCAGCTCAGTGTGGTATTATTCCATTGCAATGTGGAAATGCCATTACCTTTTTCAGAAGGCAAACAATTGCCCAAGTACATATTCCTTGTGAACAGTTTTTCTGATATGACGGATTTCAACCCACAAAACATACAAAGTAATACATTTAGTTCACTTGTTTTCGTATTTACTTTAGTAAACTTGAGATAGGGATCTTTGCTGATGTCTGGTATTCATATGTTGTATGTGTCAGCACTTCTAAGAGGACCAAAATGACAAACTTCTCCTTGTGGAGTTATTGTAAATACATTGCAGTTGAAGACAGAATTGCCAACTGCATGCTGAGGAGGGTTTTCTTTTTTGTGGTTCTTTTTCACTTCCTTTGCTTTGAGATGGAATTTTTGATCCCAATGCTTTCTTCTCCCTTCTCAACACTGATCGCTGCTTGCACGCTGTCACCTGGACTTCTTACATGTTTTCTAGAAGTTTTTTAACACATTTTGCCTCTAAGACTGTTCCTTCTTGTTCCTTAGTTGATTTTAGGTGTGTCTTACTAAAATACTCTAGTTCAAAAGCTGCTCTTGTTACAGAGCAGAAGTTCTGTTACTATCTGGATCACTAGATTTACTTGCATCTATCGCACCAGGTGCAATCTTTGGTTTCTGTTATCTTTACAGTGAGTCTTTAATTCACCAGATCTGCTTTCTTTTGGGATCCATTTTAGGTATGAGTCTGAGTGTCAGCTTGTGTATAACTTTATCTACAGTTGCTTTTAACACAGGCCAAATGTATGTTGTAGTATCTCTTCCTTTAGGTCTGGTTTTCTACCTATTAGTATCTTTATAAGGAAAGTTTAAATTCATACCCATCGTTTACTACAGGGATCTTTAAGACTTGCTTCGTAGAAGCTTGTTCAGAAGATTAGAACAATGTCACCTCCTGCGTTTTTACGGATCTTCAACTTAAGCAACCTAAAACCAGGATTTTTTTTGAGGGGTGGGGGAAGGTGACATTTGAGTAATTTTAATGTAGGTAGATGAAAATCTACAGAGTTCTCTGTCATTCTCTTTAGCTGAGTTCAGTAGAGAAAAGTACATTTTTAGCACCCACTTTCAGGAGCAGCATCTACGCTGTTTTCGATTGCAAGATGGAGATCTTGCCTATTGTTACATATTTATAGATTTAATCTAGTAACTAAAAATCTTGTAGATTGTCTATAAGTTAAAAAAACCCTTAATTCTATAGAATATTGAAATTTTTCTTACTAAATGCCATCCTATCTTGTTATTCTTACAGGAATGGCTAAAACTTGTATCTTGTTCGTTCTTCTTTTTGTTGGTATGGCAGGAATGCATTTATATATAAGCAAAAAAAAAAGCAGCTTGCTTTCTGCTTTTTCTGGCAAGATGGTTAATATTGCATTAGGACCTTGTAGCTGTAAAGTACAGGGTCGCAAGCTTTTGAGAAGATTATTTTTGACAAATAAGTATGATGTAATTCAGTTTTGCAAGGAAGGATTGGTGTTCTTACCTGTGCCTTGACAGCTGTCTATCCATGTTCCTAAAGATAGTACTGGAGCCATGGTTTTATCTAACAAGAATAAAGGTTTGTAGTAATTTCCTTGGTTTAAAAAAGTAACCAGATGTGGGTTTTGTGAAGCATATCCTGAAGCAATTTCTTTCCAGTGTCTTTAAGATTCCCAGAGACACAATCTCAGCAAGTGCTGAGTCCATAAGTGTCCCATTGTACAGTATTGCTTTGTAGTTAGTACATTTATTACAGAACAGGAGTATTTAATGGCTGTTTGTAGCCATGTAGAGTAATTAATAAATTTATCCTAAAAGAACTCAGATTTCTGTAGTTCTTTTCCAGAGTGTGCTTCATTTGTTTGTTCCATTGCTATGGATGTGTACTATGTCAGCTTTTACCACTGGTATGCGGCCACGTAATTCTGATAGCTCATGCCTTGTTGTAGCAGTAACTAGAGTAGATGCAGTTATTGAATGGTCTGCTGAAGTCTGTGTTTCCAGTTCCAGACCTTCATCAAAATAATGGATCCGTCCTCCTAAAATCTGATAGTGTTGCTTTTGGATAGCGGAATAAAGAGTAGCATCCTTGTTACCGCACAGGAGATTTTAATCATTGCTTGGAAGTCTATCACTGTTTATGCTGTTAATTGAAAGGAACTGCATTTGGTACAAGCAATAGCCAGTTGAGATTAATGCTTCTATTAAAGGCTACCTTCTGCCTCTAAAGATACCAAGCTTTCTGTTAGTTTCTAGTTACTGAAGCTACTAATAAAGCTTTCAGGTTGCAGTTAATCCTCTTATACAGGGTGTTGGTTATTTTCTCTCTGGCCACAAATGTTGTAATAGTGTGCTTATGTCCTTTTAGGACCACGTTCCCCATAGCATTTCTACTGTTACGACAGGCTTTGAATCCTTCATCAGTAATATAGTTTGTACTATTTCTGAAAGTCTCCTTTGTAGTAGTGGTAAGTTCTTCTAGAAGGACTGGGGAAAAGTATGGGTACTCATAGCAGGCTTCCCACCTAACCAAAGTACTGCATTGTGGTAAGTTATCTCTTATTTTATTATCTATACCTGTTTCATAAAATGTCCTTTTTTCCCCTTTGCTATGTAGTCAGTTCTATTATACCTGGATTTTGCAATGGAGACTTGACTGTACTGTTTCTGTGTGGCTGCTCATTGGTTGGAAGCACCCTGAAAATGGGTGGTATACAAGCAGCACTTCTCTCTGCATACTGCAAGCTACTACTAAACCAAAAAATTCTCTTAAAAGGAGATCTTACTACTGCGCTCAGGATCTTCAAGAGAAGAAAATACGTTGAACAATATGCAAGATAAGTTACTGAAGGGAAATTTCAGTACATTTAGTGCTGTCCCTTGGAAGGCTTTAAGATAAATTGTCAAGCTGCTGTAGGGTTAAACCTTTATTTTTCCTATATCTTTCCATTACATCTTAAATCCTGTTGATACTCTGCAGTACTTCAGATATCTGACTTACTGCATTGATGATAGGGCTGCTGTTTGTTGTTGTCTTTTGACCACAATCCTGCAGCAATTTAATGAAGTGAAAAGCATTGCATTAAATTTGGATGATGTTTGTAGTGTGTGTAAATGATCACAATATAAGTATCTTGTGCTATTCAATAAATGCCTTGGCTGAACTAAGCCTGTATTTTTAATGTTTTGATTTATATTGCATTTACTCTGTGCTTTTATTTTAGGACTTGGATTTTGTTCGGTTTATTGTCAACTGTTTTACAGATTATTACCCAAACTTCCTCAGTAAGTATTGTATATTGCATCTTAAGTGCTGTAGACTTGTGTAATAAGAGCATTTCATAATGTTGCAGATGATGGGGGAGACTTAAAATGTTTTTGCACGTGCTTCGTGTGGTAACTACATGGAACACGTGGATGTTATACATATTTTTGTGCTCATAAGTCATCACAACTTTGTATTGTAAATAAACTTTACGTTCATCAAAAATCAACTGGCTTTTCATGTATTAAAAATGTCACATGTTTTCACTGGTTAAAATTTGATATAAGCATCCAGTAGAACTGAATTGGCTTGTTGTTTCCTTTGTTCCTTTTTACTTGGGTAGAAGCTTTGCAAACTTGTGTGACAGTGGGTATCCTTTAGGAGTCTTCAGGGGACAAATGATGAATGGCTGTAGAAAAATCTTAGGGAGCAATGGTTTACTCTGAGCAGATTAAAGCATGTTTGTGTGCACACTTGGAAAAACCTACATACTTGCCTGCTAATTTTTTTATGGCTGGAAAAATTGGTTTTGCCAGCTTATCTTACATGAGTTATAAATTTTAGGTAAAACTGTATCTTAACATTGAAATTACAGCAACTGCTTGAACTCTGAATACTAGATTTCAGACTGCTGATCAAAGTTAAAAACTGATCAAATACCAAACTTAAAGGCAAGTGCAAGATACTATGTTTTGTGTTTTTTGCAAGAGAAATTTTGGGATGTTTCTGAATCAAAGTACTAACTCTTCAGACTTCTCTGCTGAAACAGAGAAAGCTTGGAAAAAATGTAAGTTTAGAAAGACTCTTGCTATTTGCTTCTTTGGGAAGAAGAGGTGCTGAATAGACCCGTTAAACTTTTTTCCATTCAGTAGTTGCTTTTCTAGGTCAGGTTGAGATCTAGAGCTTTCTCTGCTTTATTTGGGGTGATAACTTATTAGTAACAGTATGTCAGAAAAGTAGTATCCTGGAGAGGGATATAAATAGTGCAAACTGTTTATTAACGGTTTATTAACTGTTTTCCAAGCAGACAGCTAATTTCTTTATACAATGATAGAAATAGGTTTATACATTTTAAAAACAATTATACAAAATTGCTTCTACAAGGAAGTGAACATGGAGGTTTCTAAAAATGCGTATTCAATTTTTATATGGTTGTTATTGCTGTGCTTTCTCTTAAACAGAAATACATAATCCTTGGTGTTCAGGTTATCTCCTTTTTTTGTCTTTTCAGCAAAGATAGTGATCTTTGAAATGCCATGGATAATGAATGGTGAGTTGTTGTTTGGTTTTGGGGTGGTTGGGTGTTTTGGGGTTTTTTTTTTTAGATCGTGATAGCTTCTTAAAATTAGTAGCATAAATAGGAAGTGGTTTTCTGCTTTGTGTAGATACAACTGAATGGTGGAATTGTTAAACATGCATCCTAAAATCTGTCAGTTTGTAGGTTGCAGACTTTTTGGTTTTCCTTTTAGCATTGTATTTTGGGTTATACTTTAAATGGTGTCTGTATTCATCTTGTTATATTTAAAGCCTGTGAGACCTTGATAAATAGTCTTTTCCTTGAATACTTCCAACTGTAGTCCTTTTAAAGCTAGATCTGTTCATGATTTAGGAATCCATCAACAAATGATGGACACTACAACCAGCCAAAAAAAAATAGAATCACAGTTTAAGATAAATGCCCGTCACTGATATTTTTACATAGGTTTTGATATGTATACTTCATTAATTATCTTTAATGTACAGGGTAAACATGTTAGTCCTATATTTTACCATATGACTACATATTTTTATGGTGGCTTTATGATTTTCTGTATATTTATTTTTACCATAACTGAAATAACTGCAATATTTGAAAATACTCTTTAGATCTAAACAAGTGTCCTTGAAAGCAGCAAAACATTTCAACTAGGAAGAGCGTATACATATCTTTCCTAGCCTCCCTCACTCAGATTTGGAAATAAAATTGCTTTTACCCCCTCAGCATTTCCTTGGCTAAATTTCAAGACAATAAAACTATCATTTGTTAAGTCAAAGATACTCTTTCATAGAAAGTCTGTGGTCTGTCTGCATTCATCTACAGAAAAGCGTATGTCCATAAAATACTTTCTCTGTGAATAATACTCTCTTCGTTGTGCTGTTTATTCCCATTATAATAGATACTTTCAGAGCATTTTCTGCTGTATCTTACGGGATTTAGCTCACTTGCATTCCGTAAGGTCTACCAATGTGCTGCAAAAAAGCTTCCTTACAACTTAAACATTCTGTGTTTCTTTTTTTTTAAAGCTGCTTTTAAAATTGTGAAAGGATGGCTTGGCCCAGATGCAATAAGCATGTTAAAGTTCACCAACAAGAGTGATGTACAGGAATACATCAGTGGAGAGTATCTGCCACCTCACATGGGTGGAACAGTAAGTACATTAACATTTCATGGTCCTTTTGTGATAAAGGCATGCTTATATAAATTACATACATGGGGTTAAGAGTTGGCATTTCATCGATATGAATTTTCTAAAAACTGTTCTACCAATGATAATTTGTTAATCACATTAATATAAAATGGAATAACTTTATGAGAATTTGATAGTCTGGCAGTCTTAAGTACAGAAATATTTTTCTGAATCATTCATCCATTTTCAAGTCATTGGAAACCACATAGTTTTTCAGACCTCAGAAAAAAAAATCCATTCTAAGTGTCACTCTTCCTTCTAGTCTTTCTTCCCGCACAATGAATTTCCTGATAAATTGATGATTATGTGTTGGTTTATGAAACAAGTTCTGTGAACAGAAAATAGATTTCATGGCCCTCAGATTATTTTTTGTCCTGCTCCAAAGCTACGATTCCATAAAGACAATCGTATTGCAATTATTTTTCCTTTTTTGTCTCTAGGGCTGCGTTTTAAAACATAGTTGTAGAAGCTTCTCTTTTTAAGAGTGTATTAGAGCACCAAAGAGTATGCTACCATCCAGTATAATTTTGACAGAACCTGGATCCTATTCCAGTGCAATCTAAATAGCAAAACATCGCAAGCATCTTGTACAACAGGTTTCATTTTTCACAAAGCTAGCAAATCAGTTTGCATTATCTTTATAATAGAATTTGCAGAAAGAGGATGTTTTTCATTTAAAATTTTTGTAGACCATTTATGGTAATGGAATAAACCCACTGTAAAGGAGTTATTTTTACTTGATCATTTTTTTTCTCTGAACTGTTTTTAGAGTTATGGCAGTAACAATATGGAGAAAAGGAAGATTCTGCTTCAGCAATAGTAGGAGAGAGGCTGTTCCTTTGTATAGGTCACTTTGTCCTATGCCCTTCATCATATACTGGAAGGGAGTGAAAAGGCTTTTTACCAGTTAGGGTAAGGGTAAGCTGGTTATTTCTGCCTTGTGTTTGCAAATGGAGGATGTCAATATTCTGCAAGCCTACTGTAGTGTTTCTAGCAGTCTGGAATCTTTCACAGTAGTGAATTAGTCTCTTCCTGATACTTAAAGCTTGTCCTTTAGGCTCTTGATAGGATATTGGTTGAGCCAGATACCTGTTTCATTCACTGAAAGGTCTGTGACTGTTGCTTCAGCTTGAAGAATAGGAGAGATTAGGTCTTGATTATAAATTAGCAAAAAGTACGCTGTTTTGTTTGGGGTTTTTTGGTACAGTCCCATTTAAGGTTTGAATTTTTTTCCCCAAAATCACAATATGTTTTGAGAAAACGTTCTTGCTTATGGAGAGCGCTCTTGAAGCACTTTCTTTAACTCCCTGCTGGTAGCATAGTTTGGGAACTGTGGGCATGGCTGGAGTCCACCTCACGGAAGTCAAAGCTATGTTGTTTTCTTCCTCCACTGGAAAAGCTGACAAACTGATTCAGTTTACTTGGGGGTTAAAACTTTGAAAATGCAGTAGGAACAGAGATCCTCATTTAAACACTCTTTCTAACTTTAGATGTATTAAAACTATTTTTGTGAATGTGAAGAGAATTTCTAGTTGACAAAAAACTGTTTTCAGTGGTCCTCCAACAAAAAAGATACTTAAGTTCTCAATGCTTCTACAGTAAAGGTATGCTGCCTCTATGTTACTCAGGTGTCTTTAATATGGTCTTAAATTGATTTGGCATTCCAAAGACTAAGGTCTGAGTTGCAGGTTATGTTAGAGGTCCACACACTAGGTTAAACTTTAGGGATTGTTTGGGGTGGCTCTGTTTCTTGTGAGATTTGTTTTGGTTTTTTTACTGTGGCTATTATGGAACTAAAATACAAAGAACAACTGAAGCTTTTTCATCACTTCTGGAATGTTCTTTAAAAATAGCTGTCATATGTTTTTAAGCCAGATTTCCTAGAACTAAGAACAAAACTTCAGCATTAAGACTCTGAATGGTGATCATCAATAGACCAGATTCTGCAGTTCGGCTGTGGCTATAAATAACAGTAGTTACAATTTAGTGGCTTTGTTGAGTGAATGTATTTATTTGTCTATTAACAATGATAAAACAAAAACTGCTGGTAATGCCAGCTTTCTGCATAGGGGCCAGCTTAAAAATGGATAAATGACATACAAGTCATGTGGGAAAAAAAAGTATTTCCCTTAAAAAAAAAATAGAGAAGGCACTTCTCATCCTCCTAAATAACCAGTCCTTTAAAAATCTCCTTATGTCTTAGGATTCTTTCAAGTACAGCTATCCGCCGTTGGTTGATGATGATTTTCAAACTCCTTTATGTGAAAATGGGCCCATCACTAGTGAAGATGAGCATGAAAGTAAAGAAGAGATAGATACAGACACCAAGGAGACTGCGGAGCTGAATGAAGAACAAAACCTTAATCAGAAAAAGGTATCTAACTCTTAAGGTTGAAGCAAGACTAGTTAAATAGTTATAAAGTGGGACAGGAGGCATATAATTTTTGTTTCTTGTCAGGCTTTTATTTAGTGTGCTGACTTGTTTTTGCAGCCCTGCCCTTCAGTTTGACGAAAGCACCCAGCAAAACTGAAAATTGTACTCTCAGTTTCAGCCTTGCCTCTTAGTCTATTAAGACCAGTTTCATGCTTCTGAATAAGTAAAATGTGTATCGAATATTTAGTATATCTGTGGAATATAGTGAATTGTACAGTAAAATGTAAAAGGTCTGTTTTGTTCTCAAAAGTTATGTCTTTCTAGTTGATTTATTTTTAATGTGATATCTAGTGGTGTACATCTTGAAACACATGTAGTTTTCTCAGATGCTTAAGTCAGTATGTGCATAAGAAAATATTAACTGTTAAATATTAATACTTTACTGGATCTTAATTTGTTTTCTAAATTATTGATAAAATCTCAACGTATAAAAATTTTCATTTAGTCTCAGGAGAAAGTGTATCCCTAATGCATTGATCCTCTTTTACAATGTAGTCTCCCTGCAGTGGTGTTTATCCAGAAATATAAAGGCATTTTTTTATACAAGTCTATATGAAGTGATATTCAGGAATATGCAATGATAGTCAGGATATCACTCTTTAAAATAGCAGGAAAAATCTGAAATTCACCACTCTAGTGCCACAGTTAATATTGGAATATGAATTGCAAAACTTCTGTTTTGCGGAGTAGAATACTTTAATATTACACATTGAGTTCATTTACTGTTTTAAGTTTTTGTCAGAATAATTTGAAATGCACAGCTCACTTTATGTAGTCCAGCTGTTCTGTGCAATTTGGTCAGCTATTAAAAATGACAATTTCACTGACTTTAAGGTCAAAAGGAAGCATAACATAACCATGGTTGTGACCTCCTGACCATTTGACTTAGTAGCTTGTTTTGGTTGTAGCACATCTTCCAAGCTCTGATTCTCAGATACAGAAATATGGAGAATTCCTGCTCAGTGTGTGAGTTGGCTTTGGTGCTTAATAGCCTCAGTGTTTGTTTTTAATTTGCTTGGCTGACTTCAGCTTTCTACTTACAGTATTTTCTTACTTTTCACTCTTAAAAATAATTATATGGGTTATGGTATTTTCTCTTTTACACAGTGTAATCAAGCTGCTTCTCAGTCTTTTCAGTGAACTAAGATTGCTGTTTATGCTCATCATGTATCAATTAATATTAAGGCATGTTTAAGGCCCTACCTTTAACCTACTTTTAAAATTTCAGACTATATCTAATTGTTGATGGTACTATTTCTGTAAAAAGTAGATTTTTTTTTGCTTCAACTCACGACTATTTTGTTCACGTATATAAGAATAATACTTGCTGTTTCTTCCACAGCAAGTACACCATTGCTTGCCACTTCAATGTTATGTCCTCTTCCAGAATGTGTTTTTCAGAAATACTCCCTTATTGTCTCAGAGGGGTTGGCATTTCTTATTTCTAATGTAATTATTTTTACTCGACTACTTCTAAATATAAATATTCAAATACTATTTTTTAATAAGGCCAGCTTCCAAACTAAAAGGTTTCAAGTGGTCTTTGAGATATCATTGTCTTCATTATAATTTTTTGCACTCCCAGTCTTTATACACAGACTCTCGTCATCACTAAGAATTCCTCAAATTTGATTTATGTGTGTTATGCCTCTTCTTATCCCTCAGAAGGGCCTATTTCTTTCTACGGAGCAGAGGGAGACATAAGTGATAAACTTGGTTAGTAAGTGCCTGTCCTGTAGATGCCTGCATTTGGCAAGGACTCCAACTTTAATGCCTACTATAGTAATATTTTCTCTGCAGTTTGAATTATTTATGTAGAATAAAGCCCAAAATATAGCTAGTGCAGTGTATTTGCACATTAACCTTTTATTATAACTGTAATTACAAAAACCCCGAATTGCTGTGTGGTTTATAAAACCTTTTAAAAACCTATTTTCTATAAGATTTTGTATTCCTTTTATTCCTATACTTCAAATTTACATAAATGAATTCTCTTCATGTCTTTTCTCTGTATTTTAAGTGGAATAAAACCAAGGCTAAGCAAACTGTTCAGCTAGCTGATCTTGAGTCATGATGTGACCAATTCTTTCATTTTTCTGTATCCCCTTCCACTCTGTTTTGCACTTAATTCCAGAGTTCCTTAATTTTTTAAGTTGTCCAGGCCTGTGACATGTATTTTCTTAATGTAATAGAGGAGAAACTCTCAGAACCTAAGGTATCTGCAGTTTTGGATGCACCAATTCAGCAGCATTATTTCTTTTAAATTCTCCAATACTTCAGATTTCCATCTAGAAGCAGTGAAGATGCGTTTAGCAACTCTGCAATACAATAAAGTGTGAAGTTATTATTGTGTTGTCTGTTCAGTGTTGCGGTGATTGTATGGGGGTGTCTGTTTTAATTGAAAAGTTTTGCAGTAGAAGAGTAATATCTGTGCTTCATAATCTTAAATATTTGAGGCACTATAACTTAACATGTCTGGAGTTTTTAAAAATAACCAACTTGGGCATCAGGAAGATACATTGGGGGAAAAAACTGAAGCACAAGTTTTGTTTCATGCATGTTTAATATGTTATATAACTTCTATAAGAAATAATTTTATTCAGTGGAGTTCAAGCAGCTTCAGGGAACGAATAGATGTTAAGCTTGGTCTGTATTGTTGAATTGAGCCACCTCATTCTTTGAAATACTTGCATGATTCTGTAACATGTGTAACCCAGGTTTGTAGTTAATCATTGTAACTATCATTTTTACTCAGATGAATTCTATAGAACAAATTTCCAAATCAGAGGAAACTGACAAAACAGAGTTCAAACCAAAAAATGCAAAGAAAGCATTAACCACTTTTAAAGGACCTTTATTACATATCAGGTAATAATTTTCTTAAATTTTTTTACAATGTGCCTTGGACACTTGAGTACTGAACTAGTTCAGACTACTAGATGAAACAATAGTTATAAACATCCTGCGAAGAATGATTTTTACAAAGCTCAAACAGTTTTTCTGGTTTTACATGGTTTTAGTAAATCTTTTGGTGTCACTGTTTGCAGGCTTTTTGTACTAATTAGGTGTATGTTTTATAGAATTGTAGAAGCATTTAGTGGTTCCATTTATATCGAGAAACTGTCATTGCTTTTGGTTAAACCTGCGCTTATCTGTAATGAAAGCAGGGGTTTGACATTGTTTATGATTTCATTGGCTTAAAAACCAATGTGTTTACAAAGACAGCTTTGACTCTTAATCTTGCTTAAATTCTTTTAACTTAAGATGGCGTAAATGTCTACACTAGTAGTTTTTGTCATCCAAGATACTTACGTCTTGCAGTGAATCTGCTTTTTATCATTGAACTAGGTAAAAAAAAATCAATTAGCCAATATAATTTTTTCTCTTCGCTGCCTTTCAGGTTAAGATACTTGTTTAGAAATTGATTTAGATGTTAACTTTTATTTTCACTTCCAGTTTGCTATTAGATGAATGAAGAGAATATCTAATTTATAGGTAATTCCTTAGCTAATTTTGTAAGTGCTGTACTGAATTAGTTCTGGAATGAATTTGAATAATGACATGCTCATTGGCATCAAAAATTTTGTATGTGTCACTTTCCTGGTTTTGAAATGAAAACTATTTTTATAGTCCTTTATGTCCAAAAATCTCCCCTCTATAGACTTAGTTTCTTGTATGGTGGGTCAAAGGCATAGACTGCAGAATTGTGATTTTAAAACTATGTCTGAAATTTTCTGTCCCCAAGACAAAACAAGCCGTGTTCTTCTATCCACTTTTTTGTTTGGGTTTTCTTTTTTTAAAATAAAACACACCACCCAAAAACCCTGCACAAACTACATTTTCTTTTCCTCTTAAAATATTTCAAGTTCTATGAAGTGTTGGAGTTTCAGAGAAATTGTCTGAGCAGGGATCAGATTAAGAAAGCTGAAGTCCCAATAGAGTTAAATCTGGCCAGGCATGTGAAGGGCAACCAGAAAAGTTTCTATAGGTACAGCAGTGACAAAAGGAAGACTAGGGAATACGTGGGCACTCCCTGGAAGGAAATGGGAGACCTGGTCACCTGGGATACGGAGAAAGGTGAGGTGTGCAGTGACTTTTTTTGCCTCAGTCTTCGCTGGCAAGTGCTCTGGNTTAATTCCAGAGTTCCTTAATTTTTTAAGTTGTCCAGGCCTGTGACATGTATTTTCTTAATGTAATAGAGGAGAAACTCTCAGAACCTAAGGTATCTGCAGTTTTGGATGCACCAATTCAGCAGCATTATTTCTTTTAAATTCTCCAATACTTCAGATTTCCATCTAGAAGCAGTGAAGATGCGTTTAGCAACTCTGCAATACAATAAAGTGTGAAGTTATTATTGTGTTGTCTGTTCAGTGTTGCAGTGATTGTATGGGGGTGTCTGTTTTAATTGAAAAGTTTTGCAGTAGAAGAGTAATATCTGTGCTTCATAATCTTAAATATTTGAGGCACTATAACTTAACATGTCTGGAGTTTTTAAAAATAACCAACTTGGGCATCAGGAAGATACATTGGGGGAAAAAACTGAAGCACAAGTTTTGTTTCATGCATGTTTAATATGTTATATAACTTCTATAAGAAATAATTTTATTCAGTGGAGTTCAAGCAGCTTCAGGGAACGAATAGATGTTAAGCTTGGTCTGTATTGTTGAATTGAGCCACCTCATTCTTTGAAATACTTGCATGATTCTGTAACATGTGTAACCCAGGTTTGTAGTTAATCATTGTAACTATCATTTTTACTCAGATGAATTCTATAGAACAAATTTCCAAATCAGAGGAAACTGACAAAACAGAGTTCAAACCAAAAAATGCAAAGAAAGCATTAACCACTTTTAAAGGACCTTTATTACATATCAGGTAATAATTTTCTTAAATTTTTTTACAATGTGCCTTGGACACTTGAGTACTGAACTAGTTCAGACTACTAGATGAAACAATAGTTATAAACATCCTGCGAAGAATGATTTTTACAAAGCTCAAACAGTTTTTCTGGTTTTACATGGTTTTAGTAAATCTTTTGGTGTCACTGTTTGCAGGCTTTTTGTACTAATTAGGTGTATGTTTTATAGAATTGTAGAAGCATTTAGTGGTTCCATTTATATCGAGAAACTGTCATTGCTTTTGGTTAAACCTGCGCTTATCTGTAATGAAAGCAGGGGTTTGACATTGTTTATGATTTCATTGGCTTAAAAACCAATGTGTTTACAAAGACAGCTTTGACTCTTAATCTTGCTTAAATTCTTTTAACTTAAGATGGCGTAAATGTCTACACTAGTAGTTTTTGTCATCCAAGATACTTACGTCTTGCAGTGAATCTGCTTTTTATCATTGAACTAGGTAAAAAAAAATCAATTAGCCAATATAATTTTTTCTCTTCGCTGCCTTTCAGGTTAAGATACTTGTTTAGAAATTGATTTAGATGTTAACTTTTATTTTCACTTCCAGTTTGCTATTAGATGAATGAAGAGAATATCTAATTTATAGGTAATTCCTTAGCTAATTTTGTAAGTGCTGTACTGAATTAGTTCTGGAATGAATTTGAATAATGACATGCTCATTGGCATCAAAAATTTTGTATGTGTCACTTTCCTGGTTTTGAAATGAAAACTATTTTTATAGTCCTTTATGTCCAAAAATCTCCCCTCTATAGACTTAGTTTCTTGTATGGTGGGTCAAAGGCATAGACTGCAGAATTGTGATTTTAAAACTATGTCTGAAATTTTCTGTCCCCAAGACAAAACAAGCCGTGTTCTTCTATCCACTTTTTTGTTTGGGTTTTCTTTTTTTAAAATAAAACACACCACCCAAAAACCCTGCACAAACTACATTTTCTTTTCCTCTTAAAATATTTCAAGTTCTATGAAGTGTTGGAGTTTCAGAGAAATTGTCTGAGCAGGGATCAGATTAAGAAAGCTGAAGTCCCAATAGAGTTAAATCTGGCCAGGCATGTGAAGGGCAACCAGAAAAGTTTCTATAGGTACAGCAGTGACAAAAGGAAGACTAGGGAATACGTGGGCACTCCCTGGAAGGAAATGGGAGACCTGGTCACCTGGGATACGGAGAAAGGTGAGGTGTGCAGTGACTTTTTTTGCCTCAGTCTTTGCTGGCAAGTGCTCTGGCTGCCCAGGCTAAGTCACAGAAGGCTAAGGCAGGGACTGGGAGAATGAGGAACTGCCCATTGCAGAAGATCAGGTTCAAGACCATCTGAGGAACCTGAAGGTGCACAAATCCATGGGACCTGATGAGATGCATCCGTGGGTCCTGAGGGTACTGGTGGATGAAGTTGCTAAGCCACTATCTGTTATATTTGAGAAGTTGTGGCAGTCTGAAGGTCCCACCAACTGGAAAAGGGGAAACATAGCCCATATTGTTAAAGGTGGGGGGGGTGGGGAGCGGGAAGGAGAAGATGACCTGGGGAACTGCAGGTCAAGGGTATCACTTCTGTACCTAGCAAGGTTATGGAGCAGATCCTCCTGGAAACCATGCTAAGTCACATGGAAAATAAGGAGGTGATTGGTGACAGCCAACATGGCTTCACTAAAGGCTAGTTGTGTCTAACAAATTTGGTGGCCTTATACAATGGCATTACATTGTAGGTAGATAAGGGAAGAGCAACAGACATCATCTGCCTGGACTTGTGCAAGGCATGTGTCCTGCACGCCATCGTTGTCTCTAACATTTGATTTGACAAATGAACCACTCGGTGGATAAGGAATTGGCAAGATGGTGGTTGCACTCAAACAGTTGCAGTCAATGGCTCAATGCCTAAGTGGAGACCAGTTCCTCAGGGCTCCCCAGTATTGGGACTGGTGCTGTTTGACAACTTTGTCAGCAGCATGGATAGTGGGATTGAGTGTACCCTCATCAAGTTTGATGCCACCAAACTGTGCGGTACAGTTGACACTCTGGAGGGAAGAGATGCCATCCAGAGGGACCTGGGCAGGCTTGAGAAGTGGGCCCGTGCAACCCTCATGAAGTTCAACAAGGCCAAGTACAAGGTCCTGCATGTGGGTTGGGGCAGTCCCAAGCACAACTACAGGCTGGGTGGAAAATGGAGTAAGAGTAGCCCTGCTGAGAAGGAACTGGGGAAGTTGGCTGATGAGAAGTTCAAGATGAGCCAGCAATGTGTGCTTACAGCCCAGAAAGCCAACCATGTCCTGGGCTGCATCAAAAGAAGTGTGGCCAGCAGGTCGAGGGAGGTGATTCTGCCCCTCCACTCCACTTTGGTGAGAGCCCACCTGGAGTACTGTGTTCAGCTTTGAGGACCCCCAACATATGAAGGTCATGGACCTGTTCCAGCAAGTCCAGAGGAGGGCTGTGAAGATCATCAGAGGGCTGGAGCACCTNTCTTCGCTGCCTTTCAGGTTAAGATACTTGTTTAGAAATTGATTTAGATGTTAACTTTTATTTTCACTTCCAGTTTGCTATTAGATGAATGAAGAGAATATCTAATTTATAGGTAATTCCTTAGCTAATTTTGTAAGTGCTGTACTGAATTAGTTCTGGAATGAATTTGAATAATGACATGCTCATTGGCATCAAAAATTTTGTATGTGTCACTTTCCTGGTTTTGAAATGAAAACTATTTTTATAGTCCTTTATGTCCAAAAATCTCCCCTCTATAGACTTAGTTTCTTGTATGGTGGGTCAAAGGCATAGACTGCAGAATTGTGATTTTAAAACTATGTCTGAAATTTTCTGTCCCCAAGACAAAACAAGCCGTGTTCTTCTATCCACTTTTTTGTTTGGGTTTTCTTTTTTTAAAATAAAACACACCACCCAAAAACCCTGCACAAACTACATTTTCTTTTCCTCTTAAAATATTTCAAGTTCTATGAAGTGTTGGAGTTTCAGAGAAATTGTCTGAGCAGGGATCAGATTAAGAAAGCTGAAGTCCCAATAGAGTTAAATCTGGCCAGGCATGTGAAGGGCAACCAGAAAAGTTTCTATAGGTACAGCAGTGACAAAAGGAAGACTAGGGAATACGTGGGCACTCCCTGGAAGGAAATGGGAGACCTGGTCACCTGGGATACGGAGAAAGGTGAGGTGTGCAGTGACTTTTTTTGCCTCAGTCTTTGCTGGCAAGTGCTCTGGCTGCCCAGGCTAAGTCACAGAAGGCTAAGGCAGGGACTGGGAGAATGAGGAACTGCCCATTGCAGAAGATCAGGTTCAAGACCATCTGAGGAACCTGAAGGTGCACAAATCCACGGGACCTGATGAGATGCATCCGTGGGTCCTGAGGGTACTGGTGGATGAAGTTGCTAAGCCACTATCTGTTATATTTGAGAAGTTGTGGCAGTCTGAAGGTCCCACCAACTGGAAAAGGGGAAACATAGCCCATATTGTTAAAGGTGGGGGGGGTGGGGAGCGGGAAGGAGAAGATGACCTGGGGAACTGCAGGTCAAGGGTATCACTTCTGTACCTAGCAAGGTTATGGAGCAGATCCTCCTGGAAACCATGCTAAGTCACATGGAAAATAAGGAGGTGATTGGTGACAGCCAACATGGCTTCACTAAAGGCTAGTTGTGTCTAACAAATTTGGTGGCCTTATACAATGGCATTACATTGTAGGTAGATAAGGGAAGAGCAACAGACATCATCTGCCTGGACTTGTGCAAGGCATGTGTCCTGCACGCCATCGTTGTCTCTAACATTTGATTTGACAAATGAACCACTCGGTGGATAAGGAATTGGCAAGATGGTGGTTGCACTCAAACAGTTGCAGTCAATGGCTCAATGCCTAAGTGGAGACCAGTTCCTCAGGGCTCCCCAGTATTGGGACTGGTGCTGTTTGACAACTTTGTCAGCAGCATGGATAGTGGGATTGAGTGTACCCTCATCAAGTTTGATGCCACCAAACTGTGCGGTACAGTTGACACTCTGGAGGGAAGAGATGCCATCCAGAGGGACCTGGGCAGGCTTGAGAAGTGGGCCCGTGCAACCCTCATGAAGTTCAACAAGGCCAAGTACAAGGTCCTGCATGTGGGTTGGGGCAGTCCCAAGCACAACTACAGGCTGGGTGGAAAATGGAGTAAGAGTAGCCCTGCTGAGAAGGAACTGGGGAAGTTGGCTGATGAGAAGTTCAAGATGAGCCAGCAATGTGTGCTTACAGCCCAGAAAGCCAACCATGTCCTGGGCTGCATCAAAAGAAGTGTGGCCAGCAGGTCGAGGGAGGTGATTCTGCCCCTCCACTCCACTTTGGTGAGAGCCCACCTGGAGTACTGTGTTCAGCTTTGAGGACCCCCAACATATGAAGGTCATGGACCTGTTCCAGCAAGTCCAGAGGAGGGCTGTGAAGATCATCAGAGGGCTGGAGCACCTCTGCTATGAGGACAGGCTGAGAGAGTTGGGATTGTTCAGCCTGGAGAAGAGGAGGCTCCAGCGAGACCTTGCAGTAGCCTTCTGGTACCTAAAGGGGGCCTACAGGAAAGAAGGGGAGGGGCTTTTTATCAGGGAGTGTAGTGATAGGACGAGGGGTAATGGTTTTAAACTGGAAGAGGGTAGATTTAGAGTAGGTATTAGGAAGAAATTCTTTACTGTGAGGGTGGTGAGACACTGGAACAGGCTGCCCAGAGAAGTTGGGGATGCCCCATCCCTGGAAGTGTTCAAGGCCAGGTTGGATGGGGCTTTGAGCAGCCTGGTCTAGTGGGAGGTGTCCCTGCCCATGGCAGGGGGCTTGAAACTAGATAATCTCTAAGGTTCCTTCCAACCCAAACCATGTAAATTACAGGGAAGAGTAAACTTAGTGAAGTATAGAGGTGTGCTAATACTTGTAGTCTTGCTGTCATGGAAAATAAAATACTAGTGTCTCTGTCCTTGCTGTTTGTGGTTTTGTGTTTTTGTTGTCTGTTTTTTTTAATTAAGTAAACTCTTGAGAGTATGCACAGTTGTTGCTCTTTATTAATATTCTGACTGTAGAAGCTAGAACTACTTTTTATTTCCCTGGAATCTTTCTTGGGACACTGAACTGATAATATGTAGTGCCACTTAACTAGTCCTGGGTACCTATCTCAAAGGCTGTAAGCTCTGCCAGTGTAATTAGCTTGTGTTCTTGCTGATACCGGCATTGCCCTGTGAAGGGAGCAGCCTAGAACCTCACCAGGAACCTGAGGCATAGAGCTCTGGTACGGTGCCATTGCCAAGAACCAGCAGCCTTCCTGTATGCCTCTTGAACTACTGCTGCAGAAGACTTGGTGAGGCCTCCTTAGAGCCCCTGCAGGCAGAGATGTTCCTTACCTGTCACTGCTTGGTACTTGTTGGCTCTGGTATGTGACCAAAGCTGGGTACTTGTGCTCTTCTGTTGCTCATATTTGTAGTCATACTCACTAGTTGTCTGCCTCTTCCTGGTTTAGCCCATGATTTCATTTGCTGTGCATACCGTACTATGAAAGGCTCGTCTTTACTGGCCTCGCTTCTCAATAAATGAATATTTTTGGTAAGACAAAAAGCAGCAGTTTACTTGCAGTGCCTGGCAGAAGACGAGCTCATGTTCTAGTAGAAGCCGAAATGGTTACCCCGCACACAACAGAGAAAAAGTTGTGTTTCTGTAAAAATTTAAAAACTTGGGTGTTCACTTAAAATAAAACACCCCATCCTCCCAACAACTACATACTACTCATCCAGAATGCTATGGAACTGGTTGAATTCACAGACAACAGGCATACAACACTCCCCCTCAAGCCCCATTTCTTTTTTTTTTTTTTTAGTGGTGTTTGTTGAGTTTTGGGGTTTTTTCGTCAATAGCTGCAGTTGGTGGTAGAACAAGGACCATCAGGCTCTGGCAGAATGTTTCCTTGAGCTCTTTTTGTGGCTTGTTTTGATGCTAGTTAATTCTTTCCTGTCTCATTTATGGTTCATCTTGCAATTGCTGTAACACAGCTGCAATAGTACAGTACTAAGATAACCAAAGCACTTTGTAACTACAATCCTTCCTTTCCCTACTGTTGTTGGGTGCTTAAGTTGAGAATTTGGGAACACGGGGGTGGGGGGGGGAACTGAGAGGAGAAGGCGATGCAGTTACCCTGTTAATCTGTTTTAAACCCATCAGTTTCTTGCTTTCTGCCTCATGGTAGCTACTTTACCACCAAGAAGAAAAAAAAAATTCGTCATGTGGGCTGTCTAATGCATAGTAAAATATAGGCATCCCCCATACACACAACAGTCACCATTGGACTCTGCTTCTACCACGGGTATTCAGGCCTGACCTACAGCACCAGGGATTTTTCTTCTCAGCTAATACACTGATTTGTTTAGGTGAGAGGAGAAAAAAGGATCGGTACTATGAAAGGAGGTCTTTTGAGGGAGGCCAAGCTAACATGAAATTGATATTCTAAAAAGGGGAGAAGGGAAAAATGCATAATGAGTTTTTTGAAACTTTCTGTCAAAAGAGTATGCAGTTCTGTAGTACTGCGTAGTATGGCAGTTCTTTGTGTATCCCTAAGGTGACATATTGAAAGAAAACATTTTTTTCACTTGTTCCTTGAGTTTCCTCTCAACTTGCAGTATATGAGCATGCCCTACTTTTTGCCTAGTAGTGCTCATTTGAATGCTTACTCCAAAATGAGTTGTGTTAGTTTGATGTGGTTTAAAAGTTTTCATGCATGACCGGTTGCACAAGAATATTAAAAACAAGCGATAACTTTATTTATGCATGTATCACCAGAAGTATGTGAAGACTGACTCATAAGTACAAGTGAATTTAGCTGTAGTGGTTGAAATGGTTGCCACTTGCAGATACCTGCCAGCTCCTCTTACATGTGCACTATACCCATTACAAGGATAGATGTACGAAGTGTCTGTCACACCTTATACTCTTTAATATTAGCATAAGTTAAAATTAATGATGCCTTCACTTAACGTCCTGTGGTAAGATGTCATGGTTGAAGTGACTGTGTATCTGTTGGCTATTCCTGCTGTTGCAGATGGTCACACTCTTCCAGATGGAAGAAGTCAGGGGCAGTAATCAGCTGAGGCAGCCAGGTCCACTTGTGGTATGAGTCTACCCTGAGCTTCACTACAAAATTTCTGCATTTTGTTTTCACAGCTTTTTTTGATGACAAACTGTTTATAGCGATTGTAGCTGCAGGGTTGAAAGTATTTTATTTTCCTGTAGGTGCGGACGGGTTTTTTTTCTACGTTATGTTGTAAATATAATTTAGAGAAAGTAATTCTTTTTTAATTTATTAGCCCAGCAGAAGAGCTATATTTTGGATCCAAAGAAACTGGAGAGAAAAAATGTTTGATAGTTCTCACAAATGTCACTAAAAACGTAGTGGCTTTTAAGGTAAGTATTTATGTATAGCCTGGTTTACTTTAATAAATGTGTAACTTTTTCTTGTTTTGGGTAAGGAGGAAGAAATACTATTAAACCCACTTTTCAGTCTAAATCTTTTATTCTATGGCGACGTTTGAAGCCGATCAAAGAGATCTTCTGGCTGAATTTATGCCTATTATGTAGCACCCCAAAGGGGATAATCAGTAATACAAATCTTCAGAGCACTTGACTGAAAAAGAGCTATGGTGATGGTTAGTGTACTAGTGAGAGTCTAATACTTCCCCAAAAAGAAAGGTTTGAGTGTTGAAAAGTGATGTATTTAGAATTTTTCTCCTTTTTAAATGTTGGCTGGGAACAAGTTAGTAACGTTCTAAAATGATGCAGCTCCCATCTGCAAATGGCACCACCAAAGGAATGAATGCAGTAATGTTTGCTTCAGAAACACTGAGTTGACTTGCATCTTGGTTTTCTGACACATCTTTTGTGTTCTCTGCACACACAAATAGCTAAAGTTTCCATACTTTTGTGTTAAGAATCTTAATAGGTAGTCCATTTGATGTTCTTGGCTCTTTTTAAGTATGTATGTAAGAGAGAAAAATAGCATATGCCAGAAAAGGAAGGGTAGAAGTGGTTGAGAGAGAGGAAAAAGTGAAATATCTATGTCTGATTATTCCTACAGAATAAATATTTTAAAGGCTGTATGTATGACCATGTCTCATATTTAATCATTTGGAGATTTTGGTGATTACAGAATGAGGAACGTTGTGAAACAGTCATAGTTTGTGCATGCATTTGCTATATGCTTGCTTGGTATTCTTTGTTGATAGGTGAGAACAACTGCTCCTGAAAAATACAGAGTTAAACCCAGTAACAGCAGCTGTGAACCTGGCACATCATTGGATATAATAGTCTCTCTTCATGGTGGTAAGTAAAATCTTACAATAGAATTCTTAAGAAGTCTGGACAAGTTTTAGTCATAGGCTGACTGCTCTAGAGACTAATCTTTGTATGTGCTTGCTGGGGTGTAAGACTGACTGACACCCATGGCTACTTGACTGTTGCATGAGAGTTTTACTATGTGTAAGAAAGCATGCACATCAGACAGCATTCGAGTAACTGCCTGTACTGATTTACTACTCCACTTAGACAGAAGCAACTGTGGTCTGCAGCCCGTTCTGTTTCTTGTCTTAAAAAAAAAAAAAAAAAAGTTGCAGTGGCAGCTGTTTCACTTTTGCTCTATTACAGTGGAAGTTTGTCTGTGGTAAATCAGTTTTCTAAATTGTTGCAAGGACAGGTGAATTTGCTGGAGAATGCATTCTTTACAAAACTCTGGGTTGTTCTTGAATCATTCAGATGAAACCAGTTCTGTTAAAATGAAACTGCAGAACTTTGGGAAAACCGTAATCAAAATTGTTGTGCTTAAGAGAATGACTTTGTTATTTTTATTTCTTGTAAATCAGTGTCCAGTATCCTGCGGTAAACAGGCTCTGATTTTAAAACACTTTCATTCAAAAATGCTTCTATACACTTTTTCATATTGTCATTTTATCCAAGCATGCTTTTGCGTTTTTTTCCCTTGAGGGCAGGTTTTGCAGCTTCTCTGCAGGATCGTTTCCTTATAATGGCAGCAGAAATGGACCAGTCTTCTGGAGCAGGCGTACCAGAACTCACTCAGTTTTGGAAAGAAGTCCCTAGGACCAAAGTGATGGAACATAGGTGAGCATATGGTTTTCTGTTGACAGGGGGGGTTTAGCTGGTAAAATTTAGCTGATTTGTAGTACTTGCATATCATAATCAATAAAGGATTCTGTAAACCCAGTTATGTGCTTACTGACTGAAGTATATTGCTGAGGTTTCTGCTCTAACTGATTAGTGGTGTTTTTAATGCGTAAAATGTCATGGTATTCTGCACATGTTCTCTTTAGTGTTGTTATTCTTGTGCTGATGAAGAGTTAAATGGAAAAAATGCGAATGGATGTGACAATACACATGGACAGTAGATTATATTTTCTTTTTAATAAGAATGCGCCACTTAAGTTTTATAAAAAGAAAAAAGCAAGGAATGAAGACATATCAAATGTAAAACTGTTTTCTAGACAATATTAAAAAATACTCCCTTTCTGCTAGGGAAAATAATAATTTTGTAGAAAGTTTTTGTAAAACCTGTCACATGTTCATAGGTGTGTTTTCCATATTCAGCTGTGAAAAAATACCACTAGGAAAATACATTTCCCTACACGCTCTTGATTATACCTGTTACTCTTCTCTCTCATCTGTTCACATCTAGTTATATCACCGTACATTTCTAGGAAAAGTTCACTGTAGTTCTCTTTCATCTAGAAGTCTTAGAGCCAATTTCAGCAGTTAGAAGAGGCCTAGCTAAAAAGCAAAGTTACTGAGTAAAATTGGTCCTGTTTTACCTCAAGCCAGGACATTATCATATCAAGATGCTGTTTCATCTTTTTTATTACAAAAAAAAAAGTAATTTGACTGTATTTTTAGATTGTCCCTGGTTTTTTTTGGGGTAGTGGTTTTTTTGTTGTTTTGGGTTTTTTTGTTTTTTGTTTCTCTGAGCTGCCTTTATCCTTCCCCCTTGGCCAAAATTAACATGGAAAGTATTTTTGAGACTTGATACCTAAGTCTTACTCTATCTTTGCTTCAAATGTTTATCCCTTACTTCCCTGTTAAACAAAATATTCGTCATGTGGGTGACCTTAAGCTTCCTTGCATAAAAGACAGACCCTGAAACAATAAGGAGAGATGATTTGATTACATTAAATTCATCACCTGCAAAGTATGTTATGTATGTCCGTTACTGATGAATACAAAACTGACCTTTACTTTTTATTAAACCTAGGTTAAAAGTAGTGGAAATTATAATTATTGTGTCTTTAATATTATATGCGCGAGTACTGTCTGAGGAATCTACTTAGATATTCTTACACATATCTGTTACTTTTGTTTGGTTTGTCTCGCTGGAGAAGTTTTCGCATTTCTCTTTCCTTAAAATAGAAAAATGCTGCAGCCTCAATTTAACCATTTTTTTACCAAATAAATTCATTCCCACACTAATTGATTTGCATCTTATCAGAGAAGCTTCTGTATTTTATAAATTGCATAGGATTCCACTACCTTCAGTTGTGGCTTCAAGTTCTGTTCCTGTATTTTCAACTGTGGAAGAAGTGAACTCCACCAAAAATGTTGTTACTACGGTTTAAAATGTAAAGAAAACCTTTAGATTTTGTTTGCTGTTCAGTAGATTGTTGCATATCTGGTAGTAAGTGTTTGACTGAATAATCCAGTGCATCCTGTGCTGTGAATTTAAAATGATGAAGATGTATTTTAACTGAGCACGCAGATAATTTTGATCTTGCTTTCTGTATCAAAAGCTGTCAAAACTTAATTGGTGGACTGAGGAAGCCTTTTCAGACTATCATTGCAGTAGCGGTTTAGAAAATTAATCAACCAGGACAAATTATAAAGTGCATATAATAACTGTTACATGGACTGTTTACTATTAATTATACAATGTTACATTAAATTTATGATTTTTGGTGCATATTTTTTCCCCTTTCACAGGCTCAGGTGTCATGTCGTAGAAAGTAGTAAGCCTTCTTCTTTGACTTTAAAAGAGAATGCACTTAATATTCCAGCAAAAACCAATGAAGATTTACATATACAGGTAATACTGTATTCCTTTGTGCTGAATATTGAATAAAGTTATAAGACATGCCAGAGATAAAAAGAATTTGTACTAAACCTCTTTGGTACTTCATAAATTATACTATTAGAAAAGCTCAGCAATTGAAAGTAACTAAGTCAGTGATAGTGATTTAAGTATTTTGTTGGATGGTAACGGTTTAATAAAATCATAGAATCTTAGAATTGTAGAATACTGCTTTCTATGCAGTTTGCTCATTCCTCTTGTGTATACTACGGATCTGGGATATCATAGAGCCTCAGTGTTATCTTTTGGTTCCTGGTGCAAAAATATCACCCGCTTGATACAGGCAATATAGGCTGGCCATAAGTCCTAAGATTCAAAGCTTCTTTAGTGGAACAGATCCCTGAAGTATGTAGTGATAGAAATGGCATCACAGAGAGAAGGGGTTTTTATTTATTTATGTCCAGAGAAGGGCAACAAAGCTGATGAGGGGTCTAGAAAACATGTCTTATGAGGAGCGGCTGAGGGAGTTGGGTTTTTTTAGCCTGGAGAAGAGAAGGTTGAGGGGAGACCTTATCACTCTCTACAACTACCTGAAAGGAGGTTGTAGCGAGGTGGGGGTCAGTCTCTTCTCCCAAGTAACAAGCGACAGGACAAGAGGAAATGGCCTCAAGTTGTGCCAGGGGAGGTTTAGGTCGGATATTACGAAAAACTTCTTTACCGAAAGGGTTGTCAAGCATTAGAACAGGCTGCCCAGGGAAGTGGTGGAATCACCATCCCTGGAGGTATTTAAAAGATGTGTAGATGTGGTGCTGAGGGACATGGTTTAGGGGTGGTTTAGCAGTGTTAGGTTTATGGTTGGACTCAGTGATCTTGAGGGTCTCTTCCAACCTAAGTGATTCTGTGATTTATTTTGTTATGATTTTTTACTGCGCTTACTGTTATTGGCTAAATAGCTCTAAAGTAAAAAGTACTTTAATGTGCAGCAATTCTAATTTAAGGAAACTGTTTCTATTTTCAGCTTACTCGTTTACTGCAAATTAATAAAAGACTTCAAGAGCAGATAGATCGCTGCCTCTGGTTTCAGCAGCTGTCAGTTGTTTTATCATTGCTATCAGTTACTGTTGTTGCCTTCTGCTTCTACCTGGTGTATACCCAGAGAAGCTAAAAAGAATTGCTTTGCACTGGATATCCTGCCTATCGTGGTTGGTTGGAGTGGAAGAGATTGCAGTGCTGCGCTCAGATTCTGGAACTGCCAAAATGAGGTTTGTGTGCCCACAACAACGAACTATGATACAATTTGCTGAAAACAAAAAGACGAAGTGAATGGCCGGCAAAGGAAGCTACTGAAGTTGACATTTGGAACAGTGCACGAGGAAGATGTTAAAGCTAGGACCTGTTTTCACTGTACAGTTCCATAATATCTACCGAAGGAGGAAACCAAATACAACAACACAATTTAAAACTATTTGGGATTTTTTTCCTCTATTCAACTACTTTAAATACAATATTTCATTTCTTTTTGTCATATTCATTCTTACATCCTGAATTACTTTTGTAGAAGGTGCAAGCAGTCAAATTAATTGTATTCTAAAGGTTAACATGTTCATTCAGGAAAATTTACAGAAATTATGTAGTACAGGCAGACTTTTTTATATAATCTATCTACGTGCATGTATAAAGGAATATATTTGTTGTTAGTAACTATTTTGGTAATTTGGGCTCATCACTTTCATTGGTTAGATTGGCAAAGTTATTGTAACAGTTTCCTACCAAATAACATACACACAGCCATATTGACCAGGAATATAACCCTTGTTTGATTCCAAAGATAGTAATGAAATAATCATGATGAGACACTATTCCTATTCTTTCCTTTTTTTTCGGTAAGCAACTCTTAGTCAAATTGCGGAAGGAGTGTGAGAGTTGACTTTTGATCACTTATTATTGGTTCACAACAAGGCTAATAAATAGTCAGTGTAAGAACTTATTCTGAGATGTGCAATATGCTTAAATGACAGATGAATTTATGAAAAAAGCAAGTCAAGTTGGGAAGATTAAATATTGTTGAAGGCAACATATTTACATCTGTTATTTCTCAGAACCTGTTGTAGAAATGGTGTATTAATTTAGCAAGAACTTGCGCTAACAAGGATTCTTTGTACTCATTGCTGTATATATGTATATTGAAATTATAAACACTTTCATACGTGTAAAATTTTCGCTCTTGATAAGGTTTAAAAATTTAAAATAATTTCTTTACTAGAATTAATTTTTGCTACGAATTGGCTTTGTAACAGATCATTTAGTTTTTTGTGCTGACTTCAATAGATGAAAAGAGATTATTGAGGAAAAATAAAGGTCATACTCTGCTTCTGTCTCTTTGGTTATGGTATCTCTCCAGTGTCTTGTAGATGTAGTATCATTTGTAGGAAATAGAAAAGGGCAGTTTGAAAAAATGCATTAGTAAACTGATTAACTCATACAGCAGCAACAGGATTACTAAAAAAATTACCATGTAAAAGGCAAGTCTACAAAACTCTTTGGTGCATCCTTCTGTCCTTTCTTAATATATAAAATGTTTTACCACATTTACATTTTCTTCATTTTTCACTAATCTCATTTCTGTTCAGTTTGCTTCTCAGTATTTTGTTTTCGTAATGGCTTGGCAACTTGTATCCTTCACTGCTTAGTATGAAGCTGTTACGTTACTTTCATGTGCGTGCAACTCACATGGGTTGCTTCCAACAAAAAGGATTGTTGTCTTGTTGAGAAAGGTAACAAAGTAATTTGTAACCTTAAGATAATAATAACCACCATGCTGTTAAAATGCCGATTCCTTAATTTGAGTGGATTGACTAGCACTTTACTGTAAATTTGCAAGAAATATATTCTTAGAGTCTTTGCCAATATGAATATTTTAATGTTTTGGTGCTTTCATATATTTTCAGTATTTTATTACTATGTTGTTATTTTCTTTGTATGATGAATCAGATGAACATCTTTTCTATTTTAATATGTTTTAGAGAAATACAGTTACAAAATAAACACGAGGAAATAAATAGTCTTGAATGTTTAGTGTTTTGCAAATACCTACGTCTCCTGAGGTTAGTCTGCAGACAGTGAATGTGAAGGAGGGGTCAATATGGTAATGGCCCATAGTCTGTTGTACAGCAGAAGTTGTGATGATGCTTGTCAGACAAATGTAAAATAGGTGATCATAAATTCTTAGGCAGAGTGCCTCACCTAATAAGATAGCACGTGATAATCGGCATATAAACACTGCCATGGTACACATAATGCAAATCCACACAATACAAATATATATATATATAGGTAAAACTATTATTTAAACGTCATACAGTAAGTGGAAAAATATATAAGTAAAAAAAAGCAAAGTAACAGCATTTTTTCTTAAATAAAAAACTGTCAGTAGCCTGTTTTATATTTTTCTTATGTGAGAACTTCATTGTTTCCATCATCACAAAATACAGAGAGCAGTCAGTATTTTCCCAGTCTCCAGTTGTTAGTAGTTTCAGGTTTTGTTTAACTACCCTTGGAAACACAGGTTTCAGCTGATCCATTTTGGAAGGTTTTGTGTCAAACACACACTGAACTTACAGATTTCACAGCAGCGATGTGATTTGATATGATACCTAAAATTGAAAGAATAGACAAAAGGTTGTTTTAAAGATTATTAATTTTTTTTCATAGTACCTGAAACTCAGTTTATAAAGCTGGGGCATTTTAGAACTTGGGCAATTCAGAAAATAGGATGTGATTACATGAACTGTCAAGGTATAAGGTTTATTTTTCCTTTCTGTCATTGTAGATGAGCAGTTAATCTTGAAAACAAGATTACAGACTTTTACAGAGACTTATTAAGAGACCGCAATGATTGTAATTATACAAATATGCAATTTGTGCTCTAAAAGAGCACATACTCTTTTACTAGCAAGCAATTTTTGTGCCCTATTCTTATGTTCAGTTTTTTACTTTATTAAGTACAAGATTAGATTTGAGACTTCCTAGATAGTGCTTCATTCATCATCTCATCTCTACTTCCAGAGTCTTCCCGTGGGATAGCTCTGAACCGTAGGAGTAGGTGGTGTCCAGTGGCACCAGTCACACTGGCACTGATGTTGTTCACCCTAAAATTAGTTACAGTAGTTTAGTGTTACAGTGTATTTGAATGTTCAAAACAGGTATCAAAAGAGATTCCAAAGTTTATTTTACACGGGAAGTGTGGGGGGTTTTAAACAGTGAAAACAGGATTTTTGGCAGAAGGACACAGTCATACAGAGGTTTTTTAATGAGATGCAAAACCTAAGTATCTTCAGGAAAAACACATTGGAGTAGGATAATTTGGAAAAAAGGTCTTGATTATAGTATTTTTTCATATTAAAGAATCCCCCCCCCTTCTTTAGAAAAACAGACACAGGCAAGCATAATATATTTTAGATGTTTAAAAAAAAAAAAAAGCAGGAGGGGCAGCAGGACTAGGAAAGAGGGTTTTTAACTGCCTTTCTATTTCATCAGTGGTTCCCTGCTGTAGCTGATTTGTCTCTAATGTCTCCTTTCAAGTTCCCTCAAATTTTTGCCCCTACTTCCACATGTCAGTTTGTAGGACTGTTTGGGTTTTTGTAGAGTGCATTTTAATTCACTGCGCTGTCCTGGGGATCCCCTTTCTGTGTGTAGTTGGACTGGCAGCAAAAGGGTATAAATGTTGTTCTGTTAATAAAGGACAATGTTAGCTCTTTTTTTTTATTTTATTTTGTTTTGGGGTTTTTTTTTGTTATGGCTTTTTGGTGAAAGTGAACGTTCAGTCAGAATAATAGAATAAATTTGAAAATTGCCCAAACAACACTGTTCTGCAAACCGCATCACAGGTGGCTGTAAGAATTCACTGGTTTAGGCCGTGTAGTAGTTCCACGGGGTATGTGGGCGAGACACAAAGAGGTCTGTCTGCATTTGCAGTGTTTGTATCAGTTTAGGAAGGGCTAATCAGTTCTAATTAGCCAGGAAGAGCAGGTTGAGTGCTCTTTTCCGAGGTTAAAGAAGACATCTTAAGTCAGTTTCTGAAGCGCGTGGCTTGCTGTTGCCTGGCTCCTGGATGATGGCTCACTGAGGTTTTGCTGACCTGCGTTCCCGTTACGTATGTGTTAGCACAGGTAAGTGATTATAAGTTAATGTTTTGACTTTACGATGCTTTCCAGTATGCCCGTTTCCTGGGCGCGCTTCAGCATCAGCAGCCCCTGGCTCTGTGTTTCCAGCGGCCGGTGAGAAGCAGAAGCTCCCATTTTCAGTTTGCGCAGTCGTTTTCAGTCCCACTTTTCAATTGGGACCTCGCTATTTCTGCTTTTGCCACTTTTGCAGCGAATGCCTACAGTGGTACACGTGGACCCGGCCTGAAAAATAAAGTGCGAAAAATCCACCTCTCCAGAAGCGTGGCCACGGTGAGAGCTTTTCCTTCTTTGTAGGGGAGGTGAGCGAAGTACCACGCACCGGCCGTGGCTGAGACTGATTTAGGAAGTTTCCTAGTGGATGTGTGCGATGACTACTTTGCTACTTCTGAGCAGAAGCACTGAAATCCCCGAGTTGTACAAGCAAAGAGTAAGGAGCTAACAGATTTTTACCAGCAGGTGTCTCAGCTCCTGGTTTGCTTTTTTCATGAGGCGGCTGAGCTGCACCAGGCTCCCTGCTTGGCGTGCTCTAACTCACTTCTGTTTCCCTCAACGCTGAAAAGAAGCGCTGGGCTGACAGCTGAAGAGAGCTCAATTATTGCTGCATGATTGCAGCTAATAGCGCTGGTTGTTTTTCAGATTGCAGTAGGCAGTTCATTCTGATGGTATGGCTGCAGTTAATAATGGAAGTCCAAACCCAAAACCCTTTAGGGGAAAAAGAACCCTATTTTATCAGTTGCTGGTCATTGCAGTCCTCACCATAGTCCAAAGTATAGCAATAGCCCACCTAAAGGACTGCTACATTCTTCCTTACACCAGCTCAGGGTCTCCGCATCTATTAGTAATGCTTCCTCTGTTCTATATCACTTCTCTTCACACCGGTTGTGCTGGATTAGCACTCTGTTGGAGTTGGTTGAAATGTGAGAAAACTTGAATATGAAAAAAATGTCTGTAACTTCTGTCTATTTATCTTTCATTTTCTTTGGTCAGCCGTAGAATGTATCCATGATTTTATTGCCACTTGGGAGTTTTTCCCTTAATAATTTTGGAGGTTTTGCTTCCTGTAAAAAATATCTTGTTAGAAGGATGGCAAATTATGTGTTTTGTTCATCTTGATTAGCCCATGAGGTATGTCCACACTTGATGGGGATTCAGCCAGCAAGAAGCAGTGATTTCCTGGAAAGTATTCAAGGAATTTTTTTTTCATTTTTCAAAAAAATGAAGTCACTGTGCTTCTTTAGGCTTGATCAGACCTTGCTCCTGAAATAAATACATCTACACAAACTTACTTGACTGAGGAGCAAAAGGCTTGGCCCGTTGGAACTTGCCAGAAGGAACTGATTGTTACATATGTGCTTTCTGTTACAGACACAAATACAAATAACAGGTTATATCTACTCATGTTATTCAAGTACACGTGTGTACATTATGAAGTAGCCACACAATAAACTAGCATTGCTGCTTGATGAGAAAGTAGGTGACAAAGATTCATCCCGCATAGTGTTTTTCTCCGGACATGCGGGAGGGCAAGGCTGAGCAATACTACATAATGATGTGCTCTTCCCACAGCAGGCTATCTAAGTGGTCTCTCTAGAAACCCTAATTTTAAGCCCAGGAGAGGGAACAAAAGCAATCTTGGTAGGTTTTGGTTCAGAGCCAATGTGGTTTGCTTAGATTTGCAAAGAAATGCTCTGGGCACGAGAACTCAAATCCAGGTCTCCAGTATCAGTTCCACCATGACCACCATCCCATCTTGTGTTTGTGATGAAATCTGAATTAAGATATCCTTTGGGTAATGATGATGTAGTTGAACAAATCCTGTGTGGTGTTTAATTATTCAAAATTACAACTTTCTTGTATTTCCTCAGCCCTCTATCTGTTAAAATCATTGCCAGTTTCACTTTTGACAGCTTGGAGCTATATCTGAACACCTGCTCTTCAAGCCCCAGGGAAAATGTCAGAAATGAGGAGCGTCATTCAAATAAATATAGATGACAACAGTAGTGTGAAAAAGAAGCATAAACAGAATTTGTTAAGCTTTTATGTTCTAGAATGCTACAATTGATAAATTGCTGAAAGGAAAAGTGAATCTGGGCAAACACCACAGATGCTTCATTAATCTGGTACAACTAACACTTACAGATTGATGCTTAACCTACTGGCATCTGAATTACTGTAATCCCCATGCCCTGAAGTGCAATTTCCTGCACACAAGTAGCATTTAGCACATTTTCCGTTTTCTTATAATTTTTTCAGAATTTAAACTGCAGCTGATGGTGGTGACTCACAAAAAGATCTTGTAGTGCAGTTTAAAGGAAAGCAGTATTTTTTTTTCCTGAGTTCACAGTTTGATAGGCTTTGTTCTGTAAAAAGGATGTATAAACATGGATTCTCAGTCCAGCCTGGAATTCAGTGGGAAACCTCAGAAAAGCAATGTTTATTCATGCTAGTCCATTGCAATTTTTAAATACAACCCTGAACAAGTATGTGTTAATGTATATGTAATCCCAGATACTGCTGTCTGAGTGGACATTGTGGATGATGCCTCTTCCTACCCCTCACATTGGATGCGTGTTGGGGTATGGAGTAGATATTAAGTCATTTATTTCTAGCCCATACTGAAAGCACACGACAGTATTCCTATGCTGGCTGTCCTGTACTGGTATATGGATGGGGAATATGGGGAACTGGTTGTGACAGATGGACTCAACCCCTTAACCAAACTAGCATTAGGTAGGTACAGGCTCCAGAGGAGGTCAAGGCCTGAGCCGTAGCTGGGCCAAGAACTCCTCTAGTTTCAATCTGTTCCCTGAAAACCCACAAAGGAGGAGAGCAACACAGTGAGCATCCATGTATGTGAGCTTGGAACACCAATCATGCCATTACCACTTGAATAGCTGGTGGCTTTCCCAAGACTCATTTATCAAGAAACAAAGAAAGTTGTGTGGACAAGGAGTCTCATGCACACCTTTTCCATTGCGTGTGATTTGGCTTTGAACCACTCTATTCCATAAATACCACAGCCTAAGTGAGCCTTCTTTGAGCTCTCCCTGCTGGGCAGCCTGGCCGTGTGGCGGCGATCTGGCCTTGAGGTGGGACATCTCTCAAGGTTGCTCCTCAAGGCAGAGAGACCTTTTACCAATGGCAGATCTTTGGTAAGTAGTACGGTAACTTTGATTTTGCCTTGGTAACTTTGATTTCATGCTGGATCAATTCTAATGAAACATTACATAAACTTTGCATATATAATCTTTTAGACATAAACTATTGGCCAAGTCTGGGGCTAAGTCTGGATCCAGACATACCTCGACTCCTCTCTGAGAAGGTATTTAGAAAGCAAGGCGGTCCTTTCTGAACCTCGTGACTCAATGGGAGGGCCTCCCTTACCCTTTGTGTCCCTGGTGTCTCTGTGACTCATTCTAATTCGAGTGTAACACAGTTTTCCTTTGTATGTTTTTCCATGCAGTAATTAATAGAGGGAACCTCGCCATTCTCAAATCTTTAACTAAGTTGCTCTGTTGATTATAGCAAATTTTGTTAAATTACTCTGATAATTGGCTGGTGATTAAATATCATTAAAAATCATACAACATAATCCTGTGATTTACCACAACTGTGTTAATTAATCTTAAATTGCTGCTACCTCAAATTTCTGTAGGATCCATAATCTCTCATTTGTGACCAATTGGTGTAGTTGGCAGGATCCTAAACCTAAATTCATGACACCAGTACAGCCGCTCTGTTCCGGGAGTCTTCAGAGTGAGCATCCATTTACTCCAGCAAGTTTCCAAATTGAGGAGAAATTACAGAAGTATCAGAAGATGACTATTTAATTATTTTCACTAATTTGGGCATGTCCAGCGCTTGAAACCTTGAGAAGTATTACACGATAAATAAAAGGTGAGGTCGTCAAGGAAGGAGCTGTATCTTCATTGTATCTGACCTAAGTTGCACATTGAAAGAACAAGGTAGACAAGTAGATTTTGTGCTCCTTCCATTTGCAGTGAGATTTACCTTTCACTAACCATATCACTTTGGAAATACACCTGAAGTCCCTTAGTAACATAGATGACATCTTACAGCAGCCTGGCCCGATGGATGATAAAGCTTGCAGATATGGAACATTAAAACACAGGAATATACCTACTTTTAAAAATTCTCCTTGGAATTATGCACTGTAATTGAAAATAGAGTGTTGCTTTTATTAATCCCTGGAAAACTCAAGGATGTGTGGAAAAGCCACCCCACATTTCCAGGAGATTCACAGGTGAGAATCATAGAATGTCCTGAATTGGAAGGGACCTGTAAGGATCATTGAGTCCAACTCCTTGCTGTTTGCAGGACTACCTAAAACTAAACCATGTGACTAAGAGCATTATCCAGGCGCTCCTTGAACTCCCATGGGCTAGGTGCCATGATCACTTCCCTGGGGAGCCTGTCCCAGGGACAAAAATGAACTTACTCATTCTGCAATGCCTCTTCGACTTTGTCCGTTTGTCTGCAGTATTATCCTTGTAGTATTTGAGCACTTTACTGTCTCATTTATATTTACCATAAAAGGAGTCCTGTAAAATAAGTTAGTTCTATTGCCATTAAACACAGGGGAAGCTAAGATCCAAGCTGATCACATTTGCAACACCAGCTATAAAAGAAACAAAAAAAGCGACATGAAATTCTGCATCAAAACAGTTCGCCAACTTTTAGACCAGGCAGATTTACTTATTTTAATCTACTCACAGATCAAAATAGAGCTGGGACAAGTTGGTAGAGAAGATAGAAGCTTTCCTTTTTGTGATTAAAAAAAAAAATCACATTTATAACTCAGAAGTAATTTCTCTCCTTGAACATCATTTTGGATGAGTTGGAGAGGATAACAAGAGCCAGTGCTGTGCAACACTTGATGTGGTGTCTTCTCATGTGCTTCTGCACTCTACCAAAGTGAGTTACTGTTGTGCAGAGCTGAGAAACTACAGTGCGTGGCATGACATGGATGTCATTTCAGGTGATAGTCGTGTGTTTTGACATATGTTGCAGTATTTGACTTTTTCATATGAATGACAGCAAAACCTTTCAATGATCACTTCTCATGGTCTTGAAACAAGAATATTTGCAGTATATATTGCTCAGATGACAAGAGCAGTGGGAAGTTGCATAAAATTAAAAAACACTTCATTGTGATATGCTCTACTTATACTGTAAAGAACTTTCCAAATGAGTTACTTTGCAGTTTGATTGTAATGTAATAAATATTATTTTTTTTCATTTCTATCTTGTATAGTATTTCCAATTTTTTTTAAGAAACAGAGTTCAGGTCTTCAGTAACACATTAAAAGGCTGAATTTTGCATCAACTCTACAAAGGAATGTTAAGACCAGAAAAGTTTTTTAAAGCAAATAAAGAATTCTTGCTAACGCTCCAGTATGGATGACTGCTGTAGAGGGCTAATAAATTCAGTTAATTAAGCTGTTAGGATTTTGAGAACTCTTACAGTTACAAAAGAAGGAGGTTTTAAGATGTCGATACACATATTACCAACTTTGCTGCAAAAATGTGCCTTCCAGCATCTGCTTTGAACAATAAGTGGGATGAAGAAAAAACAATAGGAGGGATTAACATAGATGAAGCAGCAATTCCAGCTCTAAGGGCCCTGTAAGAGGCAGAATACTTTCAACCCCATAGGCCCTCTAGAATACCATAGGACCCTTCTAAAAGAAAGGCATGGGAAGGGGAATTTTTTCAAGGTCTGCTACGGTGGTTTTTAACCGGACTGCAGAAATACAGCACAACTTACACCACCTTCAGATGCTCTCATTGCTTTGACGTAGCAGCGCACTGGTTGCTCAGATAGTGTCCAAGGGGTCTCACCTTACAGCTCATACTACTGGGGAAGGGAGGACCTTGAAACATCTATTTTCTGGGCTGTGTATAATTCAGCAGTAGAAATATGGAATTCGGAAGTCATGTAATCAAAACTCTTCCAAGCAAGCTGGGGCAGAGAAAGACAGGAGTGAGTCGGCTAGGAGTCAGAACAAGACTTTTTCCCCCCTCCCTTTTGGGCTAGATCAGCCTCATTTTGTTTTCTGAGTCTGATCAAATCTCGACATCCAGGTTGTACCCCATCATATACTGACCCCTCAGCACAAAAGAAACAGGCAAGAGTTGTAGCAGGACTGTCTTGTTTGCAGTGTAATGTGCAACCTTCTCGTTTATCAGCAGACCTTGGCATTTCAAAAAACTATCTGCCTTCTAGTTTGGCTATTAATAGTTGATCATGTACCGTTGCTCATCAAATCCATTCTCAGCTCCCTTTCACTCTAGAAAGTATTGCAGATTGACAAAATTTTGAATTTTGCAAGCAGTAACATCAGGCCAAATGGTCTTATATATATATGTTGGTGACCCGATATTCCCAGAGTCATCTCTGCTGTTTGAATGGTGGCCAGGTTTCTTTTCCACACACAGTACTGTCCAATGTTGTGGATCAGCTCCTCCTAACTTCTCTTTTTAAGTGCATATGAACTTGCAAAGAATACAGGAAAAACGCAGTCATCTTCCAGCTGTACAAGATGCTACCTCTTGGGTGAAAAACCTCATGGCTAGGTTACAATGCACTCTACTGGAAGGAAATCAATTTCCAAAGTGTGTATTTGAAGTATTCCCACCGCTGAAATTCGGGGAGCTGTACATCTGCTTACCAAAGCATCTGTTTCTTTGATAGAGTTTTCTAGATCTGAGTCATGCTTTAGCAAAACAGGGTTGCAGCCTTTTGCTAATGAAGCGTTCTTCTCTTTTGCATTAGGTTACTCCTTGTGAGTCATCAGGAATGGAAGAGATGCACAGATAAACCTCTGAAGGAAATAAAATTCTAGCTCGATTTGTAATACCAGACTTTTTAGGACAGGTATTTCAAATATGCCTACAGTGCACCCTCCTTCCTGAGGAGAGACCACGGGTAGCTGTCTGCAGGAGTGAAACCTTTCCACCCTTGCTTTGCTCAGCATGCTCTGAAAAGGCGCAGGAGGGGGTCGTTGGGGCTTGAATACCTCCCTCGTGACAGTGCTGCAAGTTCTTTCTCCTACAAGAAAGCATTGGTATTAAGTGAAATTATGCGGTTATCTCAAATTTTAAATGAAATGTGTTTCCATTTCCTATTCGTTGTCACTTCCAGCAGCACAGCAGCCATTCCAGATGCTTCCAATCCTATGTTCTCTGATGACTTTCTTGCAAGTCTCCCAACCTCATCTGCTCGGATCTGTGCTTTGGTTTTTGTTGCTGCAGCTATTTCTCAGCTTGAGGTAGTGGCTGCTTCACTCACACACGCTATTTTTTCCCAGACCAGAACAAGGAGACAGCTGATATCCAGGCACTCACAAAACCAGAGCAAAGCTGGGTGCTTTTCGGGCTGATCCCAGATGCAGTCTGGCAACATAGTAAGTTTTTCTCCAAACCAATGTTGTGCTGGACATCTTGTATTTTGTTTAATTATTGTAAGTTCATGAGTTCTACTTCTAATTGTACCAGCACCACTCCAACTGACTGCTGCTCTTTTGTCTATTGCGCTTTGACAGTGGGGTGGGAGATGTCCCTGCCCAGGGCAGGGGGGTTGGAACTAGGTCATCTTTAAGGTCCCTTCCAACTCTAAACATTCTACGATTCTATGATCTGTGGCTTGGGACTAAACTGTGAAATGTAAATTTAAATAACTGTAAAGTGAAAAAGAAAATGTTTCTCATATAGTAACAATGATTGATGAACATGTGCTAAGCCAAAAAGATGGTACCTTCCACTAGTAAAAGTAGTAATAATAAAATAGTCAAACGGATGTGTTCCAGACCTTGGCAGAAAAGGAGGCTCAAAACACACTCGGAGTGGCTTTGCCCAAACTTTGCAATCTATAGCCAATGTAGAATTACAAATTCCTTGTTTCAAAGAATTTGAAACCAACCACCCTTCACCATGGCCTTGAAAGGGAAGGGTCCCCTCAGACCCCCTGAGCTACCTCCCTGCATGGCCTGTGGAGCTGTGACCAGAGCAGGAGCCAGAGACTGGAGACACCTGGGCCTAGGGGGAGGATGAAGCAGACTTTCCTTCTGTTTGACAGGGCCCAAAGAAACCATGAGAAAAGTTGCTCAAGTGAGAGACAGACTGGAGGAAGGGACCTGCCTTGCAAGTCAGTGACTCGGGGAAGGGAGTCTTTGATGAACCTGTTGTTTTAATCTGTCTCTCCTAAAACCTCTTCCTCTTCTGTTTATATTATAATAAAACAATGCAGACTGACAATCCTGAAAACAGTGGATTTTGGTATAGTGACCATAGGGAGAAGACAAACATAGATTTGTGTCAAAAATCTGAGTGATTTGGTGATCGGTCATGACACACGAGTTGAGTTTAACACAGCGCAAGACAGACTCCTACTTTCCTTCGAGTTTACAGATATTTTTCAAAGTACCGTTTTGCCTGCACATGTGAAATTTGCATTTGAAAGACATCTTTTAGCAGATGTGTTGGTTTGGCCCCTGCTTATCAAGGGGAGCGTGAGCCACATGTTTGATGGCCTCATGCAGGAATGAGGCAGATGCCTCCAAACTCACACAAGTAGGGCACAGGAGTGACACATGCCTTCTTATATTTGCTGTGTGATAGCATGGAGTAGCTTTGCTGTCCTCTTGGAGCAAATGAAACACTTTCCAGGGAGTAGCATTTGCAAAAATAAATGTAGAAATTGCTTTGGTAGCCAAATTGAAAATTGCTTTCAACCATACTGTGAAAATGTTGTCTTGACTAGCAAAGTCACCCGTAAGTCATCTCTATGTAATGATGGGCAGGTGTACATATGAATGCTCATGCAGGTCGATTTGGCAGCTCTCAATGCAAAATACACGTTAGGGGTTTTCAACCATGTTCATAAATGCAAGGATCTTTCTTGCCAACCTGTCTGGGCCAGTGGGCAGGAGACCTGGCTGTGCTGCTCTGAAAATACAGCCCGGCTTAACCAGAGGGATAGCTGTGCTGTACAGCTGAGCTGTATTGTCTCCCAAAAAATTTCAGTCTGGAAGTGTGATGATGCTCCAAACACAGGTCTGTCATGGCAGCAAAAATGGCTTTCACACATTTATAACACTGGACAATTTTTAGGCTAAATGGTGAGTTGATCCACAAGAGAAGTAAAAGGAGAAATAGGGGAACATGTAGCGATCAAATTCCCAGTTTTGTCAGTATTTCCCTGACATCAGCAAGGAGGCTGACTAGATGCAGAGGACTGCATTGTAGAGGGCTACAGTTTCGGTTCCAATGTATCAGCTAAGGACAAATAAGTCATACAAAACCTGTAAGTACCCCAAATTGGATTGATGCAGGAGCTTTCTATGTATCTCAGCTAAAAAGAAAATAGTAGTAACTAGTAGTACTACCAGAGTTGGTTGTGCCTATACTGATGCTATTCACATACAGCTACTGATATGACTGGGAGTTTTCAGTTTAAAAATAAATGAAAATAAAGTACAAAAAAATACTCACTTGTTGAAAAGAGATATACACCTGAAACTGATGCTCTTCTTTACTTACTTGGTACCAAAACATAGTCTCAGCCGCCTTCTTTGAACTGATGACCAAAACTGTAAGCAAATGATGTTTCAAGTATTTCAAATTAGATTAAATATTTTTTACTTAAAAATTGTTGAATTAAATTTCTAAATGGGTGTATTTCTCCTCCAGGAAATTTACAGAGTTCTACAACATGAAGATGAGTTGCAATTTCTATCTAGAGACGTAACTCTTCCAGGGAGGCATCTGTATCTTCTTCGAGGCTAGGGATATATTGTGCTGTTACTTATGATAGGGTTTCCTTCCAGAAGGCATCTGAAATCTCATAGCACACTCTGCCAGAAGCTGTGGGAGAAACTGATAGACAATTCCCAATATAGTTTGCTACATAGTGCTGGAGGATAATGGAGTAAAAATATTATTGAGTTAGAGAAAATATTTGATTGATATAAGTAAGTACGTTGCTAGAATTTAGACCTGAAGGGCCCAGGCTAAAAGTGGTACTCCAGGAGTTTTGGAAGGGTGGAAAACAATTTTATGTTATTGACTGTAAAGGACTTAAATTGTCTAGAAACTGAAAAGAAAATAATAAGCACCTCTATCACACGGCTCTCATTCAAGGGACACTTGGGGATGCTGAAACTAAGGGCTGGCACCCATGCTTCAGGCTGCCGAGGAGGACAAGGGAGAACAGCACTGAGTGCATCTTTGTGGCCTGCGCAGGAGGCAGGAGGCAGCGTGGAACAAAGAACCCAGCAGAAACCAGGCAGGAGTTTGCCTGTGGTCTTTATTCTAATAGCTCTGAGTCAGACTTACATAAATTACTAGTTATGATAATCTTCAAACACTGAGGGTGATCAAACATATCAGCTTAAAAATACAAGGCTGACATTAGAAGGAAGTGATTTACCCTGCCTTAGTAAGCTGATGCCTGTTGGAAGAAGGGAGCAGTTCCAGAACATCGTGTCGCACCTGACATTGCTACTGCAGTGAAAAGCAGCAATTTTCCCAAATCCATGCTGAAATGAACCTCGACTGTGATATCAGACCTACTTTGCAACCTGATTTTATAGGAAAAACAACAACAACCAAAAAAGACTTAGGTCTTAATAAATAATTAGAATAAAAAAGACAGGATTAAGCTCTATCAATATCTTAGAAACATTATATGTAGATATTGCACATAATAGCCATTTTGTTACCACAAAAGAAAAAATATTTTTACAGGTGATGAAGTTTTCAAGCAGTGAAGTAGAACTTCCTGGTTTTGGAGGTTCCCCCTCAGTTCCCCATCCCAGAAGCTTTGGTAAACTGCTGGGACTGCACTTGCATGTGCATGAGTAATATAATGATGTCTAGTGGTCTGTCAGCACAAATTGGAGATTTCTTGGCTGTGGATAAGCACTATTCATAATTTATAACAATTATGATGCTGCTGAGTGCAGACCTGCTTATTCTTCAGTGTGAGACTGAAAACTCTGGTATGATAGAAGAACTGTTGGTTGGGTCTCCTGTTGCTCAGTGCTCTGGCTGCGGGCTCCAACATGTTTGAAGAACGAGGAAAATCTCTCAAAGGCATGACAGCCAGTAATATTATTTAAGCTGATTGATCCAAATTAGATGGCATATGCACAGATGGGATACCCAGTGTCATTAGCAAATGTGAGTCAGTTGCTTTACTGGAAATGTTTTAAACCCAAACCAGAGAACTCCTCTTGCAACATCCACCAGGAGACTCTGTGCCAAGCAAGTGAGTTTCATGGACGTTTTAAATACTGCTCTCTGCTGTATCAACAAAGTCTGTATGAAGGCATCTCATTTCAGAGAGATTTGTAAAAATGACAAGCTGGGGAAGAGAGTACTCCTTTGCAACGCTTGTTGACTGTCAAAGAAAAAAGCCCTTGGAAAGTCTAGGAACTAAGAAAACCAGTGCTAAAGTTTCTGATGGAGAGTGAACGCGCTGAAGGCTACAAGCTGCTTGAAGATGAAGAGTGGATAAGCAAGCTGGCTTTCCTCACAGGTATTTGTTTTTTCCTTAGTGAGCTCAGTATGAGTCTCCAGGGGAAAGATTGCCTTTTGCCGTGCAGCATAAGGTACTTTATTCTCTTGTGAAAAACATGCAGACTTTAACATAGCAATATAAACCACATTCTTTTTTTTACAACAGGTAATGATAGGAGGCATAAACTGCAGGAAATTAATTTTTTGTCTCTAAATTCATGTAGATCCAAGCCTGAGGACTTTAAGGCAGAAAAGAATGGTTTCTGTCCACTGCCTCAGAGGCGGATGCTGACAAACACAGGGTGCCAGGATGGAGGGACCACCCGTCTGACGCGGCATGGCCATCCCTGAGAGCCTGGGCTACAAGGTCAGGAGTGAGTACCTGCAGGTTTTACTGTGTGGAAAGCGAAGGCACTGGTCTTTGTTCTACGGAGACCAGATCAAAGTCCATGCTCTGCTCCAAAGGTCCTGCAGTTCCCCTTGCCTTCCTGTGCATTCACTCAGAAGGGAGATTAGTAATTCCCTATTTCAGGAGATGGGAGCGGGGATCAATACCTAAGGACTGAACGACTCATGGGCTTGAGTAAAGGGTTTATGCATACCTCCATGGGGATGGTGAGGTGCAGAAATCTGCTTGCAAATAAGCAGGAATGAATAAATGCCCTACATGGGGGCTGCACACAGGCAGAGTGAGGACCCTGCTGGCCCTTGCTCCGTGGGGACGTGCAAGATGCGTGTCCCAGGCAGCAGGAGCGTGGCTGTCCCCTCCCGTCAGCCCCCGAGTGGCAGCACAGGCAGCTCAGGGGCAATGGAGATCCCCCCCCCCGTCCCGGTGCTGCACCTTATACGACAGCTTTTATCCTTGGTGCCACGAAATATGCTCCAGAGAAAGCATCTTCTGGCTGTTTTTGTGCTATTTCAGCTTAGTTGAACAAAACATGCCCTTACCCGTAGGCTCCTTTTTCCTTCCTGAGAGAAGATTTTTAGGATTTCTGAAGCAACTGCTCAAATTAACATCTTGTTTTCTCTTTTCATGGCATGCACATTCATATAGGTTTTGTACCTGACTTAAACATCCATAAAAACAAGCCCTTCCAAGCAATGCGATTGGTATCTGTAGGTATCTACCTCCCTTTAGGATAAGTTTAGAACCAGGTACCATTTGCTTGTGTAAGCAATATATTTGAGACTACCAATCAACCTTATTTTAGGAGGTGCTAGACAGCACAGACCTGTAAGATTTAGAGAAGAGAAGCTGAGGGTAAAATGTAGCCAGTGCAAGATAGTTTTGCACAGGACGTTCATTTCCATGTTTTAACAGGGGTGGAAACAGCATGTTTTACTTTCTTCACCATACTTAGTTGTACCACTCTTGGCCATAATGTTGCATCTCTGCACACTGTGACAAAGGCCATGACGGTATTACCTGGAGTTTTGCTCTGGGACAATTTGGGTTTAGACATGTGAATGAAGCTGCGTATCGTCTACAAACTTCAGTTGATTAAAAAAATAATAATAACTCACTGCAGTTGATTAGAAACCAAAACTGGATTACTGTAAGAAAGCACCTGGTTTTCTTTGTCTTTAGGAGACTTATATACATGGGGAGGGAGGGATGTACCACGGTATAGATGCGCTAAGTGTGGCTGTTGCCATGTCGTACAACCTGCGCTTTGGACAACCCAAGGCTGTGTTCCTGTGTTGGAGGTGGCCCCAATGGCCAGGCACCACGTGCGTGTCCTGTCCCAAACTCACAGGACATGGCCACACCTTTTCCCATGTCAGACGTCCCCTGTGCTCCCAGTGGAGGCAGGAGGCAAGAGGGAGCTCCCATTTCCCCTGCAAGCAGCATCGCCTGTGACCAGCACTGCTGGCGCCTGTGGCAGGATGGAGCATCACATGGAAGTCTTCAGGCCCAGGATGGAGGCTGATGCTTTGTTGCCACTGGAGCTGGGGATGCTCAGCACCTCCGAGTAATCCCTCTTACCCTGCCTTACGTTTGTCACCTAAGGAGTCTCCTTCCCCTCCAACTGCAAAAAAGCCTCTGCCATTCTCATATCAACTCATAGTTTTCCAGAAATCAAGAGTAACATCTGGGCTGTCACGTACATGCTGTTCATGATTATACATGCACATATGCATACATCTGTCTATCTGTCTGTTTATCTTTCTGTCTATCTATCTATTTATCCATACACTTCTATTTGCATAAGTACTTTATTTTTGCCCATTTCATCAGACTCTGCAGCTTAAATGTCAGTGATTTCTGGCATTGTCTTTCAGCAGAGAAAGAAAAGTTGGGAAATGGCAGGGTCTCTGTGTATTCTTTTGCTATGACACCACTCTCTATTTCTGCTGTTATTATATGAGAAAAGCATTCAAATCCCTTTTCAAGAGACTCATAATTGAGACTCATGTTGGCTTGCTGCTAAGAGGTGCAGAAATACGCGAAGTGCACCAGACACAAAACATGACCTTTTCTCACTCTTGTCAGATGTAAAGCAGCCTCTCCCCAAGCAGCTGGAGAGCTTTGTAGACCAGCTCAGAAACGTGCGTCACCAGCTTCTGCAGGTTCCTGCTGTGTCGTGCTCAGTGTGTCCCCTGGGAGCCCGCGCCGAGGCTGCCGGGAGCGGGTCCCTTCGGCATTTTCATGGTAGCAGGGTTGCAGCGGTGCCAGGGGGTCAAGTGATGCCGGGGCCTTTGGAGACAGTCACGATTCTCCACTCGTAACGTGCTTGTGCCTGCAGCTGAAGCCCTATATTGCACGACCTGCTGTCCCATGAGGCAGCGAGGACCATCTGAGCACAAGGGAGAGAAATACTGTTCGCAGGATGGCTTTAGCAACGAGACAAGTTCAAAGGCATCGTGGGGGTTTAAATGAAGGTAAAAAATAATTTCTTTTCAAAGGATGAGAAGGTGGACAGGGTGGGGAGAGGGAATCACGACACGAGCAGTAGCCAAGGCGTCTAGCCCAGGGAGCAGCTGATGGTGAGGCCCTTTTGGACACAGCGATGCAGGCTGAGCCCAGCAACTCCTCAGTTGGCAGGAGGATAAAGGAAGGAGATACCTGGAAAAACTGTGGGGAAAAAAAATAGCCAAGAAGAAAACTGACCCAGACAAATAGCAGAGGGGGGGTTGGCTATAATGACTGACCTTCCATTGAGATTTACAGCTGCTGCCAGTATCGTCATGGGTGTTGCTGGGAAACCCAATTCAACCAGCAGAAAAACATACGCTGTTCAGTGACTGCTTTTGATTTAGTGATTTCTGCCTGAACTTCACCTTCCAAAGGGATTTTTGCATTGGCCAGACAGCTGTAAATGTGCTGCAGTGGATCCCTCCTGTCTCAGGCAGCCCCCAGCCGAGCAGCAGCCCCCAGCCCGCCTGTGCACCGGGGTCCTCGTGCCACCACCATCTGCTGACCTGTCTTTTCTGCAGGTGTTAATGGCAACCTGCAGTCCCCATTCCAGCTGTATCCCTCCAAGAACGCAGCAGCACAACACACACGGGAGAAATAGATTCAGTACCTCACACCGTAAACAATTCTGGGGATGTTTCTCCCTATTTTTTAACTCTTCGGCCAACAAATGCAGTCCCACGGCATCAAATCTGTTGCTACCTAAACTGCTTTGCCTCGGGTACGGTGTAGAAACTCCCAGCAACAGGTACCATACAAACGTACATGTGTCATTCCTTTACCAATATGATTTCCAAAACGTGTCTAGCACTGTGGGCATTGGCAAGCCTTTGAAATGGGGATGCGAAGGTGGTAACGCAATGTCAGGACAGCCTTTTTAAATTGCAGAGCCACTGTAAAAAGATGGGAGCCACTGTTCCTTTCAGAGTGTGGATATTATTTTGAATGCTGCCTCTTGAGAAATAATGCCAGTATTTTATACTATGTGCTAGGCTCTTCTTGCAGTGATTTGCAAGGATGGTTTAGCGGGACCCCTCAGCGCAGGAGGGCTAGCCGTTAAGAATGTGGGCACAAAGTGACTCCTCCCTTGTGTAAATTACACTGAGTTGGCATTCTGCATGTTTTGGCTTGGTTTTAAAATGAAGAATCCTGTATGACCGGGGCACCTATGGTCATTTTTACTGTTATTATTACTACCTGACCCCTTAAAATCAGTAGTGCAACACTACTGGTAGGCTGTTTTCCCTTAGTGTGACAAACTCACAACAAAAGGGCCAGCAGTGATGACTGTTTTAACCTTAACAGCTTCCTCAGCTCTGCTGGGGCAGTCACAGCCCAGAGATTTCCTCTTGAGCCCACGTGGGTAAGGATGGGTAAGGATGAGAGAGGTTCTCCAGGGAAACTGCAGGGTTTTTGCTTTCCAATTGTCTCTGAGACAACTGGGAAGATTTGTTCATCCTTCTCCAAAATCTTGGAACACTCCAAATTCTCATTTCTCAAGCTGTAATGCAGGTTGTCACACATCTGCAGTCACTCTGAAAAAAAAAATAATCTCACTACATAAGGTGAATATACAAAAAAGAAAATATTTGCTAGCAGCTTCCCGAAAGAAGAAATTTGTCCACCTGTCATAAAAGGCATTAATTTACTTTAAAAATAGCAAATTGAGCCGCCTTCTTGCAAGGTTATTGAGTGTTCTAGATGATTTTTTTTCCCCCACCCCTCAGATAAAGGTATTGTTCTTATTTAATGAAGAGGGAATTAGAAAGCTAGTTTATGTCCATAAATCAGTCTGGCACATTGGGATGAGTGCAAGCCTCCTTTCCACAGGAGGACCCAAAAACAGTTACATGAAATCCAAGGAAGGAGAAAGCAGCAAGTTCAAATACCGTATGTAAAAAGGACTGAGCCACACGGAGTCTCTTCACATTAGTATGTATTACAAATAGTACTGAACATCTCTCGATAATTTTGTCTCATTTGGGAGGGGGTTCAACTTCCTTTATTTAAATACCTCAAACATGACACTTATATGAGATGATTTCTTTCCAGCTGCATGGATTCATTTATAATTTAGGTTTTCATCAAATTGAAATATCATCCAAGTTCATATGAATTTAATAATAGTGTGCAGGCAAATAAAAACCAAAACATTGAGAAAGGGCAATGTTACGGTTCTAGGGTTTATGATCTCTTCTCTGACAACTTGACATCATTATTTACAAAGCCATGCACATCCTGTTATTTGAATGTATTTGGATGCTATGGTTATTTGACAGTCTAATCAGATGCAGGTGGCTCCAAGCAGTAACTGCAAACATATATAAAAACAGTCAACCAAGCAAAGAAAACCAACCTGGTTTTCCCACAATCTATAACACAGGATTAATAAGGCATTCAGGTGAATATTAAAAATAACAAATTAAAAAAGCTCATTTGTAACTTGACTTCCTTATTCTGTGTTGGCCTAGTATTTTTTTATGAAATTTACATGAAAGAGTCAAAATAAGAAAGCTAATTGGTTGGAAAGAAAGTAGTGCCCATTGTTTACTGGACAGACCATTACTCTTTCCATACGATTTTGCAGAACATAGGAAGCACAGGACAGACTGCCATCAACTCTTACACATAGGCTCCTATAAAGACAGTGTCTGAAGGTAGTTACTCATTTTACATCCCCTAGAAGTAACCAAATACGCAGTTAAAAACAATATTTGCTAATATGTTCTTTCCATCTGAGGCTAAGGTTTTAGCGAGCTAAGCAATTCAAAGTGAAACAATAAAACTGAAAAGGAAGGGCAAGTTCGGCCAGAGCTTAACACAACCAGTATTGCCTGCAAAAATGTATTTTTGTGATTTTTTTATTTTATTTTAGACCTTGAATCTAGATACAGATCAAATAATCACAAAATGGTTTAGTCTGGAACGGACCTTAAAGATGATCTAGTTCCAGTGTAGAAATGCATTTCAAGTACTAGTGATCCTGGCCAACGACAGCATGAGACAGGAGCAGCACGAGAGGAGCTGAAGAGATCTATGAAAGTTGCCAGAAGTCAGGCCAGGTACCAGGTTAGGGGAGCCCTGGGCTACTGCAGAGGACCTCTGAGTCCTGAATTGCTTTTCACAAGGCCCTACTGCTGGCGAGAGACTGGGTCAGCCTCTGTGAGTAAATCTGCTAGGTCTAAATAGTTGGTTGTACGAACTAGAAGCACCCAGCCATGATGTAGCACCCATCCACTGATCCAGAGCAGGACAGAGCAGGTGGGGGAATTCACACCCGTCACTGTGGTCTGCCTCTGTGTACTGTATTCATGGGTCCTCCTGGCTTTTCCCTGGCATAGCTCCCAAGTTACTTACAGGAATCCTTCCTGCCCTCTTCATGCCAAAGGGAATTACCTTCCATTGCATGGGTTCATACAGTGTGGAAGAGGATGTCCCACACCCTCCCTTTCACTTCGCTGTGCAGCATTGGGTGTACTCAAAGAATTTCTCTAATGAAGTTTTTAATGCTGAGGTTACATTATTCAGCTTGTACATTTCATAAGTGTCCTGGTTTCAGCTGTGATGGAGTTAATTTTCTTCCTAGTAGCTGGTATAGTGCTGTACTTTGAATTTAGGATGAGAACAATGTTGATAACACACTGAGGTTTTGGTTGTTGAGCAGTGCTTGCACTAAGTCAAGGACTTCTCAGCTTCTCATACTGCCCCAACAGTGAGGAGGCTGGGGGTGCACAAGAAGTGGGGAGGGGACACAGGCAGGACAGCTGACCCAAACTGGACGAAAGGATATTCCATATGACATGATGTTGTGCTCAGCATATAAACTAGGGGGAAAGCTGGCTGGTGGGGTGCTGCTTGGGGACAGGCTGGGCATTGGTTTGGTGGTGGTGAGTAATTGTTTTACTTCTGCGTCACTTGTTTGTCTTGGGTTTTATTTGTCTCTCTTTTTGTTATTTTCCTTGTCATCATCATCATCATCATCACTATTATTATTACTACCAGTACTGCTGCTGCTATTATAATATTTAAGTTATTAAACTGTTCTTATGTAAACCCACAAGTTTTCTCACTTTTACTCTTCCAATTCTCTCCCCCGTCCCACTGTGGGGGGAGTGAGTATGAGGTTGTGTGGTGCTCAGTTGCTAGCTGGGGTTAAGCCATGACAATAAGGCATTCATTATTCCATGAAAATACTCAGGGACAGTTTCTTAAAAAATCAGTATAGTACTTCTGAAAAGAATCAGCAGAGGAAATAGTAAAACTATTGCTTAAGCTAGAGCACCAAAGACTTTTTCAGGATGTTGCATTAAGTAGGTAAGAGTAAGCCTCTGATAATATTAATTGTCCTCAAGCAACATGAAGGCACTCTGTCTAACATGACTTCACCAGTGCCTTTCCTCTAGGCTTGAAGGACATTTTGGTCTCAGAGTCCTGGCAAGCTTGTGAGATTTCAGGAAGATGGTCTTTCTATTGCTGTTTGCTATGACACAAGCAGCTTTCTGGTAAGATTTCAACTCACTCTCACCTTATACCGTTAACTCAAGCCAAGAGGTCTTCCCTGCGCTGTGCGTAGCACTGAGACACATGCAGTCTTCAAAAGCCTTCAAAGATGAACAGAGACAAAGCTGGGGAGAATGTGAAAAGCACTCTGTTTTCCTCCTCTAGCAGAGATGAGTAGCGAACTCCTCAAGTTTCAAGATTTGCTTTCTGTCTTTCTTCCTTCTCCTTCTCCCCTCACCATTGCCAGTACAGAAGTAAGAGGGGACGTACTGGCACAATGTGAGCTGCCTCTTCCAAAATTCTCTGCAAGGTTTTTAGTCTAGGATGCCAAGATCAGGTACTATAACTGGCCACTTTCGCTGAGCAGCAATGCTTCACTCTTGGTAATAGTGCTATTACACCACTACTCCCTCTTCCTGGATTAAAATCCCAGCACTGCCACCAGCAGAAATTACAAGGGAACGTGAACATAACAGATACGTGCAGAAACAGATATGTCAGCTTTTCTCCGTTACTTCAGAAAAGCAAGAGAGTTCAAGACATCTTTGGGAAGGATTTCAAATGCTGCCTGCCAGGCCCACAGCCATCAGGGCAGGATGGATGACATGTGTGATGCCCCCCAGCAAAGGGATGACCTTCATTTGACAGGAGTCAGCAATGGTCTCACAGCTGGAAAAAAAGAATCTCATAAAAGTTGCTCTGATATGAGTAGAAACTCAGTAAAAGTGCAACAGTAGTTCTCCCTTTTGAATGAAGCTGGAAGTCATGCTATGTGTACTTTATTTTTACTCTGCCAACTGAAGGGGACATATCCTTTTTTTCCACAATTCCATATGCTTTGTAGATATGTATATATCATGTATGCTGCATTGTAGCTGCACTTTGCTGATGGTTTTTGCAATATAAAGTCCATTACTTTTTCCAGCCTGGAACTTGATCAAGCACGTTGCTTTACTCTCTAGAGAATATTCTCATCAGGGAGGTTTGCCCAAATGTATCTTCCAACAGCAGTTAAGTTGTATTTTGACCAAACCTGATTTAGAAAGACATGACGTGATTGAGTCTATCTTGCTTTTGTAGCCTAAATAGACTCATGACTTTTCTCATTCTGGTTGGCAAGTATGATACTTTGAGAAGAGCGTATCCAGCTAAAACCAAAATGAATACAAGCTATGATTTCCTCTACCTACTTCTGTATTTTTCCCTTAAAGATTGTGTTGGAAGATGTTTCTTAAACATAAGTGTTTATAACAGCACAATGACCCTGTCTAAGCCTGGCGAAGTATGGGAAAGTTACAGCAGAGGCCTTTGCACTGGGACTTGGAAGTTATTTCACATTACTGTTCTAGTGGATCCTTTATCACTTGGAAGTTCAGGAACATACGGTTCATTTTCTTTAGGAATGTCTTCTGCAGTCCTTGTCAGCTATTTGCTGCTACCTGGCAATCTTTAATCATTGCTAGACAGACCTTCTTTTGAGCTAGGCTTCAGAAGATCTTGCTCCTACTAAGAGATACCCAGCTACTTACTAGTGTTTTGAAAATCTTTATGACTGTTCAGTGAGGTGTTTCCTCTTGCTTGCTCTAATAATAAAGGTTCTGGCTCACAGCACTTTTTGGTGAAATTAGTGACCACTCAATGTATTTTTTGCATTGCTTTTGTTTTCCATTTACAATCCCGTTATTGTCCTCTGGATAAGGCAGTTGCAGGTTTATCACTGCAGCCGTTAATTTCAACCCCTAAAGTGAGGATTTACCAGGAAACACTGAGCATCAAATATTTGAACACAGAAACTCCGTCGATTGAAGAGCTGTTTTCCGTACAGTGCTGGACCCCCGCAGTCTCTCCTCCAGTGTCAGAGTGAAGTGCAGAGCTTGGCTGCTCAGAGAAAGACACTTCACTGCAGACAGAAGGATACTGTGGAAAGCAGCCTGAGACAGGAGAGGAGCCACAAGCAACGTGCTAGGCCACCTGGCATAAAACAAGTTTAAGTGGAGAATATTTTTACCATTAATGTGGACAAACAACAGTAGAGCAGCTCGGGCAGCAGGAGCTGTGGCAAGGCAACGGATAGGGCCAGAGCTGCCTCCTGCATCCCCTGGCTGGATCAGGAGGGAGACGGGGCACTGAACTCACGGAGCACCCATCAATAAAATCAGTCCCCCGTGGGTCTGGATATGGCTTTCACCGGCACTTCCCTGTGTTTAACACTCAATTTTTTATAGTGAAAATGAAATAGGGGGTGTTAAATGGCTCCCAATTTAGCTCTTATAATAGAAGTGTCAGACTTCAAAGGAGCCATTAAAAGCACTGCTAAAAGCAGCTGCTGGGCTCACACTTGACGGGGAAATAAGAAAGGAAAAGAAATACAAAAGGGGATGTGGGGTGTGTGTGAGGGAAGCACTGCAGAATGACAACTGTGTCAAATGCAGGGGGCACAAGTACAGTCATTCCCTTGCTGATACTCATAATGTGGCAGAATTTGATGTTGATGAGTGAAAACAAAATGTGTTTAATTTTTTATTCAGAAATATTTGCGACTGTCACAGGAATTAAATTCATTTAAAAAACCCATGGAAAGTACCTATTGGATAAGAAGAATATTTTAAACTTGAATTTTAACATAAAGGAACAATTGTGGTGCTTGCTTAAGCTTGTTGGTAGTGACACCTTTGATGATCATTTTAATGATCCTTCAGTATTTGTACTGGCTGGCTGAGAGCCTGTGACTTGTGTTTACACAACTAAGTCTGATAGTGTGTTCCTTTTCTTCAGTGTCCACGTTTTGGTGGGGCGGAAATCACAGACAGGAGCTATTAACAACATAGTGGCTAAAGCAGTTAATGCTCTCCTAATACAGAGCTTCAAAAGGAGTAAAGTGATATAAATCATGTGATACACTTACATTTTCTTAGTTTTTCAGATAAAACTGTGGAAAATTACATACCCTGATGAATATAACACATACTTCAGACTTCTCACAGCCTTTTAAAAGCACTGGGTTTGATGCAAGTTATCAGGGAACAAATACAAAATTAGAGAAAAAGGGATGTCAACAGAGGAAAGGAGGCTTTAGAATAAACTTCTGTTATCACATGGACATTTGTATAATGCCCTCTGGTCACGAAAAGTGAGGGATAAGAGTAGTCCAGGTACTCTATACACTACATGTGTGGAAATATAGAAAACGATTAAACATTTTATGCATGCATAATGATGTGCAGGATTAGAGAAAGTTTAGGAAAGAAAGGGTCTACAAGGCTCTCGTTTGCAACTTATATAAGGTCTGGACTGACAATAAAAATATGCCCAGACAGCATTATAGGTTGCAGCAACACTGCTGAGACAAATAGTTAGGGTAGTTTTACACACCATTTTTTAAAATAACAGGGGAAAACTGAGGAAAAACTCATTGGGCATGGGTTAACAGTGGTTTTGTAAAAAATAATAGACATTGGGTATCAGTAAGGCTTTGTCTTGTGTTCCTGTGTTAATTTTAATTGATTTCTGTAGGATACGATAGCTTTCAATTTTAGAAGAGAAGGAACACATAGGGTGCTTTGAAAATAACATTGGGTCGAGAAAGTTGAAGGCAATGTCACCAAAAGATCAGACCAGAGGGCTGTACATCAAGAACCTCTGCATCTATTACCATGATTTCTTCTGAGACCTTGTTGAAGTTATTATTTCATCTCTGTGTTCCGGCTCCTATCTTTCCCAGATATCACCTTTGTCACTAGACTTTTTTGAAACCTTTTGAGAAGTGCAAAACTTTAATTGATTGAAACTTGATAAGAATTCCTCTCTTTTAGGAAACACATTTGTAAGAGATGGTGAAGTCAGGTCTTCCCACAATGAGAAATTCTGAGCATTTAACGTAGTCAGTCAATATGGTCAGCGGTTTATTTCAAGTTGTTGACATCTACAAAGGAGGGCCCCCAAGTTCATGAAGCACCAGAGAGAGTAAGTTCCCTTGTCATACCAAAAATATCTATCTCCAGCTCTGTAGTACAAAAACAGAGGAGAAACATCTCCAAAATCTTTGCCAGTAGCTTGATGGTGAAAGCGCTGTGGCAAGCCCTTCCCCACCCTTCTCCAGGGAGAAGGGCTGGACTGTGGTCTCTGCTCTACAAACTGCTTAGTCATTTTACAGTCACTGGTGATTTTTAAATTTACAAGCTTGAAGTAGGAGCATAATTTAATGCTGAACTCCATTTTCAGTGCATAAATGGAGGTGAATCTCCCAGCCTTTTCTGATGATGCCTGTCTTGACCACTGTCCTGTTCATGTGAAGGATGTGCAGATGGCTCTGCTGGGTGATCAAGTACCATGAAGTCTATATAACCTTGAAACAAGTGAGAATGATAATTGTGCAAAGTATTTTTATGATATTCTAAAATCTTTAAGATGAAACTAAATTCAAAACTTAAAAATGTAGGAACTTCACAAAATTATGTACTGTGGCAATAATGCAGTCTTCAAACACTGACTAAAATATGGCGGAAGTAAAATCTAGGCTTACTGAATTAATTGCACAATGGTAACAAGCATATTAAAGACAGATGACATCAGCTCTGCTCTCCTTTAGCAAGTAATTTTACACATAATGGGAAAACTTCCCTGTGAAAGATGCTGCCAACTGCTTGGTAAAAGATGCTTAACGCAGATAATTCAGCTATCTTAATAGGATAGGACTAATTCGGTTGGAGGGGACCTACAATGACCATCTTGTCAAACTACCTGAGCAATTTAGGGCTCACCAAAAGTTAAAGCATGCTATTAAAGGCATTGTCCAAATGCCTTTTAAACACTGACGGGTTTGGGGCATCAACCACCTCTCTGGGAAGCCTGTTCCCGTGTTTGCCCACACTCTTGATAAAGAAATGCTTCCTAATGTCCAGTCTAAGCTTCCCCTGGTGCAGCTTTAAACTATTGCCACGCCTCCTATGACTGGATACCAGGGGGAAGAGGTCAGCACCTGCCTCTCCACTTTGCCTCCTCAGGAAGCTGTAGAGAGCAATGAGGTCTCCTCTCAGCCTCCACTTTTCCAAACTAGACAAGCCCAGAGTCCTCAGCTGCTTCTCGTAGGACTTGCCTTCCAGCCCTTTCACCACCTCTATTGCCTTCCTCTGGATGCATTCAAGGACCTCCATTCACATCCTTTTTAAATTGTGGGGCCCAGAACTGCACACAGTACTCAAGGTGAGGCCACACCACACAGGGCACAGTGGATTAATCACCTCTTTTGAGGGGCTGGTTATGCTGTGTTTGATGCACCCCAGGATGCAGTTTGCCCTCTTGGCAATAGAGAAAAAAAAGGACTGAGCCGAGCCTAGAGATGTGACGTTCTTTGTCCCAGATCAAAAGAAGAAGCGGGAAGTGTCTCTATGAAATGGACACTTGCAGATTATCGTAGCCAATTGAGCTGTAGTTATTTGGCACCTCTAACCCCCTGCCCTATCGATCCCTGGTTCCTAGACTAGATTCCTGTTCACCATGTTATTCTGAATATCAGGCAGCCATTGCCTTTCATGGTTTACACAGATAAGTAATTGGTTCAATGTCTTCTACAATGACACCCCAAAAGGCAGACTCATAATCTGAAAATACAGGCATATACAGGCATCAGCCATTGGATTTCAGATTAATGGCACAGAAATGCAAGTTTCAAAGCTCAAACTTTTACCCTCTCTTTATTAGCTACATTGTGAAAAACGCCATAATTTCTTCTTTGTTGCTTTTTTTTTTAATGCTTTGTAACTTATTGCTTGGAAATACACTCTCTTCTACATCTGGATGAATCTCTGTTTACTGAGACTCACAATAAATCTTTGACAGTGTTGAAAATCAGGGAACTATGTTCATTATTATCGAAAGATATTAAATTTTATAGTATTGAGAGATGACAAAGGAGCAGACTAATCTGCGCTGCTATGGAGTTATCTAGCTCAAAAGCCATAAAAAAATATCACAACTGGAGGTGGAAATCTGGAGCAGAAACAGTGCACAAGGTGCAGAACAAAGGTTGCAACTTGTGCTTGTTAGAGCCATGCAATCTCTTTAGAAGAGAGAATGTATTTCTCAATGCAAATTGTTTCATAATGGATTTTTTTTACAGAGTGGGATTTTGTAATACAGGTGGTGAGGTGCTTGCACAAATCTTAAGCAAGGCAACTGGCACGCTGGATAGTTTGGAGAGTACAGTTCCTTCTCCTTGACAACTGAACATAAATAAAGTGATATCATTTCATTATTTTATTCTATAACTAGTAATAAGAACACCAAATAACCCACGGTAATATAAACAAAAATTTTGCTACTTCCCACATATTAGCTGTCATGCAATTTTAACTCTGACTGTGAAAATATGTTTATTCCCCAAAGAAAAAACAGGATTTGACACCAACAATAAAAGCTGCATTTCCCAATATTTTCTACTCAAGATGCCTGACCGTAGACTTGTCAATAACTGTCCTTAGGTGTAGTATCAAAACTAGTTATATTTTCCACCTCAACTTTTTTTTTCCCTAGGAAGCCTTTCTTTCCCTCATATGCCAGTTTCTGGCTGACAGTCACCCTTGACATTGATTGTCAAGCTGATTTATTTTAACAGGATCAGAAGGAGAGTTTTCCTAGGCAGTTCCCTGTGGGATATGTCACTGACTTTTGTAACAACAACTGCTATCATTTTCAGGAGCTACTTTCACCAGGCCTACAGCAAAGATGGTAAATAACAATGACTGCACACTGTAATGTCAGTGTTTCTTGATTGCAGGTCTTTGTCATCACAAAACTATGCCTGTGAAAAGCCTTAATGACTTCAGCGAAAACAACTTCAAGTAACTTTGTCCAGAGTTGAGGACAAAGAAAAGGAGACAGAGAGAACAAACTTTGTGAAACTTTGAGCTAGGTTAATTAACTTGTCAATGAGTGACTCATATGTAATAACAAAGAACTCAAATGAATTTAATTTCTAATGTCAAGTATTGGAAATTGCATGCACCACTCATCACATCACTGTGCATCCAAATGCTAAGCGTAATTAATTGTTTATATACTGATCTCTTTAAAAAAATCCAGACAGTCAAGAACATAATGAACATAATTTGAGAATGGAGACAAATGTCTCACACATTTCTGTCTCCTTAATATTCCCGAGAAGTAGATTAGCTATTACAGAAACTTTGTCCTTTGATCCCGAGACATCAGACAGACCATGGCTCACTGGCAGCATGCAATGGTAGACACATGTTCCATGTGTAGTAACAGTGATATCTGATATGCACAACTAGGGCCATGAAAATTTTGTTAATATTGCTTATCTTCCTCAACAATGTACTGGTGTGAAATCATGGTAAGGAAACTAGAAACTGCACACAAGAATGAACTACTGGGCTTGAGAAAAGTGACTGGAAACTTTTATAAGAGGAAGCTCACCCAATAGCAAAATTGCAAGCCGTGGTAAAGGCATATTTGAGATTTTGAAAAATATGGTCACAGGTTATATTTTAAATGTCCATGTAACTGCATTGCCATTGCTTTTAAAGGAATTGGTCTAAAAAGATTTACCTTTACCCTTGGACCATGACAACTCTAACCACGCTATTGCTGATTATTTTCACTTATTTATTTTTTTAACATATATTATAATGACAATGCTTTGGTCTCGATTGTGTTGTGAGGTGCAACACAGACGCGTGCAGGAAACCGGTCTGAAGTGCTCTTGTGTAACCGGTGCACGGACAACAACGTGCGCAGACGATGGGGCAGCGTTGCAAGATGCCCTGCTCTGCCTGGCCCCTTGTCCCAGTGCCTTCGGTGGGGAAGTGCAGCTGGTCAGGGCGAGCTGGGGCTCCGGCATGGCTGCCTGGCAGGCAAACAGCATTTTGAAGGCAGCGTGAGGCAAGGCTGTGCAGCCAGGCAAGCACGGCCATCCAAGGAAGCTGGGTCTTACCTCCACGAGTGGCAGAGCTACCCAGCAGGGCTGGACTGTGATCCCGGCAGCATTTGCCATAGTATCACCTATCCAGGGACACCAAACTGTCGGTGAGAGTCCATTGCCTACATGGAGATGACTGGTGGTGTTGGAGATGAGCCAGGGTATCCAGGATTTTGTGGCATGAAATGGGGACACATGACACAGGGCATGTGGGACATCCATGTCCTCGTGGAGAAAAAGATGAGTGCGTGGCAAGGCACACCTTGAGGCCTGTGTTTTGGCAGCTAAATTGCACCCTGTGTATCAGGATATAGATTTCAAGCACTACCGATCAAAGGAGTGGATTTGAACAAGGAGATGAAGATATACATGAGGAATCACGTCCTGTTACAGGGCAGCTGACTCCCTGGGGCTCCATCTGCATTGGATTTTGTGAAGAGGGAGGAGGAGAAATGGTCTTATAAAAATACAAAAAAACCCCAAACACAACAGGGGTCTTTTAAAAATGTAATAGCATGCTTATTCTTGCATAACTAGAGTTCTCTGTGGCAGACACCCACTGACACCGTGCAATAACGAGGTATGATAAGATAGCATGGTGATAAAGTGGAAATACAAGGACTGAGTCCCACTGCTCTTGTCTTGTAAAGCTTTGCTCATTTATAGGCTTCTGCCTTCGTTAATATTTCCTGTATCACAAGATGTTTGAATATTATTGTTAGGCCCTCCAGCAAGAGAAGCAGCACAGCCAGGGGAGCAACAATGAATGTTATCAACCAAGAGAAGCTTTTCCAGCAGCTGGAGCAGACTGGGATGTCCCTGGAGGAGTGCAGGGGGGCACACAGCAATGCTCTGCGCTCTCACCTCCAGCTGTGCACATTGGCCTACTCATTTTCCTCCCTCTTATTTTTCCCCCTCAGCGTTTTTGGGGAGCTGGTGGGTTGACCTCACACTTACTCATTGTTTATTACAGAGATGTACCTTTTCTCATCGGTTACTATGATCTTCAGCCAATGCTATCATTAGTATACACACCAATAAACTTCATTTGAAGGTTAGCTAAAGTAACACGCCTGAGTGAATGGTTCTGGGGATGTGCTTAAATATCCTTGTCTCCACCTAAGTATCGATTTAACAGTGAATCCAGAAAAGCTGGGGTGTGGGTAATGCCTGCTCAGGCACAGAAAATGTTCCCTTTTCTGAATGTGTCCCTATTATAAAATGGTTAATAAATCTGGTCATTACATCCGGTCAGTTCTCCTAGTCATAGAAAATGTTATTAAATTAATTTATTGTCTTGAGCCAACTGTGTTGGACTAAGTCCTTAATGATAATGTCATCTGCAGAGTTCTGAAGAATTTAATCTAAATAATTTCAAAACAGTATTTGGCACCTGCATAGTGAGATTGGTGCACTAAAGTGGAAAATGTCTAAACCAGACTGCAGACAGTTTGTGACTTGATGACTAAATGACAGTAGTTAGTACGGTAATAAGCTGCCTTCTGGTAATTCTTTACAATAAGCGGCAAAACATTCCTAATTTCTCCTCTGTAGTCTAACAGTTGCGTTAGTCACAATTAATTACACAGTTTCTCCCATGAGTGTCAGACTTACATTAATTTTATAATGATTTATTTGGCTTCCCACCACGCAGTAGCTGAGGTGGTGTACAACAGTTTAAAACCATCGGTAGAAAAAGGCATTACAATTTGTCTACAAAGTGCTTTTGTCCTAGGTAGCAGGGAGATGGTGGTTTGTGTGTGTGTGGGGGGGTGTACGGCTTTGTGCCTCCTGGCTTCCCCAAGGAAGGCACACGCTTCCAGGAACCAGGCGTGGGTGAACAGTGTGCACGTACACTTTGTCACTGTAACAACAGCCAGTACAGCAGCATCCCTTATCATGCCTACGCATTAGCACGCAGGGTCCGCTACAGACGGAGCGTACGCCCTGTACCACAACCGGGGTGGAGGACGTCTTATCCCCCAGAGCGATTTCCTCTGACTCTCCATTTCGCAACCAATGTTGCCTCCCATTTTAGATATGCAGAACAAAACACAGCTTTTGTTTCAAAGCTGAAAAGTTAGCAAACAAATAGAAGGTGCAAAGCCTCTCTGGGGAAAGAAGATATTCACCTGGAACCCTTCTGCATATGAACTTAAGTAAGAAGTGCTATGTGTCTTGCATTACATTTGCAGTGACAGTTTTCATTTGAAAGACAGAGTGCACAGAAAAGCAGTCTCCTTTTGGTACCATATGTATTCTTTCAGGACCCAAAGAGTACGCCATGACCTCCAGCCAGTGCCACCTACCTGGTCTCCAATCCACAGGGACGCCCACTGGGCTTTTAAAAGTTGTATATCAGTCCAGAGTGAGAGTACTTAAACAGCTTTTTCTTGCACATTCTCCATATTAGCTATGCAGCAGTCATTCATCCCAAACAATTATGTAAGAAAGACGAAAACTGAAATCTTGTTTTACTAAACCCTACATTTACTAATTTATCTTATTTGGGAAATATTCAGTAAGGAAGTGCCCAGTGCAAGGCTTGTTTTTCCATCTGTAGTCTGTGTCATCATTGTTGGAAGCAACTTCCACATGGGTCAGCAAGTTGCCTCACCATTGCTGAGCTCTCTCACTCTCTCTTCACATCGGGGTTGCAGGAACCATCTCTTTGTTGTAAGAGATGTTTGGAGCCCTAGGCCTTTTTCTCAGCTGTCATTCGACCATATTAACAATGATTCAACTTCTTATTCACCTGGGAAACAAGCAACTAGTCTAAATAATAGCAACACACAGACCCACCACAACTTCATTTACCTCCTTGAACTGGTTCCCTTTCAGTTGAAAGTCAAAGGCATTTTCTCAGGCATTAACCAACAGGATGCTTGGAGCAGGATCCCCAAATCTATTCCTGCTTTGGTCTTAAGTGACTGACTACAGATAGATCTTTGCAGCGCAATTTATGTGATGTGGAAGGAGTATGGAAAGGAAGGGTTTGCTGCTGGTTATACTTGCAGAATAAGGAAGTAAGGATTTTTGAAGTGATGTAATGCAAAGAAGCCAACAGACCTTTGTTGGAGTTCAAGATTCAGCTGTTACCAAAAGGGAACAGAGAGCAAGTTTTCACGTATTCTCTTTGGAAAAGCTGTTTGGTTTTAGGAACCTTAAACTAGTCTTTGCACCAACCCTCATCTGAAATCCTCTCATCTTTAACATGATTTAATGTAATTTTTTCACTTTTCATCCTCCACACATCCCAAATATGAATTAACTCATGTACAGCAGGGAGACCATACTCTTAATTGCAGCCATCTAACATTGACTGGAATAATGCATCTGAACAAGATGAGCAGCAGGGTTTATGTAGCCTCTCATTCAAAATTTCTCTCTCTTTTCCCTCATGGGAGAAAAAATAATATTTCCAAAATAACACGGTCAGCCTTGTTTGAGCTGTTGCACTGTGGAAGTGCCTGCTGGCTTCACCTCACATTTTTGGATATGAGCACAACATGGAAGTGAGCTCACACATCCAAATGTCAATGAACCAATGACATAGAGATGATTTCTGCTTCTCCTCATCCTTGACATTCTTCTCTGGAGCTCATGTGGGATGTTGGGGCTTCTGCACTGTATGTCACATTTGCATCCATGTGGATACCGAGTTTTTCTCACAGGCTGGTCTCCGTGTCTGCCCCAACATCCAATTTTTTTTTTTTTTTTTAAACTGAACCCTAGCATTTTTACAAATGTTAAAACTAGCTTCAAAGCCATAGTCCAGTGACTCTAACAGGTGCAAAATTATTCCTACACCAGTTGCTTCTTCTGCAATTAATCCTCATGTGGACTAATGTCCTCATTTATCCCAGTGGCCTTCATATCACAATTCAGTGGTCTCTGTCAGACTCTGAATGTTTATTTGTGTCATTATCATCAACATTTATCACTCAGCTTTGCCCCATGGTGCTTCCTGCACTGTGGATGGAAACCTAACTCTTTAGCCCCTTTCTGTTGACTGTGAGTCTAACTGTTCCTCTGACTATGCCCTAGCCCTAAGCTTCTCCATAATAGTCAAAGACAATAAAAAGTCCTAAATAACCCTCCGCCTCTTTGCCCTGTCTAGCCTTGCAGGATCAGGCAATGAAACTGCCTTCAGACAGTTTGGTCCCGTAACTGAATACTCGGCTAACATCATAAACGTGTGATCCTTAGTAACCACAATATTATCCATAAGCCTTGATTTCTGACCAACTTCTAATTATATGCTTCCTCCTAGCCATGTGATGTGCTAGATGCAGCAATAAAACTCATGAGTGAAATATTCTCAGCCTAAGCAGCTCTAACCAATATTAGCACACGACTCCTTTGACACAGTGAAAACTAAAACACGTCATTGTCCTTTTATCAGCACCTTTTACTAGTTCAGGTGGCAATGCAGGATCTTCACTTCCTGTTTTCCTACACCTTAAGCCCTGCTTTAACCCATGCCTTAGCACTTAAGCACAGCATCTTTGGCCTGCCTGTCCTTTGGTCCTTGCTAACCCAAGTGCTCATTCTGGGTGCTTGGAACTGAGAGTATTTCACAATTCACCTAAAGACAGCAGCCTTTCTTCTGGGAAGTCTTCACCCTAAGCCAAACCTATCCTTAACACTCTGGTGGCTGTCATCAATGCTAAGCAGACCCCATTTTCCCTGTCAGCGTGTGCCATGCCAGGTAGCAATAGTAAACCTAGCTCCTTGACCCTTGCTCTCCCAAAAGCTAACACCACCCTGCAGTGACTTCTTATGAAGTCATTCACCTTGAAAAAATCTCACTATACTACAGCACTTCTCCTGGGATCAAGCTATAATGGTGTTCTTCGATTTCTGCTGTCCTAAACCTTTGCTTTTAAAGCTAAATCTCACCTTTCCTCCAGCAGCAGAGTCTATCAATCCTTGCAAAAACTGAAAGTAATATTATATCATAAAATTTTATTACAACCAGACATTCTGATGGACAATGTAGAGTCCAGAAATAACCCTGCATCTTCTGCCTTTGTCATTAAAAATTCTCCCTCTAGTCCCAACTTTAAATGTAAATATATGAGCCTGACCTTTCATCAGAGTAACCTAACACAAACTTCTTTTCATCTGTCGCTGGAAAACCCAGTGACCAGTCTAGCTCCTCAACCCTTTTATTGCTACATGCGCTCTTAAATGTATTCTCTGCCCTGATCTTTAACACTCCAGTGGTTCCTGTTAACACCATTTAATTTGCCCACACCAAACCTTATCCTAGCTTCGCTGACCTTCCATTACCCATGTTAACCCAGCTGTAAACCCAGCTTTTAAGCTTCTGTAGCCCAGAGCCTAATACAGTCACAAATCAAAATCTACCTTTAGCACTAGACACCAGTGACAGCCGTCTCCAAAAACCTAAGTAATTTGTCACACTGGTATGGCCTGCCAACAAGCCTCCTTCTTCAGACTTCTACTGCTTGGAAGCCCAGTGGTTATGCTGATTTAGCCCCAGATTCAGTCTTAGCCATAGCACATCTTGTAATCAACCAAAAATCACTTGTATTTGCCACTGCCCATCATCACCTTAACTCTGCAGGTCTTTCAAAATCTACCAGAAAGTCTTCTGGCTCTGTTGCTCCTAATGCTAAACTAATCTAAGCTCTAATTCAAACACTATCTAACTCCAGCATTACCTCTATAGCAAGTCTGACTTCTGCAGCAGGTATCTAAATGCAAGTAATTTGTTTTTCCTGGAAATAATCCCTTCCATCCATACTAAGCTTTTGATGATTGGTCAACAAGTTTATGTCATTAGTTCATGGTAGCTTAAACCCTAATTTTGATACCTGTCACTGCCTGAACTCCAACCCTTCCTAAGACTGAATGTGTCATTTACACTGCTGGCAGCAGCTCTTGTAGGCCTGCAGGCCATACAGGGTCCAGCATCAATTTTACATTTTCACCTTTTTCTGTCCATCATCCTCATCTTATTCCCAACCTTCATTTTGGGCGTAACAATGGTACAGGTTCCCTGAACCACTCTAGCCCTGGCCACAGGCCAGAAGCTATTCACCATTTCCAACTTTATGTCTTTCAAGCCTTAACAATGAGCTGAACTCCTCCACCTGTGACGTCCAAGCCCTAAACAATGCTAGTATTAATAGCAAGGGCTTTTGCTTCTTACTAATTCTCTGTGACTATAAAGAAAATATTGGCCCTTTTAAATACAAAATCAGGTCTCATCAATTCCTGCCTTGGTAGCAGCAGCAGCCAGTACAATACCTAGAATTTAGGGTCTAGTCTTATGTAGGTGATCCAGACACCTACCATCAGTTGGGAAAACTGGTATCTCTCTAGGGTGACACTGAAGCCCTTCATACCTCTATGTAAGTATGCATGGATGCCCAGGCCACCATCTGTGACAGCCAGGTCCTCAGGATCCACAACAGGTGAAAGGGGAGTAAGTGACTATATGAGAGTAAATCTGTGTTAGCAATGATCTCTTGCATAACGCCTTAGTCACTGCAGGATTTCTTCAGGCATGTGATACTACAAGCAAGGTCATCCTTAACCAAAGCAGGCTCAGATCCCATGCCCAGAAGGTCAGTCTACAGGCTTTGGGCTTGTGGGAGAGTGGGAACTCTTCCCATGAACGTGGTCCACCCAAGGCTGAAAAACAGACAGATGACTCTGTGTGTGTGTCTGTGTGTGTGTACACACACCCATGATGCAAACACAGTGGTTAAAGGAGTGCATTTCAGGCAGTTTGGAAAACTGCCTGGGGCCTAGATGCCTAAATTCTGCCTAAGCCTCACTGCATGGGGAAATTTTGTTAAGCAAGATCTTACCCACTCTGCCTAAAGCTGTGGCTTTCATCCACACTAGAAAAACAGGTTTATTTCCTTTTTGTCAGTGCCACAATGTCTTCTCCCAATAGTTTTGATTTACCTCCACCATAGCTGACACATACGTTTTCACTTTTCTTTCCTTGGGACTGCAGCAGCTTTGTTGCCATATGCCAGGTGTCAATGTGCATCACCCCCATCCTGCGGAGGATATGTATTTGAACTGGCAGTGTAGAGAATTGACACTGGGCACAAGTAATCTACGTGTCATGGCTTTGGCATGTCACCTGTTAGATGATGTTCCTTAATGAAGCCCATTCATTCTTACCAGATGGGCCACTGAGGCAGACATCAGCCTCTTCTGCAGATGTAGCTTGATGTTCAGGTGATCACCTGGGAGAAAGGGGATTTTTAATATCTGAGAGCGAAGGAAACAGCTAAGGCCAGTTCTTGCTGAAGTCTGTGGCAGTCAGCAATGACCCTAAAGTCTGGATCGAAACCAGTGTTATTACCTTTTAAATAAATCAATGCAAGGTGTCATTCAATCAGCTTTAGAAAACTCTGGAATTCATGAAATCAAAATAGTGCTGTGAAAATATGGGATTTTGGTCTTCATGACAGCAGGTAGCTTCTGTTGAATGATGGAGATATTTGCCAGGATGAAGTAGGTTATTTTTATCATAACTCTCTTTCCATTAGTACATTCCCTGCTGGCTTGGAGGATTATATCTATTTTGGCTTGGAGGATTATACCAATTTGTTTTGCTACAAAATCAATAAAAATAAAAGCTAAAATGACAATTAAATCCAAGAAAGCCCAGCTGGAAAGCATGCAAAATTCCTCTTTTCTAATTAAAGTCTGTGCAAACCACAGCTTTACAGGGGCATTAGGGAGGGAAGGAATAAAAGGAGCATGTTCCCAATAACACATTTACTGTAGCTACCTTTCAGGCCAAACAAATTAGCGCAGAATGTTAACCCAGCACTTTAACGAGCAGCAAGGCCTGTAGGGTCTCCCTTATTTTGGGAAGAGGAGGGCAAAGGTGAGACTGAGTATTTAGGGGGCATATGCACACCATCTCTTCCTGTTGGGTGTGAAAACCTTGCTGTATTCCGTAAAGACCGAGGAAGTTAGTAGGACCTGACTTCAATGGGCTTTGGATGATGTCTGTAGTGCAATTAGGAAGCAACCGGCTGCTAGAACTGCTGTTTCAGAGCCAAGATGCAAGAAAGTGGGTGTCCGAACAAGAAAAAAACCCAACCTTTTTCATTGAACATACCATGGCAGGCTGCTGCGTCCATCTTCTCATGTTGCTTCCCTTGCAGCCACTGAGGAAAGCTGCTAGTACTATTAAAAAGACAAAAAAATAAAAAAAACCCCCTCCAACAACAATGACAAAACCAAAGAAATTTCACAGCATAAGAGAGTAAAATATGGATAGGCCCAAACATGAAACAAGGAGAGGAAAGGAAATGTGACGTGTGGAAAAAAGATCAATGAACTACACAGACAAAACTTTCAACTACTGCAAATTAAACGTGAAAGGAGAAAGATCAAAGGAGGATATAGGACCTATATTTCTGTGGAATTTGTTGCGATATTGAATCTATGTATGAAACGAGCCACAGGCCATCCTTCCGTATCAGTACCTTCAAGTGAGCAATGCGAGATTGTTTTCCCTCGCCTTAAACCCAACTTTACAGCTTGTTTTGGCAGCATAGCACAGTGTCTTGACTATTGGCTGTCAATGGCCTTAGATGGTAAGAAGGCACTATTATTAATGTTAGGCACTATTGCTAAAGCCACTGTTGACCTTCAGTGAACAGGTAGAATGAGATGCAGTTTCCAAATGGCTGATGCATTTTATATATGCTATCAAGTACCAGGCTGGAGCTGCAAGTCATTAAACAAATGCAGAACACCTGTCTGTGATGCTGCCACCCTTTGAATAGTCAACAGTTTTTATCAGTGAAATGAACAGATCCACTTGAAAGTCAGCCCTACAGATTGGAAAAGTTTTCACCTCAGTCAGAGTGGTAATTTGCACCAGTAATTTTACAATGGAAATGTTCCATCTAAAGCACAAACAACACTTTCCTACTGGAAACATTAGATCCTGATAGTCCCTGAATCCAGGAATTGGGCCTCTAAAAGCACATTGTTCATCCTGACATGGGCTACCAAACCACTTGCACTGACACTGCACCACCTGACCCAGAACTCATCCCTGGAGATGAGGAAGCCAAAGTGAAGCTGGCTCTAGAGGGATGCAGCGATGAGTGGTGCAGGCTCATATCTGAGGCATGTCGTCTCCGTTGGACATGCAGCTCTTCCGGGTAATTCAACCTTGTCAGCCATAGGAGAAACACCCTAAATTGGTAGAGGTAAAGCTATCTCCCAGAACAAAGTTATTTAAGCTGATAGAAGTAGTCTTCTGTCAGCATAATTAGATATCCACTGGGGGGGGTTTGCTGGCATGGCTGTCACGATGGGGAGAAGGAATATTTTTTTTCCCTCACTGTTTTCATTGATATTGAGCTGCTGGCAAATTTAACAGTGAAGACCACATTTGGGATAGCAAGATTATATTTTGCTTGAGAGCACCTCAAAAAGGAATGCCTCAGGCATAATATTGGGATTGATGCTGATTAGCTAGTCGAGACAAAAATTGTAATGAACCCTATGAGCTCCAATAGAGTGCATTTGCTGCTCATCCTTCACTAATAGTGTTCTGGCACAAGCCACCTATCCCCAATCCAATATGCTGGTCTATGCATAACTCCAGTAGTTAACCTTGACGGTCTGAAGAACACAGCTTTAAATTTGCTATCGTGTTTATTTCTATCCTTTGCTGTCGAAAAATATTAAATCTTCCCTCAGCCACTTGCTTTGCATGGTGAAAGACAGATGGTTGTGCTGGATCATTCCACAGCAGAGCAGATGTTGTAATCGAGGACCCAAGAATTCTGCCAAATTAATTAGACTCTTCCACTGATCTGGATAAAAGCAACAGTGCACTGGCATTTCAAAGGGGTCTTGGTTCTAATTTATACCACCCTGTCAGGTTCTCTCTTGTGAAATATAGGTATGATGGGCTGTTCTTCTAGACCATCATAACATGACTTTGAAATGTGATAGAAAGGTAGTAGGTGGATATCACGTCTTCAAGACCTCATTCTAAAATGTTTCTAGAAAAATAATCTTGAACTAATAGGGTAGAAAGACCGATGACATGTATGCTCCCACATCCAACATATTTTTGTATCCTGGGGAACAAAATTGCCTTGTGTCTAGTATTTTAGCTTAACTCTTTGCCACCTAAACTTTCCACTCACAAATCCATAAAATCCAAAATATGTATATTTTTGGCAGCATTTCACAATCTTATTCATAAGGCTCCTAAGTCGTGCTCAGGGTTTATATACCTTTTTTTGACTCACCAGAGCACTGTTTCAGAACGCAACTTCTTGATTCTTGATGTAGGTGAAACACACGTGTGAGGAACACAGCAAGTTTTTTAAAAGGTTTTGGATACTGACAGTAAGGTATGGACAAGTATCATGGTATTGCTGAGCTGCACACTATAAAACAGTATTCCTCTTTGTGGACCATATTCCTCTTTGGTGTAACACCAAAGCAAATTCTCTCTGCAAAACCTCAGTATCCTCAGGAAGATACCAACAGAGTTTGAAAAAAACACGGTTCTGAAAATATAACTCTTCAATAAGAATCTCCCTGAGAAAGAGTCCCTGTGATTTCTCTGATTAACTCCTTGTAATGTCAAAAAAGCATCTCTGCATATATATGTTTAAAAATGTAGCTATTACTGCAAATGGAAGGACTTCTGTTTCATGTACAAATGGACTTCCACGTCTTCTTCAAGCTATTGTTATTCCTTAAGTCTTAGACGCCAATTTTGATTACTATAGAAAAAATAGTATTGTCCAGTACCGTGCTAATGTTTAATGCTAGAGTCCAGAAATAATGTTGGTTATTCTATAAAACACTTTTTCATTACCATATTCTTCTAAAATACTAGAAAACAATAAGTAAAAACCCCATGGCTGATATCTTTAGTACCAGAGCACTGTTCTTTCTGTTTAGAAATGGAAACTAATGGACTATATCTTCAACTGGTACAAAGCTGTGCAGCTCCATTAATTTTAATAGAAAGGTGTCAATTTACACAAACTAAAATCTGACACCATGACTATTTGTCAAGCTGCATTAGGGTCTAAGTAAGTCTGTTATCACAGCAGCCAGTGCTTAGGTTGTTTCAGAAGCTGCGGCATCAAAGGCGTGTCTAGAAAACACAGAAACTAGTATTGCAAGGATTGATAAAATGCACAAAAATTACCAAGTTTTATGATGCTGTAGCTTATTGACTTTTTTCTATTTATTCAGTATTTATGTCCCAGCTGATTCTCTTGGGAAGGTACCAGTAGTAAGGTTATTTCTTAGGAAAGTATATTAGTTAGCAAAAAATATTCTTTCCCTTGAGTATGACAGAACTAAGCAGTTTCCTTGCTCCTCAGCTCTGAGCCAGCCTTTCCAGCTAGTGCCTGGAAGAGCCCCATCGTGCCACCTCCTTTGGGTCCTCTCCCAGTGCTTTGCCCATTCCTTCTTGGTGACCTCTCTGCTTCCTTGCATGTGCCTTCATCCATGCCATTCCTACCCCCTGCCTTTGGAGTCGGTGCTTGAGTAAGTTCCTGCCCTTCTCCCTGAGCCACTTTACGCTCAGCCCCCCATGGCTGCAGTACTGTTCTTCAGTTCAGACTTCACAAGGGAAAAAGTACTTAATTTCTTCTCAGTTCAGCCAGGAGGAAAGCTCTTGCTTCTATCAGCTTACATCTAAGCCCTGGTATAGCCCAGGGACCAAGGCACACTAGCTGTCCACTGCTAAAGCTCTCAGAATGACAGTGCTGGTTTATTTGAGCATGTGTTGTCCATGGCAGAGTCCATTCCTTGGCCCACGCTTCAGCCGTCTGTCTAAATGCACCGTGCTGCTCCTTTTATCCAATAACAAAGAGCAGGCTGTGCATTTGGAATTTGCCTCCAACCACAAGCTCTGGTTAAACTGGACTCTGAATCCACTGCTGCTTGGTACCCTCTCGACATACCAGTGAGCAGTTATGATTTGATGCTAGTGGTGCTAGTGATTATTCTCCTCTCCTCCCCCTGGTAAAAAACCCATGTTCCAGACACCAGCCAGGCTGCCCCTGACACATGCGCGAGGTCCTAGCGTCTTCTGTGTTAGTTCTTCCTAACAAAAGACACTTGCCGTTTCTTCAGCCTTGGGGAAGGTGTGCCTTCAAACCCACCTCCAACTTGAAGGCAGAGGGCCAGACCTGAGTCTTACAGAGGTGTATTTTTATCTTTTTTGAGAAAAGAGGTCTGAGTCTAGCTCCCGTGCTAGGTTATTCCTCAGCGGGATGAGATGAGCATGTAGTCCAACACAGGTTATGTCGGGATGAGATAACAATTTCCCAAATACTCATCATGTGTCTCAGCCATTAAAACAACCCTCTGGGCAGCTGATTGGTCTCCTTGATATTTTTGCAGTGCTAACTCTTCAGGGGGAAGCCTCCCATGAAAACACTTGGTTCAACAAAGTTAGGTGCACTGAGCTTTCTACTGTATAACAGAAGGTGGATTTTAGTGTTTCACGCAAACAAACCGAGCAGAAAACATAGCTGCTCAGACCTGCCTAGAGCTGAAAGGCTCTGAAACTAAAGTCTTCAGTACAGCAACATAGAGGGAAGGTTTTTTGGCCTAGGCCAGAAGCCGGTGGCAGGACAAGGTGATGCTGCTGAAGCCGTCACATCCCAGCACTTCAGACAAGTAGAAGGCATCCCCCTCACTAGTGAAAGGCAGCCGTTCAGTGTGGGCAACCATGAAGACAGTCACGGCAGACATTTTCTCTCATTGCCCACTGTGTTTTCAGTTAAACACACAGGCTAGGTGAACTGATCATACGTAAATCAATGTATTTTTTTCATGTATGGGCATGTGATGTCCTTTATTTTAACTCCTTACTTTGCTGTAAAATATATGAACAATGCCAGATAAGAGCAATAACACGTTTTCTTCCCTGACTTGGCTCTGTTATACAATTATTATATCTTCGGGGAAACTGGAAGCTTCCGGAGGCTTGTTAAAAATAGGAACTTGCTTTAAACATACATCCGAAAATATTAGCACAGAGCAAGGAGCTTTCTTTCTCCTATACTTTCAATTGTAACTAGCACATCCTTCCTGCTGTCATATTTTTGAACAATATATCACACCTTCGTCTTCATAAAGGAAAATCTGCACTTAAGCATCAGTGACTTACACTTTTAATCCATTATCAGAATAACATGGAACTGATAATGCCCTGGTGTCGCGGCATAATCCATCACTGGAGCATGTGCACTGTCGAAGTGTTTCTACAAGGTCCCTTAATAAGCGGAGAGGATATCTATCCTACAAAAGCAAATAAATTTCACATTTTTCAAGAAAACATGGGTTTTTACTCCCTGAAATTATATAAACTTCCAGGGAGAAGCAGAATTTATATTACATCACTACTTGTTTTATGAGGTAAATGAGCTCATTGAAAATGAGCTGTTCCAGAATCCAGATCTGGCAAGGTAAACATAAATATTTGAAGAATACATAATTAAAAACATAGTGGAAAACATCAGACGTTCATATAGTAAAAGATGTGAGAAGCTGCGTTCTCCGCCTATTTCTCTTACTTTATATATTGTCATCCTCATCTGAATGCCTGAAAACATAGATACTTTCAACCCAACCACAGTCTCATGCAGTGGGAGTTGTTAGTCCTATTTTATTCTTTTTCACTTTCTAGGCCAGAAGAAACTCTGGCAGGTGCTTTAAAAGAGATGCCCTAAAGACTGGAATGTGCTTAGTCTCACCATTCGTTCTGGATACATTTATAAAACTGGAAGAAATAGCCAAGTCCTTAATCCCAGTTTGGAGAGAAGCTCATTTCACTTCCCCTCTCACACTTCCCTGTTGCGGCATATCCATGCCAGTGGCTCGTGCAGGGACCCCCCAGCCTGCTCCCAGCAAGGTCACTGAGCACCAGAAACAGCCCAGCCGGCGCAGTACAGGGCTCCCTTCTGGCCAATTTGCTCTGCTCCAGTGTGCTGCTCCCGCCACCCAAACCGGTTCGGTCATCTCTGCACTATACTTTGCCCCGTATTGGTTTTTTTACACCTGACACATCTGTCTGCTCCCTCAGCTAGTGAGTCAACGCTGTTTTGCATTCTGCGCCTGGTTTTGCTTATGCTGGTTTTACGCAGCTGCGATTCAATTGACTTCAGTGGCATTACTCCTGAGGCTAACCAGGGATGGAGATAAAGGCGTCTTTACTTCAAGATGAATACAGATATGGATCCACAGCCTCCTAATAAGGAAGCTATGGAAATGTCATGAATTAAGCTGACTGTTCTCAAGCCATGTTTATAAATAATGCTGAAGTATCCTTAAGGAATGCTTGGTTCCTCAACTTCTTAAGGAGAAAGATGCACCCATAGAAGTGTGCTGCTTCCCTTGATAACTTCAATTAAACAGCATATCTAGCTGCTCCAAATTCCTATCACGGACAGGGGATTTTAAAACTGCTTAGCTGAGTCTACTACTGAGCTTCTAACATGCTTGGGATAAAGGATGCCCTCCAGTACAAAGGCTTCTGTCTGCACGTGGGGTTTTCTGAACTGGTGAAAGCCCTGTCTGTATTCCTGCTGTGTCCAAATCAGAGAGCACTAAGCTGTGTGGGAACAGGAGCTGCACAATCCTCCAGCACTGATGAGCAGATACTAAAGTCTTGTATGATAATGTCTTCCTGGGCATGGAGGCTTACTGGCTCCTGTACAGCAGGAGAAAAGGAAACAGATCCACCAGCCCAAGTCTGTGCCTGTCAGAGGGCTGCAGGAGGGTGCAACGAGCCAGGCATCCCTCTGTATGTCCCTGGTCCTGAGGGCTGTCAGGGTGGGTGGCCGCAGGCACGATGTGCCTCAGCATTGAGAGGTGACGTTGTGCTTCCACAATATGGCAACAGCGCTGGGTCCCTGGGGCTGAAATTTTTGTTTTGCTGAACATTGAACAGATGTGTTAGAATTTGTTCCTGCCTAGAGGAAATTCCCACTGGAGGTGAACAGAAGAGAGACCGTGGGAGGCAAAGGGCAGGACGGGGGTGAGGAGTGACTCTGTGGCACAGCCTGGTCGAGGACTCAGGGGACATGAACTGCTATCCCCATTCACTCAGCTTTATTCATGTGACTTTTCCAGACAGGTGATGTTGCATCACCAAACAGGCACCAGTGGTTTGCCTCTTCTTCCTCTAAATCACTGGATAGCTTTAGAAACATTCATTGCTTGCACCGTAACATGTATCACACTGCCAAAATAGTTACCTGCTGATTTAAAAGCAAAGAACACCTTTTATTATTCTGTTCTTCTGACAGCCAGAGCTAGGAACTGACACATTACTATTCTGCAAGAACTGAGGGAATTAGGAGAATATTTGCAATTTCAAAGAAGCTTCTTTCTCTCTCCCCTCACCCCACCCCCCGGCCTAATAAGTGCTTGCAATAATTACAAGTGTGTTTTATCACTTGTGCTATATTCTCTCAAAAGACCACAGAAATCATATATGCTCCTTGGCCACCTTTTTATTACAATATTTACTATTGTGTATGCACACACATGAGGGTATGGAGACTGGCTGGTCTATCAACAGCACAAGGGAAAGACTTGAGCTTCATCGCTGAGCTCCCAGCAAGCTGCTGGCTGGCACTTGGGAATTTATTTCTTCTCTCTGTAGTTTTTCTTTTTCTCCTCAAAGCTTCACCTAGACAGAGGAATTAATGATTATTTAATGATGAGTGTTTTTAAACCCAGTGGTTCATCATTTCATCTCCAGAGCAAAATCACGCCTTATATGAAGAACAACTGGAATAATGACCAATAGACTCAGTGAGCTCCAAATGATGGAGTTAAGCAACCTATTAACATCTTGTCTAAAGTGGAGTATTTTGCACGAATAGCACATGGCAGAAAAATTCAGCAAACTTTGGGCAATGGCTTCAGACAAGTGTGAAACTTGGGTGATGTGCGACCTAATTGAGGCCAGGTGTGGGACCTGGGAGCACCTCCCCAGAGCCTGTGTTGTGCCTCGGGGAATTCCACACCAGTGACAAACTCTTCCCCTTTTACCCCAAATGTCTAATTTCTCTAGATTGCGTACATAATCTTCCATAGCATCAGAAAAATATTCTTTGTGCCACTTGTCTGTTTTTCAGAAACTCTAAGGGGTTTTTTTTCAATCTTTTCTCCTATGAATGCTTTTTCAGATGGGGTCACCTTAAATTTAATTTAATTTTATCTAAGTGAATTTCTTCCTTTGGATCCATCTGTCTTGCACACTGCAGTACAGTGTACAGATAGCTAGACTAGTTTTGTGTCAGCTATGCCCACTAAAGCAGTTTAGCAACTGGAACAAACAATGCTGCACAAATCTACTCCATTGAAAGTCTGTGAGTATGAGTATGTCACACTGAAGTTTATTTCAGACACGATTTCTCCTGTCATCTCTTTCCCTGTGCATTTTGGTTTTGCTTTGTCAGATCTCATTAGCTGTTATTACAGGAATCATACTAATTTATGCTGAAATTTAGGCTCTTGTAGAGCCAGAACTTCCCATCACCACACACATTATACCACCAGCAATACTAAGAAAATTGCCTGCAAGCGTAACACCAAACAACAAAATTATTCTATTTGTAAAACTAGATTCAGATAGATAAGATAGATTCAGAGACATGTTAACATTGGGTGAATCCTCTTGTGTGGCAGCACAGTACATAAACCAGTCAATTTATTTTCCCTGGAAAAGCTCTCCTGAACCTACATTACTTGAGTTAGAGAGTGTTAGTAATGAACGTTCTCAATTTGAAGCTGAAATACCTTTGATCATACAACAAAATGAGATCCTCGAAGATGAAAGAACTCTCTGCTGCTAGATAACTGGCAGAGCCTGTGAAAATAATGATCACTTGCAGTTAGCTCCAGAAAAGGGACTCCAAGCTTGGAGTGAATGAATAATGATATCCATAAAATTCACACAAATGCCTCTAATGACCTCTGTGATTTCCAACGTGAAGTATCTTCGGAGAAGACAGTGACAGGTTGGCACAAAGGGTGGGTAGAAAGGACCCCCTGCAAGCTGTCCACTGTCTGTTTGACTTGGTGGGCACTTCAGCGTCAAGAGGACACAGGTGAGGAGGGGAGCAGGAAGCCAAAGCACCTGCCCCCAGGGGATGTAGGTCAATATGCTTACAGGTTTCACCTCCTCATTTATTGATAACCCATAAATGTGTGCTTTGCAGCAGTAATGAGGTAGCTAGGTCTTCAACTTGTGGATCTGCTAGCAGCACAGCCATCTGGCAAACGTCTCTGCCGCTCCGCTCGGCAAACCTGCCCTCCTGGTGTGCGACCACTCTCTTCCCCATCACACCCTCTTGGTGAGGGGGTCCTGTTAGTGAGGCAGGGACGCTGGCTAGGAAATGGGGTACTGATATAAACTAATATCGCCAGGAGCCGCTGCAGTGTACCAGAAGACCACTGCTGCCAAGCACACCATGCCCGAGGCAAGGCATGGCTCACCTTGCCTCTGCCACGGCACCCATGCCTGCTGCGTGCCGGGGGCAGTGAAGCCTGGAGCACGGGCTCTTGCACAGCAGCCCGTGGTGTGTGAAGCAGTGCTGCGAACTGGAAATTATTTACAATGAAGGCATCTTCCTGCTTTTAATGAGACATTCACAGTTTTCCTCTCCTTTCCTGTTATTTGAGTAGAAAAGTCCTCTCCGGACCTGTGAGAGCTGGATGCCACGCAGATGTTTGTGCCAACTGCAGGTTTTCATCACATCCTGATAGGAAGCATTTTGCTCAAGAACTCATCCATTCCTCTTGTTTATCCCTCCTCTGTCATCATAATCCTCTATTTATGATATTTTTGTTTCCCTCTGAGATGCCCGGCACAGAACATGGAGTTCATGAATACGGGCAAAAGGAGAGACTTTTGTAGCCAGATTTGTGACCTATCCTTTGAGGACTATAGCCTTTCTTTTGGTGGTGTTTTGGCAATCCCCAGGGTCCTGTGAGCTGTACATTTTCTCTAACATGCTTCAGGCTCCAACCCCAACTTTTGGCAGGGTTTGCAAGGAGGCCCTGTGATGGCAGCTTTGCTGGTATTTTTCGTAGTTGCAGCATTGGAAGAGTGTCCCCTGAGATAAATCAGAGGACTTTACAACACATTTACTGTCTCCAGCCCATCTACTGACAAATGAAATATAGTATGAACCTAATGCTAGCAATGCAGAAAAGTAATGGAAAAGTGCAGAAGACTTATAAATGCAAGGGCCTTCTTGTCCTGAAAACGTCCTTGTTGATCTGTAAGAAAGAGAGATAAACTGAAAGCTGCAGAGGAACCAAAAGTATAGGTGATTTCTGGATTTCCATTACACCTCCCACTATAACCCTGAAAACAACAGAAGCACTGCATGACCCTTTTCTGTTGGTCAGAGGGGATTGATTTCTCGTATTCCTCTTGCACTCCCTTCAATACCCTGTCTCTGCCATGGAAATGCATGAATCCACACACACTGGCTGAATATACCAATATATATCAATATAGCCTATATAAACACATATACCATGTGGTATACAATATGGAATACTCAGAATACTCAAAATCAGATACGCCTGGGGAGTGGCACAAGAGATTCCCTCCCAGGAGCTGGATCCTGATGCTGCTGAAGGCTCTGCCATCCCAGGAAGGCTCAGGTGGGAGACTCTGTACACCAGCTTGTATGTGCTGAAGGATTAATGGCCTAGTAGCAGTATTTCATGTGCTATCAATACAAGATGGTTTTGGCACTGACTTCCCTCTCACGTAACAATAGTTGATTTAGTAGTGGCAGCCCCTCTCCCATTAACACAGGCTATCATGCCAAATGAATCACAAGTCCCTGCATGAATATATTTATCATTCCTGGTCTTTAATAGTTAAAAATGGACAGGCATGTTTTGTATTCCACAGGCATGAAGCAGGTAGACATTGACTGAATGCAGCTGGGAATTCATCTCACCTAGTTCAAGGGAGATGTATTATTCATGTGTAGTCAATGAGAAGGATGAGTAGTCAAGCTTGAGAGTCCATTAAAAAAACAAACGCAGATCCGTGCAAGATAAATTGGTTGGAGCTACTTTGTGTTTTTCCAGACTGTGGCTACAAAGAGTGGCTCTGACTGAAGTCAAAACTCGTGATCCTTCTGAGGAGCCTTTGGGACTGGAAGGTTGGTGACAGTGGGAGACAGAGTCCTTGCACATAACAAAAACTGTAAGGAGAGTAAGGCATGACTGCCCATGGTTGCCTGAAGCCATTAAATTTAAATGAAGTGTAAATAAAGTTAAACCTAAAGGATTAAAGAAGGTCAAGAACTGTCAATTCAATATTGGCAACAGAGCAGATGCATTCAGGCAGCGTCAGGTTTTGAAGCTATCTGTGAGGATCGGGAGTCATAGAAAATCCACACCAGCGGCAATGACTGTTTTTCTTCTCTCTGGCTTTCAACTGAGATTCATTTTGCACAAGACTGAGCTTTCCTGGCATCTCTGACAAATGTCCACTGGCACAGAGATGCAAACATCGTCTTCTGGGTAACTCACTCTTCCAGGCCCTGGTGCAGGAGGCAGTGGCCGCTTGCCTCCTGGAAGGGGCTGTAGGTGGTCGGTGAGATGCCAGGTCAGGCCTGATGTCTCCCTGAAATCATAGAATCATAGAATCATATAACGTTAGGGGTTGGAAGGGACCTCTGGAGACCATCTAGTCCAACCCCTCTGCCAGAGCAGGTCCACCTACAGCAGGTTGCGCAGGATGGCGTCCAGGCAGGTGTTGAATGTCTCCAGAGTCGGAGACTCCACCACCTCCCTGGGCAGCCTGTTCCAGTGCTCTGCCACCCTCAAAGGAAAGAAGTTCCTCCTCATGTTCAGATGGAACTTCCTGTATTCAAATTTGTGCCCATTACCTCTTGTCCTATCACTGGGCACCACTGAAAAAAGACTGGTCCCATCCTCCTGACATCCTCCCTTTAAGTATTTGTAAGCATTGATGAGATCTCCTCTCAGCCTACTCTTCTCCAGACTGAAAGGACCCAACACCCTCAGCCTTTCCTCATAAGAAAGATGTTACAGTCCCCTAATCATCTTTGTAGCCCTTTGCCGTATCCATGAAACGTACCGTGAAATAGCACATGGTACTTTGCTGTACCATGAAATGTCCAGGGCTAAGACAGCATGAGGTTCCTTTTGCCTGGCTTCAGCTGCCTGAATGCCAGACACCCAGGGCTCATTTTGGGCACTCCTGAGCAGGTGTAAATGCTGTGGTTTGAGAATTGTGTGCCATCCAGGATGAGATTCAGCTGCTGATACAAATGTGTGCAATGCCACCTGAGGTGTTGTTGCATGTCCTGTCTGGCCTCTGGCTGCTGCTCCAGGAGATCACAGGCACCATGTAGGTACTGTGCCATATCTGCTAGCCTAGCAGAGCTGTCTCAGATGCCCTAGAGTGCCTGACTTAGATGCCTAGCTGTAGGTAGCTGATCCACTCCACTCTATCTACCCTGACTACTCTCGGATCCTTCCTCTGTGCCCTGCAGCAACTTCCAGGAGATACTTTATCTGATCCAAAGACAGAACGGGATGGGTGACATCTGTGAGGTGGGTGCCATGAACAGAGGCCGGAATGACCCATAAAGTATCACCTCCTCCAGCTGAAGGGCAAGTATCATCCAAGTTCACTCTCACGATACAGAAAGAAGACATATTTGCCAGGAGTTGCAGAGAAACATACAAGCCTTGAAAAACAGCCAAAGATAAAATGTCAGGAAATTTTTAAGCTTTTCTATATCGGTGATATCTATATCTATATCCAGATCAGAGCTGGATCTCACTGTGGGTTAACTCCTGTGATAACTTTTTGTGGAGGGAGTTTATTTTGAGACTAGCTCTGACAGATGGGTGCATATTGTCACCAGTCTTCTGTAATGCTTAAATTCAGATTAGCAGAGGGAAAAAAAAATCCCTCTCTGGTTTGTACAAAGACCTGAAATATGTTCATAATATTATGGCTTTCTGTATGTTCTTCTGTCAGCAGTTAATAGTTTTCCCTCTCTTCCTCTCCTTAGAAAACTACAAATCCTAAATAAATGCCTGGACCAGGAGTCACCCTGTGTCACAACAGCTGGCCCATATAGGAAACATAATTGGATTCACTCTACACTCCCTTGAGGAGGTAAGAAATTCAGAATATAATTAAACTGAATTAATCTGTTCGGTATTAACAGTACCAGATTTAGCTTTAGCTGAAATAGGTTGCTATGTCTCATCAGATAGACTCTAGGCTGTCTGAAATCAGCCACCTGTTGTGTTGAGTAAATGATAGACTCTGAAATCCCTACCAGGCTGGATGCTGTGCTTAGCATACTCTGATTAGGACACCCTTTGGGGATGGGGGACATGCTTTTCACAGGAGTCCCATGATGGCTGCAGGGTGAACACAAACGCCACATGTGCCATGTGCCAGATCATCGCTGCGGACCTCCAACCATTCTAGATGCAAACCCAACCCAGGTCCTCACTTACTGTTCCATTTATCCAGGCAGCTGGGCAAAGAAAAAAGCTTTAACACAACCATACTGTTGGCCACAAACAACACAGGGGCTTCATTCTCCAGCAGCAGGACCCTGAGGTGCCCTCACCACAGTGCCTTTCTATGCAGTATCTGTACCTCGCCAAACTGGATGGAGACCTGCAGCAGGCTGGTTGGGAACTGGGGCACATGATGTGTGTGAGAAGAGGCTGAGGGAAATGGGTTCATGTAGCCTGGAAAAGAGCAGGCTGAGGGAACTGGTCACAGTCTTCTACCTCTTGAAAGGGAAAGATGTTGGTGCACGGTCAAGAGGTAACTGTCACAGGTTGAGCAAGAGAAAACACCACTGGGGTAGAAGGAGAAAAGTGTTTACAATGGCTTAGCACTGGAACAGGTTACAAAGAAAGAGTTGTGTCTTCTCCATCCCTGATGATTTGCATACCTCACTTGGACAAGGCCCTGAGCAGCCTGACATAACTTTGAAGTTAGCCCTGCTTTAATCTGGCGGCTGGATTTGTTCACCTCAGGAGGTTCCTTCCAAAATTAATCTTTCCATAACGTTATGATTTATTTTTGCTCACCCACACATGTACTCACTGAAATCATTACATATATTTTAAATGATTGCACTGAGTGTTTGATGATTTAATGCATAGTGATGTCTTAAATACCCACTTACCTGTATAACCGCCCATATCCTCATCATGTGTTTGACATTCCCAGAGCTATACCAGTTTGCAAATGATCTCTGATCTTTCTGATAAGTTGCAATATTATATGTGGCCTCTGCAGAGCAGACTTGATCCAGCTGAATGACAGGCTTCTTGTCTGTCTCAGCCTGTCAGCATTAGCAGTATCCAGCGCTGCTCCATAATAATCAGCCCGGTTGAGCAGTGGCAGCAGACAGCCTCCCTGTTAATCATCACATATTTACTTTGTGATCAGCATGCACAGATGTAAAGCATGAACATGCAGCTGAAATGGGCTCTACCAGATGTTCTGTGGGTGACTGGGTGGGAACGTGTATCATGAGACCTGGCATTCACCTTCAGAGACACCTTTTGGTACCTGCAATACTCAAGTAGTGAAACACTTACGGAAGACTTACCATTCCATTTGACCTTGCTTGTTAGCTGAGATGATAGATTTTGGCATCTCCCTGCCCGTGAATAGTTTCTTGTCAAATATCTATTTACTTCATGTTTTGAGAGGTAGAGAGAGCAGAATGGGATGACAATTTCACACATCCTTTGTATGCTAATAATGAAATATCAAGAAGATTGTCTGCTGGCAGATACTAACAATTAAAAATCTGGAGTGAGATATTAGCAAGAAATACGAAAGAAATGTCTCAAAGAAAATGCCTGTGGCTATTTCTGAGGCAACTGTGTGGATCCAGGTAAAATGCTTGCTCAATAGGAAAAATACGCAGCTGAAATGTCTGTTCACCCACTTGAGAATGTGAAGCAAAAGACTCTTGAGAGTCATACAGTGATTTTCCAAAAGATTTTTTTTTTCTCAGTACATTTGTTAAGTATAAAATGCTTAGGTGAAACATATTAAAATTCCTAAAAAGAAAGAGGAAAGTAGTTGCCACAGCTTGCTTCTTTGCAAAATGGAGGAATATAATAACAGTTTTATTTTCTTTACTTTCCTGTAAAGTACAGCTATAGGACTCTAGTAATTAAAGGTGGCTGCAAAGAGGATGGAGGGTCTCTTTACACGGGGAGACACGTGGAGAAGAGGCAACAGGTACAAGTTGCACAGAGGGAGGTTTCACCTCAATATATGGAAGAAATTTCTTATAGTGAGAATAATCATCTGCAAGAACCTCCTCAGGGATGTGATAGAGTCCCCATCACAGGAGGTTTTCAAGATGCAATTGGACAGGGCGCTAGATAATTTCATCTAGGCTCCCTTTCCCATGAAAGCTTGGATCAGATCATCTTTCAAGGTCCCTTCCAGCCTGGGCTGCTCTATGATTTTACAATTCTACTAACTCAGAGGAAAGAAAGTCAGCAGCAGTATGTACCAACTGAGGCTAAGGATACTAAAATACACTCTTGATTTTGAAGCAAAGTCTAATAAAAAAGCACCATCTGACTTTCTTCTAGTGAGCAATATTCTATTTAACAAACACAAGATGTTTGATCCTCTCTGCTGACTGAATTTAGGAAAATAAAAAGATGAGGATCAGATGAGCAACTGTTGAGATAGAAATTGATAACAGCAGGACACTTGAGTATAGAACCTCATTTTGATGTAGGTGATGCATTTTCATTGCAATAAAAGCTGCTTAAATACATGTATTTCTATTTTCAGAAAGAAAGAACAGTCAATACAGAAAATTAATTCCAGCAAGGTAATTTACTTTCAGGGAATAATGGAATTATTGAATTTCTAATGAAGAGATGTAATTAATTCAAGAACTTTTCCTGGATATAAATCATGTTTTGTAGCGTACTGGTAGCATGATCACTAGTCCTCAACTTCAGACTCGACTTCACATGCCCAAATAGCATCTCTGCATTTATCTCCCTGACCCTTTGGAGGTTCAATTATTAGTTCTTGCTCAACATGGCTATAAAACCAACCTTGATCTTCTTCCTCCTACATCCTCCTTCACAATTCCTTTTCTCAGTGATTATACGAACAACAGATACTCCTGTTACCTGCTAACTTCTCCAAGTCAAATCTCACCCCAGGCTCTCACTCCCAGCTTTGTTTCATTGTCGTGGGCTCTTGTTGCAGGGCATATCCGAATCCAGCTGCTGCCGCCTATCCACATGGCTAACACTGCTCTCCTTTCTCAGCATCTGCAATATGTTCTACTTGTTCTTGCACCCCCAGCTTTGCTCTGTCTGTGTGCACACAACTGCTGTTGCAAAAATAATTTTATCCCATGTTTTGACCTTATTGGTCAACCATTTGTATCTGCCAGGGTGCAGAGGATTGAGGTGGAGCTGAGGCACTGGGCTGGGGGTTGGGACATGAGGATAGGCACGGAGTCGGGCTGCCAGGCTTAGTTGGGGTCTGCGTGAGGGCCAGAAACAAATTGCAGCTCCTGCACAGGGTGCCATGTCCCAGTTCCTACAGCTTTTTCTCAGCCATAGAGAAGAACAGTTTTGGCCACAAGTTCAAGATCCCTTCTGGCCTACCTCACTTCTGTATTATCCCTCACTGAGAATTAAGAAGCTGATTTCCATATCTGAGCTTTTATAATTGGGTTGTTGTTGTTATTATTTTTTTTTCCAACACTACTTTTTTCTTTTACCTACACAACTCTCCAGATGTGGGATGCTGTCTCTGTACCAAGCCACACTGTGTTCTCCTAGAAATCCCTCCTTAATTCTCTGTTGTGTCCTGAACGATACAGAAATGCTTGATGGATTTTTGACTACCAGTGTGCTAGCATCACTGTTGGATATGCTGACCAATATTGACTTATTTTATCTTAGTATTCCCCAGACTGCCTACATTTCTATATTACCACTTGTCCCATGTTACAAAGACCTTGGGCTATATCTAAGCTCTTTCCTATCTTTGTTTGTATAGCATTTATCACAGTAGAGTCTTCCTCTGTGATCAGCGTTCCTAAACACCTGGGCTATATAAATGATAATGCTTTATTGCAAATGCTGGCAAAACAGCTCTTTGAATGAACATCAGGCATGAAATATAGTCAAGTCATTCTCAGCAATCCAGCTCTGACCGTCAGCTTTCCCATTTCAAACAGGTAATACTCAGGTGTGGGTTATATGCTTGTGATTCTTCAATGCAATGTGACTGCGGAGATTTATGCACCTCTTAGTCGTACTTCTCTGTCAATCTGATGATCATGGAGCAGTAGCTGAAAACATTGATAGCACCTGGGAAGCCCAGCTGAGATTGGGTCAAGTGTCAAATAGATACAGTGACTGAAATCCTGATGTCTGCAAGTCAAAAAAAAAATTGAGTACTGTAAAGCCAAGAATTCACATACAGAAATTCAAGCCAGCAATGTCATGAAAAATTGCAGAAGAGAAGGGATGAATTAGCTAAAACTGTGACCGAAAAGAGGATTACATCAGCTGCCCTTTGGGAACCTAATTAGAAAAACTATATTTCCAAATACCGAGTGCCAAGGAATGCCTAGGAGCCATTTGGAGGCTGGAGGTTGGAGTAATGGAAGAAAATATGTTTAAAGGAATATGCTTTAAAGCATTCAAAGTGTTTAAAGGTTGAGTGAAACCAAAGTCTCACTTTCAAAATGCTCAGGACCTTGGATGCCTAACCTCCACAGATATCTTGGAGAGTTTGGAGCACAGGCAACTCTTGAAAATCTTGTTGGGTGCCTACTTAAAAACTTAGCCCTTTGCTAGACAGCCCTCACTGAAAATTGCTATTACAGCACTCTGGAAAAGTTCTCCCTAAATTGTTTTATAGCCTGAAAGAGGGGGAAAAAACAATACAGAAGATGACTCTCTGGGATTATTTTTCCCAGCCGTTCAGAGGTCAGCATCACTGGTTGCAAAAAGATGTATCAGAACTGCCAAAAGGTGAGCCCAGCACCTGCAGTGACCAGGACTGTATGTTTCTTGGGCATGGAAGATTAGCCTGGAAAACAGATACTGGTATTCCTGTACTTTAATGGGACAGAGGTGCATTCCTGGCTGCTTTAACCCACTGTATTAATTTGATGATAATTCAGTCTTGATGATAACACAGTCAGTAAGCTTTACTGTTCCTTGTGGCATAAAATATAAACACATGCTGCAGCAGAGCAGTGCAGTAATGAGAGATCTTTGCTGCTAAAGGTAATTTCATACTCTCCCATGTAAGGGAATTACTGTCTTGGGGCTTTCTGCTCATTTTATACTATTTAAATCTGATATTTATCACAGTATCTATTTTAAAATAAGACACTAAAAGGTTACATGTTTGATTAAGGAGGTGATGCAGATTTCAGGGGAAAATCAGATTTGAAGATATGGAGGATGCATTAACATTTAAGGCCTTCAGATACTGTGTTGCTGGCTATAAGGAATTCACTCATGGAAATGTCAGCAAAACACATCGTCTCACTCTGTTATTCATTGCTTGATATGAATTCAGTCCTGAATAAAGGCTAGCTAGAAAGTGAAAAAAGCCTGAAATCAACCCTCCCCATTTCAGATTAAGGCCCTGCAGACAAATCTTCAAGAGAAAGCAAGTGGTGAAACCCCTGCTAAAATGTAAAGTGGAAGTGGGCTGGCCCCCCAGCTCGCCGCTCTCCTTGCCAGCGGTTGCATGGGGCTCTGGCGCCTGCCCAGCCCCTGGGCCAGCAGCAGAGCCGCGGGCTCCTGGCCGTGGGGCAGGGGAGAGGGACAGCCTGAGAGCAACGGGCTGCTGCCAGGCGTGCACCACGGACAGGTGAAGGGTTTTCATGACGGACATCACTCTGGATGTCACTCAAGAGCTTCTAGCACTGAGTTAACTTGCTTGGTTATTAGTATTAAAAGGCTTTTACTGTTATCATTATTAAAATAGTTGTTTCTTGATACTGAATGTCAAATACGTGCCGCAGGCTCCTTCTTCCAGCTGTGTAGGAAGGCAAAGCCCTCCTTTGCCAGCTGTATAAGCCCACGGAGAGTGGTATTGACACCCTGAGAAACACAGATTTCTCTACACTAAACGCAGCGGCTACTAGTGGTGCAAAAGAAAAGGGAAATGACTGCATTTCTCCTGCCTGGGCCTTCTGAGGTCACCAAGTGCTGGTTTAACTGGCTGCTGTGCCAGCTCCTCATTTTCCTTCTCCAGCAGCCTCCGACTCCAGGCAGAGCTGAGGCAGAGAGCATCTGTGTCCACAGGTACAGACATAAACGCAGCCTGAGTACCAAGAAATCATTACTGGGATTCTGACTGCCTCAACTCCTTGCCCTTGCTGTGCCTGGGGAAGAAAATAAGGCAGAAAATCTGACAAGCATGTGTATGGGTTTGAACAGGAAAGCCAAAGGTATCCCTGCACTTGCTGGTGCTCTAATTTATCACCTTTTCACCGCACAGCAGCGGATGCGCTGGTAACCATTCACAGCTGGGCTACAGATGCAGCTGGTATGGGAGGCTTCCATCTACTCAGGCAAATCCCAGATATGATTTTATTCCACACACTCCCTTCACTACAAGACATACGTGTCTAAACTGTAACCACTTGGGCAGGCTTGGGCCTGAAGCATTGACCTGATAGAGACCTCAGCTGGACGTCCAATGACAGCTGGATATTTCTTTTTTATTTATACCTGCTTTTTATCTTGTTTGTTACCTGTTTTTTTGCTCGGCTGAATTATTTCCACATTCCATCCTCTAGAGAAACATCCACTGACTGCGGTGACATCTTGCTTAAAGGAAGGCGGTGCTGAGCAGAAATTACAGCTGCTGTGGGGAACCGTGTGTTACTGTGCCCAGTTGCTGATTGCAGCCAACAAGTTCTTTCAGGGCAGGCTTCTGTTCTTAGGCCAGTGGGAACCTGTGATTATCAGAGAAGCCGAGAGAGCTGGGTTTGTTCAGTCTTAATAAGAGAAGGGGAAGGACTGCGAGGAGATCTTATTGCTGTCTTCAACCGTCTAATGAGGGGTTATAGAGAAGGCTGGGCCAGGGTGGCGGAGGTGGGTGGTGGTGGGACAAGAGGCAGTGAGCACAAGTTGCAGCAAGGGAAATTCTGACTCAGAGGAAGAAGCATTTTGCACCACGAGGGTTGCCAGACAGTGAAACGGGTTGCCAGACAGTGAAACAGGTTGCCCAGATGGTTTGTCAGGATCTCCACCCACAGAGACTGTTAAAACTTGACTGGCCGAGCCCCTCAGAAAACTGATCTAAGTTTACCCCATAAGAGCAGAGCGTTGGCCAAAACAGTCTTCAGAGTCCCTCCCAACACAAATGATCCTGCGAATCTCTCCTTGCAATTTGCTGTGTGTTTATTCAGTCAGCGGTGATCAGTGCTGCTTTTTAAGGTACAAAAGATAAGATATCCTTCTGATAAAGATGTACGGGGACAGATACATCTTGGGTGAGTGTCCAAGATATTACTGAGGGAATTTTTATACAGGCAAAAGCTTTTTGAACTGGCATATATAATTTCTCGAGAAGTCCCTCAGCCACATAGTTGTCATAATCACCTCTGTCTTGCAAGAGCCTTTTGCAGTCAGCCGCTGCTGGGAGTTGTGAGAGCTTTTCCCGGGATATACCACTGCCAGGTATTTTCCAGCTTCCAGGTCTGAAGTTACTGTGCATGCATTGAGCCACTGCATGCCTCCCTGTGCACATCTCAGGGAAAATGTACAGTAATTGGGGGCTAAACCTTTCACTGAAGGTTAAACTAGACCGAGTAACCATGCATTGGCTTTGGGCATGGAAAGTGAACAAGCGTTATGGCAGCTCAGATGCGTATGTGTGACAAGCATGTGGTTTGTGAGTCTGAAGCCAATATTCATACCTCCGTACATCCTTCTGAGGTGTCTGATGTCTGTGCCAAGATTCTGTGGAAAGATTATTTTAAAACAAATTTCTTCTATATTCGGTATTTATATTGTATAACTTAGTAAGAATTTTAGAGCCCCAGAATTTTAAGGTAGACTTTTTAGGTGTTTTAACTTTGTTAGATAATTTCCATACCACTGTCATACTGCTACAGGTTGGAAGTTGTAGACATGGCAGGTTAAGTTGCTTGAAAAATCATTTTTGCTCTCACAGAGGTGAACCATTTGAAAGTGGCCAGCATATGCCATACAGGATAACTGGCTTCATCCTGTTCTTTAAAACAGATTTGAATCTTTTATTGGAAGGGTACTAAACAAAGTGAAATAAAGCAGAGTACCGGACATTTTCATACTTAATTCTAACATTAATCTCAACAATTTCCATTTACTTCTCTCCATTTATGTCTTCTTTTTTTTTGACAAAACATCCAAATATCAAACTGTAGGTACCTTGCTGTGATCTGACATCCCAAAGAAATCCCCAGTCAATGGACTGCTAGGACAACTGAACTAGAAATTATAATTTTTAATCTCTTCAGGCTAAGGATAAGACCAAACTGACCTTTTCAGAAATGTATTTAATCATTCCTATAGCACACATTTAAAGCCAAATTCCTCTACAGAATATATGATTAAATCTCTGTCTAAATTCAGGCTTCCTCTTTTTCAGGACAATTAACTCACCCTCTGGAGCTGCCTGTTTCTTTCTGTTTGGTATGGAGAAGGCTGGAGATGATCACCTTTCTGACTGAGGTGCCAAAACTAAGGGTGAATGGATCTACATGATGGTCCTCGTCACTGAAGACTTTGCCTCCATTTCTCGCATCACTTACCCACAGGGATAGCTGAGACTATGTGGCCAGGTGGAAGTGTCCCCAGGCACTCCTCTGGGAGGCCAGGGAGGGTCAGTGGAACTTCCCTGAAGGAAAGGAGTGCAAGGTTAAGGAAGTGACAACAGGGGTTTGGGGGGGGGAGGGGGGGCGGATCCTAGAAAACATTGCAGAGAGGGAGCAGTTCTGAAATGGTGGAGCTGAAATGGGGATTGGGGTGTCTGCCATGGCATGCCAAATATCACGCTGCAGCTCCATTTGTGCATGGTGGACATGGTTAAGCCTGAATATCTGGGTTGGACTGATCCAGTTCTGCACCTGAGAAAAGTACAGAGCATGTTTTCAGTGGCACATGATGCTCAGCTTCTAAATATGTGCGTGTAATAATGTGGAATTTCATGGGAACAGAATTGCCTCATGACCGAAAAACATGAGCTAACACCGCACCACAGAGTGCCAGTGTGAACTGTATGATACTTTAAAGGGTTACCTCTGGAATCAACAACTTATACAAATGGGATTACTATTACACAGAACCAGGTTTGTATTTTTTTATTTCTTTTTATTTCCTTCAGACAGTGGAAAAATCAGATGAGTTGACAACATCCACTAGATTGTGATGCATTATCCCCTCTTCTCTCTCCAAATCTTGGTGAAAAAAACCAAAACAGAGCATTGAGGCAGAAGGGTTTTCCCGTCAACCAAAGTCTTTTGTCTATAATGTGCTTTCCATGTTACAGATTTTATTTTCCTCTGTCCTGTTTGAAACAGTAGGAAAACAGGTAACTGATATCATGTGCCTTGGGAATGCCTTGGGAATGTGCCAAGTTAATGAATTCAGAGAACCTCATGATCTTATGTGTTTGAGTGTTTTTAATTAGAAGTCAAATGCTGCTAGGTTCTCCCAGACATCATTAGGAAATTCTTTGCTTCAGGATTTTGCATTTTACTTTGAAGAGATCATGAAAAGTAATCTTGAGACAGTGCATACCTTGCATTTTAGTAATGGGCTGAAGGTGAGGCTGAGCAAGAAGGTGGAAGATGTATATAGCGTAAGCTGCAGAGCTCATACACTCTAAGTCTCTAAAGGTTTATCATCAGCAGAAATAACTTTGCAAACCCAGGAGGGATGTTTGCAAATGAATACATCAACACTGTGTACCAGATAGTGCACTGGGTAATTTGAAAGTCACAACTGCTTTCTGAAATTCTGTGCATTCACAAGCTACACCTCATTAATATTTATATTGCAGTCTGATAAGACCTGCAAATATTTAGGGATTAATTAGGAAACATTTTAATTACGGAAATGTGTTTTTAAGTGCTATTTTGAGTTCACCTGGCATAGAATGGACAAAGGTTGATGTTTCTAATTATTCAGGCTGAATAAGCATGCTGATTCACAGCGCATTTCAGGAGAAGAGTGCAGTATAAACCTAGCTGATTGCTCGTGGATACCACAGCAGATGAATATCACTCAAAAATGACATCTGAAATCTTTTTAATCCTTAGAATTTGCATTTAATTGTTGCATCAATGTCCTGATATCAACTATGCCTGAGGAGCAGGCATAATCTAAAATTTTCTTTTGCATAGCATCAGCTAAGCAAGGAAGGTCCATAATGTGGTTTTGCAAGGTAAAGTCTACCCAAAGTACTGTTTCTAAGAAAAGCCTCAAATCCGCCAGTGCTGTTAAGAGCGAAAGGTCACTCTCAGCCCTGTCACAGTCAGCAGTGTAATGACCATTACCCACATTTGCTGTGTGTGGCAGTCCTCGTAATGCCTAAATTACTGGCATTGGCCTTCCTGTGGTAACAAATAAGAGCATCTGCAGGAAATGGGCTTATGGGGGGTGACTGAGAATGGGAATGACTTTGGCCTTTGATGTTATAGGAATCTGAAAGGAAGAAAATCCCTGTGAACGGGTTCTTATGTGTCTGATTCTACACCGTAGGAAGTGGATTTTCCTTTTACGTCTACACACTTCTCCCAAAATACTCGGGTCTGTAAGTCAGATCCATAAATATTCAAAAGTAGCGGATTCCTATTTCATTTTCTGATCCCTGGTTAAAGTAATGGAGATTAGGGTATAAATATATTCTCTTGATCTTGCTGGATCTTCTCAGATGTATTGAACGTGTTAGAAAGCACATTAGAAAAGAATGAACCTATTCCTTCCAGCTAATTTCCTTGGTAACAAGGTACCCAAAATTACATTGACTGGGTTCTATTAGAAAACTTACCGTATCCATTTTCTTCATTTTCAGTCACAACAGAAGGCCCGTAAAGAGTGGTAATATCTGCAATTTTCCAAAAAGGCTAAACCAGAAGCAATTAGAGACCTTGTAAGATGCCTACTAACTGCAAACCAGCATAATATTGTTGCATTACATCCTACGGCTCCTATTTGAAATGTGCTAGAACATCCACTGAGCTGAATAAGTTGAGCTTCAGAAAATAAATCTCACAGATTTCTGTATAGTATGAAATTTCCTGGCAAGAAATGAAGGTTAGATGCATGCCATGAAATACAATACTTCCACGGGAAGGAGGAGCTTTTTTAATGGAGTCCACCTCCCAGGGTAAGAAGCAGTGAAGATTGCTACTGATTCTTTTTCAAGGTAAAGGCAGCATAAAAGGATATGTAAATTGACATTAAGGAATAAGCAACTGTGATTTAATAATATTATAATTTAACGGAGATAACTGTGTCCCTAAAATGGTGGGTGAAATGACTGAAATGTTTGCATGGAGGACTTCCCAAGTACTCTGTTTGTAAAAGTCAAATGAAAAAGAGTAGTATCATAAATAATAGTTAGAACAAGCACACAAGAATGTGACAGAGTCAGCGGGCATTGTCTTATTAACACGAGGATGGCCCTGATAATATTATGAACCAGACAGTGGCCATCAGATAGAAGGTGTGGCAGGAGTGGTGTGTTGGAAACACCTTGTGTTGTCAGCGATGCTGCTGTCATTTTCATTCTTTCAGTGAGGTGCTCCTCTTTTAATAACTGGAGTCCTCACTCTGTGTTTGAAGATAAGAAAAGGAAGCTTCCAAAAAAGCAGTTTAATGAACGCTCATAGACTCAGGAAGTTCAGCCAATCATTTACTGAGCAGCGCTGTCTGCAACACAAGAGCAGAAAGTTTAAGCTATGGCTTAAACGTATCTGAGGCTCTCAGCATACACTGGAGTAAGAGATACAAATTTCCTTGTCTTATACAAGGTTGTGATCAGCCCCTTGATCTCCATTCTCCAAAACTGTGAAGGGAATGAACAGGCACAGACAGGAGACTTAAACCAGTATGTAGGCCAGGCTTATCCTACTCAGTACCCTGGAAGAGTAAATTTTGCAGCTTTTTATTATCGAGTCCTTAAACATGGTTTCATGAAGGTATGGAATCCCACGTAGAAGGTATGAGCATATTGCCTAACAAGTTTTTCTCAGGAAATCCAGACCACAACAAGATACACGAGGACAAAGAAATTCTTATCAGCCTCCTCCAAATTCCAGCCCAGGAACTGCAGCCTGACCTCCCTGTTACACAGGTAAGTGGAGAGGACGCCCACTCTTTCTCCAGAAGAATGTGCAACTAGATGTTTTCTCCCTTTCACAAAAGAAACAGGGATTCCCCTTCCTACTGAGCAGCGAGGTGGCAGGTTTTATTTAAAAATCCTTTCTCAGCAACACAAATGGCCCACAGCCCTGTGACTTGCCTACACCACAGCTGAGGTGTTACTGCTCACCCGCGAGACATTACCCTACAAATCAAATCCTGTCGTAAGCTTTGACACCATACTGCATATGTAGTAAGAAGCAGATAGCCATAAATGATTACCCAAGCTCTGTACATCCCACTGGCAAGCTACCTTTGGGAAAAGTGGTTTTACTAGAGATCTATATTAAAGATAGGGAACTATAAAGAAGACATACAGTTACTTCTTGTTCCATAAATCACTTCAATATAATTTAGAGATTGGCAAATGCGACATAGGTGTGTGTGCTAGAAAACTAGGAAACACTTAGTTTTTTGTGTTCTGCACCTTCACATTTTCTGGATCTGAAACCCTTGAAACAGCCATCATTTCACCATTAGGCTGAATCATTAACACGTAGAGAATACAAACCTCTCTCCCTTGAATACTGGACTCATGCTTTTGGTGTTTTGTTGCTTTTCCTTCATCTGGAATAATTTATTTGGGCATAGATGGGTGGTTTTTTGAGCATGTAAAAATACATTGACAAGAATGAACATTCTTACTGGAAAGCGTGTGTATTTTGCTTACATGTTGGCAATGATAAAGATGTGAAAGGAACATGTGACATAGAGAAAGAACTCATAAATAGCATACATTAATCCCTTGAAATGCTGAGGCTATATTTTAGAGGTCGTGTCACTCACCTTCACTGTGGCACAAAGCTGTTCATTAACCACTCCATTACACAACTGCAGTGCTAGTAAATTCTATTAATGCCAGTCTCTTAATTATTTATGTGACTTAAACTTTCATTCCCCCCCCTGAGACTCACAGGTGTCTCAAAAGTACTGTATATGTATTCAGCAGCCCTATTTAGAGCTTGCATGTTTAATGCATGGAATTGCCCATGCTCTGTCCCTTCTGTTTTATTAACAGGACATAAAGTGAGAGTAGTCAGAGTGCCCGTGTAGGAAAGGTGAGATCCGGGACCCAGCCTTGGCTAAGATAAATATTTAGTATGCAATAGTCACATTCAATAATCGTTTTTAATCGTTTAATCTTTAAAGGAGAGAGGGACTGTAAATCGGGTCTCCCATGTGAGTCAACCAGGAGCTGTAGGATCTTCACGTTCCTTCTCTCTGACCCATACAACAGCTAACCATTTCCACAGCAACAGATTTGCGTTATCAGAGCAAGTTTTGGACTAGTTCATCCCAAATGCCTGGCCACTTGGACTGGAGCTATACTGACAAACTGAACAGGGCCAAGGAGTCAATCTTCCAAGGACCTTTTCCATGGGCAATTTGGACATAGAACCCTTGTCTTTGGAAGGATTGGAGACCATAGCTGTCAGGAGCTGTGCTATGGCAGCTTTTGGACAATTTTATTCATTAATAAAGTCACAGCCATGGCACCCTGGGCTTGCTTATGGGTAAGGTGAGGTTCTGATGCTGTTTATTATCTTCTGGATATACAGCTGGATCCCTCACATCTTGGGTTAACGTTCTGACATCTTGTCTTCCAGCTGCGTTTTGTGAACAGGGGCTGTATAATGTGCAGATCCCTGTCGAGTTGCAAAGCCACACGTCCCCGCAGCTGGGCTCCAAGTCCTGGGGAGCCACATCCCTCTCTGCAACATTTCTTGCTTCATCCAGTTTTCTCATTTATTTTGTTATCCTCTAGCTAAGACAGATCCTACCGTAGGTTACCAGATATACCTGCGGTTTGCCTGTGAACTCTGGAGACCCAGTGCAGGGCTGGGGGCTTCCCAAGATACTGAGATGGGCAGTGCCAGGCGGTGCAGGGCTGAGCGCTACCACCTGCAAATGCTCTGGTAGACCAAGTGTAAAGGATTGCTGTGGACACACCGTATCAACATAAAAAAGCATGAAATATGTGTAGCCATGATGGAGCTGCTTCTTGGTTTCCTTATTATGAACAACACAGACGTGGCACAACAGAGTCGAGTCTGCACTTGGGCTGTGATACTAACATACAGCTTCTTTCTACTTCACTTCTTATTGCATAATCTGCTGTAAACCATTCTGCATGATGTCATGGTAATGCAAGACATTCTCATTTTGGTAGACCATCCCCTTGCAGGGACCGATTCTCTAGACTTTAAATAGAGCAGTTCTGGCCTATCAGCTAGGCAGATAACAAAGCACAGACCACAGGCAGAAGAACAAACCCTTATCTTATTTAAAAGTGAGGCAAAGAAATAGTCTCACAGCTGCATGCTGAAAGCTTGACTGGCACTTAAAGCTATGAGTTCACTGGTACAATGTTAAGGTGGCTGGATAGAGTCTCTGACATCTCATTATCTCAACATAATGTCGCATTACTCTAGTGCACAATCTGTTGTTGCTAAGATAACTCATCGTGATGTGAGCTGCTTTTTTTTTTTTTTTTTTTTTTTTTTTAATAATGCTGCACTCGCAGATGCTGCTGGTACATTAAAACACCACAGGGTCACAAAGCCTGCTCATACAAACAAACATAATCTAAACATAAATCAAGCACTCTCAAAATTGGTACAAAATGATCTGATGGTAGCTGGTGTCACTACATTTGCAGCCTTTTGGACAGCTAACCAGGTAATGCTATATAACAGGATGACTATATGTGTCATCAAGGGGAAAAATTGACTTATTCTGATTAGCACTGCAGTAGAAAAACAGAAAGCAGAACCAGAAGCAGCAGCAGTCTTCTGGTGTATACTCAATGCTGTTCTAACTCTGTCTTAAAACTCTTCTTATAGAAGTTTCCTATTTGTAGTGGGAAATTAGGAATTATAGTGTATTTCTAATTATGATTTGTGATTAAAAATGTCAAATATTAAAGAAATCAGGGTGTTTCTGAACTCTTATTTTTTTTTTAGCCGTTCGATTGGGAAGTTTTTCTAATACATAGTATTGATTAATGTTGTTTGTCTATCTGATGATTAATTCCTGAAATCAATTTGGAGCTAACTTACTGCAAATTGGTTTTGAAAGTAGATCAAAGAAGGATTTCAGAATTACTTTCTTCTGTTTTCTGTCATGCTTGTCCAGTAATCTGAATAAAGAGGATTTCAAAGGACGATGGTGATTTAAAGTGGATCATTGGTAAGATACTGTACAATGTTCACATCTAATAGACAGAAATATGTTGATCCTGCATCTCACTTGGACTCTGAGAAAAAGATCTGTTTTCATCACAGATTCTACAGGCAACCACAAGATAGAGACCACATTTCACAGTAAGACAGTGTGATGCATCTAATTTGTAGGATTTTTTTTGCTCCTGAAGGGTGGGAGTTAAAAAAAGTACTGATAATTGCGATTAAAGATGCAGTAGGTACTACTAATGACATTACACAACCTGAGAAGAGTAGGGGTTTTCCAGACAAAAGTGCATTTAGAATAATGCACTGGCTGTAATTATACAAATCCTTTTCCTAACGCAGTGCTCCTGCTGGCATTGTAACTTCATTATGCATGGAGGCACTTAATGAATGTACCTATTGCGCACAGTAAACATCACTTTGATGCTGAGCCCCACAGAACTGGTTTGAAAATCTACCTCTCTGTGGCTTGAGTGATCTTGAAAGAATGTCGGGGTTCACACCCTGGTTTGCTTAAAAGAAGGCCCGCTGTCAATCTAAACTTTGAGGCATGGGCTGTTGCAAGCCAGGAGTGCGGTGGAGGGTGATAAACCTGTGTTTGCATTTCAGATGACACTTTTATATAAAAGGAACACCTATAAATAGTTTATGGAGGGTTAATTAATGTTACCAGCATGTTACAGACATAAATAGATAGATACATGCACCCCAAAGAAGGCAGTAGGTGGGGATGAGCTATTGTTTTCGACAGCCTGTTCACCTGACGGACTTACTCCAGCTGGCTACAGCAATTTATTAAAATGTCTATTAATAACGTAGATAGATGTAAGCTAAATTTATCTACTCCGGGTGACTACAACATTCCCTACAGAGGTTTGGGTATATGTTTGGATCACCTCAGCATGAGTTAGGAGTAAAAGTAAAAGTTTCCCGACAGGGGTGCCAAGGATGCTGCTGCAAAAGCAGAGGGCAATTGGAAGTGTCTTACTGGAGAAAGAGGCTGGAAGAGCTCAGCTGTATGAACACAAACGTCTTTCAGTGCCCTTATCTGCAGCAAGGCTGTGGAGGAGCACTGGCTCCTGATCTCTGGACTGGTGAAGGGTTTTAGCTAATTCATGGGAAATTCATGGAGCTGTGACTGGAAGGACTTCAGACATGGTCTTCCTCTCTCTGACCCAGGTGGTCTCCAGGGTGGTACAATAGGAGAGAGGGAGTGTGCACTCACCCCAAAAAATAGTTTCTGCCTTCCTCCTCCTCTGTAGATTGGAGATATGGATGTGAACAGCCTGAGGGTGAGGACTAAACAGAATCCAGTTTTTCTGGTGTATGCAGGGACGCACTACCTTCCAGGCCATTTCTAAAAGGCAAGTGCTGCTCTTTTGGAGAAGAGCAAACTCTTACGCGGTTTTCATTTGCTTTGGGAGACATTTATAGTCAGGGCTTGCAGTCTTCATCTGTGTACCTCCGCACTGGAGAAGACTGGTGCTCCAAAGTATTTTCAGCCACATCTTAAAGCCGAGCACCATGCAGCCTTCCCTGCCCACTGGGCTGCTCTGGATCTCCATCCTGCAGTGCCCGCTGCACCAGGTCAGCAGTAGTGCTGCTTGACATGAAATCACCTCTCCAGATTAAACTCAGTTGGCTTGGTCTCAAGGTGTATTTCTTTCCTATGTCTTACAGGGTAGGCCTGCTAGCTACAGGGCAAGTGGAGATGAGCATGTGTGTATGGATGGGGTAGAGAGGGAAGGGGAATGCGGACAGAGGAAAACAGGCTGTGCTAGCCCAGATCAACGTTACCCTCCCAGAACACAGCAGCTCCTGGTTTTTTGGCTTTTCAGCAAAGCTGAGGTGAACATGTTCAGAAACCTTTTTTCTCACAGGGAGTAACTGGAAAAGTATACTTTTAAAGGAATAAGACAATTTTACTCTTTCACAGCAGCTTTTTCTGCATATTGCTAAAAGTGGTCCTGTGATGTCTGCCTACATAATTAACCTCTTGCCCACTTCAGTTTTCCTTTTGTAAGCCTGCATCTGCTGCTGATACACATGGGTAGGATTAATCCCATTAAAAATGTTATGCTAATTAGAATTTGCTATTGACCTTTCATTTTCACATGGACTTTGGCTTGCAGGAATCCTTTTCACTTATTTCATTATAATTCTTCTGCTTGGTGATGGCTGCACTGTTCCTTTCAACAAACTGGCCGAAAAGTTGTCTCTCCTTTCTGTGGGATACCCTTGGGTTTCCTGCTCTAAGGGGGGCTCCGATCAATCTTTCATTCTTTTCTGAGAATTACAGGAAGAATAGAGAGAAGATTTTGCTGAGTCTGTGTTTTCTGTGTGCTACTCTGTTAGAGACAAATGTAAAGTGAACAAATCCCAATCACAAACACCCCTGGCATCATTCCACTCCTTGACCTGTCTTGTCTGTGTCTTCCACCCTTCTTTAATCACTGGGGCATTTCTATGGCTTATGTGAATGGACTTCATCCTGGAAAAACCTTAAAGCTCCATCTACAGTACATGTTTGGATTTACAATGGAAATTTACAGTAGGAATTGCAGAAAAAGGCCCACTGGAAGCAGAAAAATGCACAGGCTGGGGGGAATAAAAAAGTATTTTTTATTACTATTTCTTTGTTTCTAAAATAAAATGATGTGCCAATATTTCAAAAGGAGAATCAGCAGCACTCAGAACACTGTAACAAACCCCACACTGTGTCAAAGCACAACAAAAAAAAATGGCAGACACTATTCAGAGAAGCGAGTAAGTTACTGTGGAATTATCTTTGTAAAGTGTAAAAGTAGTCCACAAAGCAAGAGTGACTGCTGCTTAAAAAAAGCAGCAGGAATTTTTGTCTGTCTTATTATACTATATTCGCCAGGCTCTATAGTAGTTTGTTTTTATTACACATTTTCTGTGTGTGGGAGTTTATACACGTGAAGAGCTTATAGCCTTTGACCAGACTTGACTGAGTGATGAAAGATACCTTGCTAGTACAAGTGAAAAAATGAATTGTCACAGGGAAAGTCTGGTTTTGGGGGGAAACAGGGAAGGAGGGAAGTATATTTTGGGGAAAAAAAGTCAATTAACCAAAATTCAAGATATAGTTGCTAGGAGCCAGATCTTGATTTCATCATCAACAATGTGAGTTAATGAGTTTCAATAAGAAATCCAAGTGACATTAAAGAGTCACTGCAGATTTTTATACCCCTGCTACTGAGATCACAAACTGACCACTCGTTAAAATCTTTAGAAATGGCAGAGGCCTCAGTTCTCTTCACAATGACAGTAAGTGTCCTGCCCAGCTGCACTGTGCTAATTAAAAAGGGAGAACATTGTGATAAAATTTTCAAACAAGCTGTGTCAAGTTGATCACAGACAACACAGAGTTTGTTCTCTAGCAAAGGAATGCCTATTTAGTTTTGCCAGTGTATGCAATCATTCTGTGAGTACAACAACTTCCTTGTCTTCAAAGGACAATAAATACCTTGCACTCATTTGATGGTAGGCAAAACATGGCAAACTTTAATTACTTTGTGTTTATTTAAAAACTAACCACCCCTCAGACACCTCAAAGGTTTCTCTGGGCAGACTGACTACTTGACAATAGAGCCAGAAGAGTCAGTGCAGAGGAAACAACGATATAGAAAACCTTATACTTTAGAGGGCACAGTCAATTTTTCAAGATTCCCTCTGTACTTAAAATTTTGCTATGAAATCTCTTGCAGGTAACAAACCATTCTGCATCGCTATTCTAATTCTTGCTCCTATCTCATTTTTAATGGCCAACAAAACAACTTGGCTATCTTCTCTGTATTACTGGTGTGAGCCTTAAGAAATTTCAGAATTATTAAAGCTCACATCAGCATAAACATACAGAACTCAACTCCTAACATCTGAAAATTTATGGCAAGTAATTCAGCTGGTGTCAACTGTTATTACTTAACATAACTGATGAATTCAGGAATATGTCCACATACATGATTTCCATAAATATTTGGATTGTCAGACCTTGCATTTCCTTATTTACTAGTATTAATATTTTGTATCAAATAAATTTATTAGTTGTTCATTCTTTTATTGTATTTCTCAGTAATGTACATCTCAGTGTGTATCATGGAAAACATGGTTGTGAACTTCACTCCCAATAGAAGAAGTGGTTTAAGGTGTCTCCCATTTTGATTCCAAGGAGTTAAATTAGAGGATCTGAATAAAATTTGCGTAGGTGCCAAGATGCCTTAGGAATTTACTCCTTACTTAAAAAAATGTTATTTGGACCTTTGGGATGTGTCCTGTGACATTCATGTAGGCACTTTGAAAACTTTACTTTAGGTTATTCTGACTAAGATTCTACTGACAGGCTTGTGTGGTATTTGCAGTCTAGTGAAAAAGGCTTGTAGGACAGGATTGAAAATACTGAAAGGCCAAACAAAAACAAAAGTCAGGCTTGCACCGTCTCTGTGAAACAAGACCGCTATTTCCTGGCCAGCTGAAACGTGGAGTGCGGAGTATTCAGAAAGTGGAAAATTAAAAAAAGAAAGCTTTTCATGGGTGAAATTTTCTGTCACAAAATGGTCTGTGCGGTTAAATAGCAGGAGATTCACTGTGTTAGCCCAGCAGCACCACCTTGTGTATGTGTGCTCACTTTACTCTATGTATTACCTGCGAAGACCTAGCGATGTTTGCAGGTGTTCGTGTATGTAACGCTGTAGCAGCATATTATATCTTTCATATGAAAGATATAATGAAAAATGAAGCATATGTCATTCCTAGAGGAACTGATGTACTTCTAATAGCCAGTAACCTCTACATGCACACAGTATTGATATGTGCATTTTTCATACCATCTCCAAGAGTGTGTTAATGATAGGCTACTCTGGGGCTCAGAAAAGCTTTTCACAGGAGTAGTATAAACATCTCTGAAGAGTTCTGTGACATACTTACAATGAAAGTCAAAACTACCTGGACTGGTGCAAAGCATTTGACACTGTCCTGGTCTCTAAATTGGAGAGACATGCATTTGACAGAAGGACCGCTCAGTGGGTAAGGAATTGCACTCAAAGAGTTGTGATCAGCAGCTTGATGTCAAAGTGGAGACCAGTGATGAGCGGTGTTCCTCAGAGGTCAGTACTGGGACCAGCGCTGTTTAACATCTTTGTCGGCAACACAGACAGTGGGTTTGAGTGCATCCTCAGCAAGTTTGCTGACAGCACCAAGCTGTGTGGTGCTGTTGACATGCTGAAGGGAAGAGATGCCATCCAGAGAGACCTGGACAGGCTTGAGAGGTGGGCCTGTGCAAAACTCATGAAGTTCACCAAGGTCAAGGGCAAGGTCCTGCACGTGGGTTGGGGCAATCCCATGCACAAATACAGGCTGGGTGGAGAATGGATTGAGAACAGCCCTGCTGAGAAGGGCTTGGGCGTGCTGCTTGAAGAGAAGCTCAACATGAGCTGGCAATGTGCGCTCATAGCCCAGAAAGCCAACCACATCATCAAAAGAAGTGTGGCCAGCAGGCCGAGGGAGGTGATTCTGCCCCTCTATTCCACTTTGGTGAGAGCCCACCTGGAGTACTGGCTCCAGCTCTGGAGCGCTCAGCACAGGAAAGACATGGACCTGTCTGTCGGAGCAGGTCCAGAGGAGGGCCACAAAAATGGTCAGAGGGACGAAACATGTCTCCTATGAGGACAGGCTGAGAGGGTTGGGGTTGTTCAGCCTGGAGAAGAGAAGGCTCCGAGGAGACCTTATAGCAGCCTTACAGTACAAAAAGGGGACTACAGGAAAGATGGGGAGGGACTCTATTAGGGAGTGTAGTGATAGGATGAGGGGTAACAGTTTTAAACTGGAGGAGGGAAGATTTAGATATTAGGAAGACATTCTTTTCTGTGAGGATGGTGAGGCACTGGAAGAGGTTTCCCAGAGAAGTCGCGGATGCTCCATCCCTGGAAGTGTTCAAGGCGAGGCTGGATGAGGGTTTGAGCAACCTGGTCTAGTGAGAGGTGTCCCTGGCCGTGGTTAGGGGGAACTAGATGATCTTTATGGTCCCTTCCAACTCTAACTGTTCTATGATTCTATGAAACTACTTTTGTTGAGAGTCTGTAGTCATCACAACGTAAGTTTGATCAATAAATAATTCATGAACCACTGTAGGAAACTTGCTCCAAACTTCAGTAAGACTGGAGAAATTTACCCCATGAGGACAGAACTGAGTGTCAATGCATGTTAGAAGGTGTTTCTAGATGAACACTTAAAACTTTATCTAACTACTGTGCTCCTTTTCTTTTTCCATTTTCAGTATTCTTCTAGCCCAGTTTGCACTCTCTACCTTTAGAGATGGATTAAAGATGCCAAGTGGACATAACTTAAAGCTCTGTGAAAAGCGTGTTTTCAGTATTAAGCAATTTGAAAATAGAAGGGCCTGAAAGGGACAAGACTTAAAAATGTGATGAGAGCTTGCACACATTCAAACTGAGAAACATCTTTTTCCTATTTCTGCAACATGAAATATCTCTGGTTAATATGTGTCCAGTTGCTCATTATTAAGGAGTTTCTCCCCTCAAGGGGATTCCAGGGTCAGGATTTTGACTTGACAGGGACATCCCTGAGTCAGCTGCCAAAAGGCAAGAGATGGAACGTATTCCTGAGCATTGCATCTCTTATTGCCTGCATCTGGGTAAATTCTTAACAGTCTCTAGCCTGTGGGGTTTATAACTTAGTCTGCAAAAATCCCCTACTTGCTTTGAAGAACAGTAGGGTAATAACAAAGATGCTTAATGTAAGTAGTCTAAAATATTTTGGCAAATGTAAATAAATACTTTGTAAATGTTGCACCACTTCACTTTGGCACCCAGAATTAGTTCCTGAATGTGCCCTGCATGTGTGCCGTTATTGTTTGGGGTAGATAAAACTCTGGGAAAAAACTGAATTGAGTTAAACTGAAACTGAATTCAGAATCAGCATCAGAAGTTTAAAAGGCATAAAAGCAAGCCCTGCTGCTTATAGATCTTCTCAGAAGGAAAATTATTTTTGTTGATGTAACTACAAGAAACCATATTTAAAAATGCTTTCTTAAAGTAAGCACTTAGCTAGTTAGAGGCAGATTTTCTACCATGATGTAGTTCTCTACAAATTAGGGTAGCACACTTCTGGTTCCTTCACACTTATGCATTCTGAGTATTCTGCCAAATTTTCAATAGCACACAGTGCTGTCTGCTGCTATACCAGTATTTGCTGTTGGGTAATACGCTTTCTTCTTCAAATTCAGACTAGAAACAGATAATGCCTTCCTGCATGTCTGTTTCATTCAAACACTCTACATAAGCAAAACTCTGCATATTTCTGTGGGATTTCACAAGACATCTCTAGGGCTCACAGCTCTCAAGGCAATTAAGTCACACAAAAGCTGGTTTGTGGCAGTAAATTCCATTCCCGCTTTGCACATGTGGAAGTGGAGGTCTTGGGGAAACCTTTCTAGCATCCAGAGCAGAAGGCAGGTTGTGCGGCTCCCAGCACTACCACACCCCAGCAATAATTCTTTGTGATTGCTGTGTTAAGAAAGTTCATTTTGTTTTGAGCCAAAGGTCTCTACTGTTCCACCAAACATCTACAACCTGTATTCAAGTACTTTATGGAGTGCTAATTGTTAAACCTGTGCTGACCATGAGGCTGGCAAATGGCTGTGCTCTCATCCCTGCTGCAGCTGCACCGCAGATGAATGCATCTGAGTTAGCTTAATCTAGCTGCCTGGAGTGGTGGTAGCCAGGAAGCTGAAGTGATTTGGCAAACACTAAGTACCTCCTGAGCAAACCCTTGGGCAGTTAGACCATGCCAGGGTCTACACAGCCACACTGATGGCTTTAGGTGACGGTATCTAGCTAATTATTAGCTCTGGTTGTACCCCTCGTAGTCACAGAGCTGACTGCTGTGCAGACATACCTTAGCCAACATAGTTTAGCGTTTGCACATTGAAACTGGCAGTTTTCTACAGACTCTTCTGTCAGCAAACTCAAGGCAATCGGCTCTTCCAAGCCAGTCCATGTCATTCCTGTTGTCGAATAAACTGAATAGTGTTATCACTGCAAGGAAAATTCACCTCTTGCTGTTAAGGCAAGTGATGAAATTAAATCTACATTAGTCACTGGAGAAGTGGACAGTTGTGTCTGAAGTGAAATACTAGTAATTTCTAGTGAGAGGCAGGTGTTTACCATGAATTTACAAAAGATGTCTCCTTTCATGTTAATATAGCTTGCCTTTCTTCTTTCCTGATCTGCACTCTTGGCTAGAGCTGAAAATGGGCAGTTGTCAGTGACAGATTTAAATTACTATCTTTCTGTATTGACATTAAAGACTTTTGACATGCTAGATTAAATCATCAGTGCTGTTATTCTGATCAAAAATAAAGGCAATATCAAGAAAGTCTGTGCATCTTTGTTTCTGCATTATCATTCAAGGTCCAGCTCACACTGTTTACTCATGCCCGTTTAAACATTGAAAATCACACCCCTCTTTAAGCTGAAGGCATATCTGCTTGCTTACAGTCTGCACCATGCTTTATAGGAGAAAACTGAGTATGTATATAATTAAAAGTTACTCGGAGTCAGCTAGGGAAGATAAAAGAGCCCTCTCAAGGGTGTGGGAGGCAGGTATGCTTTGACTATCGCTGTGCATAGCAAGAAGCCTGTCTAGCGAGTGCTGCTTCATTGCTTGTGTTGGCTTCCTGCATTGCCTTGGCTGTCAGAGTGCTAACCGCTACCTCGCTGCTTGGGTTGGCCTCAACAAGCTTTCGGATTAAAAGGACTCTGACCAGTCTTATATCCCAGGGTGCACAAGGAAACTCAGAAGCACCCACTCCTGTAAGATTTTCTAGCTATATTTCAGGGTTTACTTGATGGTTTTAAAGCAGAGAACTTATAATGCTGTTACAAGTGTTGAGGGTTGGCTTTTAGGAGTCAAGGAGTCTATAAATGACATGTTCCTGAACCCTTATAACTCCATAGTAGTTGTGGTCCTCTTGAGCAAAATGGGTTTGTGACCCCTATTTCATTGATCTTCTTTCAGGCAGCATTGCTAGATACAGAAAACCATTTCATTCTGCAAAAAATGTAACTGCAGGTAAATTTTGAAACTATTTGCAAAAGTATGACGGTCAGGAAGGTAGTAGTTTGTGTTCACAGTGTTCGCATAGTAGATAGTACTGTAGTAGTTTGTTATATGACAAATTAACTAACTTGGTGGATGAGAGGAGAGTAGTAGATGTTGTTTATCTTGACTTCATTGAGGCTTTCAACACTATTTGCCATAATATCCTCATATTCAAACTAATAAAGTACAGGCTAGATACATGGACAGTGAGGTGGACTGAAAACTGCTGGGCTTGGAGGTTTGTGATCAACAACATAAAGTCCAACCAGAGACCACTCACTATTGGCTCCTCCCAGGGAACCAATATTGGGGCCAATACTGTTTAACATCTTTAATGACCTGGATGAAGGGACAGAGCGCATCTCAAAAAGTTTGCAGGTGATACAACATTGGGAGGAGTGGTCTTTGCACCAGATGGGTATGTTGTCATTCAAAGGGACCTTGACAGGCTGGAGAACTGGCCAGCGAGGAATCTCATGAAGTTTAACAAAGAAAAATGCAAGGAATACCCCGGGTACCAGTACATGCTGGGGGCTGACCAGCTGCAGTGCAGCTTTCCAGAAAAAGGCTCTAGGGTCCCGGTGGAGATCAGATTGACCATGAGCCAGCAGCGCGCCTGTGCAAGAATTTTACTGTAGACAGTTACACACCCCAGGAATCTTCCTGGTCTCTACTTAATTTACCAGAAGACAGGTACTCTGTTATGCCAAACTCACTTTGTCTAGTGAAATATGTCTTACGGTGCTCATGGTTAATCATTTGCTTGAAGCGTCCTCTATTAAAACTGGTTTAGGGAAGAGGAAATAATAATCTAATCTAATATAAAGTCATAGTTTTCTAAAAGCAAAAACAAATGCACAGCTGCAGTTTTACAAAGGGGCTTTTCTCCCTCACTGGTAATATGTCTTCTTTGGATTAATTTCATCTGGTTTTTTGTGCATATGGGAAAAGACTGAGTTCATTCCACAACATCCCTTTTTATATGAAACAGTGTAAGACATGTATAGGCCATGTCTTAATTTTTTCCATTTACAAAGTTTCTGTTCCTTCTCCTCAACACAGTCTTCTATGGTAAATTAGAAATCAGCATCCCGTGTTCTTTCAGGAAAAAAAAAAAAAATAAAAAAACTCATACCGGGTGCTTTCTTATGGAAGTGCAATAAAGCTAGAAATACACTCTCTCAGTGACCTTGACGAGTAGCTCTGAGTGCTGCTTATATGGATGGGTATAAGCAGCTACACACCCACTTAACATTTGCACCAAGGCAGGCCTGAGTTGAATAAATTCTAACAGTGAGAGAGTACAGTCTTGGAGGCTTAGCTGTGAATGGCTTTGTTTCTGCAGACTGTGCAATTCAACTGTATTAGTCATACAAAGTGGTAGATAGAGGAAGGGGAAGCCAGGAGGAAGAATGGGAACAGAGAGGAGCTGCCATCAGGACACTTTATCTGTCCACAGTCCTTTGTTTTTCTCTGAACTGAGGCCAGGAACAAAACCCAAGATACTGAGGATGAAATTAGTAGTCCTCATGGCCAATTGCATGCCACAAGGCACAGACTCAGTATCCCTTTGGTAGAGCAATGTAAAAGGCCAGACTGAAGAGGGGGTCCATAGATGATCAATCCTCTCTGTGTAACTCAGCCTCCTTGGTCAAACAGTAGGAGTGTTGCTAAAAGAGGGTGACAAAGAAACTTAGGAGCTATAAGACACAGTGGGTAGAAGAATTTGGTTTGGACTTTAGGACAACTAAATGTTTGTGATGAGCATTGCATCTAAGCTCCCATTTTAGTCAGCTGAGAACTATTTATGAATATAGCTGTGTAGAGCTGATTGGGCAGTAGCCGATTTCTGCCTGAGCTCCTGCTGCCTCTCCAGAAGAACATGAGTCTCCCTTACTGTCATACCTACTTGTCTGTGATACCCTAGAACATCTCTGCTGCCACTGGATATCTATGACTGGGCAGCTGTATTTCTTTCTGGGTGCAGACAGTGACAGGAGTCGAGACATTCGGCTGAGCCGGTGCAGGTGTCCTGGGTGTGTTGTGCTGATCGACGGGACTAGAGGGGTGAACCAGCTGCTCCCAAGCAAAATCTTGTGCCACGTGAGATGTCGTCAGGTGTCTGAGACACCTGCACAGGCTGGCAGATTTGTCACAGGACCTATGGAAGATCCATGCTTCCCGAGAAGGGCAGCTGTAGCTCAGCTGGGATGCTCTACGGTATCTCATACACATCTGTGGACAACTGGATCCCACTCCCAGTATTAGTCTCAGACAGAGAGTGCTATTCACAAGCACACAGTTGGTTGCACAATGAAAATTATCTTTCTTTTTCTCTACTGTAATCCTTCTTCAGCTAGTTGTGTCTCTACAGGTAATATTTGCCTGAACATGTGTCATCCTTCAGGGCACCTGCAAAATCTTTGCTTTGGCTCTTCTCTTATGTCAGTGGGTTACAGGTAGCTTTTTCTATTCCCCACCAGCTGGCTGGAGATTCTCTAGGAAAGAGAAGAGGGAACACAGAGCAGAGCAAAGTTGTGTACTTATGGCATAAATTGCTATGAATTGCCAGATGAAAAAACATGCACTTTGCAACTGTGGAAAGGCCTGGTGTTTGCTCACAAATACTTCATGACTGAGCACGTGGATGATGAGTGTCACTGTGCTGCCAGCCACTCAAATGAAAACTGGGACTTAGGGTAGAAAGAAAAGGAAACAAAAAAAGAATTATAAAAGGGTTGCCCCCCAAGTGAGGTAGGTGGGGGAGCATGGATGCAGAGCCTTGCTCTGAGGGGGCAGCCTCCCCTGCCACACTCTAGTTCAATCAAGTCGTGCTCATCAATATGTTGGAGATCTGTACATGTTTGCTTCTTTTTTTGTCACTTGCACACATTTGGACAAGGCGCATGCAAGTGAGGTTCTGCTCTGTGGAGTAGGCAGTAAATGAACATCTCAGAGCCCAAACCACTAATGTAAAAATGAGTGAGCTCATGTCTAACCTCTTCCCTTGTAGCTGTCTCCATTTCATCTGCAATGTAAGATCTGCTACCTCTTGTTTTCACTTCCAGGCTCTCCTGTCTTAACCTAATGAAAGAAAGCAACAGGTGCCTTTTAGACTACTCAAGTAGTATCTAAAGCTGCATTTTAAAGAAAAAGTCTCTAAATTTTGGTCAAAACTGCTATAATGATGATATTTTAATCTAGAAAATTGCCATCTGTTGTAATTTACTCTGTGCTTTGACACTGTACTTTTTAGCTGTGAAACAGTTTACATTGCCAAATGCAAAATGTTGTTAAATACTTATCCTTTTCTTGGATTCTTTTTTTAACTAAATCTTGCTTTTAATTTAGATTCATTTTGCATTGACTTTTCAAAGTGGAAGGTGATTGGAGACCAGTTTTAGTAATACAGTTATAATTTATTCTGGATGCTGTTATTGCCTCTCCATGTCAGAAACTTGCTTTCCAGAAAATATTTCAGGACTTTACATCTGCTGTGCAGATGGATGACATGTTTCATGCTTGTGCAAGAGTTATTGACACCCATAAGACTCCACGCAGTGCAGGAGATGTGCCCTCCCAAATACATCACTGCTTGGGAGACCAGTAACAACCACAAGTCATTCTGTTTGGCATGAGAAGAGTAAGACTTGTTTGTTTCTTCATTTTTGCAATTCACCTCATGTTTTCTATTATTTCAAACCTTTCACATAAGCTGTACTCAAATCCTCAGAAAAAAACCACCTCATTCACAACTCAAATGAAGGGATTTTTCTCTGAGGACTGCTCAATTTATGGTAGAACTGAGGAAAAGAATGTATTGATATTTAACCTCTGGAGCCACCCAGTTTATTGTTGACCTTATCTCTTGCAGATTTGTGCTGTGCAAAACCCTACTGGCTACTTTTGTTCTTTGTTGGCATAAAAAAATGCTGCAGAGGTTTTTCACTTCCCTGTCATTTGTCATCTCCCGCCTCCTTTCCACACCTTGAAATCCATCCTTTCCCTATCTGTCCAAACCAGTAAAATGCCTATTCATCTCCTTTCTCAAGGGCACTAGATTTTCATATCAGCCTTTTCCTGCCTTCTTCTTGACTGGGACAAAAAAAGAATAGCTTAATTTAATGTAAAAAAATGAAATTTCAGCATTCATTTCATTCCACATTTGAATGAATAAAAGATGTAGATCTGAAAAAAAAACCCCAAAAAGTAGCATGTTAGGCAGGCAGTAGCACTGCTAGCAGCATACCTCCCTTTTCAGAAAAAGCCTGTACCTGCTTGACAGCATTAGATACTCATTCTATAATAAAAGAATTGTTGGCTTGCTGGAAACTCTGTCTGGAGTTTGGGTATTTCTATGTGACTACAATTCTTTGCCTTCTATTATGGTTTTTTTTTTTGGTTTTTTTTGAACTGGATAGAGGAAACCTAAGGAGACTAGTCTTTGTGCCTTCAGTTAAATAGGATGAATACAGGCATTTGATGAATATAGAGATCGCTTTTGGGGTATATACAGTAGAGTATCTAAGAAGGAACATTCGTCTGTGACAATTTCAAAACATTTTACACTACTGAAATGCAAGATGATCTTTCTAACCTCCCATTACATGCTTTTCTATCCACACCCACAAGCATATTCTATTCCACACATGTCTAAATCACACTCCTTTGTATAGATTTGTGATTTATATGTGATGTAATCTTTCCTTTCAATCTGAATTCTCAAAACAGTTAAGTGCCTTATATTGGAAGCTCAAACTTGCTTTTAGTATACTGATCTGTACAAACACTTCTGTTAACAGAAGATGAGCTAGTGATTTAGATTAATTTTCACATTCGTCAGGTATATTTTGTAAAGTTCTCTCTTCGGGAATTCTCTGCAAATGCATCTGGTTTTCCTAAGAAATATTATAACAACTACTTGGATGACCATAAAAAACGCCTTTGAATGGAGCTGAAACCACAGTGACATAAACCCTGGCTGTAAGTAATTAATTGTAAAATAACATGACAAGTGCCCTATCCAAGACTGCTTGCCAGCAAGTGCTTAGACAAGGGAGACAGATATCTATTTTTTTCCTGGTACTGCAAATCAGTGGTTCCATCACTCAAGACCAGAGTACACTTTTTATTTTCACACAAAATTAGAGTTAAAATGCTATAATGACATTGTTGAAAAGAATCCTGCTGACTTCCATGGACTTTAGGTCAAGACCCTTGCCCTCAGACCAACATGGCATTTCAAGGAGACTTTTCACATGTTCAGATACATATTGTACTTGAAAGGATTTATTAGGTTTAGATTTCCAAAGGCTATTCTATAACTCATACTTATTTATGTTACGTTACTGCCTCAGAACTCTTGTGAAGAAACAGGTTTTGACTGATGAAGAAACTCGATGTATGTGTAACAAAAAGTTCTCACTGAATTGAAACCAAAGGCTAAGAACATATCCCACTAAATAACCCCATTGACTGACTGAATTCTTCACTCTGTAACATTTTCTTCTGCTCAAGCATCTAAAAGGTCTTGTTTCAGTCTGTGTGTAAGTGAAGGCTATCTAGGATTTGGGAGCAGTAGATAGCATCCATAACCCTGTGGTAATTCTTCCATATGGTCATGTACCATAGAGTAAACTCACTAAAACTGGTGTTTCTCCACGTTGTGAAAGTGGTAGATTTCATTGAACATCAACGAAAGAAAGTTTAAAATTTACTTATTTACACTGATAATCTGCAAAAAGTAGCAAAACAGAATAGATCATAAACCTTAACTCTCCTTGTAAATTGATCAGCCATAGGTACAGGTAACTTGAGCTTGGTTTCATTTTTTTCAGTAGTTCAGTGGCATCAGATGACACAGAAAACAGGGGCAGAGAACAAACATCTTTGCACTGGTCAAGAAGTAAAATCACTTAGGTAGCAGAGACTTGCTTCACTTCGGTTTTCAGTTGTTAAGCTCAAAAATGAGGAGCTCAGCCTTGTATTCTATTCAGCCGTGACCTGGAAAGCTGAAATCACCCCAAATCTGTAAGCATGTAAACCTATGTAAGGTGCGATACATTGTTTAGTGCATCCATGGGGTGCTTGGTAGTATATTGCATATGACATGATAGCACATGTTTAGATCACTGCTGCTGTTGCCATCTTGTCTATAAGGTAGCAGCTTCCTAAATCACCTCCCACTGATGGTTTTACACGTGTTTGTGCAAGTCAGTCAGTCCTGGGGCAAAACCAAAATGGTGAGACTCCACAAAAGGATATTCTTCAGCCAAGAAATGAGGATATTCACTCTTACTTTGATATACAAGAGTTCCTTTCCAACTTCTTGTTCAGGGGCTTGACCATGCGCTGTCACCAATCTGTCTGACTTTGCTAAGCCATCAATGAGGCTTTTATCAACCTATTCTATTCATCATTACTCCACTCTCCTTTCCCAGGGGTTTCCAAGCATTTTATATTCAATTGCTATTAGATCAGAGAATGTAAATTGCCTTCACACTTCTTTTCTTCCTCAGGTGTCCTACGCACTAATCCCACACTTCAACAAACATGTTTTTTTGAAGAAGTATCAGGGCACAGAGAGCTTCCTCTAACAGAAAGCTAGACTACAGGAAGACATGGAAGGCTTGACTGCAATGAGGTCTGTGCTCCTGAGAGACATTGCACTGGATGTACAATCGTATACACTAACAATTTGTCCTTGGCCCAATAAAATAAAATGCAATAGCTTTGGTTGAACGAGTTGGGAGATACATCATGCTTAGACCATGATGTATCCTAATACTCAAGGCATGTGAGAAATGAGTTTAAATCCCCTCTAGCAGAAGAGGAATTCTACCCATATTGCTCAGAAATATGCTGCATTCTGAAACAAAATCTAGAAGTAATGTGACTGTATTGTTACTTTGTGGATGAGATTCAGTTGTCTCCATGTAAGGTTCTGATGCCATATCAAATGCCCAGGGTGATTCTACATGCTTCCCAGGTGGTGCACCAGAGAGGTCCAGGTCTCCCAGAGATCGTTTCTCAAATTTGGTCCCATGTGGATGTCTCAGATACCACTGGATATACAAAATGCTACTGGAGCCTGTGCTGAGGCAGTTGAAGAATATCCTCTTGTCCTCTGAGATGGGACTGTTGCAGTTGTCTAATAATATGAGAGTTTTCAGGTTATAAATATGAATGGACCTAGGTTCTTCTTCAGGATGAGGAAGGAAACAGCCTTGTCCTAAACCTTGGCATCAGTTTTGGTAAGTTCCACTTGTAAGTACTTGACTTGGAGATGAGAGTTCCATCGGGTGACAGGCTACACAAACAGAAACATAGGTGCTGTGCAGTCTTTTGATGTATAAATTAAAGCAAGCTTGAATGCAACTCAAAACAATCCCCAGGAGTGGCAGGTAAGATATTATTCTTATCGATGACTATAAATTTTAGCCTGTTGCACTCATTTAAGGGCAAATGATGCCTGGCTATACATACATCACATGCCCAGGGAAGCACAAAAAAAATGCACATCAGGGAGCTGTTATTAATGGGAAGGTTAAATTTAAGGTACACGCTTATTCCTTCCAATGAAAAATGCTTTTTTCCAGGCCCTGGTTGCTTTTACTTTCTTATGTCAAATTTTAAGGACAGTGGGCTTAATTCTGAGCACAGTAAAGCAGGTGTAAAGGAGGAATAATTTCACTGGGTTGAATTTTCTTTCACTTACACATCAAAGCCAACATTTCTTCTGAAGGTCTTGCTGTCAGCTTCACATTCAATCGGACATGTGTAGCCTTCAAAATGTAGAGGAGTTGAACAAGGCTTTTAAGCAAATCCAGGAATTAGTGAAAGGGTCATTAGACTGTATCTATATTCAGAATTTTTTTTTTTTAATGAAGATTAATTGTAAATTGCAAAAATTAATACAAGATGTTCACAGGCTTCTCTAGTCACAACATAATGAGTCATACACCAGCAACTCACTTGGTCTGTCTAAGTTAACTGCCCTTCATTACTGTGGCACTGTTATTACATATCATTGTAACAAGACATCCAGATTGGCACCAGTGTTTGCTACAGATAAGAATTTCAGCTGATCAGTTAGAGATGCTTCAAAGAGCATAATTGCTTCCCTGAGGTTACTTTAATCTCCACATCTTTGTGTGTATATGAAATAACTCTCTTCTTGCTTCTACTGTGTGAAATTTGTAAGTCATTTCAGGCTTTATATGTACACTTTACATGTAAATGGCACTGGATTTAAATGTGTCTGAAATTCCATAGCATTAAATGGAAGCATGTTCTCAGTTAATTAGTCCTTTAGATGAATTCTCAGTTTCTTCACCATTATTTGCAGGATAAACTAGCCCTTTGAGAAGTGGATGGGGAGAGGCATGGGCAGTGGCTCAGTACTGCCTGATTTCCTTTATGAAGGGAATGACACTGCAGTTGTGTCAGGCTGACAGCATCTAAGTGGCAACCAGATGGGGGAGGATATAAAAGCAACGTGAATTTCGCAGCTCCTGTTGGGGAGCAGCAACACAGACTAAGACGACTCAAAAGGGGCCGGTTCAAATTTTTCCAGCAGAAAAAATGGACGTTGCTGCCTCAGGGTTGCGGTATAAATGAACTGTTTGATTTTGCGCCAGTGACAACACCATGAACCTGAGCTGTATGGGGACCATTTGAACCTTTGAGATGAACGTCCATGGCTGAGCTCTGCTCTTCTTTGCCCTTGTCCCTTCAGCTTGCATGGAGTGTAGGTACAGAGCCCCAGTAGCAGAAGTAAGACACCCAGCTGCAGAGGACAGCGGAGAGGGAAGCAAACCAGGCTCCTGCTTTCCCCTTTCTTAGAACTGAGGGATGGCAAAAGTTGCAAAGCCACTATCCGTCATATTTGAGAAGTCATGGCAATCTGTTGAAGTTCCCGCTGACTGGAAAAGGGGAAACATAACCCCCATTTTTAAAAAGGGTAAAAAAGAAGACCAAGGGAAGTCAAGGCCAGTCAGTCTCACCTCTATGCCCAGCAAGGTCATGGACCAGATCCTCCTGAAAAATATGTTAAGGCACACAGAAAATAAGGAGGTGATTGGTGATAGCCAACATGGCTTCATGAAGGGCAAATTGTGCCTGAAATTTGATGGCCTTCTATGATGGTGTTACAACACTGGTGAATAAGGGATAGCAACACATATCATCTGCCTGGACATGTGCAAAGCATTTGATGCTGTCGCACACAACATCCTTGTTTCTAAATTNTTTTGCGCCAGTGACAACACCATGAACCTGAGCTGTATGGGGACCATTTGAACCTTTGAGATGAACGTCCATGGCTGAGCTCTGCTCTTCTTTGCCCTTGTCCCTTCAGCTTGCATGGAGTGTAGGTACAGAGCCCCAGTAGCAGAAGTAAGACACCCAGCTGCAGAGGACAGCGGAGAGGGAAGCAAACCAGGCTCCTGCTTTCCCCTTTCTTAGAACTGAGGGATGGCAAAAGTTGCAAAGCCACTATCCGTCATATTTGAGAAGTCATGGCAATCTGTTGAAGTTCCCGCTGACTGGAAAAGGGGAAACATAACCCCCATTTTTAAAAAGGGTAAAAAAGAAGACCAAGGGAAGTCAAGGCCAGTCAGTCTCACCTCTATGCCCAGCAAGGTCATGGACCAGATCCTCCTGAAAAATATGTTAAGGCACACAGAAAATAAGGAGGTGATTGGTGATAGCCAACATGGCTTCATGAAGGGCAAATTGTGCCTGAAATTTGATGGCCTTCTATGATGGTGTTACAACACTGGTGAATAAGGGATAGCAACACATATCATCTGCCTGGACATGTGCAAAGCATTTGATGCTGTCGCACACAACATCCTTGTTTCTAAATTGGAGAGACACAGATTTGACCGATGGACCACTCAGTGGACAAGGAACTGGCTGGAAAGTTGCACTTAAAGGGTTGCAGTCAATGGCCTGACGTCAAAGTGGAGACCAGTGAAAAGTGGCGTTCCTTGGGGATTGGTACTGGGATATCTTTGTTGGTGACATGGATGTTGGGATTGAGTGCACCCTCAGCAAGTTTGCTGACAGCACCAAGCTGTGAGGTACGACTGACATGCTGAAGGGAAGGCATGCCATGCAGGGGGACCTGGACAGGCTTGAGAGGTGGGCCTGTGCAAAATTCATGAAATTCACCAAGGCCAAGTGCAGGGTCCTGCACGTGGGTTGGGGCAATACCATGCACAAATACAGGCTGGGCAGAGAATGGATTGAGAGCAGCCCTGAGGAGAGGGACTTGGGGATGTTGGTGGATGAAAAGCTCAACATGAGATGGCAACGTGCACTTACAGCCCAGAAAGCCAACCGTTTCCGGGGCTGCATCCAAAGAAGCATGGCCAGCAGGCCAAGGGAGGTGATTCGCCCCCTCTACACCGCTCTGGTGTGACCACACCTGGAATACTATGTCCAGCTTCAGAGTCCTCAACACAAGAAGGATGTGGACCTGTTGGAGCAGGACTAGAAGATGAACAGAGGGTTAGAGCACCTCTGCTATGAAGACAGGCTGAGAGAGTTGGGGTTGTTCAGCTTTCAGAAAAGAAGGCTCTGGGGACACCTTATAGCAGCTTTAGTATAGCAGCTTTAGCAGCTATAGTACCTGAAGGGGCCTACAAGAAAGACAGAGATGTACTTTTTACAAGGCTATGTAGTGACAGGACAAAGGGTAATGGCTTCAAACTGGAAGAGGGTAAATTTAGATTAGATATTAGGAAGAAATTTTTCACTCTAGTGTGGTGAGACACTGGAACAGGTTGCCCAGAGAAGTTGTGAAGGCCCCGTTCTCGGAAGTGTTCAAGGCCAGGTTGGATGGGACTTTGAGCAACCAGGTCTTGTGAGACGTGTTCTTGCTCATGCCAGGAGAGTCATGCCCTCCATCAAGGGAACTCGATGAGCTTTAAGATCCCTTCCAACCTAAGCCATTCTATGATTCTGTGACTGCCATGGTGCCCATGCAGCCTCTCCCTCCACACTGGGAGTAGAAGGGTGTGTGGGTGAGCAGCTGGGAGCACAGCACAGGGTCACACTGCATATTAGCAATGACAACACACTGGCTTCATCCCAGCACACCGACTGTCTCTCAGGGGATAGTACAGGGAGTCTGCTCTGCCTGTGCTGGGGAGCAGGGACTGCCTGGGCATAGAGGCACACTGAGTTCTAAGACATTCAGAAGTGTCTCATTCTCACTTACTTAACTTTCTTGCTGCAGTCAGGCCTGGGTGTGAATGTGGAGGGAAGAAAGAAAAACCCAGTGAAGGAGGGGAAAGATTTTGGCATTGAGAAAGCAAGCTACATGGATGTTGGAACTCACCATGAACTGAAATACTGAGCCCAGGAAAGGGAGATGGAAGACTGCAGTCCTATTAATTGATACTAAAACCTACTCAAATAAGAAACACTTTGAAAAACGTGAGATATTGAGATTTTATTTGTCGTGAGGTGAAGGAAGGATGATGAAGCTCTGAAAGTATGCCACAGCTTGCTTGGTACTAGTGACACACTCAGTTAAACACTAAAATACAATTGCTTCACTGAGATGTCTTGGTGTAGTATGTCCTACACATACTAGTCTTCCTCTATTGCACAATGGAGAAGTGAGAAGCATACACTGTTTTTAAGGCTGTTGTTTTGTTGAAATTGTAGCCTTACAGAAAGGTCCAAAAATAAGTGCAGAGAAATTTACTTTCCCTGTGTGTAATGGGTCACTATGGTAACTTGTTACTGGCTTACTGCAGTAGTCCTCTGTTGTGGGAAAGCTAACAAGCTCACATTTGTTTGTAGTTATCGATAGAAAAAAATATTATTGAGACCAAGTCTGCTTAACTTTTTACAAGTTTTTACGAACGCAAAGCCTATTAATTTGTGCATCTCCAGCTCTTCAGGTACAGAAAACTGCAAAAACCGGATTTACTACTTTATCTGTCATACAGGTTTAGTAGGTGTGTGACTGTGCCTCAGCGTTGCACTTGACTGCATACAGCAACTGTGTGCTGCTGCACTGCATGAACGTGGGTTTAAGAAAAACAGAAGAAATTTTAGGGAACCGTTTGAAAAATCTTTCCTTGGACAGATAGTAAGGTGAATATTTAGAAACATGAAAACTATAACAATGGAACTAATTTTGTATCAAGTCTCAAACTAATAACTCAGGTTTGGGACTTTGCTCTGCTGGATGCTTTTTCTGTAACTGGAGAGTTTAATGCAACATACATGCATATATGTTAACAGCTTAGATTTTCAAGTAGTTTTCTGCCATTTTCCCGTGAGGCATTTTGCTTGAAGGGATAATCTCAGTATGGCATCATGTGACAGACGAGATGATAAACAGCTTTTGCATGAAGTTGATTTTTGATTGCCTTTTTTCCATGTATCTAAAATGAAAGCAATTTGACCAGGAAGCATAAATCTGCTAATTGCCTCTCAATATGTCATCTGTTTTCTCAGAGCAAAACAAATATGTTTATTTTTAGTGAGAAATGTGAATGTAGGCCCATAATAGTGATAGCAAGCCTGGCATGGGTTTAGGTAAAGTCCTGGTTCTCTTATGAACATCCTAAACTTCAGGCTATGGTCAGTCTTCTGTTGGGTCTGAGTACACAAAATTATCTTTTAAAATTAGTACAGATATGGCAGAGGAATTGAGAGATAGCTTGAAACCGGGCTTTCAAACTTCCGTTCAATTTGGGATACGGCAAAGTCCTGTCCATGCAGTAGAGCACCACATTCATGTTAGTTTAAGTGGGCCTGTCTGCACAGCACAGCACCACACACAGGTGGTACCTCAGCTCCCAGACACGCTACAGCAAGAGAACTTCTGTGGTCCCTATCTCATGGGTGTATACAGCTTCTAGCTGCAGAGCTGCCTCATTTAGTGCTACCTTGGGCATGCCTCACAGTGGTCTTGGTGTGTCCAGCCCTGTCCATCTGAGTGAGGACTCAAGCTCAGCCTCTGGGATCTTCCTACCGGAAGCTGCACCTAACCTTCCATACAGCAAAGAAGTTTCAATTCCTAAATCTTCCAGGAAAAAACAAACAAACAACAAAAAACCCTCAGTTCTCTGTCAGCTAGCTCAGTATCTGTTCTGATTAGTAGAGAAACTGTCCTTGTTTGCGCTGAGGCTTAATTCCCTCTCCATACTTGTTTCCATCTATTCAGTGCTCTCCTTTCCATAGTTAGCCCTCGATGCCCATGCAGTTTCACTGTTCAATTGTCTTTAGGGTCCTTACACGCATCTGCATAAGTATCTCAAGGGCATTCACTTCCAACAGAGACTAGTGGAGTCATTTGTCTGCTACATTACACAGCAATAAATGCTGGAAAACCCAATTTAACATTATTTTGGCTGACCCTTAAATGCAAAGACTGCCTCTGCTTTATAAGAGATGAAGAGTGAATTGTCTGAAATAAATGACTTGCAGGAAAAGGTTTGGAACAGATCAGACCACTTGTGGCAGTTTTCATCCTGAGGGATGTCTGTCAGTTGTCTTACAGAAAATGTTCTTTTATAAAGCAAAAAATATTTGGCACTAAGCCTCGAGTTACAGTCTTTGAGTTGAAAAAACTTCGAATAGCAGAAAAACATTAAAGCAAAATCTGTGAATTAATTACAGCAAGAAAAGAAATAGAAAAGAGAAGAGAAGAGAAGAGAAGAGAAGAGAAGAGAAGAGAAGAGAAGAGAAGAGAAGAGAAGAGAAGAGAAGAGAAGAGAAGAGAAGAGAAGAGAAGAGAAGAGAAGAGAAGAGAAGAGAAGAGAAGAGAAGAGAAGAGAAGAGAAGAGAAGAGAAGAGAAGAGAAGAGAAGAGAAGAGAAGAGAAGAGAAGAGAAGAGAAGAGAAGAGAAGAGAAGAGAAGAGAAGAGAAGAGAAGAGAAGAGAAGAGAAGAGAAGAGAAGAGAAGAGAAGAGAAGAGAAGAGAAGAGAAGAGAAGAGAAGAGAAGAGAAGAGAAGAGAAGAGAAGAGAAGAGAAGAGAAGAGAAGAGAAGAGAAGAGAAGAGAAGAGAAGAGAAGAGAAGAGAAGAGAAGAGAAGAGAAGAGAAGAGAAGAGAAGAGAAGAGAAGAGAAGAGAAGAGAAGAGAAGAGAAGAGAAGAGAAGAGAAGAGAAGAGAAGAGAAGAGAAGAGAAGAGAAGAGAAGAGAAGAGAAGAGAAGAGAAGAGAAGAGAAGAGAAGAGAAGAGAAGAGAAGAGAAGAGAAGAGAAGAGAAGAGAAGAGAAGAGAAGAGAAGAGAAGAGAAGAGAAGAGAAGAGAAGAGAAGAGGAAAGGAAAGGAAAGGAAAGGAAAGGAAAGGAAAGGAAAGGAAAGGAAAGGAAAGGAAAGGAAAGGAAAGGAAAGGAAAGGAAAGGAAAGGAAAGGAAAGGAAAGGAAAGGAAAGGAAAGGAAAGGAAAGGAAAGGAAAGGAAAGGAAAGGAAAGGAAAGGAAAGGAAAGGAAAGGAATAAAGCTTTCTCTCCTACCAGTATGTTACAGAATACAGTAATGGAAAACTGTTTAGACACAGCTGGGGAAGAGATTGTCTTTTAATTTTGTGTTTGTGCATAACTGGCACAGTAGAATTTAATCTATGGTTATTCTCCTAGGCCGCATTCCTGTTAGGAAGCCCTACGGGACCCTAGTCCTCTGATTTTCTAGGTCAAGGAACTGGTAGTGCTCATTTTAACATTCTTCTGGCCTGTTTGCCAGGACTTCTTTTTCCTGGAAATGTAGATTCAAGGAGGAGAAGGTTGAAGAACAAAGGAGATGAACATGTGATTTGGGATTGGGATGAGCCCTGAACATGTCTTTCTAATCCTAATATAAACACAGCTGGCACTGCAATACAGACTTCCACTGAACATGGACTTAGAAAAGTTTCTAAGGCCATTACCGAATGGGCATTAAATAGTGAAAATTTCAGAAATATAAAAAAACTACCCTGGAATGTCAGGAATTGTCAATCCATGGAAGAGGATAGAAGCTCAGGCTGGTGCTGTGGCAGGGCTTGTACATTGTATTCAGGGACAGAACACTGGTAGGACACACGCATTGCTACAGCAACAGAAGACAAGTAAATGCTGTGTGCCCGCCTCGAAATCTGGAGACATCTCTAGCCCTTGTAGACCGAAGGTAGGTGGTGGGTGCTATATGCCTTCTCAGGAGTCTAGGGAGCCATGGCTTGGAAGAAACTTCTGTTGCATAGGCGCAAAACTCTATTTACGGAGTAATTCTCAGTGGTACAATGTCAAATACAGTGTAGCAGCAGTGGCCTACCTTACCCTGTCTTGGATCTTGAACTATTTAATATTTTCATTAATGGCACAGATGATGAAAGATAATTAAATCTAGTGCTTATTATTAAATCTACAGATGGCACCAATCTGTGAGGGATAGTACTCGTAGGGAAGGGCAGAAGAGACTGCAGTTTTATTCTGTATCTCAGGAGTCATTGCATGAGCAATACCATCATCATGCAGTGTTGCTGTCATACGTGTGTGAAGAGCTTGAGACAGATTTTATCCGCTCACTATCAGTGGCAGAGGCAGTAGGGAATATAGCCGATTGCATGCTGACATGGAAGGAAGCGTGACATGCTGCTATAGCCCCTTATATCTTGGAAAGTCATGGGGATTTGCAAGGCAAGGGTCTTAGAGACAGCATATGCACTTAAGGTCACCCTGTAAAGGCTTGGTTATGTGAAAGAGATTTAGCAATGCACAGTGTGCAAGTAAACCACAAACTGAGGTGTGCATATGAAGGCTTCAAGCTCAGACACGACCTGCAAGGACTTCCACAGCACTCCAGCACTTCTGATTTTTTTTTTATTGTTTATCTCACTAAATTGTGCTGTAATTCACTTCAAGAACAATGGTAAAAGGACTACCTGCCTTACTTCTCTCTTATTTTTATGTCTCCTGGAAATGTCTAGAAAGCAATGAAATCGATGGTTTAATATGCGTGGAAATTTATGAAAACAACAGGATTTAATTTCCTAATATAATTGCTGAATTGATTTGCGTATGCAGCAAACTGCTCTGATTTTCTTAGTGGCAATAATAAAGTGGTGTCTGCAGTAATTTAGCAGGTGTTCACAGCTATTCCAAGTGAATGTAAAAGGTTACCACTTTGATTTAAAAGGTTCATTCAAACTCTTCTTTCACTTTGTAGAAGTCTAATGGAAGATGAAAGGTTCAAGGTAATGAGAAGAAAGCCCATTTGAATCCAGGATATAATTTCTTTCCAGAGAGTCTGAGGTTTTTTTCATGTCTTTAGGGCATTCTGACAAGAGCTTTTTTTTTTTTTTTCTTTTTCTTTTTTCCCCCATATCTAACTTTGCCTGTCTTGCAAATGAAGTTTACATTTATGGCTGTACTATTTTTCAACTGCATTATATCTAAGTCTTTTTTTTTGTTTGAGAGAGAAAGTATATTAACTTCAGCATGAAAGAGGTGTATCCCATTCTTCCATTCCCATTTCTAACTAATTCTAGTGGCAGAGCTATGTCAGATTACTAAATATAGGTGAATGAAGCTGTTTAGCTTTACATTTCTTCGTAGATTAAGACATACTTTTCCTGCATGCCTTATAACATGGAGCTGAGGGCATGATTTATGGTAATACAGTGAGTCATACCGATGGCAAATGAGAGGGGAAGTTAGATACTGACATCTCTCCACAGACTTATCTGGGATTTCTTTCTGATGAACAGTTAAAATCCTAGTGGTGAGAGCTGTGTGAAATGCTTCTGGCAAGCCTCACCTCTTGGTTGAAGATTTTGTGACTTTTGTAAATTTTAGCCCACGGTTATCAAAGCAGAGAGGACTCCTCGCACAGCTGTTAGGCAGAAAATCTCCTTCCAACAACCTTCTCCCTCATCACAGCCAAAACAGAAGCTATTTTATCTCCATTTCCATGCCTGCAAGATAGAAAGGGGGAAATGCTGGCAGAGAAGAACGTGATATGAGTTAGAAGCTATAAAAGGAGAAGAGCAATTACTGAGAAATCCTTGGAGGAGTGAGTTTCTTTAGGTGAGGAAAGATTTTAGTTAAGAACACAGCCAGTCCTTAAGATTCCCCAAATTGGTTCCTGGGCCTGCTAAAGGCTTCTTGTATGATACTGAAAGAGACTCTTGGGTCCAGACTGTATTTAGTTTCCTAATTTCTCATTCATTATGAGGACATGAATTTCAAAGGAGCCTTTGGAATGGACATTTACTCTTTGTGCTTAATTTTCCACACCTATCATATTGGAGGAGCTAATCCCACCTGCTTCCACAGGAAAGTTGTGCCATTAATGGCTTACATTTCTGTGAAGTGTTCAGCTATGTGACAAGGAGAATTATTACAGGTGGGGAAGGAGAGAAAACATGGAGTCACTTCAGTCCATCAACTTTTAAATATGTCCCAGAAATCTTATTGTTGAGTACATTAAAGTTTTTGAAGTAAAATTTCCCTTTGTTTGCTGAGCACTGCACTGTATACATGACAGAGACGTGAGCTCAAGAAGTTCACTCTTCAAACACACAATTTGCTCTACTGAGTGTCTAATAATTTGCTTTCTGCAATCTGCAGAAGATTTCTCATTTTAAGAGTTAAATTGATTCAACCAAGTTAAAAGCAATCATGTATTTACTTCTGTTTCAAACCAAGTTACTGCTCCTTCCATTTTCTTTCTATCAGCTAAGATAGTAGACTGCAGTCTTATTTTGGCATTTCACAGGGAAGCAAACCCTGCTCTACCTTCTTCAGACCAGACCAGAGAACATGTGGAGATTCAATTGCTAAAAGCATTTTTTTTGATGGGAAATTTAGTGAAATGTTCTTTGCTGCACAACTTGGTTAGATGAAATTCAGAAGAACAGTGCACACCTGAAGACATGTTTTCAAAGTTGTAAGGCTTCACCACTTGGGTGGACCTGTAATTCTCTCAATTACGTTGCAATTCTGTTGGTTCGCGTGGGATTTAACATATTTGGAGTTACTCACAGTGCATCACACTTAGCCTTGCTGAGGACTGAAAAGGTTGCTTCAATAATGAAGAATATCGTTCCAGGAAAGAGAGGGATTTCTCACATTAGTGGGGTTGTTTTTTTCCCCAGGCTTCTTTGCTTTGAAAATGCCATGTAATATAACAACACAAGACCAGGCACAGCCATGAAACTCTCCTGATAGATTTAGCTTTTAGCCAAGTGAGCAGGTTGCAGAGTATCAGGATGATTTTCTTTATGTCTTTATGTCTACTGCTGAGTAGTAGTTATGGTCTATGTTTCTCAACTTCAGGCCAAGTATGTGATTGTGCTAATACATTGAAGGTGATGCAGTTTTTAGGTATTTTGAGGCTAACATTTTCTTTGCACTTTACAAAATCCTGTGTTGTTACTGAGTCAGGGCTTGTGTTTGTTCACAAAAATCATATCTTTGCAATGGAAATTTATTTGCACCTTTTAAATCACCTTCACATTCAGTGGAACTTGGTCCCAACGATCCCCAAATTGTGGAAGCAGTCTTCATGTGAAGTGTTTTATTTGTTTGGAAGCATTTTTTGCACCATAAACTCTTTCATTCCAGCGGGCAGCTTTCTGGAATGTTACTTATCCTTCCAGAAATATCAGTTTTGTCTAGAACAAAACAGATTTGTTGTAGAGAGGATATATTGCTAGACTGAAATATAGGGCACGGAGCAAATGATCTTTCTTCTGATATGTCTCTTTATATAACCAGTGTTGTCATGACAACTGCAGAGCAGAGTTGCCTCTTCAGTAGCAGACGCATGACTAAGGGCCTTTGCCTCAGTGATGAACGTGTCCACAATCCTCGGTCTCTCAGCAACGGAAAACACAAATGCCGTCCCACTCAATTTATTCCTATTCACAGAACTTTCTATGTAAATGGCACATTACTTATAAACAGGACAAACTTTTGATTCTGCCAGTAGTTTGCACTTCACAGCCAAAGCAGCTTTGCAGACTACACGTGGGTGCAGAAACAGTAATGGAGGGAGGAGCACAGGAGCTGCCTACAACCTTCTCCCTTGTGCTATATAGCATATACCCCAATGCACGGCACTTACGGGGTGAGGGAACCTACTATTCCTCAATAAGTCTACTCCAATCTTTAGGTGATGCCTTGCAGTGAACATGTGAATAAAACAATTGGGGTACTAAGTTATAGAAATAAAAGTCTAGAGATTTAGGTACTTTCCTCATCTCAAGGAATGAACTTATGCCTGATGCCCACATAGCTCATGTCTCAGTTATGTCACTTTAAGGCTTGGGGCATATACTTTCCTCACTCTCACAACTACTATGATCAATATTTTATTGATGCCTTTGGGATGTTCCTCCCATGAAAAGAAGCAGAGAGTGGAATCAGCATGAACCAGTGACAGAGAAGCAACAGGGAATAAACCAATGCTGCATTTAACTGAGCTACTGTGATATCCTGCTTTAGTGGACATGATTTAAAGGTAGAGCACTTTGACATATGCCTGGGAGAAACAGTTTGTAAGCTCACGAGTTAATTGTGCTTCCAAATTTCTGGTGGACTCACATTAGTGGCTACCCCTCTGGCTGAACTTGACAGGGTCTCACAAATTCTCATGGACATCCCAGCCTACATCAGGATAAGCATCATATACATTGGACACACCTTAAAAAGTTAGGCAACATCTGGGTCAGAGAGAAAACGGGGAATAGCTGAATATCACTACACACATCCAAGAAAGTGACAGTGTTAAATACCTCAAAACAAGACCAGTAATCTTTGGGAGCTTTGTCTGACCTACCTCTGACTATGTAAAAAGTCACAGAAGCAAGAAAGCAAAGGTAATGCAGCTGAGTAACCACTTTTTCCTGTTATTTTGTAATTATCCAGTGTTGCAGTGCAATGTCTAGCTGCCGAGAAACTGAGCTTGAAGTTGGGAAATGTCCGTTCTATAATATTGACTATACAAGGAACAGAACTCAAATAGCCAAAGTGTATTAAGGCCATCTCTGATTCCAGGGTTTCTTGACACTGGATTTCCATCAAACAGAGCTCCGTTAGTCTCCAGCGCATGGCCTGTTGTAGTTGGATGCAATGCTCGGTGTCCCTGTGTAATATAGGCAAAAACACATGCCCAGAAATGGATTCTGGTCAACTATCTCACAAAGCCACTTTCCATTTCACAGTTTCCTGCTAGCATGTTCAATATTGCAATATGACACTGATGATTACTAACATATAATCTTTTTGAATAGCAGTCTAGAAACTTTTCAAACAGGTAGTCACCGCTGACCCTCAACTGTCATTGTATGTGACTTCAGTGTAGTTGCATTAGTTTATAGATTTTACTGTTTCATATTGCCTCGCTGTCAGTTTTCAGGCAGTTTGCTATGGCAGTGTGGACTGCTAACTTGGGAATTGCTGCACTGTAGTTCACGTGATTATTGACTAACTCAGCTTTTGTTTTTAGCAAGCATAGGTGCCTGCATCTGAGATGGTCATATTAGTCTTCTTTCACAATCAACAGAGAGAAATAGGCACCTCTTGCTTTCCACAGATGTAAAGGGAACCAGGGGCGATTGGCTGTGTGTATCGGCACCACTTGCATGAGGTTAACTTCATGCATGGCATTACACTACCCTAAAGAAAAGGAGCTTGGAAATAGCTGTGAGGGTAGAAGCAGCAAAGTACTACATGTCAGCCAAACTCTGTATGTGTTCACCATTTCATAAAAAAAGAACTGGTTACATTTTCACGTTTGCCACCTTAAAAAAAAAAAAAAAAAACACAAAAAAAAGCAATGTCTGCCAAAGTAGGTATTTAATTCTGTATCCTTTGGAATGGGTTCCGTGTTTTCCTAATGCTTCCTCTGCACTTTTCTGGCTGAAAAGCATTAGCTTAAGTAATTACGTGAGGTGCATAGCCAGGCTAGGTGTGCCAGGAACTGGAACGTTTCTGGGCTTGTCTGGCTGTGAGACCCATGTCTTATCCCACAAGGGCAAGTTTTCATGAAAACTCATGAGGATGACACCTAAAGCATCGAAATCGGGAGCAGAGGTGCCTCTGTTCTAAGCAGTGTTGTAGTTTCCTCCAGTTTACACAAATTTAATGAATCCTGAACTTTGTGTGAACTCTGCAGGAAAAAGTGCCAATGACAGCTTTGAGGATCCCACGGCACCTTAAGAATATTACATCTGGCAGGATGGAATAGCTTTGAGATCATTTATATTGTCATGTTGACTTACTTACCTGTCATAAACACTGAAAGGAAGTATTTCTAAGTTTAGATCTTTACAAAAAGCTTCCAGTATCCGTCTTAGAAGTGTATGTAAATGAAGATGCATATTTTTGGATATGCTGTTTGATCATGCTGAAGAGATATAACGTTGTTCGCCCACTTCAGGAAAGTAGCGGCAAACTTTTCAGGGTTTGAAAAACCCCTGATTATGCGTATGCATATTAGATGTGTGGTCTTCTACAAAAAAGAGGACTAGCTGACTCCTTCCCACTTTTATGACTGGCCTGACAAGGCCTCTGATGGGAGATAAAATGCAGAATGCTGCCTGAAGAGTCACTGGCTTGCTTTTTACTCAAGTAACATTTTCTTAAGCAGTCCTTTGCATTTTGTGCTTCACTTTGAGTCATTTCTGTTCATTGATCAACCACAGCCATCCTTTGACACTTTATGAATATGCTGCTGGGGAAACTGTACATCAGACACGCTCCGGATCTGGACGGATCGGGGTGGCTGCAGCTGGACCAAGCAGGAGCATATGGGCCACCCCGCGGTGTTGAAATGTAATTAAAATCATTCCTGTCCTGAACTCTCTGTTCTCAGCTGCAAGTCTAGGAGCTGTTTGGGCGTACGGGGCGGGGGGATCACGCTGTGCCAGGACACTGCAAATATTCCATTTGCCTCCACACCACTTCTGATGCCAGAAGGCAGCTTCAGTAAGGCATGTGCCAGCAGGGCATGGAAAGGCTCACAGAGATGCTTTCTGCTGGTATTACGCTGTAATGTGGACTCTTCGACCGATGCTGTCACCATGGAAAGGAGGAAAAAAAAAGGGAACTGGTCACTCCGGGCCTCGCTGCGGTTTGATTTTTTCCCCCTCAGGTGATGAAGTGGCTGCCACCCCGCTACCTGGGGCCTGCATCCCGCACAGCCCGGCCAGGCCTTCCCCGGCACCCAGCAGGGAAACCCCCCAGGGACGTGGGGGTTTTTTCCACTTGCAACACCAATTTGCTGATAAAAAAGTTGCCAAGGGCAGGCGTGACCCCACTTTCCACCCCAGCAGCCCACCAGCCAGGCCCACCAGCACGCCCAGCGACCACGGAAATGGCCGCCGCGCCGAGGCTCTGCTTCTCCCTTCCTCCTCTTGCAGCTCTCCCCTTCATGGCGCTTGAAACACAAAATACAGCTGTGAGAAGGGAATCTGTCTGAAGGAAACGGTTCCATACATAGTCAAGAAGAGGCTCAGGGGAGAAGCTGTAATTGATTTCTTATTTAACCCGGCCTAATTACAGTGATTAGATGCGGCTAGATACTGGCGAACGCTGCGAAAGCGCCCGGTGGTTGCACAGGCTGAGGCAGGACTGCTGGCATGCTTGATGGCAGGAGAAATTTTAACTGCATATCCATTGAAGCCACAGCGTATAAAGCAGTGGTTTGTAAGGCTCACTGCCATATCCACATGGCCGTATCATTTACTGCCATATTTATATGGTCAGATCATGTCAGGAACTGGAATTTATTCATGGTTTTCCCCCCTTCTAGTTTAGGAAATACATTTCCATTTGTATACGGTATTTTCTTTTAACTAGTCAGAAGATAGAAGATATCTTGCTGTCAGTGTAAACTTATGCAGGGACACTGCTCAGCACAAAGTACAGAAATGGCCTTTTCAAATGCTGGGACTCCTCTTCCTTTTCATTTCCAAGATATGGAGGGCCCACGCTACCTCAGTTTACATGTCTAGTTGGTTTCAAATTGCTGGTTCATTTGTGTGGCCTGGTGGACAAGTGAGCTCTCTGTGTCCAAGGCAGAGAGAGAGAAAAGTTTCTGCCAAAGCAGCAGCTCTAATTAGGTATTTTCTTATTCTATGTAGCTCCTTGATGACAAATATCTAAAGCTATGGGCATGTGATTTCACATGTAGTTTGGATTGCAGGTATTGCTTGTGCAGTGCGATCGCACAGAAAAAGACATTTCTGTGTGCCAACACTGGCAATACGCAACTAACAGAACAAATTAGGTACGCAGGTTTGACAGCAGACCAGTCAGGCTAAAATCTGCTCTTACACACCATATTATCTCCTTCCCCTCCCTGCCACCTTCTCCTCCTCTGTTTTAATAAGAACCCCATTGCATGGGAAACCAGTGATGGGAGCAAAGCTCAGAGCAAAACTCAGAGCATTCATGTGTCATGGTATTTTATGGAAATCAGTGATCCCATATAAAAGAGGGGTTCAAGAAGCACTCACTTCTTGCAATCTTTCCTCTGCCTGAATAGGCTGTGTTTTCTTTGTAAACTTACAAGCAAGAAGTCTAAAGTGCTCTGGCACCTACTGATAAATGACACTGCTGCTTCTCATCAGATGAGCCTTAGGAGGTCAGTCACATGTTGGGAGCTTAGTTGCAGAGTGTTTCCTGCCTTAATGGAAAACAGCTGCAGAGGCCAACTTGCCAAAGCTGAGTATAATAGCAGCAAATCTGCACTATATAGGGTAACTATTCACTTCTGGAGGAAGCCAACAAATAGAAAACCCCTCCCTTAAATGCCCCCAGGGCCTCAAAGAAAATGATGTAAACTCAAAAGAGGATGACTGGAGTTTCCAATCCCATCTCCTCTAGCATGAGCCCAGTAGGGAGAAGAGAAAATGGTTTCTCAGGTGTGAGGCTATGGGATGTGGGAGAGGTATTATCTACACTGCAGAAATACACGCCAGGTGTAAACTCCCCCACTGAGCCACACACTGAGTAAAGCAGCTCTCTTATGGAAACATTAACCTCAAGCAGAGGAACAGTAGGAAATACACGAAGAGGTGATGTGATCAAAACTTAATCAGCTACAGCTGTCACTCAGTGATCATCTGCCTGCTCTCTGTGAGTACGTTTGTGCCAGCTGCAGCAGCTCAGTAGGAGCCTGGTAATGGGAGTCACTCCAGTGAGTCTGGCCACTGTGCCTGGGTGGAAGTTGCAGTTTGACAGTGGGAGATATGGACAGCTGGAGACAGCAGGTAAAGCTAGCTGGAGCAGCAAGCTACGCCCAGGAGCAACTCCGGGACACTGTTGGAAGGAACAGTAAGGTGAAAGAAGACAAAAGTCTTTCTTTCTAACTTTTTTTTTTTAACTTTTGCAATTTTTAGTGGATGACACAGACTCTTACTCAATATATCACATGGCTAAAGATACGTCAGGACTTTCTTGTATTAAAACTAATATCCTGACTCAATGAATATGGAATCATAGAATGGTTTAGGTTGGAAGGGATCTTAAAGATCATCCAGTTCCAACCCCCCTGCCATGGGCAAGGACACCTCCCACTAGACCGGGTTGCTCAAAGCCTCATCCAACCTGGCCTTGAACACTTCCAGGAATGGGGCCTCCACAGCTTCCCTGGACAGCCTCTTCCAGTGCCTCACCACCTAAGAGCGAAAAATTTCTTCCTAATATGTAATCTAAATCTACCCTCTTCCAGTTTGAAGCCATTACCCCTTGTCCTATCACTACATGCCATTGTAAAAAGTCCATCTCCAGCTTTCTTGTAGGCACCCTTCAGGTACTGGAAAGCTTCTATAAGGTCTCCCCAGAGCCTTCTCTTCTGCAGGCTGAACAACGCCAGCTTCATAGGAGAGGTCCTCCAGCCCTCTGATCATCTTCTGGACCTCGTCAAAGAGGTCCATGTCCTTCTTGTGCTGAGGACTCTGAAGCTGAACACTGTTTTCCAGGTGGGGTCACAATAGAGCGGAGTAGAAGGGGGAATCACCTGCTGGCCATGCTTCTTTTGATGCAGCCCAGGAAACGGTTGACCTTCTGGGCTGCAAGTGCAAATTGCCAACTCAAGTTGAGCTTTTCATCCACCAACATCCCTCACCCACCAAGTCCCTCTCCTCAGGGCTGCTCTCAATCCATTCTCTGCCCAGCCTGTATTTATGCTACTTCCCTGCATGCAGGACCTTGCACTTGGCCTTGGTGAACTTCATGAGGTTTCCACAGGCCTACCTCTCAAGTCTGTCCAGGTCCCCCTGGATGGCATCCCTTCCCTCCAGCATGGCAACAGCGCCACACAGTTTGGTGCTGTCAGCGAACTTATTGAGGATGCACTCAAACCCACTGTCCATGTCACCGACAAAGATGTTAAACAGCGCTGGTCCCAGTACTGACCTCTGAGGAACACCGCTCATCACCGGTCTCCACTTGGACATTGAGCTGTTGCTCAGAACTCTTTGAGTGCAACCATCCAGCCAGTTCCTTATCCAGTGAGTGGTCCGTCCATCAAATCTGTGTCTCTCTAATTTAGAGACCAGGATGTTGTGCATGAAGGTGCGAAATGCTTTGCACAAGTCTGGGTAGATGATGTCAGTTGCTCTGCCCTTAACCACCAATGCTGTAATGCTGTTGTAGAAGGCCATCAAATTTGTCGGGCATGACTTTCCCTTCGTGAAGCCATGTTGGCTGTCACCAATCACCTCCTCACTTTCCAGGTGCCTTAGCAGAGTTTCCAGGAGGATCTGCCCCATGATCTGGCTAGGCACAGAGGTAAGACTGACCGGCCTCTCTGAACAGGAGTACGTGACCATACGAGACATGGCGTGACCATGTCTCTTATGGTCACGTACTCCTGTCCAGAGTGGCAGCTCTCCCTGTCTCCCTTGCCTGCGGTGAGCAGCTACACAGGGTGAGCTTGGGGGAGGCTAAGCCCCCCAGCGCACCCTGCAGCAGATGTGGAACTTGCTTTGTTCTCACCGTCTCACCTCAGGGCAGTTCTGTAAGCAAGAAAAAGCTGAACTTGAAGGACTTTACTCACTTCATTCTCCTGTAAGCGTGGAGTAACTCTGTGAGTAGAGAAACAGTCAATAACAAATTTTTCTCGCTGTCTGCCAAGAGCAGTGTCAGTGGGAGCCAATTTTCTTCGCTGTGAGGGTTGTTAGTGCTGTCCACCCAAACTTGCTACACCAGCAGCAATAGACAAAACATTTAAAATCTCTTCTAGTGTTGTAAGAATCACAGTGATCCTGTGACAAAAGTCAATTGTACATAATGCCTGCCACTGTGAAGTGTAAGATAGCACAAGGGAAAATCACTGCTAGTGCCAAAGGCCAACACGACCTCTGATTGGAAACAACTGACTTGTAATTTTAAGGGCTAAAGCTAAAATATACTTCTTACAAACTGTTTCCAATCACAGTGCAACCAAACAGCAAGTTTGTGGGACTGATGCTTGTTCAGAGAAATCCCTGACCTCTCTTTTTAGAAACCGATTCTGAGATGATTCAGTTTTGCAGAGGTGATGGACTGCTTTCTCCCCTTTTTTCTTTCTGTACAATTCAATGGTGATAACTGAGGTATGTCAAAAAAGGCAGTATGTTTGTTTAGGTCAGGGGTAGGTGATGGGTAGCGGAAGTGCAACAGCTTTTTCCACCTCTGTTTCAGAAACAAGATGACAATTTGTTCCCTGTGCTCTGGGTGACATAACTCAGCATTGAGGTGCGTGCGGTGCAGCAGATGCTGAGTGTGCAGGAGCACTTGCAGGCACACCACTCTGCGGACTCACTGTGATCTCCTACTTGAAGCTACTTCACATCTCCTCTGACAAACTGCCAGTGAAGTGAGTGAGAAGAAATTGGGGTACAGAGTTGAAGTGAGCTCTCGATTAGCCTGCATATTCCCTTTGCACTTTCAAGTATATCTAAAAGAGAAAAAAGCCGGATAATGCTTCTCTGAGCAGCACTAACTGGCTGATGCACAGGGGTCTGTGATTTCCTGCTGACTTTGCAGCCCAGAGGAGGATCTAGTGCCCAGGGGAGCACTGGGCTTTCCTCTGAAATTGTAAGGCTGGGGGATGGACTCTGCCACCCTCCCTGACCTCTTTTTCCTCAATAATTCAGCTAAAAGGGAGGAGAATTTGCTTTCCCTTTGGCTCTGTGGAAGCAATTGGTCCTTTCTTACCATCATCTTTCACTTTGTACAAAATGTTTGCTTCATCCAAGATGTGAAAGACCATTCCTTCGCATTTCTGCCAAGTGTAATATCTTGGAAACTCTTTTTATACATTTTTTTTTTTTAATAGCGCTGGGACACGTACATACAAAATCCCCAAACCTATATGCTGTTCCTTGCATTTCTATTTCCTATCAATGGAAGCCAGCTGTAAGGGAGATGAAAAGAGAGGCAGAAAGTTCATAAGGCTAATATCCATGAGAGGGAAAAAAAGCGCACCCAGCCCTGCACGGAGTCAGGCTGCCCCTGCTCAAAGCCTGCTCTGGCACATCTAGCTGGGTGACCCCAGGTCTGGCGCCGGTGGGCAGTCCCCTTACTGCACCCTGGCAAAACACATGCACGTTTATAAATATACAAATATACAAGCTGCTTGGAAGGTGACAGCCTCATGGTGTCAGATACAGCCTCGTGGTGTCAGATCCAAGATCTTCAGTGCAATCAGGAGTCTCATGCACCCATGAGTCAGCATTGTCCTCTCAAAGTGAAGTTTTGCTTGCAGATAGGTTCAGTCAGTCTACAGGTACCGTTTCTGCAGTTTTACTGAGTAAAAATCGGAAGTGGAAGCTGCATCATTGAAACTGAGTAGGAGAGCAAGAAAATGTTTCCATGTGCCCATATCAGGAATTGTCTGGGTTTTTGTGTTGTGCCTTTGTTGTGCCTTGATTGTCCGTACAGGAAATCAAGCAGGGGTGTCAAATTGCATGCAGATAGATTGGAGAACAGTGCAATCTGTTACGGTGATCCCTAATTATGGTACAGTTTGAGCCATGGTCTGTCAGTTGTTTGGGAGACTGGAACACTTTCCAATACAACTGTTCAAGGTAGTATTGGCATAGTTAATGGAAATTCTGCAAATATAAGAATAAAATACTAAATAATGTATGTAAAAATAAGCATTTTAATGGAGCTGGTAAATGATTCTGTTGAAGAAATATTTTTACCTGGTTGCAACACAGTGGCATTGTTGAAATGAAATGAGAAATCCGATGTATGCATTAAGCTTTTGACAAAACTTGATGTATTTCCCTGAAATGTCTTTGTTCCAACAAAATGGTGCTTTCTAATAAAAAAAAAGTGCCGTGAGATTTTCCCATCACTTCTTAACTCATGCTTCTAACTCTCCTACACCTTTTTGAAAATTTCACTTGTATTGTTCTATTGCAGAAACATTTTTTTGTGCTCCAAAAGATATAGAGAAAGCACTGTCTCCTTTTTCATAATGCAAATGCTTAAAATACATTCTGATGTTTAATTTAAGGAAGAACTCCATCATTAAGCAGGTTGTGTATGTCCTGTGCAGTAATTAGCAACATAACACATGAAGAATGTTTCTTAAGAAAAACAAAACTCTAGTGACAAATTCTTGTGTTGGTTTTTTTTTGTAGTTCCTTAAAGAAGAAGGAATTTATTTGCTTACATAGCCGAGAGAGCCAAGTTTGCCAATAATCATTTAAATCTTCAGTTGCTCAAAGCTTCCCAGTGCATGTTGAGCCAATACCAAATGTTCATGGCAGCCAGACTTGACAGAGGCTCGAGCAAGACTGTCTACTAATTCTAGACCCTGAGTGGCATGACTCCCAATTTTAATGGAAAACCTCATATTTATTTGCTCCTCCTGCCCTGACTCAGGTGTTTTTTCATACAGTCTGATGACTTTTGTTATTGACTTTGATTCCATCTTAACTAGTTTGCAATGGAAAATAGGAGTTTTGTGGAAAGAAAGTTCATTCTGTCTTTCTATTGAAATATTCTATAATGGCTACAGCAATGCCTTTGGCAGGACACCTGTGTAAGGGGACTTTGGGATGGTGAAGCAGAACCTTAATGACTTCATGAAAGATGCCTTCCAAGTGCTTGTGAAGCATAGCAGAAGTCATGCAATTTAGCATCTAAGCTCCCTTGCAACTTTTGTGCTGGTAGAGCCTGGAAAATAACCTATTTTCCCTAAAGCTAACTCTGGGCTTGTGGCCAAAAGGTAACAAATAGTGAAGTCTTTGAAAACTTGATGAGGAGCTAAAACCAACAGCTGGATCTTCAGCTGGTGCAAATAGGAATGCAATGATGGAGTTTGATGGGCTGGTTTGGTAGTCTGATGTAATTCTCTCTTCATAGCTGCTTCTTGTTCTGAAATGATCTGCTTAAAATGGCTAAACAGCAGACAATAAGGATCAAAAACTCCATTAGTAGTCAACTAATTCTTAATTCGTGCATATAAGTTGTGGTTACTCGTGTGCAGCCATCTGGCCAGCTTTTAATCACAAAGGCAAACTGTGACCTGTGTTTATAACCATTTTCCTGTGAAAAATATCAAAACTGTTTTTGACAATGAGCTAATAAAGTTACCTGTAAATAAGAACAGGGCACTCCATCCTGGTTTGAAGTAAAACAGAACCAATTTTCTATTCAGTAACTTCACTTTTCAGCTAAGCCTAGTTNCTCTGCCTTTGACCCCAATCTGTGTGTTCCTGAATCCAGATCTGGAATCCAGTTCCCATCCATTGCTGAGTCCAGTCTGGGACTTTCGCATTCCCTGCTGGTGACGTGATCATCATCCTGGGAGACTGATTTTCTTTTTATTATTTTATTAATATTTTCATCCAAATAGTTTCCTTTCCTTTTAAACTCATAAATCTCTTTTCTCTGTTATCCTTCTCTCCTTGAAGGGAGACGTTCTTCCTTTCCTGAATGGGAGAGAAGTAAAAGAGAGCATCTGTTGTTTGTTTTAGTGGCCTTACAAAAGGCCCTGTTATATTTTAATGTAAATAAGATTAAGTTGAGAACCTTTAAATATGCAACTCAGTGCTGTTAAATAGTTCAGTGTTAGTACACTAAGTAATTTTAGAAGATCTTTGAAATGAAAATTGCTGGCTCCTGGTTCTGTGTCATTTTTTAAAACTGGGGTTGATGCCAACAAGATATGTGACTCGATGGAGATGATCCATCTTCCAAATAATCTTTCTAGAGTAATTTTTTCCTGTAAATTTAGGACAAATTTAGGTTAATTGGGTCTTCAAATGTGCTTTAATATGAAAATAATTTTTCTACTTCAGAGGCATTTTTACAATTCATTCTAACCAGATAGATGCTATTATACTGTGTTTCAGGTAAAAAGTTAAAAAACACGTTTTAAAACAAATTCCATAAAACCAAAACCCACAGCACTCTGCAGTGCATACAGCTCTTCAGACCGATTTATTAAAAAGGCAGTAAATATTCAGAGCTGTGTCAGGATTTGGCTGATGTTATTATCTCTGTCTGAAAGTGATGTAGAGGCCTTGCCTGGATATGGTTCAAGCTTCAGCTGTGTCACCTAATTTTGAGAAAAGAAGTAGCACCTCATTTAATTGCCTCAGTAAGCAGCAGCTGGCATGACAGCCAGACCCCGTCCATAGACGGTATAACTTGATTCTCTTCTACATGTGCCTCACGTCAACGTCTTTATAACTGATCTCAAGGCAAAAGTAAGGGAGCAGAGAATATAAGCAGCCTCCTGACACACAGTAGGGAAACTTAACTTCTATGGAAACAAGAGCAGTTTAGCAAAAGAAAAAAATACTGGATAGGTTTCTACAATCTGCTTGACATTTTACAGATGTATGGCGAGAAGAAGCAGTTAAAAAATACTGAAGCTTTACCACATCTTCTCCTGCATTTATCTATTGATGGCCTGGGTTCAATAGATAGGAATGGTTTGCACACAATAAAATGGCGGTGACACTGGGTTCTTGGTCTTGTTTTGTGGAGCAGTGTTGCTGTGTCAGGCATTGTCCCGGCCTGGCTAGCAGCCCCACTTATCTTACAAACCAAATAAATTTTGCCTCACATTTACTAAAAAAAATACAATTATTAGCGTTTTAAGGAAAAAAAGGTGAGCTTTGTTACTGCATTTAACGTTTGGCTGTGCTTTGACTTCGTCTGGGAGTGTCAGTTTGAAGAAAGCACTATTTCTGCCTTTTCTCTGCAGATAGAATTGAGAAGCACCACCCGTCTGGAAAGAAACTTAATTTTCATGATTTCCAGAGCAGAGTTGCAGCAGTTCTTGGATAACCTTCAGAGAAACAGTGACTGTCTTGCATGCTGGTGTGAAGCACAGCTCCGAACTCTAAGGTTTGTCACCAGCATTTGGCAGGCTATATTATTTGTGGACTAGTTATTACATTATTCACCTCTCTGCACCACAGCTGCCTCCGTCCCTTTACAATGATGTAAAGTGAAAATGTGCTGTCATGTTTGTCATAACGTAAATAGATTTATAAACACAGTAATGCCACCTGTCAGGAAAGACTTAAACGCTTGTGCTTATGCTCATCATGAGTGATAAGATTTGGTTTTGTGACCTTCTTGTTTATGCACAATTCTGAAAGCGGCCTGGCCAATAATATGGAGTCCTTGCCATCTTGAAAGTCAAATTCAAAAAATACAGGACATCCAGACATGCTTCCTATGTAGTATTACACACACTGCTTTCTCTTAACATTTATTAAAATCAGAATAGAATACCTTGCAGATAATGTCATAAGTAAAAGAAAAATTGATAACTATTTATGGAATCACCATATAGTACCAAAACGATTAATTTTCATTTGTTTGGGTGTTACAAGTAAATAGTTCATACTGTGATCCTGCCCCAGTCTGTACACAGCAAGAGAGAGAACGGGTAATCCTATATAATAAATGAAGCTGCTTATGTGTGGTGAGGAAGATGCGAGATATATATATGGCACTTCAGACAGCCAGGGCTCAGTTCAGGCGCATAAACACAAGAACCTAATACTGTTTGAGTTACGTTATGATATCCTGGTCATACTCAGTTTTAGGTAAGTCAGTGGCTTTTAAGCTAAATAGAGTTAGGTAAAATGTTTTCTACACCTATAAACCCCAGGAAGCTGACACCACGTGAACTTCAGATAAAATCACATGTATCTGTCATAGCTAATGGGAAGAGGGGAATGCTTGTGCAAAAGATGACTAAATCTCATGCATCTCCAAGCTAGATAGCATCAAATTCTCAAATAATTTGATGAGTGCTGTCATTTTGTAGATGAGTGTTGTCTCATTTATTTATGTGTCCAGTCAGCCTGTTGGCCCTCCCTTGTGCACCACCAGCATTATGAGCTCTCTGAGGCTGTTATTTTTGTTCTGTGATCTTCCGGCAAGCAGCACAAAGGGACTCTGGTTCACGGCTGAGGCCCCAGGGGGCACAGTACTCCATGCAATAATATAGACAATGTGAATCACACTTTCAGAATAGCGGAATAACCAAGAGCACATTAGAGGCCTCTGTGCCAAGGCTCCACTCATCTACTTTTCTTAGTGACGTGCTTGCTGGAATATGTAGATTGGTTTAAATACAGAACTTCCTGGATGTTATTGATGGCGTATTAAGTTCCCTGATGATTATTTTTTATGTTGCCATTAACCAGTCTTTAGTGATTTTCACCTAAGTGTGATTAAACGTGATTTTCTGAAAAGGAGCCAGTCCATTGAGCCTCTAGGACTTGACACTGTCTGATGTAAGCTTCGGGGAATTCAGCTGTCAAATATAGTTCATGAGACAGATGGAGATTCAGAAACAGCTCCCATGGTGTGGATCACTGTGGTTCTAGTTAAGGGCCAGCTGCCCAATATCATTTGATTTGGATCCTGGTTTTGGTTTATTTATTTGTTTGTTCGTTTTATGAGTTACTCGATGGTACTGACTTTGTGACTAACTTAAACAAAGATGCATTAGAGCCTTGAGGGGTCAGCTGAAAGACCATGACATAGAATTTTCTTTGAAGTCTGCTTGTACATGGATTCCTACCATCTTGTCATTGGTCCAGCCATCAGCCCTGGGTCCGACACAGAAGCCAGGGACGGTGTTGCAGGATGTCGCGTGTGATTTGCCCCTCTCTGGGCTGCTTGCACACCACCTCAGTCATTCAGTTGCTTAAAAAAAATTCTCACTCAGTGTCAAAGACAACACAAGCACTTAGATACACAGGCAAGCTAAAGGATAGATGATTTCCTGTGCCACTGTGAAAATATAAAGGTCAGACTCTTTTCCTAAGTGTCACTGTAGCTAATAGGGATGAGCAATCAGTCCTATGACTACGTGGTCATATGAGGAATAAGACATACAGGGAACCTCCTTTGTGCCTTTATCTATGATAGTAAGCCAGATGCTAAATTACTATGCAAATGTCTGAGAACATGCAGAAACTTATTTTTGTCTTCCTCTCTGATACGCCAGGCAGGAGGCAATATAGGAAGTCCCTCTTTGTTGTTTAGCAATAAGGCACCTCCTAACGTATAGCCAAGACTGAAATGAGAGCTGAGAGTGTCAGAATACCTTTGGATCTGACCCAGAAGCACCTTCACTGAAACTTTTTGAAACTATGGCATTGAAACTACTGAATTATAATGAAACAAGCTACTTTGACAAAGCTCTGCAGTAGGGGCATAGACTTGAAAGCACCAGATTGTTTGTCTCAGAGGCAGGTGTGCACTCAGGATGTATTTACGTGGTACATGCCAGGTAGGAATAAGCCAACCTTGCCTGGGCTGAAGCCTGACCAAGAGCTGTATTGCTTTGATTAGTATGGTGCTAAGCCCAGGTCTGTGAGGCTTAATGAGAAGTGTAAGACATTGTCAATAGGCCCAGTCCTAAAAAAGTATCTTGGCACAGCACTTCTCTTGGAGTATGGACAGACCTTGCTCTTGTTTGCTTGTGACTCACCTGTGCCAAGTGGACACCTGTAGATGGACTGACCTTCGAGACAATGTGACAAACTGATGTTTGCGGGTTCATTTCCCATGCATCCCAAATATTTGCCTTGCAAGACAAATGTCTGGTTTTTGTCTGCAGTGCTCCACTGTGCTTTGTAATACCCGTGTAGACCAGTAGGGCTGTAACTGTCAAGATCCAACAAAGAATTTTAACCTCCCATTTCCACCATCAAAATTCATTAGAAAACAGCAAGCAAATTATGGAAGGCAAATTTGAAAATTTCACAATAAGTGTGAAAAGGAATGAGTTTCAAGACCCTGCCCTGCCTTCTTGTTCACTCTTAACTACTTGAAATAAAATGGGAGTACTCTCTTAGGTGAGAATGGTGCTTAAAACTTTGGGAGCTATGTGCAGAAGTAATTCCCCAAACTCTCTCTGTAGCCTGTATGGTAAGAATTACTCCTGGGTTAAAGCGCTATTGAGACTACCTATAGTTAGATGTATTCTCTTGCTCTCAGGTACAATCACCTGCTGGCTATTGAGGAACCTAAGGAAACTAGACCTTCTGGCTAAAGTCAGTCTTTATGAATAATCTCCTACACCTGCTCAGTCACTCGAATGAGGCGGTAAGCCCTGTACTCTTCATTTAGATCTTGCTTCTCGTCTGTAGTGGGGCAGAAAGCAATAGGTTTATCAGTGTGGTTTTGAGTTCCCTGTAACTCCTTCTCCTGCTTGTTAACTTTTTTAAACTGTACTCTTACATAGGCAATATTCCATGCTTGAGCTTTACGGGATCAAGCCCCAGGAGCAGCTGTGCTTAAAATATTGTTTAAGTCTGAGACAACTTGCTGGAATATGAATCCCACTGAGAAGCTGCTACTTAGCAAGTTTGTGAGACACTATGGCTTTAAATACTAAGGACATGGAGGCAAAAGAAATATAATGTAGTTGTCAACAGGCCCTGGAGAAACTTGATAATAGTGTTCTTTTCCTGTTAATGAACTGTTCTTCATTCTCCTTCTCATTGGTACAGAATGAATAATCGAGGGCAGCAGATAATTCTTACCAGAGCTTGCCTGCCATGAGCTTCAAAATAATAATTTATAGTAAAGAGCAAGCTCCGGGAAGCTGTTCTTAGGCTGTGTTGTAGTGGGACTTCTGAATGTAAACCTTGTACCTGGTTAATCAACTTGCTATGCGTCATTCTTCTACCATCCGTACTACTGAGGCTAGGCTTAACACGGTGTCTCTGTGCAGAATATGACCTTCACATCCTCTCTCAAGCAAGGGCAAAGAAATAAGCAAACCAAGAAGGTCCAGAGATTACAGGCCCGTGTGAGATTTACATCTCATATATCAATGCACACACCTTAGTAGAGAGCGGTGTGGCATGTCATGACACATTCAGTATCACTGTGCTCACTTTTCTTCACAGTATCTCTAGGGGGTCCCCAAGTGACTATCACCTTACTATTAGCTAGATTTTATTCTATTAATTTATATGCCTTCTTCATAATAAAACATTGTCAGTGTTTGTTTTCTGTGTCAAAGTCTGAAGAATTATTGCTGCGTACTCATGATTGAAATATGGGCTTATATCCTGCTAGTATTTAAGCTATGGCACAAAAAAAATTAGTAATACTATGCCCATATGAAAACTTTGCATCATCAGTACCAAAATTCTCATTTGTCTTTTTCATGCAGTGTATTTCATATTTAAAATCTAACAGAGCTCTGAATATAAAAGTGCAGGATGAGGTATTCAAAAATGCATGGAACAGGATGAAAGAATTCAGAGGCGCTTTGCTCAGTGGGTTGAAGTGCAGAGTTGCCACTGGTCAAATAAAGATAGGCATTCAGTTTTACTGCTCTGCGAACAAACGAGAACCCAGTTTAATTAAGTGAAATACAAATCTCCTAACTTCAGCCATCTAACACAGTTTCAGAGTTAATCAAATTAGGCACATAACACACACTAAAGGCACCAAGTAGTCAGTCAGGAAAATGCAGTAATCCATAACAAAATATAGGGACCTCTAAAAGGTGATTCATCTCACCTTAGCATTAGGAGTGGGAGACATGCATAGAGGCTGAATCATCTTTTGCAAAGGTCTATTATGGAGAGCTGAGAAGTTCAAACTTTACACAGCTCATATTAGGTGAAATGAAACACTGTTCATCCAGAGCTGGTTCCTGGCTCATCCCATTCTCATGTAAAGGCTGTGTGCCTTGCTGGGATCATCACACGGAGCTGACAGTCAGCAGGACTGAACTAATGGTGTTTGCCAGTGGAAAGTAAGCGCTGTCCCAGTCCTTATTCTTGGCCAGGTACTAGCACTGATCCCAAGTTAAATCCCTGGACTGACAGTGGATAGAAACTTGATGTCATGATTTTATCTATCATTTCTAATGCTTCTGGGCAGTTAGATCCTTAAAACAGAAATGTAAATTATCCCATGGTATTTTCACAGCGTACTGGGGGGTTGACTTTTCATTCCTCACCCACACAAGCTTACACCTAGTCAAGAGTAATCTCATTTTGTTGTCTTCTACCCAATGTTTCAGGTTCTGGTTTCCTTTACATTATTGTTAATACAGCTGATACTGTATTGCTCTTATTTGAAGTTAATTCCATTAACTGTTTGCTCTCTTTTGCAGATTAATAAGAAACAACACACATCTTTGGGATACTCCTGTGCTTGCTTCCTTCAGCTTGATGTTTGATCATATGTAGTTACTCTGTATGGAATTTAGCTCAGTTTTCCATGAATGTGTTACGTGCATTGAAAAATAACTCTTCAAATAAGATGTTGAAAACCTCTTTATCAAATTAAAATCTAAATACATCATACAGACTTTATTCTACCTATTCACTCTCTTCTTTTGACTTATCATATGTTACCTAATTCAGCCTATCATACTTCATTGTGGAGTTATAAGGTACCAATATGTCTTCAAGAACCAGTTAATTTAATTTGTAACGGCTGAAAAATCAATTTTGCTCGGTAAAATTACAGATCAAGTTGATTACAAGGTTGCAGAGACAGTAGCTATATGGTATGATGGGTACAGCAGTTACAGACAAAGTCAGTGTGTCACTTGTGTGCCTAAAGTGACATGAATGAAACAAAGCTATACACACCTCAGACAGAACGCCTCTCAAAGAAGTGACAACCGTTAGAGCTAGCATGAATCTTCTGTCTTTAGGACATCTGTGAATGGCATGCTGTGTGTTGAAGACATTTATTTTAACATGAAAGCTCCTTGTTTGTTTTTGGTGCAGTTAAATATGTTAACTGATAGGAGCTGGTTCCGAGACAGTCAACTCCCCAAGACCAAAAGGGGACAGTTCTCTTTGCAGTGATTTGCAGGAGTGCAAAGTGCACCTCTCCCCGACCAAAAACCCAGACGTGTCTGAAACAGGAAATTCAGACTTCTGACCCCTCCTCAAAGGACTTAAGAAATTAAGAAATAAAATGCCTATTTTCGTTAATTTTTGGTTTTGACCTCATGGCAAGGGATTCAGAACTAAAGGAATCAGAGAAGACAAAGAACACTGCTCTTTACTTAACTGGAAGGCAAGTGTCATTGCAAAATTAATCTACACAGCTTCTACCCTGGCACCTGCTGAAGCACCTGGGAGGTGTACTAGTGGGAATTTGTGACCCGAGCTGTAATGCTTCAATGCAAATGCCGTGGGGCTATTCGTCAACCTGTCTTGCTCTTAGAGAGGCTGCAAACATCCAAGTTCTGTTACAGTTCAGGCAGAGCTGCAGAGACAGAGAGAGAGAGTAGCCCTGACAGGTCAGCCGTGGGGATGGTGGCTTCATCAGCCATCACTGCCAGGGAACACATTGCAGCCGGTATATTGGCAATAACTTTTACAAGTCAACAGCAGCTGCCATCAGTTTAAATGAGAATAAAAAAAAAAAAAGGGAAGCTATCAGCACAGAAAGCATAGACCATCTTTTCAGACCTTTGCAGGTGTACAAAGATTCATATTTTGTGGGTGCATGAGCTTTGAAGGATGTCTTTATGTATGGGCAGATACTTGGCTTACAGGGAAAACATGATATTAGGGAATGAAATTGGCAACAAATGTGTGAATATTTCACTTGCACTTTGAGTCTATGCTAATGGTCAACCAATGACCAATGTCAACCAAAGAAAAACCAAACAAAAGAAAAAATGTAGTTCTTTTTCCAGCCATCATATCCATCTTTACAGGACAGCAGCCCAAACAAAATAGTGTGAAGGAAGTGATGGATTTGTCTTACAGCACCTGGTACCCTGCAGTCACTGGCTGGGAACAGAGCAAAGTCCAAAATAGCCTACCTCATTTCACTGAACAATTGACTTATCTTCACAGCAATGGAAGAGAACAGACCAACTCCCAAAGGCTAGTTACCAGACTAGCTAAAGTGCTTTGTCTCACCTCAAAAAAACATGTTTGTAGAGCTGTACACTTAAAGCTCCATAACAGAGGACGTTCAGCAAGATTCGGTGGGTGAAAAAATAGAATTCTTTCAGGAATATGAATAAATCTGTTTTTATTAGATGTAAACATGCCTACATTCAATTGCTGAAGGCCTACTGTCTTTCTGCCTAACAAGATGTTCTTTCATAGTGATATAAACGTCACTAGCAACGGTATTTTTGATACTGAAAAACAAAGCAATAGATTAGCTTTTTGTAAGGTTATAAGCACATCTAGTTGTGAAAGTACTTCTTGTGAATAGAAGACTTGACCTTTACATTTATTAAAAGCTAATTTCAGTGCTGGCAATTTCATCCATGTAAAAGTTATTTTAGGAAACCAACAAAGGTGTGTTGGGTCTTTTTTAAATGATAAAATGAGCCCTGCACACCAGAGCTGCATGTATAATATAGACTCTAGTGCCCTGCTTCTTTTTAGCATTCGTCTGCTTTATAAGAATCCTCAGTTGCATGCAAGACATAATTAAGGACTACAGGTTCTTTACAAAACAAGAGATACGTAAAGAAGATGAAAATAAAACAAGTTCCTTTGTCACCGCTAGTTTAAATTAGCCTGTTACTCCTGGTGTGATTAAAGCAGAATAAGCAACAAAGGGCAGTAAAAATTAAAAAGCTGATGTGTGTTTTATAAAATCATTAATCATTTTACTACTTATCATAGATATCCCTCTGTGCTACTGCAACAGAAAGTTCTGATCAAGACAATTTTTGGTAAAAATCCTTAGTAGAGACCTGTCCAATGTAATACTACTACAATAACACATAGAATTTAATAATACCATAGCAATAATTATAGCAATAATAATACTTATCCCCTTGAGACTCAGTTAAGCATCCACTTCAATGTTTTCTGTGTTTCAGTATTTGATGAAGTGATCTAAAAGCAAACTTCTGCAGTGGGTTCATGGTCTGACAGCAGAGAATGACAGCAGCAAAATTCAGGCATATTCCCTGGTTAAATAGGCAGATTTTAAAATTACTTTAGAATAACTCATCTCACCTCAGAGGAGAACTTTCACGTATTAAAATTTAATTCTGTCCCCATCAAAGCCAAAGGGATCTAGCTCATTTAAGTGGGAGAGGCATTAGGGCCTGCCTGCGTAACCTTCTACTGTGAAATGAGAAGTCTTCTGAGCTGAGCTAAATGCTGTTGAAGTTGCCTAGTGTAAGAGCTGCCTTTCACTCAAGATAAGTGTAGAGGGGACGCTCAATCGCTCTGTGCAACCAGGTGGCAGAAATGATAGGAAAACTGTCACAAGCACTGGCTTGCACACTGCAAAGGCTGGGAACGAAATGAATCATGTGGTAGTGGAGAAGGGCAAGACAAATGCAGGCATGTAAGAACTGATTGCTGAAACTCTGATTGCCTACCACCTCTGATGGAAAGAGGGAAGGGCACCTGCCACTGAGGAAAACGGGAGCAAAAAAGCGCAGGACTCATTAATGGAAGCATTAGCAGTGGGGTCTGAGAAAGAGCTAAGGGATAATTTCTGCGGGAGGCTGGGAGCAGAGAACTTGTCATCTGATTGCTGCTGTGGCCAGAGAAAACAAGTCCCAGCACTTTTTTTAGCAGCTAGACAACTTTGATCACATCAGCAATGCCTAAATCCGCTGTCAGCCTTTCTTCCTCATGGGAAGAACTCCCCGCTGAGCTTCAGCCTATTAACTAAGGTCAGAAAGGACACAGAACTGTTAACAAGGCGCCTTTTTTTTTGAAATTGTACTGTTGTGGGAACCAAAGTAACAGCTCTGATACCTATTGTTTTTAAGATAACTCACTTCAATTTCTCAACCTATCTTTTACCCTATTATCTTTCTATGCAGTCTATTAGTGAGTTTTCCTGGAGGATTTGGTTTAGTGTGTTTGCATACAAAACAATGAGCTTGTTGCATCTCTGTCTGAAACAGCCTCAGCACGGTCTGTTTTGTTTTGCTGCAGAGTGAAACCTCATGGGTTCATGTCTGACAGAAAAAACAATCGTTGTCTTAGAGCTACCCATTGCTTCTGCCTCTCTGGAGACTTCTGGCTTCCTCCACTCCCGGTCTCAGCTGCTCCTATCTGACATGCCATGCTCTGGCAAGCATTTCATTTGGCAATGTGCTGTGACTGGAGATTCATTTAATCCATATCTCTATTTTTAAATTGTATTTAGGTTGGTAGTGGAATTGGTGCCATTCAATGGCAAAAATGGATGTATTTTTTAAGTAATATAGACATCCTTGCAAAGGGAGGGCGCTCTATTAGGACAAGAGAACTATAAATGCAAGATAATGAGCTATTCTAACTTCACAATGTATAAGATTAATTGTGTGGCCTTCACTTAAGGAACACAAGCCAAAATAAAATGAGTCCAAAAGAAAAGCAATATATATAAAAGTATGGCTGAGACGGTCTTAAAGTCTACTTTGGCAAAAGAAGTGAAGATATTTTCCAAGATGAACTGAGATGAATGTCAAGAAGGTGAGTGAGTGATAGGAGAATGAATCAAGGAATGCGGATGAACAATGCAAGACTAATCCATTAATTCTTATTGTATTTCCCTGGTTAGATTCATCCTCTGCAGTGAAAGCCATAAATTCAGAATTGTGATTGACTACAAAAGAGCACTGCTTTTAAATCTAAGGTGCTTATCAAGAGTATTGAATACATAGTTTTTTCACATGTAAAGACCAAGTTGCCAGGTGCTGAGTTATAGCGAAAATGTCTTCTTCCTTCCTTAAGCAATTTAAAGATTGATGCATTAGGCCTTTCATTATATGGATCACTGGAAGAGAACAATCATTAAAAATGTAAATTGTATGTTCTTGAAATATGACCTCTGCTTTCTTTGATCATCCACTGAAGCCCATACTGTGTCTTGAAGCACTAACAAAGCCTATCTTTCACTGTCAAGTTAATTGCAGTAGTGGTGAGCTATATTATTGCTAAATCCCAGACTTAGTTCATACCAGTGTTTGTAGGAGAAGCATAATCCAGGCAGGGTCTACCTTTCTGCTGAGAGTCCAGCTGAGGAGGTTTCAGCTCCTCCCTGTCTCAGGTGCTGTGCGTAGAATACATGCACAAGTTCCTCACAAGTGTAACTACTGATAGTAAGTTTAAGGGTTTTTTTTATGATAACAATCCTTTTAACCTAAAATGATTTCTCCTGTGCAGAAGTGCCATGTCTTTCAGCGGGACAGTTTGCAGTTTGATTTATTTCTGAGGCTAAATAAGAACATCAAAATCTGATGCTAAACATGAGTAACTTGTTTAGCCATCTGTAGTTCTTTCTCACATAATGAATATCTTCAGTGTCTCTGGGGAACTTCTCTCCGTGCATTACCTCCATCAGGTCTCTTACAGCACAAGCACCTTCCCATTACAAGCTTCCTATCTGTCTACAACCAAATAAAGACATGATGGTGAGGCTTGTCTCACAACTGCTGATGCCTGCAATGTGGATACCTACCACTAATGTGGTCACAGCCTCAAGACCCTGGCTCCTCACATCCTGAAGCAGATGTCATGTCCGTCAGATGGATCTCTCCTAAAAGTGTCTGCTCCTCTTTGCTCGCCATGGAGGAGCCCCACAGTGACTAGCCCAGATGTAAATGACTTGTCTGTAAGTGCTTGAAGTTTTTTGAGATGACTTCCAGCATCTCTTTCACACACAGAGCACTGCTAAACAAGAAAGACGATAGTAGACCTTTATAGGAATGAGACAGAATGGTGTTAACCTGATTTTACCATACTTTTTAAAATGTAGCCTAGCATGAGAGTATGAATTTCTATTCACATGATAGAAATAACTCAGCCTTACAGATACGCTGTGTGGATACAGAGTTTAATGATTAGTGATGTTTGCATGAGGAGACATCGAGATCCTGGCTGGCTATGCCCTTGTCAGCACCAGAGCTAGAAGCATGAGGAAGCCCAGTAATAAGGTGCCTACCAGTGAAAAATCATGGATGTGAATTTAAGTTAATACTGTCTGCAGAAATCACCCAGATAACTCTGTCTGGGAAATGAAGGGAAGCAGAGAGAGGTGTATCAGAGAAGGATAGTTATATGTACCGTCAATTATCTCCTTTAAATAAATCCGAAGAAAAATACCAGTCCTTGCTCTTTGGCATCTTTTATGTGTCTGTCTGACCTGTGAACACTGAACGGCATTATTCCTATTACCATAAGAGAGGAAAAGAATTGGAAAAAGTTGTCTTTTATCTCAATTAAAGATGTTATTTGTGCCAGTCTAACAGGTGATCAATGCTAATATACATTTAGGGGATACTGCCATCATTAAGCCTATAGCAGCCTGTGAAAGGGCATGCACATGACTGGAATTCATATTATGCTGTTCTTCAAAGTTTTTCTGATACCAGGGAACTTGTTTTCAGCAGCTCTAATCAATACTTCAAATTCTGACAATAAAATCAGTCCCTGGACTGAATAGCATGCTGAATGAGAGAGTCTGCAGTGTGCTAGTACAGGGAAAACCAGCAACAACAGAAATCTGCCCTTCTTAATACTAAGTCTTACTTTTTCTTGTATTACTGCTATAAATTACCTCAAAAAAAGACCGCTACTGTTATCAAATCCAACACCTCCTCTCAAGATATATTCTGTCTACTCTTATAAAAGCACCTATGTACTTCTTCATCCTGGAGCTATAAGGACTTCATTTGATATAAAAGCAATCAAGGGAATAGAGTCAATGTGGTCAATATAAATACTACACTTAGTAGCCTGCTGCACTGTTAGAGTTAGACTTGGCATTCTAGAGTGCCAAGAGGAATGTGTTGCCATGAAAACAAATACGCACGTAAGCTGTCCTTGCTGTGCCACACTGCTGTTCAGAAAACTACCCAGGAGTTAGATGCTCCCACTTTTGTGATTCTGCTCCTGCTTTCCTTGCTGTGCAGTGGTGTCCCAGCCCCTCTCTGCTTCTGACAAAAGGTCTGAGTATTTATTTACATTCTGAATGCAAATTCAGCTGATTGTGGCAGCGTGCTTTTTTTTTTTTCCCCCCAGCAGAAATGCACATACTTATTAACCCTACAGATGGCTGTCCTTGTGAGTAAAAGCACTTACTGATTCCTGGGAGTTGCAGCCCCAGGACACTTGGCTGGCTGTGCTGGCACACCATCCCCATACGTCCCCACAGAAAGTCGTCCTCCTGGCAGGGCCTCACGGGGTGATGAGCCTGGGAGTGATGTGTGGAAACCAGCACCTCTGGGTGAGGAGGAGAGGCTCATATACCATGGAGTCTCACAAAGGTGGCAGCTGTGAGGCGAAGGGAAGGACACAGTGCTGAGAAAAAGCTGCATAGGACGGCTGAGGAGAAAAAATGGGACGACCCCTGGTTTTCTGTCTCTTATCAGCAGGACCATAGATGGGATTTCTTCCAAAGAACAGAGATGGCTGAGCTGAGGCACTTGGTTGTTAACAGCATGTGAACAGCAACCATGTCTTGTTCAGTCTCTCCCAGACTTACGTCAAGCCGCTGGGGGAGGACAGAGTATGGGTGGGAGGCAGATAGACAAGGGTGAGCAATGGGCTGGGAGAACATCGAAAAACAATTTGTCCTGTGAAAAGGATGGATATTTTCCCCTTCTTATTTCTGATGAGTTTTGGACATCTGGGGTTTTGTAGTTGCTGGTTTTCATACTTTATCTCCCCTGGAGCGGTAAGTACTGCTGTGCCAGTTTAAATTGCTTTCTCCCAGTGACATCCCACCACCCCAGGGAGAGTCACATGAGGCAGCATTATCAGGCTTTCCCCATAGCTAAATAGGAGCCTGGAATAATGCAAAGAGCTCTTGAGAAGGCAGCCAGGCAATGTCTGAATTTAGGTTTCTTTCCCCTTCCCACTGGGCTGCAACACCATCTGGCAGGTCTACACTGACCACCTGCACTCTGCTGTATGGAAGGTCAGGCTACAACCTCAGGGATTTTTTCTGAGACTCCCAAATACCCCACCTTCCCTTGACAACAAAGTTTGCTGAGTGGCCCTGGAGAGTAAGCCTTACAGTTTTCTCTAGATGCCAGAGCTGAAGACATCTCCATGTGTATGCTAGTGCTTTGAGAACTGCAGGTTTTGTCTTGGTTTAAGTCAACAAAGAAAAATTGAATAGACCTATGTTTATTAGACCATTCATAGTGCTGGAAGACTTGACTCAAGTCACAAACTTGTGTGCTTCTACTGTAAAACCACTATACATCAGTAAGTGAGCGCTGATCATTGGCATCCAAGGTACCTGGCTATACTCAGGCCAGCTTTCATCTTACTGAAAAGCAGATTTGACCCACTGCTATTAAAAACCATATGCCCCTGTGTTGGCCTCTTTGCTGCTTCTCTTCACGAGGTGATGCCAGTGTTAAAATTAAAAATGAACACATCTCATGCAGACTCGGCCATCCCTCTGGAAAAGTGCCAGTTTTGGGTATCCAAATGAGAAATTGGCTTGGGAAGAATTTCAGTAGGTGATCTTACGAGATGTCTGCATCTGTTTTAATGAGGCTGATATTTTAAATAACCATTTGGAAAAAAAGAAACAGTGGATGCTGTCATCATCTTTATATAACTCTCGCTCATCATAAAATTCCTGAAATTAAAGCAGTCTTGTCAGAAAGCTGTTATGAGGTCTTTAATGCTCTTGACTCTTTAGCAGTGCTTCTTCCATTAAAGGAGGGAATGGGGTTGAACTTGTCATGGATTCTTCAGAGACTGTATAATGAGAGCTACTAAAATGTTCTGATTCTTGGGAGGTTACCAGGCTCCCAATTACTGTCTGTGGTTAATTTTTGTTTAACCCTAATATTTTCTTTTATTTTAGTCCTAATATAGTCCTTATATTTTATTTGTTTAAAAGATGAGAGGGTATATCAGCACTAAGCTGGTATGAGATACATTTCCTTCCCGTGTGCCTGTGTTTATGTTTTAAAGACATACTTCACAAAATGGAGTTCCTGCTTAGCATCAAGTGATTTACTGTCTCTTCTATGACTTTGAAATGAAAAATTTAACATTTTTAAGCTGTTTAATAACCAGTCTACTGCTTTTGTGTGAGCACGACCTATAGGGACTGCAGAGAGCTTCTGGATAGAGCTGAAGTCTGCAGGATGATAGGAAGACACTGTCCTAAAATGCCACTTGACAGATGAGCACGTACACAGTAGCTGCCTATACTCCTCAACTTTTCCAGCCCTGATCTAGGATACACAGTTAGAATGCCTCCCTGGCATGTAGATTTGGTTGCTCAGCTGACAGATAGGGCAGGATTCAGCTCCACGTTTGGAGGCTAAAGTGGAGGTGCCTTATCACAGCTTACAGGTGACCCCACTGCCTCTGGCGAGAGGCAGGGGGTGAGAGAGGTGCCTTCGGCTGCACCACTTGAGGGTTGGCAGGATCCCCCTCCCCTGCAGCTCCTGTTTCAGAAGGTCACACATCCTTGCCCCACCTGCCAGTCCATGGGGATACACCATGGCATCACAAGTACCCCTGCACAGCTGTGAGTGGGCACCAGACTGAACACCCAGGGGAGTCAGGAGGGTTATTCAGCTGCTGAGGCACAAGAGGGTGATTCAGGTGCACCCACATAGGCCTCTGGTGCTGTTTGAAACGACCCGGTTGACTCTCAGCCATGGCACAGGGCCAAGAGGGTGACCCTGCGTGTCTGGCCAGCAGCGACACCAGGCGGAATCCCCGGAGGACCTTGCACAGTGCTAGGTGCTGACATCTGGGCAGCTGCACTGAAGCTGGGTGTGAGCTGAAGAGCTTGACAGGCTCCAGCTGACTACGCTGCCTGTAAGAGGAACCGAAACACCAGACTCACATACAGACGCCTAAATTCAGGTGCCAGAATGAATCCAACCTAAGGTAATCCGTTGTGCCTCACTGCTGGTGCCTGGGTTGCACCTCTGACCTCTTCCTTCCCAGTTAGAGCTCTACTGATCTCTCCTCGAATTCAAGTCGCAGCACCTAGTAGTGGGGTTAAATTCAAAGCTGTAAGGCAGAGCGGGGTATAAGATGATGCAGTTGAGATGGCAAGCGGTTTGATGGAGGTTTGTATTTTGGCAAAATAGATTCCTTTTGGTCCAGCTCTGAATGTACCTCAAGTTGTACATTTTCTTCACCTACCCTTTCTTATTTATATATTTCCCGATAATGCGTTATTATCCTTACTCTCCCACCAGTGTAAATGATGGACACCTCCAGGGAAAACTGTGAAGTTATGTTGGTATAAAATAGTATAAGTGAGAGGGGAAAAAAAAAAAGAAAAAAAAAAAGAAAGAATATGCAGTATGTACTCTTTTATGTTCTTTAATCTGGACTTTTCAATATAGCTGCAGAAGCAAGAGGTAGTTGCTTTAAAGACCTGCAGTAATTTAAAGTGCTATTCCTAAGAGATTTGATTCAGGCTTAAACTTAAAGTGTTCAGTAATTAGGGTGAATTACTGAGGTTTAAACTAAGGGACAATTGAACATAGAAAAAAATTCTCCCTGCTATGTTTTGAATTGAAACCAGAGGCAAAAGTGCTGCTTTTTTAAAGTGTGCATAGCTTGATCTATAGCTTTCAGTTGGGCAAACTCCTGGGAAAATGAGTACCTTCCTTTCTGATGTATAGTGAAATTCATCCAAAGGACAAGATCCCTAAAGCTGATACAAATCAGCATAAAGCCTCTGAATATCACCACCTCCAGATCTAACTCACAATATCATATCTATAAATACTGTTGTGAAGTAGCTTTTAGATAATCAGACTCCTCTGATACATTCACAGTTTATGCTTATTAATTCATTAGGATGACAGCAATTAACATAAAACATTAGAGAAATCCTTTTTTTCTGGAAGATATTGATGTTATTTGGTATGAATAAGACACCTTTTACCAACTGCTGAAATGCAACTTACCTGTGTAAACCCAGTGCAGGCACTGAACGCCTCATCCGTGGATTCGGAAGTGGGGAGTGATGCCTTTTTCAGTTACAGGTACATGAGCACTGAAGGTCTAGGGGGGCAAATCATGGATTACCCAAACTACAGTTAGACCATGGCACAGTCCAATAATCCCCCTCTGCTGTAAAACATGAGAGAATTTAAAGGAACCACAAATCTCAAGAAGCTGGGTTATGTGAAAAATGAGTTCAACAGCAAGGCTGGTCTATGGGTCTGGATTCTCCCAGGGCTGGAATTTTTTCTTGCCAACATTACAATGAGGTGAGTCAGACATGCTTGGGCTCTTAAGATCATCTGTAATACTTACGAGGTGTTTCATAGGGAAACTAGGACACATGAGCAGCCAAATGGTCTTGTTTTCAATCAAAGTGTCGCTGAACTTTTGAACTGAGAACACGTTTTCGTGATTGAGTCTTTCCTCCTAGATTTTAACAAGGAAAACATCGAAAGCACAACCTATAAAAGTGCAATCCCTTTTATTTAAATATATGATTAGCAGAAGTTTCAATAGGACTAGAGATAACGAAGTATAAAAAAGGATTGTTTAAGGTACAAGCTTGTCCTTTATTAATATCTTTTTCTTTATAGCCACTTTCAATTAAAAAAGAATTCTCATTTTCTTTCTGCTTTATTATGAAAAATGATTTCATATAATACAATGAGGTATATAAAAAGAGCTTGCGTCTACATTTCTGTAGGCATCTTTAGAGAGCAGTGAATATTTAAAAGACCTTATAAATAGAAGCAGGATCCATATGGCAAGATAATAAATATTCATAAAAGTATGGATAGGCTGATTCTCTGACTCATTTTTACAATTGCAGCACTGTAGGAAACAAATATACTGCTCCTCCATTCAAGTACACATTGATCTGCCTGCCAGTTCAATCTAGACACCTTGCATAAGAATATTTTTTCTCATTGCATCTCGTAAACAGCAATGTCTTTTAGCCTGTTACTTTCTGAATATTAAGCCGTAAAGTTTTGGATTCCTTGGTTGGATGTGATGTGACTGTATGTGTAATATACAACTTGGAAGGGGTATTCTTTGCAGATTCCTTGAAGAGCACACTGCATTAAAATGTATCACTTTTTCACAGCTGGCAGAAAAAAGAAACTCCATGTTGAGTGTCAGGCGGCCCATGTGAAATTAATAATTTCTCACTCAGTTCATTTCCCGATAGACACAGGTCTACTGTACACAAACTCCAGCTTGGCATTAATTGCCACACTTGTTTAAAATCTCAGTTCCACAAATAGGCACTTTCTTTAAATATGCACTCAAGTTTCCATTAAGGCAGCTTGCACGCCGGTCCAGGGAGGCTCCTGTGGGGTGGTAGGCTGCCTCTGCAAAAGGAGGCTTCTAGTCTAAACCTCACCATAAGAACAGTGGCCTCCTTCGCCCAGCCAGCAGGAGAGTGCAGAGCACACTCCCTGAGCAGAGGCTGCAGCTGCCCATTCTTGGGCTGCAGAAGGATGCTCTACCACCTGCACACACCCTGGTGTCTTAGGTTGAAGAGGAGTAGTTAAATACTTGCTATTTTTGCTATGTTGGCTTCTGAAAAGTCCATTCAAAACTAGTACTGGAGCCAACAGTTTAACTCAGCAGCAACTGAGTCACGGGGAAAGGTTCCCTGCTCATCTCAACCAGTTTTTTCCTTATAAAGGCTCAAATTACAGCAAAGGAGAATGACAAGTCATAATTACTGTCCTGCAACAGAGCCTTGGGAGAGTGCTTTGGAATAATTTTCTCCTCTCCTTAAACATGCCTTCACCTCATATTATATACACCTTACTCATCTTCTACTACTTTCCAACCTGCGTTTGGCACATTCATTAGGCTAATTCTTATGTCATTCATTTACATTTACATTTACATCACACCTGTATCCATCTTAACTGTTTTATCATCGTGTTTGTGTTGTTATTACAGCCTAATGTTGCTTTTGATTACTAGTGAGAAAATAAGAGTTTTAATTTAATAGATTATTGTGCCTTTGCTTTTCTAGTGGAAAACCACAGTATAGCTGCTTCTGAGTAACAACTTGTTATTACGTAAATTTCATGCTCATGATTCTTTTGCTGATACTAGGAAAATGTTTTCAGCCCAGATTTTGCTTGCATGCATTTTGGCAACAGTACGGAGCCCTGAGGATGCATAGCCCTCTATTATTAACCTTTAAGGACCAGGGAATAATTATGGTTATCTTTTGTTGTAATCCAATTGTTGTTGACTGGATGCTTGTTATTGCCTTCCTAATCAGCCCAAGATATAATGAGTAAGATGGAGTTCCAATGCATTATATAATCGAAGTAGGCACGAAAAATTAATTAGGGAATGTTGCCATAAAGTCTTTTTGGTTATTACATGCACACTCTGAAGTGACATACTTAAACTACTTCTCAGTTGAATAGATGTTTTGAAGATGAATAAGCAGCCTGTTTGAGAAGAAATGACATTCCAGGTATCACTTTTCATGGGTCCTTTTTGGGAAATTCTGACACTAGCATCAGCTAATTTTCTAACATTCCTCTCACTGACATGGGTTAGGGGGCTAAAATTAGATGGAATATATCATTTGTCTGCACATTTGTCTCTTCAGACTTAGCTCCTTTCTCTTTCAAACTGAAGGAAAACTGTATGCTTTGATCGTACCACTGGAAGATGATGCTCCTCTTCTTTATTCCCTTTCTTTTCCTATTATTTTCAACATGGGAAGTATAATGTCATGGAAATCAAACCTCACATTCCCCTTCTGGCCACTTTCTAAATTTGGGAGGGAAAAAGGTACCCTTTTTTAATCTAGTTTTGAAAATGAAATAGAAAAGAGAGAGGTAAATATATATATGCATTCCTATATAACTTTAAATCTGAAATTTCTACAGAATCCCCATCATTTTCCTTTATGCTTGTTCAGGTCTTTATCTCCCTTCTGTGTGGATGAATAGCACCTTATTTTCAATCAGTCTATTGGAGTGAGCAAAAAGACTTTGGCAGATAGCCAGTATGGACCCTTGTCCTTTTCTCTTCAGCTTCACAGCAGGGGAATGGCTCTCAACAGCAAGCTAAAGCCTCTAATGGATGGCAGGAAAAGGGCAGAAATGTTTTAGTGTCTTTTCGTTTTCCACTCTACCAGAAAATGTGGCTGTAACTAGATTACTAACTGAATCCACATCAGCAACAAAAAGACAAGAACTCAGGTTAGAATACAAAGGGAAAGGTTTAGGAAAGAAGGTGTAACTGCATTTTTTTCAGCCCAGCTGAACCCGATGAAAAATGTTGTAAGATATTTAAAGAATGGGCTGAAATAATGTCAGACGAATCAGAGGTTGTCTTTGAAAATGCCTGCTGAGCACCAGTGACATTTCAGAAGGTGGAAGACGAACGATTACAGCACCATCTTCCAACAGGAGACACAGGAATTGCTGGGGAGATATGAGAGTCTGTTTTCAACTTCAGAGCCAGGAAAAGTATTGGAGTTAATTACTCCACAAACAGCCGCAGATGCTGATAAAATAGCAAGAGTTTAAGAAAGAGCCAAGATGAATTTCTAAATAACATATCATATCAAACTATTAATTTCCTTCCTTGATAGTGTAACGAGTCTAAAGAAAAGTGAAGAATGTGACATTATTAGACTCCAGTAAGCTTATATACACTGTTTTGCCTGACTTCCTTGCAAGCTAAGAAACACAGTCTAGATGAAGCTAATATAAGAGGTCACAAAGCTGTGTGTATAAACATACTCAGGAAATATATATCGATAGGTCACAGTGGCACTAAACAGAAGTACTGAGCAGGGCTTTACAGAGTTTTTGTGAACCATTCATTGTTTTTCACTATTTATGTAGAAGAAGAAAACACTAATGATGAAATAAAAACCCACTCTTAAACTTTAAGGGACTCCAAACTGATCTTATATTGAAGAACAGGACTGGAATTTAAAATAACAGTGATCGATTGGAGTTATGGTGCCAAAATACTGGGTGAAATCCAGCTCAGGTGGGAGTAATCAGCTGTGCAAAGAGAGGGTAGGAGAAAGGCTCCCTGCAGAAAAGGAGCTGCTTCTTATAGTAAATCAGAAACTGAATATGAGCTGACAGTGCTAAAAAGGCAAGATTTCTCATGGACAATACATATGAGCATGCGGCGTGCAAAGCACACGAAAATAATCCTGAAACTCTGGTTAGTACTGGGTACACATCAGCCAAAACACTTCAGGCTTCAGAAAAGAGATAATGGAGAGAAAAGCAACAAATATAAGCGCAGGTCTACAACTTAGAATGTCTGAGAACAAATAGAAGAAATGGAGGTTGTAAGTGGGAACACGGCTGAAGCGAGACGCCAGGTCAGTCTTACTGTATGAAAAAGCTGCTGCAGAGGGGAATGCAATGAACCGGTTTTCATGTCCCATGCAGATGGAACAAAAAGTCATGAATTTAAAGTACAGGCAAGAGATTTTCTTTAGACAGGAGGAAAAGCTGATTTAGAGGAAGGAAAATGAAATAGCACCTGAAGCAGATTTCCTGGAAAGGTGTGGGGTTTTCCTCATTGGAAGTTTCAGAGACAATGCTGGATACACCTTTGTCAAGACTGACATTCAATTTCAGACCGGTTTTTCTAATACTCTGTGACAGTGGGTCATCCATTATGCAAAAAAAGGCACGGGGCAATGGCCATAATTTCTGCTCAGACTTTCAGTGCTCACCTCCCTTTCACTGGGACTCATCCTTTGCTTTCACCTGCTGCCCCGAGTGTTAAAGGTGTGATAATAAACGAAAGTGTAATTCATTAATTAGCTGAATAGCATTTTTAGCTGGGATAATAGAAGTGCTAATTGATAAGTGTAATGAGAATTCTTGAAATAGGATAGGTTAATGAGGCCCGGGTTGTTGTGGGGATCCTGTGAAGCTTTCCTTTTTCCATAAATTAGGATTAGGTTTCACAATCAATATTATTGTCTCTTCATATACCTTAATCTTTTTTTTAATGGTCGAGATTATATGCTCACTGAGTTTTATGAGGGTCTAATCGATGTGACAGTTCTTCCTCTGGGTGGGCATAGGTATCCATTACTTTTTGTTTTTTAGCATTTTTCCATCTAAACCAGTACCTGTGTGTAATCAGATACAGCAAGCAGACTTTTGCCACCACCTAGTCTTTCTTTCATGTCATTGGAGAAAGAAAATGGAGACAACAGTTTCTTTTAGGCAAAAGGTCATTTCATACATACGCTCACTTCATTAGAGGATGAAACCAAATTAATCAAACACATTTTCAGTTAGTGCTTGAAAACCTATGAGAATTAATTTCAGACATAATCACCTCAGGTGTATAATAATATCTATCTTGATTATAAATAATATATTCAATTTTTTTATGTTGTTGGTTTTTGTATTTACTAATTTATATATTCTGCAAGTACATTAGCCATTAGGAGCGCGGCACAGTATGGTAAGGAAGACTTAACTTGGAAGCATATACCCAACTAGGATGGGACTTTCGGAAAACAAGTGAGTCAGGGACGCTTTTACCAGTCCCCACAGTATGCTCTCAGTAACACAAGTACAAGCTGTGTTTTCATCTCAAAACTACTTAACAGCAGGCTCCGAAAGCAAGCTCTGAGTAAGAGGGGAGCTGGCCACATTGTCAGACATAGCAAATGCCCAGTCTGGCTTTGCATCAGCCAGTTTTGAGACTTCTTTTTCTCTCCAGTGACTATAGTGGGACCAGGGATAAGCACTATACCTATGCCACGGCAGTACTCCTTTCCTAAACCTTGGCAATGTCACTGCATACCGAAGCGATTACAAGTCACAATTATCCTGGAAGATGCAATATGAATCTCATATTCCTCTCTGCCCCTCTTCGCAGAGCATAACCCTATCCTGCACCATCCTGCACCCCTGCCCTGCTCCATTCCTTCCTGCACCCTCTGTGGGGCCGAGGCGTGGATGCCTACACAACTTCCCTGCTCCAGCTGTGCAGAGGGAAGAACACCAAAGGAGCTACGCTTTTTCTTTTCCACCTGACTGGTGGCCCTCTAGGTGAGCTCACTGAGGTGAGGTCGGTGTCCCCATGCCCGGCAGTGCCATGAAACTCTACTGACCCTCTGACCAAAAATTCAGCAAGATGATGATACAATTTTGGTTTTGTAGGGTGTCAGAAAATTTAGATTAAATTTAGACTTTTAAAATTACTGAAGAACGCAGCAGGCCACACGGCTGGCTGGTTTTTATCCCTCCCTAAGTGATATCTATCAGATAAAATCATACTCTTTAAACAAATAGCTGGATGTGCAGGAGTTGATTTTCATATCTGTGCAACAGAAATCACCCACAAGTTAATTCCTGATGAAATAACACGTCCTACGGACTAACACGTATTAGTCCTGAATTATTGGTTTTATCAGCCTGTAAGTTGCCTAGAAAGTCAGGTGCTGAGCAGCTGGGCTAATGTCCTTTTATTCTTATCTAGAAAGTAACAGCCACGAAGATCCTTGAGTCAGCTGTTTAAAAACACATATACCCACGTCACTATGAGAAGTCTGAGGCAACTCTTCTGATTACAGCTCTGCATAGTCTGTGCCATAGCTCCTCAACACTTCATCCAAGAGCGACCTGAATAAGAAAGAGTGTGTTTAGGCTGCTATTACAAACTTGCACCTCAATTCACAATGGGAAGGGGACACCTTCTTACAATGCTAGAGCTACTGTGAGGCTAAAAATCACTTTGGGATCCTGACAGATCCATACAGCTTTATGGCAAGGCCATAACCTTCTACATAGCAGTGCGTAGTCACTGCCACATTGGTACAATGGACTGAGCAGTTTTACAAGGCTTTTGAATTACTATGTTAATTGAGTTCACATTTATAAGAAAAGAATTATAAGCAAAACTGGAGGAGCTCTTTCCCTTTGCCAGTGACTTGTTCTTGTCCATACTTTGTGCTCCAGTTTTCCTGCTTCAATTATGCAGCATCATGCATTATACAATGCTCCTCAACACACGGGGTCAGCCTATAAATGGAAAGCATTAATTCGGTGTGTCAGATAATGGGAGTTTCCTCCTGCGGAGTGGTAGCTTCAGAGATGGTCTCATCAGAAGTAACGTCAGACGTGCGATGCATGTGCTGGGCGGCAGTAATGATGGTGTCTCTATTTGCTGGCTCTTCTCTGGGAATACATGTAAAGGTGAAGCATCACTTTCCAGGGAGAACCTTTACTGCACTTGGCCACTTGTATTAAATTTTTAAAATTCAGCTAGCACAGCTAGCTCCAAACAGTAAATATCTGGATGCAAGTAGAATGCATTAAATAACAAATAAGTGCAACTCATATAGTTTACCATACCAGCATGGGTTTATTTACAATCCATTTCCATGATAAAGGAAAAATGTACTTGTGTATGTGTATTTGCAGTGGGAGTATGGATTAGGGGGACACAACATAAAATATATTTTTGTGCAAGGGAAATATCAATACTTTCAACTAAACTGAACATGACAACTTTACTTTGAGCTTTTCATGTGATCAGTGGTGTTTTCTGCTAAGCTCAGCAGTTAGGTAAAAATGTAAAAGCTTCGCACGAACCAAGAAAATTATCTTAGAGGTCAAGTATGCAGATTTTTTTCTGACATATATATATATCTGGTGTTTCAGCATCTTACCTAGTAGATGGCAGTGTCATGTCATTATAGTCTATGCCTGTCAGTCTCAAATCAACAATCTCAATTGGAAAAAAAACCTTGAAAGAAGGAATTTTTACATCTATAGGAAAGATTAAATCTGTGACAAAATCCCAAAGCAACATGAGATGTATTTTTTATCAGAAAAATCTCATCTCCTGCACCAATGGTTTTGCTTTCACCCAAGTCCTCTCACACAAGACTGCCATGCATACATGTTACTGAAAGTTATTGCTTGGGGAGTGTGCCGTAGTTGTGCACAGATTAATTTGCCTTAGCAGGTTGAAAATTGACCAAACCATTAAAAAAGAACAGCAAAAGCCATCTAATAAATTGGGCAAGAATTACTCTTGGTTCCTCCATTTAATTTGGTAACAGATGTGCATTATACACTGTCACCGCAGAAAAATAAGAGACTTTGTTTTGTAATGGATTATTGAATAGATTTGCAGTGACAGTAAGGCAATAAATCAAAAAGTAGATCAACCATTTTTCAATTAGATTTATATGCTCTACTCACTGGCTTCGTGTATAAAGGGAAGAAAGTGAGACTGTTTCACAGGGAGGGCTTTTTACAGCATTCAGTCCAGGGCAACCTGTTGGTTGCTTTGGATGCAGCTGAGAACCAAGCACAGTTCACTGGCTGTATAAAAAATGCGTCTATAAAATACATGAGGCCAGCAGGTCTTCTGATAATCCTTCACAGGGAAACTGTTAGTCAAATTCATCATACGTGTGAGTTCATGAAACCAGTGAGCTTAATACTGTGGATAATTTTTCCCCAGAGCGTTAATGGCAAGGTGGCAGTCTTTCAGAGTCAGTCATCACAGCTGCACCGAGGACTGGAGCGGAGGAAACCTCTTTGCCCTCACAGGCATGCTGCTGTCCAAAGGATGGGAACAAATGAAGCGTAAAAGCCAATTTAGGTCCTTCTACCAGATACTGAGTCTCTCTTTTAAAAACATCAGTCAATCAGACTGACGTTTCCACTTAACCTTGTGAAAAAAATGGATTTTCTCCTCATTGGCATTTAAGCACAGACATCACGTGTGCACTCTTCTGTAGCTGTGGCATGGCTGTCATATAAGCCACCGAAAGATTGAAATCCCTGTCTGTTTCCAAACTATTTCTACTTTTAGATGGTGAGACTTCCTTCCTGCTGGAGGAAGCCCCCATAGTCCATTCTGGCACCTCTCTGGCTCCTGATGTAGGGCACCAATAAACAGGCTTATTGCGGGCTAGAAACCAGCTACTGGCGGGCTCTGGGTCAGCTCTGGACCCCTCATAGAAGGATCCACCTTGGAAAGAAGGGGGTGTTGCTAACATACTTCCTGGATTATTTAGAGAAGGTCTGTTGAGGATGCTAACATCCACACTGTTGAAGTACAAAAGCAAGCCAACACTTGGGCTAAAAATTCTAATGTCGCCAAGGTTAATGTTTTGATTTAAAACTCTAGACTACACAGGGAAAAATGCCACCACACACAGTGAAATATAAGAGAGGAGTCAGTCTCTAAATACTTTACATCTTTAGGAAAAATATATTTTCCATGTGAAAAAGGAGGCTCTACTTCTCTGACGCTTTAAATTTGTAAGGAATCACCACTCTTAGTTTCTGTTCTTCCCATAAAGATAGGAGATCCGCCTCTGAATTCTGTCATATATTTTAACTACAACCATACAAATAACTGGTTTGTTTATTTTTTGTTGTTGTTAGCTTTTTAAATATTTATTTCCTGCCTGGTCATAATCCATGGAAAAAATAAAGCTTTTGCTGAGCAAATTAGTTCAATAATCCTAAACGAAAGAAAGAGTTAGAGGTACAGTATTTGGTGTTGAACAATATTTATTCTTAACATCTTTTCCCTTCTTTTGAAGTGTTTTAACTTCAGGATTTTTCTTTACTAAAATTTACTAAAACTGAATCTCATTTTAGACTGAAAAAAGAAAAGGATTCCTTTTGAAAATGCTGAAAGAGAGTGTTTTGGTATAGGTAATTCTTAATTAAGGGGTTTTGTTTGCAGGGGAAAAAGGTTGAGTTTATAGAAAAAATGTATTGAAATATTTTCAACAACCTCAGTCCATATAATTCTATAAAAGTCAAATAAGTTTTTTTTAAAACATGAAGAGCACACACCGTCACCTCATGCTAATAAGGGGTACCACATGCAAGCAAGATAAGCAAGGTAAGGAGCATCCATAAGATCACTGAAATACAAATGTGCAACGATCTGCTTCAACCTGATGTTAGGGTTTAAAAACAGCTTAAAGTAACTGATATTGTATATAACATCTTCATGATGAAATTCCCCCAAAGGAAATAATTTTGGAAATATTTTGAAATAATATATAATTTTATATTAATAACCATGTTCTCCCTCCAAATATTGTTACAGTACATTTGCTAAGCCATAGCTGAAGTCCTGATAGTTTTTTCTAAGTTTTAAAAGCACCTTTAAGGATGGGTTGGAACTGAAGGGATTTCATCATCCCAGTCTCTGAGCACCACAAGGGAAAAGCCTATAAGCAGAGTAAGTAAACTAGAAAAGCCAACCTGTGTCCTCCTTTCCTTTTCTCCCCAGCCACAGGTAATGCGGGATCACCCACAGTCTGTCCAAAATGTTCACTGCTTGCTCAAATTTGTATTACAGGAAGCATAGCTTCAGTAAGTAATGAAGCTTCAGTAATTACGTGATGATAATGGCCGAAAAGTTCCTGTGCCTCTTTTTTCTTAGCAACTTCAGACCTAATTGCCACATTCTCTACAAGCTGAAAAAGACCTCTTTGAAGAACTATTAACAGTATCATGCCATTTTTTTAAAGTTTATCCGTTCCTGAGACCTGGCTACATTACAATTCATGTCTGCTTAATAAAGAATTGCACCGGTGAAATTTTTCCATCTAGCAAGGTACTATGCAGTTAGAATTAAAGTTGCCACCAAAACCAGTCCTGGAGCTGGAAGAATTTCCAGAGCTCCTGAGCCCTATTCCTCTCTCTGAGGTGGGAAGCATGTAACAGAAAATCTCGATTCTCACACGCTATTCGTACCTACAGCAGGGCTTTGACAGCACCTGGAAAGAGTGCTATTGTGTCACTATTTCAAGGACCCCCATCCAGCCATCCAGAGCAGCAGGATCAAGAAAAGAAGTGTATCCCACTATTGGATTTGCTCCACCCATACCCACAGAGGGAGAAGGCTGAACAGTGAATAGTTGCTGTTCTCATTATATATATCTATGTTTTCTGGCCTCCAGGAGAAAGGAAAAGGCTGTACAGTCCATATGCCCATACCTAGCCAGACTGGAAGTAGCCTGGAGCCTTATAGATGCCCTCATGATGTGGTATTATTCCTAGGTTAACTTAGTGGTTTTCAGACCACAGAGACACTGTGGTTACCCCATTGATGTCCTGCTCCTGGTAGCCAAAATAGTTCATGCAAAACTGGTTGAGCTATTTCTATGTTGAATGAGACTGTGCTCTATCAACCTGGTCTTTAAGACTAACGGGTGTTATCCCTTCCAAGCAGTAAGAACTAGCACTTACCAATTTTTGTCCACTCCTGCAGGCTTCTCTGCTACAAGTAGTGCTGCAACTCCAGCTACTGAGTCGCAAGCCTCACAATACTATGACATCTGGTTTGTTTCTTAAAGTCCAACTCTTAAATGAGGCGAGTTTGTTTGAAAGGGTAAGTTTCTTCTCTCTTGTGACAAAGCAGAAAAGTTTCAAAAAATTACTCAAAAGAAACCCCACGGCTCAGAACCATCAAAAAAGCCCAGCTGAGTCTGTGGTTTCTGAAAACAAAAGGAAGAGTCAGCACTGCTTCTCCGAAAAATACAGTTCACTTGCTCATTTTTTCAGCTTTTGCTCTCTCACAGCAAATGAGCAGTGTAAGTACACATCTACATTGTTCACAAAATACATGCTGATTTGGTGTGCTTAAGAAGAAAGGCCAGGTCTGAACAAAGTGACTTATGGCAGTTCTGCACTGTCGTGGTTTGGGCAGATTTAGCCAATCTTCCGGATTGGCCCAATCAGGCAGAACAACAGATGCTGTCCCTGACCTCTCTTTTCAAAGGGAGGAGGGATACAGAGAAAAGAGACTTATTAATTTAGAAGGAACTAAACTACTATAATTAAATATTAATGATAAAATAAAAAAGAACATAATGAAATAAATACGAAACTGTATCATGTTCCCAGGATGATGATCACATCACTGGCAGCCACTGGGGAAGTCCCAGAATGGACTCAGGGATGGACAGAAACTGGTTTCCAGATATGGATTCAGGAATGCATGGATTGAGATCTAAGGCAGATGAAGAGACAGGGTCCTCATTGGACACTGGCCATTGAAGAAAGATGGCTGACCCTTTGGTCCCTCAGCTTTTACACTGAGCTTGAGGCAGGTGGGATGGAATACCCTGTTGATCAGTTTTGGGTCACCTGTCCCGTCCCCTCCTCCCTGCAGGTGTTACCCCTCTACGCTTGTCCACTTCCGACCCTCCAACAGGGCACATAACAAAGCTGTCTGGCCTTGGGTGTTATAGCAATAAGTACAAGCAAGAGCCTCTCTGCCCACCATGCCTTGGCATCAGCTATAAACATGGGTCTTATCACTCTGAGAGTGAACAGTTTCTGCACAATATGCTGTTAAAAGATAAAGTTACTGAACAAAATTGGTCCTGTGTTGCCTAAAACCAGGACATGCATACACAAGAGTTTGGTGGCTTTAAACAAGAGCTCCTTCTGCCATAATTAGGGTTCAAAATCAATGTTTAAATCACACTGGAAAATGTGTTGCTTTATACCCTGGACATAACTGTAGCGCAATCTATGGTGTGTTACCAAACATTTCTAGCATGCCTGCCAGGCTTCGGTCCATCGTTGTGTTGAGCTGGTCTGTCTTCCCCATTCACAGAGGACTCCTTGCCACACATGCACTGGCACAGCAGGAACCTCCCAGGCCCTTCTCCCTCCTCTCAAACCTAAACAACACCAAATTCATAATCTGCACAGGCTGCGGAGATGCAGAGACCATCCTCTCTGGAGCAGCACCCTCAGTCCCTTCCAGTTTTCAAGGGGGTAAGCTCTCATTTTCATCTCCAGAAGTCCAAAAGGCACAGCAAGCTGGCTGGGCTCTGCCTTCCAGCATTTCCCAAAGTATTCTACTTGTTCCAGACTGAATAGATTTAGTAAACCTACCCTGCAGCTGTCGTAAGTATATGAAGGAGCTTTCTAGTGTGGGGAGTCTTCCAGTGCAAACATTTTACAGCAAATCCTGAATTCTCTGTTCAGATTAAATTTCATTAAAAAGAGAATAGCAATATATTTATAGGATTTTCCTATTCACGGTTAAATCAATGAATTATTTCCCTGACTCTTAGTTTTGCATCTGGCTATCTTTATTGACTCTTCTAGGGCCCTATTTCTTTTACAGTGGTAAAAGGGAAAAAGGAAAAATAGGTGAAAAATGAAGATATCAGCTTCCTTGTACCAGCATTTATATACTGGATTGCAAAGCCTTTGACATTTGAGGGACTGTAAAAACCTAAGTAATGCCAAACAAATTGTTCTTCACAGATTAACAAGAAATTTCATGCATTTTATTGCACTCACATAGATTTCACACTGTAAACCAGGGCTGGATATGTGTTTAGAAAACTAAAACATGTAAGTAGTATAAAATGTTTTTCAAGTTTTCAGTGACACGAACTGAGAATCTAAAACACTTTACAAAAGGGCCTATCTTGTTTGTTTTTAAAAAGTGAGAAACTGAGCTCTTCAGGCAAAAGACTCCGCACGTCCACATACAGTTGTGTCTGGCAGCCCATGCGGCCTTAAGCTTCAAAGCAAGAGGGAAATCACAGCAGGACCAGACATGGGAAATACTGAGGGTATTCACTGTATTGTACTAATAATGTAAGTTATGAAAGGGCTTGCAGAAAGTACATGCAAGAGACAAAAGAAGAGCCTACTATCAGGAGCCTACTATCAGTCGTTTGTATCTCATTCTAATTAGTAGATGCTGCTGTATCCCCTTGGTAGTATGTGCTTTTGCCTGATTGATTCGTTTATTAGTGCTTGCATCTTGTTTCTTTTGTCTTCTGCTTTCTCAGTGCAAGGTTCAGTCCACTAGTGTTACAGAAACTTACAACTTCGAGCTGGTGTTTGAAATGGAATTAAAATAATCAATGCTTCATACTTTGCATTAAGGAAAAAGGTCAGGTTTGCCACAAATAGAGGGGAAAGAACCGTTGCCTCCACAGAAAGCTGCTGTGTAAAAAAATAATCCAAATCTACATATATCCTTATATATCTCAGTCTGACACAAGACAGGCTCTGTCTCTTTCTACCTACCTCCATAAAATTCTTGCTGAAGAAACGACATGATCCATGAACTCAGGAAAAATAAATGAAGGAATATGTGTGTCTGTGTATGTAGAATCATAGAATCATTTAGATCGGAAGAGACCTTTAAGATCGTTGAGTCCAACCATTAACCTTACACTTTCAAGACCACCACTAAACCATGTCCCTAAGCACTACATCTGCACATCTTTTAAATACCTCCAGGGATAATGACTCAACCACTTTCCTGGGCAGCCTGCTCATATATAAATACACACACACACACACACATATAAAATTTATATATATATGTATATGCTTAGTCTTCCACCCTTAGTGTAAAATTGAGCTTACCCGTTGGTGTAGCTACAGCAAGAAGAACACAGTACACTCTGCATGTGCCCATCTCATGTCATGCTGCAATGCTCGGCAAGTAAGTGGAGAATTTTTATCTCAGTCTTCCGTGATTTGCGGTTCCCATTGTAACCTCATCCATACCAGAGACAGGGATCCAAGAGGGTCTTGGCTTCTGTTTTGTCTCTGAGAAGTTTGCCAGGAGGTTGGTTTCACAAGCTCAAAAGCTGCAGAAAAGACACAGTCTGATAGCAGGGTGCTTAGCAGCGAGAGCATTAAACTTCATCAGTCATACAGGGAATAGATGAAGGAATATTTTTTAATCTACCGTGATGGAGTTGCTAATGACAGCTATAGACAAGATGCTCTAAACATTCAGTTTTAAAATTCATTTTCAGACCCTCAGATTCACGTGTGTTGAAGGCTTAAAAGCAAGCATTGGTGTTGGCAGTGCAGGTGTAGGAAAGGACTGGCCAACCTGGAGACTTTTGAATTCATCTGTGAGTAAGATTCACTGGGCCTAAAGGTAATTTGCAGAAAAGGGGCTATTCTCCTGCAGGTGACAGGGGAACTGGGAACAACAAGCCAGGGCTGCAGTGCGAGCCGCAGCCTGTGCCCTGTGTTGGGAAGCCCTACCTCCGTATGTTTCTACTGCGCCAGGATGCCCAGCATCGCAGGGACTGCCTCTACACAGCGGGGACGGAATTCACCCTCTGCCAGCAAGCTGGATGCTGTCGGGCCTCTGACTGCTTACAAAAGTGGAGGAATATGTACACTCAGACCTGCCAGTCTCTGCAAACGTAAAGCCTGCTTTGCTGTAACCCTGGGGGGACGCATGAAGTATTGCTGTTTAAGGCACTATCCCACGGTTCACTGCATTTGTGTCAGCTTACGCATCTCAGAGCTCTACCTGGCTTGTTCCATTGTCTCTGAGGCTGGGATCTGCTAAGGGTATTGAAAAGATCATCTTTGGATGGACAGCACAATCATTCCCACACCTCCTCCTCCTCCTCCTCCTCCGTGTTCTCTGCAGGGGCCGCTTCCTGCTTTCTTCCAGCCTGTGCTAAACCACTTCTTGCCACTCTGCTCCCTGCTGTCCCTGCTCTGGCATGGGTCACTGCAGACTGAGGAGAGGTGTCTGGGACTGCTTGAAGCTCCATTCACTGCAGACCTCATGTTACAAATGCTTCCTCATGCAAGCTTCAAACTGTGGCCACAATAGCCTCTTTAAAATCAAGCATATAATGATGTGATAATACTATTTCACCACTTATGTAACAATCAGACTGCTGCTGATGGCATTGGAGTATTCTGGAAAACTCCAGACTGTCAGGTCAGGTCATCTTCTTGGAGAAATCAATGGAAAATGCTCCAAGGAGAATAAACGAATATGCCATTGATACCTTAGATTCTGTTTCTCAGGTAATAGGCTTTAGAAGTGGAAATGCCAAAAACCTCCCTGCCACAGCTGAAAGGAAATATACGGCAGGTAGTGGAACAGTATCAATGCTAATTGCAGTAGTGGCTAAAGGCTCTGGTAATTAATTAGGACCTCAGGTACATAGTTTTTTTAGAAGTGAATAAGAGCTCTCTTGAATTGTAACACTTTAGCCTAGACAGCCCAGCTGTTGTGTTTGTATACTTTTCAATGACATGGGTAAAACACATGAACCTTCACAGTTAACTTTTAAGAAAGTCATAAAAATGAAAAACCTAATCACAGTCCAGGCTGGTTAAACTAAACCTACACAATGAGACACCAGTGCCATCAAACAGGTCTTCCTTGTCCAGACAGAGCTTGGGACAGATGCGTTCCATTTATTTGTTGCAGTCTTAGCAGAAAATCATCAATTTTAATAGCGGTGGTTTATAATATTAAGATAAAGACCACAAGTCAGAGGGGGCTGATAGGGCTTGGATGAAAGCTGGGTAAATGCCAAGGCCACACAATATATATCAAATTGTGCCGTGGCTTTAAAATTATTTTCTCTGCAGCTAGTTGTAATATTTTTGAAGTACAGTTTTTTGTAAAGAACTAATGGTTTACGTTGTAGAGCAGAACCATGAGTTAAATTGAAAAATGACAGAAAATATCTGAAGAAGTATTTTTCCCTCTTCCCATATTTTACTACTTTGTCACTTTTTATTGGAAATTAACGGGACCAGAATCTCCTAGATATGTCTTGCTTGGTCACGCAGAAAACTGCTTTTCCTTTGTTTCTTTCTGTGCAGTTGTCTCCTAGTTGTGACACAGCAAGTAAATGGTGTAAGATATATGAGGCAAGTGTCCACACAACATCTAGGCAGCATGTGAGGAGTACAAAAGTTTTGAAAAGCATCTCTTTGCTTGGTATGGGGAAGAGAGGTGTCAACAGTCTTGCACAGCAACTGGGCAGAATTGGGTTTCGTCATCCCTGCAGCTTTGCTGTCTGTCCAGCACTGATGCTCTGCTAAGGAGCCACAGCAGAGAGGTGTGCTGTATTTTGGGATCGTGCACCCCATTACTGCCTCCTGACAATTTCCTGCTGGTCAGCTGAGCTGTGATCAGACGGGAAGAAGGCAGAGTGGTGAAAGAGGCACGATGATGGCTTTTCGTAGAATCATAGAATCACAGAATGGTTAGAGTTGGAAGGTACCTTAAAGAACATCTAGTTCCAACCCCCCTACCATAGGCAAGGACACCTCCCACTAGACCAGGTTGCTCAAAGCCCCATCCAGCCTGGTCTTGAACACTTCCAGGCATTGGACATCCACAACTTCCCTGGGCAACCCGTTCCAGTGTCTCGCCACCCTAAGAGTAAAGAATTTCTTCCTAATATCTGATCTAAATGTACTCTCTTCCAGTGTAAAACTGTTACCCCTGTGTTATGGAAAGCCCATGCTGCCCCAGATGGTGCTTAAGGATGGCTACCAAGGTCCCTTTAAACTCTAAAAATGGCAACTTTGCCTTTATCAAACATGTGTGGGTGCTGGTGCCCCACTTCTGGAGGAGCAAAAACCACTGGCTTAAATCTCTGTGACAGTGGGTTAGGCAATTTCTTTTTTTTCAGACAATTGATGTGGGTTAAAACCACTCCATGGTTAGTCAACAACTTTTCCATTACAGTTACAGGTATTTACAGTGCTGTCTGTGAAGGTCTCCATTATTAAGCCATGGGGACTTTGCTTAAGCTATCCTTGACTGCCTATAAAATAGAATGTTGTAGAGCAAGACCAGTGCAGTTGTCTTCTGTGAGCAGTGGTATTGCTCGCCGGTAGCTTTCTGAGTAGCAGTAAAGGAGTTATGGTTGACCTGAAACATCAACAACTGCTTGGTGTATCTAGCTCTCAGGGACCTGAGCCCAGGCAGCCTGACTTTGAGGAGGGGGCCATGTTCTCAGTTTTCAAGCATATATTCTCTGTTTAAGCGTAGCACCACAGCAGAAGAAGCCATCAGGGCAGCTCATATCGATATGGGAACTGGCAGAAATGGGAAGAGTTTTCCCAAAACGTTCAAAGCATTTTGTTAGTTGCCTATTTCTTTGTGCTATTTTTATCGCTGCTGCTTTGATTTGCTTTCCTGTGAAAAAGCAAGAGTTATCAAAGTAAGTGGGAAGGGGGAGGTGGGGAATGGGTGCACGAGAGTACACTGTGTGGGAACTGGGAATAGATAACTTGTTTTTTCTGCTCCCAACCATGATCCTTACCTTGCCTGGATGTTTCCTATTTCTCCTTTTCATTACATATAAGTCAGCTGGTCCAATATTTTGATGTATTTGTTTACAAATAGATTTTAACTATATGAAAAATGTCATCTATTCTGTATATATTGTGTAAGCCCCTTTGGGACTTACACAGGAAATTATAAAAGAGGCACCTTTCCCATATATGTTTGATAGGTTTTTAGAAAGTGTAATTCAAATGTAAAGCTTCTGTCCTTAAAATCTTACTTTCTGAGCAGTGATAAAAACTCTGAGATAAATGAAGCTATGAATTTGGGGAATTTTTTCCAAATGCAGTCGTTTCAAAGTGTTTGGATAATGGATGAGCAGTTTCAGGAAGACTGCTCATAGGCAGACCTTGAATTACGAAAGAATTGGTTGTAGAGATTTTGAAAAGGAACTCAAAAAGAACGAGGTGATTGTATGGAAATAGGCTTCATCTAACTGTAATGCATGCAATATTCAAGAAGTGCATGTAGGAATTTTTATTAGGCTGTTCTTCATTTCTGGCTTCTTTGTGCGGTGAAGGGGTCCAGCTGTGTGAGCTAGTGGGGAAAGGGTATGTTAATCTTCCCGGCTTTCATAACCAAGTGACCCATGGCTACCACAGCATCAGCTAAACCCTGTCTGTGAAAGTGAGGATATCAAAGGAAGTACATGTCATATCAAGGGATTATTAATTATGCTTGAACTAGGGCTTGAGTGATCAACAATGTTTATGTAAACTTCTGTTTAGATGACTAAATGTCTTTGAGGGTATAAAACCCTCAAATTATGTATTTTCAAGATCAAAGCATCAAGGTGTTAAGCTGAAAATCGTAATGCCCTGCCAGGGAATGGAACAAGATGCTGAGGATTGTTAACAGACCTTTCATTTAATGGAAAGCTCTTACTGCTCAATTTAAAATACATAGTGGTGGGAAAACAAATCTCCATGTCAGCTTGCACTTCTTTGTTTGTCTGGGTATTGCCTACTTCTTCACATAAACCTCTAAGCTTTAAAGCCTTATAATCATCAACCTGGTGGATTAGTCTTAGTCTAGAAGCACATTTGAAGTCAAACTCAAGTCCAGCTCTGTTCCAGGAAGGGAATGGAGAACATCTGAAGTTTCAGTCCTAGACTGAGGGTTTTCCAAGAGGGGTCTCAAGACTGCTGTTATGGTTAGATTTCTCTTCCATCTAAACTGGTGAAGCACCTGGGGGCTGCACCAGGACCTGGTAGACCCCACAGTATGCCAGCTTTTTAGCATACTGTTAGCCTAGAAGCTGGTCAGCATACCAGGATGGGCTGCCCACAGGCTGCCTGCCACCATCACCACCTGCCACCACCAGTGAGCGGGCTGCCTGCCCATCCCCGCCGTGGAGGGAAAGGGTGAGCAGCAGAAGAGGCTCCCAAAGCCTCTTGCTAAGAGCAACGCGGCCACCTTACTGCCTTGAGAAAGGAGCAAATGTGTGATGAAGCACTGTGCTTGCGTGAGGATGCTTCTCTGACTCAAGATCTTAGTATCTCCCACACTGGCACACACGGAAGAAAGGGAAGCCAGTAACACAGAATGGAAGCTTGTAACTGCAAATACCAGCAGGATGTAGAGATAGCCTCCAAAAACTGAGGTGCCCTTGCAGAATGACTTCACTGCTCTGCGGAGTGAAGAGGAAAGATCCGCTGCATCAGGAGAGGCATTGGAGCTGAGTAAGGCAACCCAATCTGCTCCACATATAAACAGTGCAACTAAGAAAAGGAGATGGGTGATAGTAGTAGGTGACTCTCTTCTGTGAGGTATGGAGGCACCCATTTGCCAGCCTGATGCACTCTCTAGGGAGGTGTGCTGCTTACACGGGGCTCATATCAGGGATGTCACTGAGAGACTACCAAACCTCGTGCAGTTTTCTGATTATTATCCGCTGCTGCTGTTTCATGTGGGCACCAGTGATGCAGCCAGAAGAAGCTTGGAGACTGTCAAGAAAGCTTATAGAGCCCTGGGAACTGTGGCCAGGGACTCTAGGGCACACGTAGCTTTTTATTGATCCTCCTGGTCAAAGGGAAGGGGGTTGATAGGGCCAGGCGAATCTGGCAAATCAATAAATGGCTACAGGACCGATGCCACAGCCAGGGGTTTGGCTTCTTAGACCATGGGACTCGCTTTGAGAAAGCAGGTCTACTGGGGCCTGATGCAGTCCACCTGTCAGAGAAGAGGAAGAGCATCTTTGGTCAAAGGCTTACCGAGCTCATTTAAAAATGACTTCACAGAGGAGGGGAACTGCCGTCTATTCCACTCCTACCAATACGATGTCAGTACCAGCAACAGATGCCCAGAACCTGGAGAAGGGTTGCAGGTCAGCAGGAGAGCACCTGGAGTGCAGCATAAAGGAAAACTACCCAGTCCAGCCAGTAAGTCAGCTTCATCTAAACAAAACCGTGTGATATTGGAACATCTGTGCTCTGAGGAACATCCTGAGACACAGAGAAAGACTACAGAAGGAAATGAAGATGTTTAGTTGTCCTTCAGAGAAAGGGACATATTTTTCACCTCCTCTTGCTTTTTACTGGCCAAAACCTATGATGCTTCTCTGACCAGTCTCCAGCCACTTGAACCGTTCGTACCTGGAGGTTCTTCCAGCAAAGTGTGAATTTCAAACTTGGTTTGAATGCCTTTCATTTTTAACTAAAACCTTTGCTCCCCACAAACTCCACATATTATTTCAGAAACAACAGCAAAGTATTAAAGCCAAGGGAGCTGCAATACACTTTTTCTATTAATATCTGACAATTTTTTTAAATTATTATTTTCTTACAGGCATGACCAAACTTATAAAATCTCAGTGTTTCAAGCATAATTGATGCAGGGATAAGGGCAAACTGCTCCAAAATTGCCTTGTTGTTTTAAAGACATCGAGTTAATTGGAGAGATATTCTTGTTAGTGGTGGTTCATTAAAAGACCCTTGATGCAACTGAAATGTTAATTTTAGCAGAAATGATCTAAGGGACTCAAATTATTAATTGATGCATGTCTAATAGTTTTTTTAATTAGATGCTTTATTAGCAGAAATAATACCAAAACTGCAGTCACTTACACTAAATTTTTAAGAGTTTGACTACACTGTGTTGGGTTCCCTGATTGCATTACTACTGCTGTCTTCTCAGGCTGTCTTCATTTGTGCTTAAATCGCATTAACTACTTTTTAAGATGCATTTGTTTTGCGGTCTGTGATTAGCAGGGCAAGGTGCTCTGTAAGAACTGTTGGGGAGTGAATCAGGAATGGAGATGAGAAAGCCAGCATGTGCAGAAGCAAGATACTGTTAATCCAATTTTACAGGAGATCCGTGTGATTTATGGACATAGAAGAAGAAGCTGAGAAGACTGGATCTTCCCAGCCTTACGAAGAGGCTCAGGGGAGATCTCACAGCTGTCTACAACTCCCTGATGGGAGGGCGTAAAGAAAATAGTAAAATTCTTCTGAGGTGAACAGTGATGGGATGAGAGATGATGGATACAATTTGGAACAAGGGCAAAACTCAGAATAGAAGCCCAGAGACATTATGGGATTTCCATCCTTGGGGATACTCAAAATGCAAGCTGGTATGTCCCTGAAGAACCTGCTCTAGTTGGACCTGCTTTGGGTGAGAGGCTGGGCCAGGTGGCCTACAGAGGTCCCTCTCAACCCTTTTTAGCCTGTGATCCCATGATTTATATACAGAAATGGTAATGACTGTGCAGGGAGAAGGGCCCAACAGGTTTCTCTGGCACTTCCGAGTGATGGAAATAACTGAAGAGATGGATGGCAAATTTACCTCCCAAAGGGCAGACTTACTTTCAGTGACAAACAAGAGAGGTCCCAGCCACAAAGGTCTAGTACATGCCTCCTTGGGGATCACACATTACACTATATCCTAATTAGATGCGCAAAGGTATGTGGTCGTTGCCTGTTGTGGTCCCTGCCCATCTCTGCTGATGCTTAAACATCTGATTCTTAAATGTGCAGACAATGAACTGACATGGTTGACACTCGGTTAACAACGTGGTTGTCAGCCCACTGAAAAATCCTGGAAAAAACAGCAAAATGCAGCAATCTTCTCTTTACTCTTTAATTGGGAACAATGACATTGTTTCAGTTCCTATGGCCTTGGAAAAACATAGCAAGGTCTCAGAAAGCACTCTTGTAATGCAGTATTGAATGTGACGTGGGCGACAATGAGGTTTGATTGTATTGCAAACGTATTCCTGGTAGCTTATTCCTCTGCTGTTGAATTGGAAAAAATCCATGTAAGCCAGAAATTCTGCATCTGTCCTCAAGAATCTTCTCATTTTCAGCTTTCTTCAGAAATTCACATTAAAATAGAAGTTTATTAAAAGCAAAAAAAATAAAAAGCAAATAGTTGATTTATTAGTATTGTATTACTCAGCTGAAGTTAGGGTTGCACCACACCATTAATTTTCCTGTATGTTACCACCATCTTCTGTTTCCCAACAGGGCACCAGCAGTCACTGCATGTGACTGTGTTAAGGGCAGGCAGGGGCAAAGAACAGGTCTAACATTTGTCTTTAATGGATGAATTTAATGGGTTCAAAGGCTAGGGAGAGAGTATGGCAACCAGCTGTTTTGTAACACTTAACAGGAATCAAGACTGAAAGACAGGAAACTGCCCCAGAGGAAAGACTTGTATCCCAGTGGATTATTTTTCCCCATTTGAAAAAACACGGTCTAATTAACTAACAGACGCAGATAGTTTCATTCATGCTGTGCCCAGTAATTGCAATTAGCAAAGGAGAAATGATGTTTATTTTAAAATTGACACAAGTGTTGGGAGGGGGGTTGGTTTGTTTTTCTTTTTTCTGTAGTGCTGTGCATTTTTGGGATTGCCACTCTCAACTATCTGACGGGAAGGCTTTCTCAGACAAGCCAAGTGAGCTGCCTTAGAGGGGTGGTGGCAGGAGGATGCAGGACCTGGATGATGAATTCAGATGGGGCCTTTCATGTAGTTTGGTCAGTTTTCTGTGCTTTGGCACAAGCTGTTGGTGGGTTTAAGTGGGAAAAGCCTTTTGGAAAGCACAAAGGCCAATGTTCATACCATATGTACAGGATCTGCCCTCTTCATAGAGATGAAAGTGGGGGGTAACCTCGCTTCCCGAGCTGCGATGCTAGCCTGCCCTTGGCCAACAGGACAGGCTTCATGAATGGCAAGAACTGAATTTTCAGTATGTATTTGCAGTGCTTGGCCCCAGAACTGGAGGGCATATGCCTACAGGGACGTGTGTACTGCTATAGCCTGGTCCCCGAGCTTTGCTGGCAGAGATGCTCTCGACTGGCAAACCGAGCATCTACCCCAGCATCACCCGTACCCCAGACCAGCACAGATAAGTAAGACAGAGGTACTTGTTCCCCTGGTCCCCAAATCTCCCACTTACCTGTGGACAGAAGCTTGGGTCCTGTGCTCTCTTCCTCACCTTCAGAGAGTGCCTTATCTTCAGCTATTGCAACCTTACCCGAATACAGTCCCTGTAATGGCACGATAACAAAACCAACATGGGGATTAGCTGGTTAAATCCCACTAAGCCCCCGGTAATGGCGCACAGGGGAATCAGACAACATATACTTTTACTTTTGTTTATCACTCCTAGTGTGTCTTATGTGGGAGTCCAAGTATTACATTTTACTTTTATCTGCAAGAATATTTTTGCAACAGCCAGTCTTGTGCATTGGACTGAAACTAGCAGCTGAGGAAATTATTTGCCAATAAAGAAAAAGGCTATTTCTACACCACTAGTTAGTAAAGGAATTGATTCAGTCAGTCAGGGAAAAGATTTCATACACTGGCTTCAGAAGGTAAAGCTTCAGACTCGTCTGGTATTTTTCCACTAAGACTTCTGAACTCAGAGAATTCCATTTGCTGATCATTTTACCAGAAAATTATCACTTCTGAAGGAAAGTTATTTACTCTGACTGCTGTATTAGCAGCGGTAGTGCAAACCAGGTGTGCACAAGAGCTATGGAAGAGTGCCATCTCCTGGGCCTCGGGCTGCTCCGGGAAATCTGCTTTTGCACCTCCTGGCATGCACACATGGAAGGCAGCTGTGCAAAAGCGGTTGTGCAATTAGTGGATAATGCTGATTCTAGGAGTAGAAGGAGGGCAATTTGTTAATGTCATCGTTTAGTAGCCTGTTAGCTGGGCAGATAAGCTCTGAGCCTGTCTAATTTAGAAAAAAGAACCACTGTGTTAATACTGCATAAGCTTGAAGAATTGCAGCAATTATAATGCTCATACAGCTGCCGTGTCAGGGAGATATGTTGAACTGCAGGTGTCCGGAGTAGCTCTCACATAACACAACAGCCCACGAGCATTATGAAATGCCTGCAGCACCAACACCAACCAAGCTGCAGGGAAGCCAGGTGCCTGCAGCTTCCTTTGGGGCTTTTGGTTTTGGGGCTGTTTGGGAGACTGCTGTCTTCTTTCTTACTAGCTGGTGATCCCTTCTGCCTTCACATGGCTCAGATGCTGTTTTTCAGTACGTGGAAAGACGCTGAGATCTACTTACCCTCCTAGTATGACTCCCCAGGTGACTGAGACGAGGTGGGGAGGCAGAGACTCCTGAGGAAATCTGTGGGTTTGTGATTTGCAAAGAACAGCTTAGATCTCCTGAGCTGTCCCCTAGCCCATACTGCTGTACCAGTGCAAAACAGTGGATATTTTAACCCCAGCCTTAAGGAAAAAATAAAAGAAAAACTCTTATTTAATGAGTTCCAGTTCCAGTCAAGGAGCTGCCCAATTTCCATCGCAGTTAAGCTGTATTTTGTCCTGGCTATAGCTTGCCCATTTCAGCTTGATGAGGGCAAGCTGTCTTCTGTCCCCATCATTCCTAAATGATGGTGGGCTTCCCCTCATTGGAATTAGTCACATCATTATGTCAAACTACAATCATCTATATAAAAAGTATCATGTGTCCTGCAAGCACAGTTACCTGTGTTTTATACTTCGAAATTCATTCCCATCCTATCGAACCTGTCCATTAGCTCAACAGCTCTTTTCTCATTTTCTTGGATCTTATAGTTTAACTCTGGTGAGCAGCTCAGCCCCATGCAGCCGCTCGCTCACTCCCCCCACAGAGGGATGGTGAAGCAAATTGGAAAGGTAACAGTGAAAAAAAATGTGAGTTGAGATATAGACAGTTTAATACATAAAGCAAAAGCTGTGTGCTCAAGCAAAACAAAATAGGGAATTCATTCACCACTTCCAATCGACATGCAGGTGTTCAGCCATCTACAGGAAAGCCGGGCCCCATCACACATAATGGTGACTTTGGAAGACATGCCATCACTCTGAACATTCCCCCTTTCCTCCTTCTTCCCCCAGCTTTTATTGCTAAGCGTGACATCGCATGGTATGGAATATCCCTTTGGTCAGTTGGGGTCAGCTGTCCCAGCTGTGTCCCCTCCCAACTTTTTGTGCACCCCCTTGTGCAGCCTGCTCACTGGTGGGCTGGGGTGAGGAGCAGAAAAGGCCTTGAGGCTGTGTAAGTGCTGCTCAATGACAGCTAAAACATCTCTGTATTACCAGCACTGTTTTCAGAACGAATCCAAAACTTAGCATCATATCAGCTACTATTAAGACAATTAACTATCCCAGCCCAGTACATTGGGCTAAACTCAGCTTTCTCTTTCCTCTTGCTTATCCAGCTTTGCTGCAGTAGATAAAGTATTGCAGAGGATTGCAGTTTTGCCACCTTCTCTCTGTCTTCAAATTTTCTTTGCTCCTTTTTCTCAGATTTTCCTATGCTTTTAAGATGTGTGAAGTAGAAAATAATCTGGTAGACCTGTATGTGCGATGGGCTTGATAGCAACCTGGGAAGACTATTCTGTGTTTCTAAAATTATTCTGTCTCTTCATTAAAAAATTCGATCACAGTTCATTTGTAACTACACTTAACATTCAAGCCATGCACATAATGAAAAATTTGCTGAGGATTCTTTAAATTCTGCTCTCTCACCATCTGTGCTCTACCCTGCAGTCCCAGAGATGCCACTAAAGCAGATGATAGAGTATTTTATTCCTAGAAGACACAAAACTGGTGTAGGTAAGCTAGTATTGAAGTACAGTCTTTTTAAATGCATGGGAATTACTAATAATAAAAATATAAGTCTATATCTATTCATCAGTATATATCGGATACATATTTTGAGTACAGCCATGACAAATGTAAAATGTCTTTGCATTTTAAACACTGAAAGAATCCTCCAAAAATCTGAGTAGTTAGGAGTACACCCACTTCCTGTCAAACCAGGTGGCAAGATCCTCATTTTCAACAGGACAATATTTCAATTAATTCATAAACTACACCACGAAGTCAATAGCATTTACTATCCAGTCCAATACCTCACAGTCAATGTTTGGTTCCTAGACTAACTATTTGGGCTTCTCTGTCTAAGACCTGTCAAACACTGTCTACTCGTGCAGTACTATGCTCCCACCTTTTTTATTCTTCTGAGAATGATGCAAGTGGCTTGGGGCTGGATGAAATAGTACAGAAAGTAAGCTAATACTGATGAAACACATCAGAGTTAGGTTCCTAAATACCTACAAAGACTTGTTCTATGGTGTTTTACAATATGCCACATCTCTCTTAATTTATCTCTAAAATATATTGCTCTGTTGAGCTGTTAGGTTTTTTCAGTGGCTTTGTAGAGGTTTGTAAGAAAAATATTGAGATCAGTACGAATGCGGTATGAGTGAAAAGCCTTGTGTTTAAGCAGTGGAAGAAGCAGGAGAACAAGGAATTTTAAAAAGGGCTGTAATGATAACAAAGAGCACCATGCTTGGCATACTGCTCCCAGAACACCATTTCCAGGAGTAAACGGAGGCAGGTATTGTTATTCCAAGCCCAGAAGATCTGCATTATGAGAAGACCCAGCCCAGCTGACTCTCCAGCAGACCCTGCATTCTACAAACAGGAGGGTGGCACCAACATGGCAACAGATCATATCTCACATATCACATATGCCTGTTCCCATTAGCCTGTCAGAAAGGCATTCAAACAAGGGAAAACAGAGAGTGGGCAGCTCCTCTGCCTAACATTTGCAGTCCTGAAGCCAGCACTGTACTTGGAGTATGCACCGCTCCATAAGTCAATGCTTCCTAGGGGGTATAAGAGGTCTGTTATTTTAAGAGGTCTGTCTATCATTTGCTGTCACCAGTCCAGAGGAACCCCAGAGATGGACTGACAGCCAGAGTCCTGCCCTCTGAGTGCAGACCACTTGCGGACAAATGTATGAAGTCACCCTGATTAGGGATCTTGTCATCTTCCCTTCTATCCCTTCATCCCACAACAGGATTTTTCACATAATTGTCTCCACAGTTTACAACTTCTTTCATGCTGGTGTTACTGGTTGCCAAGCACACCAGGTGGTGAACAGTAAGCCCTTGACTGAAGATACTAATCAGAGCATCTGAAGAAATACTCTGCATTTGTTTGCTTTTTGACTGCTGATGGCTTGGGAAGGAGTGCCTGTATGGACTCAACTGAGGAGAGGAGCCTTCCACAGAACCGCTTGGGGGTGCTGCACAGTGGGATAGCAGTAGGTGTTGTGTCTCTGGAGTTGTCATGGTAGACCATCCTGTGAGTGAGCAGCAAAAACCATAGAACCACACAAGGGGTGAAGTAGGGCTGTTTGTAGCACAAACACCAAGAAACACAGAGGAAAAGAGAGAAGAGGACACAAAGAAGAATGTGGCAAGGAGGTGAAGGAGGAGGGGAAACCAAGGATACAAGCAAATACGCCAAATGAAGTTAAAAAAAATCAAAGACTATTAGAGGAAAGAGAAAAATAATCTAGTATAATCTAGGATAGAGAGTCAGAGTAACTAAGAAGGAGAAAGTGTAAGAAGACTATGTGAAAATATAAGTAGCATATGACTAATAAAAAAGTGCAGTTCATGGCCTTTTTATGAAGCCTATCCATTTCACAAGAGACTAGGCAAAGGGAAATCGAAAACAGCATCTCTCCCTGTGTAGGTCATCGGGTCCTTGGTGGATGTTGGAGGTTTTACGCATTTACTGCTGTTGAATTATAGGGCTGAGTTGATAATTCTTGAACTGAGAAAAGTAGGAGAAAAATAAAAAGTCTGACTGATGTATTCTTTAAAATATATTAAAATTCTGTGAGGGAGGGGGAGAATCTTTATGCCAGGGGCCTGGGTTCACAAAGCTATGGGTTTCCCTCAATTGGTGTAGAGAAACAGAGCAAGATTAACCCTCCATCTGAAAAGCCAGGGCAGGGACAAGGGCCATCAGACCTCACCTGGGAGGTTCAAGCTAAAGGTAGATAGACCCTGACAAAGAGGAGGACCAGGAGTCTTCCCCTCAGCATAGCATCAGGCCCAGTCCACTGCATCTCATAGCACCGGAAAGGCAGAAAACAAAGCAAGTGCAAGCATCAAACAGGACTTCTTGCTCCCAGGGATATTACCTGGGAGCTCAGAAGGAGTCACCATGGCATGTGGCATCAGCATCCTCCCACTTTGGGGGAGTCACGCTGGAGGCTTTCCAGAAATTCAAAGTGTGAAGTTACATCACTCACAAAAACTTCCATGAGACGGGGACACAGTTGTGTCCTGCCTTCCTGCCAGCTCCCCTGCAAGTTTTCTGAAGTGTCTGGGCCTCTGGATGGACAGTCCTGCATCACCCAGGCTGTGTTCTATTGAGCTGGCACCTGGGGAGATATCTGGCAGGAGGTAGGATGTAGGTCCCCACAGAGCAGCAGGTGGTCTAGGAGCACTGAGATTCCCAGTGGTCACTGGTCTTCCAGATTCCTTGCCGCATAGCCGAGCATCTGGGTGCTTTGGCTTTGCTGTTTGTAGGATCAAGTCTGTTTCAGAATTAAATATGTTCTCAGACTTAACTTCTATATCCTTCTAGCAGAACATTTCTTACAAAAAAAAACCAAAAAAACCCCAAAAAACCCCAAAACCCACGTTTCCCAGTTCAGAACAGTGTCAACAAAAGGTCTGCCTTTTAACTAGCTCCAGCTAGAGATGTCAGGCAGAGTAACCATGTTCACATGCTTGCAGTGCCTGACTGAAAGGCTTTGTTATTGCCATATTCCAAACCTATTCAAGTAAAGTGGGAACAAAGGGTTATTTCCTATTAATTTTTCATCAGAGTAGGTACACTACAGGGCAGTCTTGTACTCTGTCCCCACAGAGTTGGTCTATTCATTCCTTCCTGTGATTCATTCACACTCTGTACAAAGATCAATATGATGGAAGTATCGGCTACTTTGTCTAAAGCAGAGTTGCTTCCTTTGAACACAAAACTCATTTTTTTTCATAGTGGGCTTGAGGAACACTTGGGAAAGCTGATCCAAATTAGCAGTGAGTGTGAAATTAAATTGAAATTTAATCTGGCTGAGTGTAATCAGCCATTCTCATGCTGGGGTGATGCCCTCTTTCCCCACTATGGAAATGAAGCAATTACTGCAAAGAAGCAAAATCTTCAGAGCTTGAGGACTGCAGAGCTAGTCTTCGTTAAACACCTGTTGAGACTCTTTCTCAGAACTAAGGGGGTGCACGTCCCTCTGCCCAAAGTGACACCACACAGTGTGCCTCAGGTAGGCTCAAGAACCAGAAGCAGCATTGCTGCGCTCCTACGGCAGTTCACCTGCGCTAATGGAGGCCGTTTCTCAGTGAAGCTAATCATCTGGGACAGAGCTCCATATTGATACGATTACACACCTTCCAGCACCCAAGTAAGCTTGGATACCCTGATGTACCCTGTATTGCCTTCGGTGCTGACAGACCTAAAGTAGAATTAATTTAGTTTAGTATAATACATTTTGAAAGTGACTTAACTAAGTCTATTGGGACGACTTTCATCCTGAAAGAAGAATATTTGCATAGGGATTTACTGAAATTGAACTAAATTTACATGAACCTTTGAAAGAAAAACTTTCTTAGGTGATCTCAGCTTAAAGAAAAAAGAAAAAGAAAAAAAAAAAGAAACAAACCACAAACCCTCTCCTTTTCTTTGGAGTGGGGAAAGATGGGAAAATATGTTGGAGTGGATTAAAAATGTACAGCCTCTACCTGTCTGTCTGCCTTTAACTCCCCAGTACCTCCAAAGCCAGAGAAAAGAACTGAGAAACTGTATAAGATGAAAACAAGTCTGATGCAATGAAGGGGTAAAAAGTTCAGGCCTTTCAGGTTTTGCAGTTCACGCCTTTGACAAAATGTACCTTCTGCTATTCAGCTTACACTGACTCTATATTGCATTCTTTTTACCTTTGGGACAAAGCACTCAGTAAATGCTGACAGATGAGGAAGGGAGAAGGCAGGGGTTTACAGGCAGGTCCAGGAGAGCAGCTTTTGACCCCCGCAGAGTGCTGGAGGCGTTCCTTCCAATCCTCCTCCATTTAAGTAAGTCTCCTAGCCACTGACCTTTAGAGATTTAAACCAAACTTAGAGGGCTATGAGTTAGGGAAAGAGTAAGGAGAAGGCATCCAGGGCTCAGGCTGCCACCTGGGAGGCTGGAGAGATTCTACAAACCCTCGCTCACAACTTTCACAGCTGGTATGTACTGAAGAAACCGTGGGTGAGAGATGGTGAAGCACCTTACACTGAGGCAAGGTTATCAAGCTTGCACAAAATCAGCTTCACATGTAATCCTTTTTTCCAAAAAAAAAGGTTTGCCCTTCAGTTTTGGCAAATAAATCTTGGCTTTTTCTTTACCATTAAAACTTCCTGTGTTGTTGAGAGGAGAGCGAGAGAGGAGGTGAGAAGAACCGGTGTGAAAATAATGAAGGCGGAATGCATAGTCTTCCTGTGGGCAGTGAATGAAAGTAAAGATGCTGCCCTGGTGGGAGCTGGAGGCCATTTCCTGCCAGTCTTCAAAGGGCTGGGGTGGAGGGTTGTTGCTGCTGAGTAATGACCTGAGGGAAAAAAGTTCCCTCCAGCCACCACAAACTAACACTTCTTCTGCAAGGAGCAGATAGCAGAAGAAATACAGTGCTCCAATAACCTCTGAAATGATACCAGTTATAATCCCTTTTGTCCTTTTAATGTAGTAAATGGAACAAATTGTTTGGAATTGTGGTGATAAAACCCTTCAGACGAGATTGAGTTCTCCATGAAAGTTTACAATACAATTTACAACTAACTGCAGCTGCAAAATGCAAACAGCTCTGTCCTTTTGCATTGCTGTTTCCTCCTTCTCTCACTGACAGTGTCCCTGTCTTCAGGACACACTGATGGACTCCTAGAGAGAGTTCGTCTAGGTGTATGTATACCTTCAGGCGAAACGATACCCATGGTCTGAGAAGGACCTGCGCAGAGATCCAAATATTGTAACAATAACCAGTGATTTATGGGTGAGTGATGTAAAACTCAGTACAGATGCAGAATCAGGTGACATAATTGATGCAGACATTGAATAAGGGAGAGGGATTAAAAGACTTAGTATACTGAAAGGTGCAACTAGGGGATGGTGATATGCATGACTGAATCTTTTCCAGTGTGGTGTTTGAGAAATCCTGTTACTGTTTGATATGCCAGCAAAAGGAAGCTGGATTGCTTTTGTTAAAGTGTATGCCTCCACAAAAAGTTATGTTTAAAACTAAAAGTGTACAGTATGCAAACTTGGTGAAGCATTTTGCCAGAATGGCTTCCTGTCAGAAAACATTTTGATTTTGCAAATAAGTTAAACTTTTTATGAAAAAGCTAGAAAATGAAAGTAATCTTTCATTGAGAAGCTTGTTGAGATTCAGTTTATAGAAAAAGGGGAGACTCCCGCTCAGTAGTTTCATGATCACAGAGGAGACCTACGTACAGATACGTGGAAACGCTCTGTGCAAAAGCCCTTACCTCTAGTTCTTTTTGGCAGAGAAACCCTCTGTTTCTTTTGTCTGAGCTGAACTTTCTCTGAAAGGTAAAGAATCCCGCAGGCCCTGAAATGAAATTAAATCAGAAGCAATAGTTTTTATTTGTAGCAGCTACGGTTCCTTAACATAGGTTAAAAGACAATTAAAACTCTTTCTCCTATCTTGGATCATACTAATTGAAGAAGTAGAAACTTGTTGCATGTAGATTCAAAGATTTCCATCCCTTTCCTCAAAGCTCAGGGTTTGCTCCTCTCTTTTACTGCAGCACGGCTAGCCTTTGGCTAGTTCCAGGCTGCCACACATTCCTTTCCTTTTTCCTTCTAAAACCTGACCATCATCTGTGTAACCATATTGAATTGCACCACCAAGAGCAGTATGCAGGGCATGTCAATCCCTTCCTGTATAAACATGCCTTGTTCACCCACCGCTGAATTCCATCTCCTGAATCATTCAGCCAGAGGTCATAATATAAATGGGCTCCTTCACCCATGAACAGCTCTGCCTGTACTTATTGTGTTGTGCTGTGCACCATAATCATATCTCCCACCGTCAACCAACATTTTCATAACCCAATAAAAGCATTTTGGATTTGCTTTGACAGTGTGCTCTGGCCATAACAACATGTTGCCAGCCTTGGCAGCACTACTGACTGGACGAATCAAGTATTAGTTCAGGAGTTTGGGAGCGCTCCTTGTGCTTCCTACACCAGAGAGGACACTGTTACTGATGCAGCATAGACATGAAATCTTGAATAACCTGTCGTGTAGCAAACACACCCTCTAGCACCAAGTTTTCTCCTGTTCAAGTGTACGAATTAGTTGGTGATTTCTGAATCTGATTCTAGAAAAATGGCTGAGCATTCAGGTACAGGCAAAGTTTTCATTTGCTGGCATCTGTTGGCCAACAAAGTGCACACAATAAAGTGTGCCCAACAAAAATGACCTTCAGAGGTGGGACTGTCATGGGGACACACCAAGACACTTACAATGATTAGTCCCTTCTCTGCCCTCCTACTGCCTTCCCAGAGTCTCCCTTCTCCTGAAAATCCTATCATATATATATATATGAGATTTCTCTTCATGGTTTTTTCTGTCTGTCTGTCTGTCTATCTATCTATCTATCTTTTCTCTGGGCCAGAGTCTACAGTCTACATCCCACTGAACAGTGTGTTTCTGAGATGCAGGAAACTTACACTGAAGTCTTTACTGTGAATCCCCTAATTTATAGCTGTTGACTCGTTCTCCTGGAGCTTAGGGGAAACAAATGTAGCCTTTCTCCTTCAGTAGACAGAGACATAATATTTAACCTCATGTTAAATAGTATCTCATATAATGCAGGGAATGGCATATGAGACCCATTAGTCAATAATAAATAAAATAAGAGTATGAGTAGTTTAACAGTTTTCCTTTACCTTCTAGAGGAAGCATACATCAACCTAGCTGTCCTTACACTAAGTGGTTATTACAGGATGATTATATTACAGAGACAATGATAAGTCAGGGTTGTTTATGGGCAATAGATTAAAAGAAATGTTCTGAATGTCAAATGGTCAATAAGAATGTTTTTTACGTTTTTGGACTAAGATGAAATGGCTTGATCCTATCCAATGACTTTTTAAAAATATTTCCCATTGTTGCTTAAGATAATGAAAGAGACGACCAGAACACATTTTCATTCCTCTGTCCTTGAACCTGTTTTCATGGAGAGGTTCTCATCTGCTGATATCACCATCCATATTAACTGCTGAACTTAAGTAAGAAGCATAAGATTTCTGCCTAAATATTTATTTTCTTTTTAATTTCTTCAAAATGTTGGATATCCCTGATTTTATGTATCTACTTTTCTCTTTTTAGAATTGCTTTCGTTTCTCTTCTTTTGGCACTTCATTATTTTAGAATATTTTCTGCATATTGTTGTAGCACATGAATTTGCCAAATCATACCAGCAAAATTATTTCTTTCCTGACATAAAATCCTAGTCTCTGTGGTTAGCCAATGCTGCACTAGTATTTGGGGGTCAGCACAGAACAAATATGCTCCAAAAATTTGAAGTGTTGTAGGTGAAAAGAGAGTTTCCACTCTAGCACCAGCTGTAATTACTGATCATTTAATCTCCAATTTTTCCCTGCCCACATAAAAGTCTTCAAATTCCAAGCAAGATAACAATAATCTGGAAAACAAATTTATAATTCTGCCATGTGTGTTCTTCCAGGTGGAGCTGGCAGAGTTAATCTAGTTATGAACGTATTTATTGACATATTTTTATACCTTCCAATGAACCTTAACCCCTCTTTTGTAAACAATTATTGTGTGTTATTACAGTAAGTTTATTTCAAGTCTTAAATGGAAATACAACCAAGTAGTTTAAAAAAATCCTTCCTAAGGTTATACTTGCTACTTTAACACACAAGCTCTAAAACTGCTCAGAGTTGAATTAAAACAAATACAACCGGAGAACTGAAGAAAAATTACAACAGAAAGCTATAAACTAATTTTTAAAACTCCATTAGGAAAGCAGTCCAGGAAAAGCCAGAGGGGCCTCATGTTAGATGACAGTGATAAGAGGAATGGAGTATATTGAGAACAAGACATTAGAAATGAGAGAGAAGTAGAAATGAGAGAGGCAGCTTCAGGGGTAGGAAACTCATTTATTCTCCAACAACTGCGTGCAGTGATTATAAATATAAGCATACTTATTTTTCCAATAAGTTATCTTATTAGCAATATAATGCTTCAGGTGAATCCTGGGTCATTAAATTATCACACCCCTTCATTGTACAATACCTCAAATCTTTCCCACTTCCTTCTCATGTGGTTTTAGGCCAGCATTCATGACAGCAGCAAAATAAGCTTTAGCTAAAATGAGAAGAGGGTGTCACTGATGTGTGCACACACATGTTCTCATGCACACAGGTACATACTTACCACTTTGGCGTGTATTTATAGCAACCCTGGCTTTTAATTAAGAGTGAAGAACTCTTGAGAGAGTGGGTAACAATCTGCCTGTCACATCAACTTATTGACCAGATACTAGCGCTAAGTACTAAGAAGGCAGAACTTGATTCCTCCTATTGTCTGTGCTGAATTGTTGACGGGATACAATATAACGACAATGTAAGAATCATTTTCAACTGCTTCTCAGAGTGAAATTACATGACAGAAAAACCGCCAAGAGCTGGGTCACAAAGATCCACCATTGACTCTGTAACCCTTGAAAATTATCAGCACATGATGGACTTGCTTGAGCCTTCCGCTGTGACTTGTGGAAATCAAAGTTTCTTAGGAAAGTGTCACTTTTTGCCAGCTTCTGGTTTCATAGGAAAACAATGAAAAAGGAGAATCGAAGCTCTGAAAATAACAGTCTCAGTTTTGGTTTTAAATGGGTTTTCCTTTGAAACTTGCCACAGATTAATTACAGCAAAAAATTTAACTTTTAACTTAAACTAATTTGAAACTACCACAAAATATTTGTTCATCTAATCAAAATACATTTTTGCTGATTAAGCAGATTTTTGGGGTTTGGGGTTTTTTTATTTAAGTTATCATTCCAGTTCTGGATGGAAGAGAGCCATCTCTGGCAGTATCAAGGAATGAGCGCAGCAGTGTTCTGTCATATTCAGTTTTCCAGGAGAAGGACAGACAGTGTGCTAAATTTTGTTTATTTTGTGCAGATCCAAATTCAAGGCTTCGGTGGTCTCCCATGTAGAACAACTTCTGCTGCTACTACGGGCACTCGTCAAAGCCCTGGACTTCATTGGTGACAGACAGAGCAAATGTCCTCTACTCAAGCACTGATGGTCACAGACACATAGGAGATAAAACTAGACTCATTTACAGCCTCTTCTTCCAGCTGTGAATTCAGCTGTTGCCAAGAGACGTCTTGATAATTCTTGAGGTATTTTAGCTTTCAAGAAACTTACAAAGCCTTTCTAAAAAATCCTTTTAACAAAGGTAACATCTTAATTTAATTAATGGTAATTTGATGCAGTCATCTAAAAGTGATGATGTTAAAATACCTGCAAGACATTGTCACATCTGAAGGAAAATCACACTATAAATTAGAATGAGATGAGTATTATAGTAAAATCATTTGAATAACAGGTTCAATGACTAGTATTTTCTTCCATCTTAATCCATAAGCCTATAAAAACTGTATGTTCTTTAGTCTGTAATGAATTTTTACTGCATTGAAACACTTCCTAATCAACTTGGGCTGCATGATTTATCTCCTTGATATGCTTTCCAGTGCTTTAATACAGAGCAGTCCTTTAAAATAACCTGAAACAATGCAAGCTTCCTACTTAGGTTTCATCTAGGAAATTTATTTCTATTTTTTGCCTTTCCCATTCCTCACTCATCTGTATTCACAATGTAGAAAAGCTTACTTAAGGGCTGAGGAAGTAGTTGGAAAACCACTTCATTACATTTACTTGAGACTCTTCTAAAATAATCATAGACTCATAAAATCCTTGCACAGGAGTATTTACATTAATGTTTAGTCTAGGGTACCTTGATTAAAATAATTTTGAAAGGTACTTACTGATAAAAACCTCAATGTGGAAGTGCCTTGGCTGATTGATTTCTGAAACGTTACAGCATCTTAAAGCCTCAGGATATACAGGACAAAGAAGGTCAACAGCTATAAGCGTTAGAAATAAACATTTCAAAATTCTTATCATGATTTTGGGGTTTTTTTCAGGCTAAATGAATATTTCCAACAGGAAATGATAAAAGATTAATTTAAACAAATGTTGGGCTTCACCTCCTCTTTTTTTTTCTTTCACGCGTGGGAATTGTGCAACTCAGTTGAAGCCAACCCAGCTGCACCAGGGCAAAGACATTCTGTTCTGTGTAAAGGTCCTCCCAGAGGGAAGCATGCTTTGCTTGTGGCTTTAGCCATCTCTTTTGTAGTATTGATGGTGTTCTCCATCTGGCTCATGTATGAAGCTCCATGTGACTACGTTAGATGATGTCCCATCTGTTTATTGCAAACAACGAGTATACTGGAAGCACTTGGCAATTAAGAGGTCTGTGTTTAAAAATGCAGGGGACTTCCCCTGGGATGTGGTACCAGCAAAACTTTGGAAGTGCAGTAGAGACCAAGAGAATCTGCAGATTAGATTAGCATGCAGGGAAATGAAGACACCAGACAGTGCTTAGCTTTTCTTACATCTACAAGCCATACTGAGAGCGATTAGCAGGAAACTGCTGACCTTCTACATATATCCTCTTCTGCTCTTCATTTTCCCTAGAGAATAGGCATCTAATTACTCCAAACGACTTGCGAATAGAGCCACAAAAGGCTTTTAGTACTTAAATCTTGCCTAAGTCTGAAGTTGTTATCCTTTAAAACTCATCCCATCACCGAAGCACATATACATATTTAGTGTAGCATCCCTAGGAACCCAAGCTAGACTCAAGTATTCCCGAGTAGAAATAATGTTTGCAAGCCTTGAAAGCCCAGATCCCCCTCTCTTGGCCCACACTTGGATCCCCCTGGCACTCAAAAGCTAGATATTTCTCTGAGCCAGTGGAGGGGCCCAATCCACCAGATATCCTTACATCATGTCAGCTCAGGGTCGTCACAGCAAAGCACGGTGACACTCAAGTGGCAGGGCCAGCATGCAGGAACTGTGCTGTCCTGACAGCCTATGTCCTCCCTCTCTGAAACCAGATGTCTAGCTGCTAGACAGGACACCTGCTCAGGCTTGCCAAACATGAAAGAGTTTCAACAGGCATATCCTCCCTCATGTCCAAAGCACATCTCAGATTGCAAAATAGCCCATAGCTTTATGATTAGGACACAGGTTGGAGGGAAGAAAAAAAAACACCACAAAATCAACAACAAAACCAAAACAAACAAAATAAAAGACCACAATACCCTGATTAAACTGAATACCCTTTAAACTAACAACCTGAATACCCTTAGTCTTATTGCCATGGAGAAGAAGATTAAGCCTTAGTGATCCAATTGAGTTCTTACGGCAAATCGTGGCTAAGCATGTACTTGGGGAGATGGGAGGAGAGGATTGGTAAATTCAATGTGAAACTGCCAGACAGGGACTTGTGACCAAGAGGTAGGTACTTACATCCCACAGTGGGTTGGGATTTAAGACCTATTTCTGTTTTTTGTATTCCTGAGTGAAGATATTAAATGTCTCATTGTTCACCATAACAGTTCCTGAATATCTTGCTCTGAGACCTCTTATTTTTCCACTCTTCTGCTTTATGGAGTAGTAGACCCCATTCTGGTTGTGAGGCATCTAAAAAGTCAGCTGGCAGAATGCGCTGCCCTGAGGCACTCTCATTTTCTCATGTTTTTCACTGTTGGTATTTTCACAAGATGGGAACTGAGATGGAGATGTAAGCTGCATTCATCCATGACCTTGAATGCAACTTGATTGAATGTTATCTAATAAAACGTAATCTCTAATGAACACAGGCTCAAAAAGCATTAGCCTGCTGTGATTGTTTAAATATGAGGAAAAGACACAAAAGGAATTTGCTGCATCTAAACAAAGTTAGGAAAAGAATTCCAAACATAAAGGTTACCTTTTGCGTGATGGTTCATAAAAAAACTCATCTTTAAAATTGCTACACAAAAATAGGAAAATTGGTTTCAAATTCAGTGCATATCACCAGGTACTTTTGAAGGCTTTCTATGGCTCCATGGGCCTGTAGCCAAAGAACCCACCATAGCAGACTATGAAATGGATGGTGTGGGAGGGGAAAGGGGGAGAAGGCACTATATGGTGGCATCTGCTAAATAAAGTCACCTGCTGTCTACCTAGAGACATCCAATCCTTTTAAACAAAAAAGCCCAGCAGTAGCTTCTCATATTGAATGCAAGGCAGGTCTCTCCCTGGAGAAAACCGTTGCCAAAATATTTCTGAGACATATTTGCATCCTCGGCAAGGTGCTGGCAGCGTACCCGCCGGCACCAAGATGGCCGCCAGCACGTGCTGCAACAGGACGTACACAGCAGAAGAAGGACATGTGTGTGCCTGCACAACAGCTCTCGGTGGGGATTTCACTGGCAATCCCCAACCTGGCAGACATGGGCAGCTCAGGTTAAGCATGAAAAGGGACACACAGGTTCTTTACAAAGTATTCTTCATTTTTTTCCTGTTTTCCAGTATATAAGTAGAATATTCTTGTCCTGTTAGACTCATCTTGATAACAAATAGCCTACACTCGTCTTTTTTTTTACAATATTATACCCTTAAATCTCTTCTATGTGCACACATAGGCATTTACAAGAAAACTTTTCTCCAATATCTTCAGCAGTTAATAAGCGTGAGGGACACCACAGACTGAGTAAGTAACATATCTCCCAGAAAAAAAGACTAAACACAGAAGTTATTATCCTAGATTCCCAAGCTTCAGATGATTTATTTGGTGCAAACACACCCCCCACCCTCCATCTGCCTGAAATTTCTGGAAGACCATGCTTGTTTCTTGTTTAAAGGATAACTCCTGTAAACTGGAAAATGGGGTTTCATGCCCTTGGCAACACCGTCTTTCCTGGTCTGTCATGCCATGTGTCACAAGGCACTCATCACCTAGTAAACTGGAAAAACCCCACATTTTATTCTTTAAGCAAGAATTACACAACATGTATCCAGTCCACCTAATGCGCTTTGGTGACAGGAAAGAGAAGGGCATCACAAAACAGAAAAAGAAAGAAAGAAAGAAAGAAAGAAAGAAAGAAAGAAAGAAAGAAAAATCCATACAACTCCAAGTGCAGTGTTCTCTGCCAGGATTTTCTGACTAATATGCAGCTGAATTAATTCACACATGGATTCATCCACTTAATAAGGCAAGCAGCTATACATGCACTTTCACTGAGGATTGTTGAAGGGCAAATTGACATTGATAATGACGACAACACGACAAGGCAAGTGAGGAGCTTGCAGTAGCTCAGAGCGAAAAATGGCATAAGGAGTTCTAGAAGAAGTGGGGGCAACGTCTCTAGTTGTACTGCAGGTCAGTCCTTGGTGTACCTTAATAAATAGAAGTCCCTGCTGGGAGCTGTATAGCAGAGCTGGTCAGGCTTTCCCTCCAGAGCCCACTTTTGGTTTTTAACACAGGCATGAAAAGCTGAGAGCCCAACGCTGAACGCTCCCCATGCACAGTGTTTCCATGTCACCATGAACCATGGGTTGGATGGGACCAGAGCCATCGAACCTGTTACTGATGGGGAAGGTGTCCACGGGCAGAGCTGCCCCAGTCACTGCACAAACAGGGAGAGGATGGCTCCTCACCTGGCAGGAGTGTGCGTGTCCCTGCGTCCACAGAAATGTGTATACTGCCATAGCCCTGCTACCCTGGATGCAGGGATCCTTTGGTGCTTTGACTAGGGATATGAAGAGATCTTTGGCTTTCCTTGGAAAATAAACCCTCCTTATTCCCTGACCCCCAATTCCACAGGGTAACGTGATCCTGATAAACCTCTCTCCTGTGGACGGACACTAGCCATTGAATTAACGGTGAATTACAGAATGTACCACTCAGATCAAAAGCACCAGTGCAATTTTGTCAACTTAACTTTGTGCACGTGCAATACTATCCAATCTTCCTTGGGATAATATCTTTCCAGAAGCTTCCCTACTTTCTTGTCTTTTTAGCCAAGAGGGTGAATGAGTCAGACACCAGCAGACCATGTCCTCCCGCTCCTCTTGCTGTTTCCCTGGGAGAGGGGAGGGAAGTCTGAGTAAGCCTGTCACCCTAAGGTCGTGCAGGCAGTGGTCTTTCCCAACCGAGACCAAAGAGTAGCCACTTTCATATATAAAACTCGGTGGTTTTGTCTGCACTGCCTCTTAGCAGTGCTTTGGAGGGGACCAGGCTGCGAGGTGCCCTGCACAGCCTGGGGACAGCAGCAGTATCATGGGCTGGCCCCACAGCGCCAGGTCACGCTGGTGGGCACAGCAAGCCCCACTTGGGATGCTCCGGGCTGTGTGGCCTCTCTCCATGTCGCAGCAGGGACAGGGACACGGGAGGCTGCTTGAGGTATGTCTTGCTCCTCAGGGATGAACTCTCCCCGAGACACTTGATTCAGAGCAGTAGGTGTGGTGTTTTCTGCGTGTAAAACCAGAAAGAGTAACAGAGCTGTACCTGGCAGGAAAATCGGATGGCGATGACCAGAAATTTGTAAGTAAATGCTAAACGCTTTTGACAAACTCCACAGAAATCAGCAGAAAGAGGAGGTTGTTTTCCTTGTTCTCCTATATCTAAATATCTGTCAAAGAAGGTTTCCACATGCTGACTGAATGACAGGATTTGCACACAGCCCTTAGTGATGTTTATTGATAAAGGCAAGGCTGGACAGAGCTGTAAATCGGAGAAAAAAAATATAATCAAAGCTGCAACTTGCAACTTTGCTATGGCATAGTTTGCCTGTGAAGGTTTCAGAGCTGAGGCTGCAATTTGCTGCACCATCCTTGAGGTCAGAGATCACTTTCCTCGCAAAGCATGCAGTATTGATTGCTCCTTGAGACCTCCAAATCCCAGCATCTTGAATAATTATTTTGCATTGGTTACTAAAATAAGTAATTGTCAGCTTCTGGAAAGGGTGGGTGGATAGGGCCTTGGGAAAACACATTTGTCTGAAAGCAGAAGCTAGGCAAATTCAACTTGAAATTGAAGTGCAATTAATCATCAGTGAGGCATTGCAACAACTCAGCTAGAGGCGTGGCAGATTCCCTGTCATTTGGTTTTTTTTCCCCCCCTATATTTCAAATCTCTCTGGAAGGGACAATTTAGTGAAGCCAAGTCAAGATTTTTCATGCAGGACTTGTTGAGCAAATGCTCAATATGGTTTGTACTGATAAATGACCATAGATGTTCTTTTGCATATTCAAAAATTATTCTCTTTCTAGAAATAATGCATAGTACCCCACAAAGATGTACTTTGCAAATCAGAGGAACGTGTTAGCAAGGGGATATTTCTCCATCAGGGCTGAGTACAATGTGTGTATGTGGTTAGTCAGCTCATAATTGCAGCCAAGAAGGTGTAAAGGACCCCAGACACTCATACACTTTTGCTTTGCTTGTTAGCCTGGACTCAACATGTGGTTTGAAACATTTTTTTGATCTGTAGACCCCTAAATGCTTTTCAGTAAAGCCTCTCTGTAGTGTCCTTCAGCTTGCTGAGAAATGATTTGCTCTTGTTAGTTACCATACCTGTATGCTGTAGAAATAGCCCTGGGAATAGATTTAAGGATCTGAGAGTCCTAAAACCCATGGCACTGAATGACTTTTTTCTGATCCCATGACTGTTCTGAGTTCATGCACTTCTGCTACCCACTTTATTCATCAGCTGGCATTCCCATTTGCCCACATACTACAAATTTCATCCAAATCCTGTTTGATTCTCTGAAGTCCCAAAGTTTTATTCACATAGCAGGGAATGGTTTGTACAGAGGAAAAAAGCCAAAACAAAACAAAAAAGAGTTGCAATAAGCCTAAAGAAAGTAAGATCAGTTAATTTTATTCAAGTTGGAGGAAAAACTCATTCTGCTGAGTTCTGCTTGTCTCATTTCATATGTCTCATTTCCTAGCTCTGTGAAAGACCTAGTGGGTTCTGGGGGTTCTTCGTTGTTACGCTGTCTGTCTACCTGATGTAAAGAAAAATACATTCAATAATGACTTTCTTGGCTTAGCGTAACCCCTGCCAAGACAGTGAGGCTCCCCTACTGTTCTCTGCCTTATGCCTAGTTATTTATATCTGTGTAGGCGGTTGATATTTAAGGTGGCCAAGACACAGTAAAAGCATAAAGCAATTAAAACAAACGGATCATGTGTCTCTCCTAGGATTTGCCAGGGAGCCAATATTTAATGAAGCTTAACATTATCTGACAGCCATTCAACTTTCCTCTAATTAACATGCATCACTTTAAATAAACCCTTTGAACATCGCAGGACTGTCTGGGAATGCAGTGTTTTGCATGTTGCTTCAGAAGATGTTGACCTCCTTGGTGTGCCTGTCAGGCCAGCTCTTTAGTTTCTTCCTCAATTAATTGCTTTTTCCCTTGGGACCTGTATCAGTGTTTTCCCCTAAACACAAATTTTATCGTACTTTCATAAGAAGGCGTAGCAGGATATTTTATATGCTCCAGAATTCAATTTCAAAATATTCGTGTGTCTTTATCAAGCAGGACTCCTTGTATTCACTTGCTGCAAGTCATGTTCTCCCTTCCAAACAGTGTCCAAAATAATGGACACCAATTTCAAAACCCAGCTGGAATCTCCGGGATCTTCTGTTTTCCCAAGAGTATGTTGTTTGTCCTTCCAAATAGAGCTGAATGACAACACTTGGATGGCAATTTGAGAGATAACCAACAGGACGACATTAATTCCTACTTTCAAAGTTCACCCAAAGGCCAGGTGTGATATTTTGAAATCCTACTTCAGTTCATTCAGATTTAACCCTTTGTCCCTTTGACAAAGCGATAGTTTGAAGTCAGCCATGTACCCTTCCCTCCCTTCATTCCTCATCTTCTGTCACAGACTAGGTCATACATCCAAAAATATAAGGTTGAAGTATTTAAATCTCCACAGATGGGAGAGAGAGCCCAGGTCACCCATACCCTCAGGGACGGCTGCAAGGGAGTGGTGCGCTGGCCAAAAGGGAGGATACTTTATCCCTGCTTCACCGTATCCTATATGTAAAAACCTTCCTCATAACAGAAAGATTATTTAGAGGAGACTACACCCACTAGGTGTCCCCTACGGAACAATAATTATTTTTCTCCTTTTTAGTGGGCACTTTCTTCGAATTTTGCATGTGGTGTAGAGGTTAAGAAATAAAATATGGTGAGGATGGACCAAATATCAGCAGATGCAGAGTGCTACTGATTTTCACCAGTGAAGACTCTGCTCATTCTTGCTAATTACCTATATTTTAAGGTCAAGAATAATTATGTACATATCTGAGAAATTGTGGGTGCCCAAGATGCTACATACTCTACCAGCATGTGCCACTTGCAGTAACAGACAGATGAGGCTGATGTAAAACTACTGTTTGCTTAATGACTTGTTAACAATCAGTTATCAGTCATGATTCTCTTCAATATAGCTTAAAAACAACCCTCAAGACTAACTTTAATGTGACAGAAAAGGAGCCATGTTGATAGTTGTCCTGATTTAAGAGATGCAGGACTAATTTATCTTCTAATGCTTGGGAAAACTGCACTTTTAGAATAATCTAGTGTCTGAATTTGTCAAAATATTTACTTTATAGCCAGCTATGGTGTGTAGGTTTCAAGGTCTCGGTGTTTTCGATTTAGCCAGGCACAGGGATGAGGAGGAGTGAGATCCGGGCACTTGACCCAAGCTGGCCAACAGGATTATTTCATACCATGAAAGTCACATTCAATATAAATTAGAAAGTTTGCAGCAAAGTGCTCTCTATTCCTTGATGGCTGTGATCCAGAGAACTTCCTGCGCTGGTGCCAGACTGAGCCCTTCCGTTCCTCCCGAAGCACTGGCAGTGTCCAACATTTGCTGTCCACTGCTGGGAGTACACAGCTTCCTACTGATAGAATTGGCTGAGTATAATCCTTGTATATTTTATGTTGGTATCAGGATCAATACTGGTTCTTTAGTATTATCAGTGTTAATTATTTAGTCTTATCCTATTTAATCTATTTACATTTCAACCTTTGTGTTTCCTTGTTTTTCCCCAATCCCCCCCCCCACAGGGGGAGGGGTCATCAGGTGACAGAATAGTTGTCTAAATGACAATAAATTGTTGTGGCTTTCTCAAAGCATAACAAGAGTACTTGCATAGTTGCCCGAAACCACAATTGACAACATATTTACCATAGCAACAATGCTTCAGTGTTTGTCGGTCCCTGACCCACTAATGTACATAACAGGGGTGTAGCTTTTTATGTTTATACTGGGAAAAAACACTTCACAGATGTTTGCAGGGTCTTTCTGTGGTTGTTCCAGTCTCTTACTAGGACATTAGTTAATAATTCAACTTGTACAGCTCTCCTTTTGCTTGTACAATTCATCTTACCTTGTCAGCTCTATTTGGCACTGGAAAACTCAAATTCTTGTGCATACAGTTGTTCTTCTTAAGACTTACAACCTTCTGTACAATTAATACACAATGTTGATTTTCAGCTCTTCTTTTGGCTCCTCAGAGTATACCCTTCCAGGGAAATACTATTTCATTTGTTATTCAACAGCTGAATAATGGTAACACCATTAGTCTTACCATTCAATACATTGCCAAGCTTTAGTCTTATTTTTTCTCTAGAAATTGCTTTTTCCACACAGTAGGCCCCTTTTTCTTTCTTCCTCTTTCTTTTTCTCTGGGAATGGACATTGCCTCACAACTTTTCTGGAGTTTCCCTTGGTGTAGGCTGTATTTTACGCCAACTGTTTCACAGATGACAATTGATGTGCAGGGTGAGAGAGCTAAGAAGGGGCGGAGACATAGTTCCTGGACGAATGGGGTGAAAGAGAAACAGGCTTGATATGATGGAAGTTTTTCTAATACTGAGGTCTATTGACTAACGGAATTTCAGTCTCCAAATTACAAAGAAAAAAGCCCTCATAAATGATACATTTTAAACTATTTAAGAGTAGAGCTCACTGGGACTTTTTCTGATGAAAGACAAAATGCGAACTACTTGAAGGCAGGATTTCTCACAAAGGTGCATCAGCTACATTTGATAGGTTGGAGTTTCTACTCAAACACAGGTGGAGAAGGTATACTATCAACCTTCCAAAAGGTCAACAGCTTTATGATTAGGATGCTCATCCACACTGTGATCCCACTTTCAACTAATCCTACATATTGGTACAGAGTTAAACAAGGCCTGGAGCACCAACCTGGCCATTGGTGCATGTGTAGAGCTTGGGAATGAAAGGACAGACCAAGGGATCAAAAAGGGCCAATGCTGCTTGAATGAGCACTCATCAGCATATTCCAGGTTAATCCTGTTTTCCCAGAAGTCTTTGGCCTCAGACATTGCTCCTGGCATTTTGAGGGCTTTGTCTTCTTCTTGGATGAGAAACTGGGTTGCAGAGACTAAAAATTAAAGCATACGAGTTGTCATGACACAGGATCCCAAGAAACAGTTGTGGAGAACAGAGGATGCTTGCCCTCTTATAGACATGCTCAAAACAGAGTAAATAATAACTTGTCATCCATGCCCAGCTGAATTCTGTATAGAAAACTAGTAACATAATGGAAATTGTAAGCTCACCTGAAGACATTTATAACCAACAGCCTGTATAACATTAGATGTAAGTGCATCAGCAGCAAGACTAAAGAGGATGGGGTAATATCCCATAGCTCCCTCCAGCAAGAGCCTTTGTATTATTTTCACAGTCCATATACTCCCTGCTCTCTCAAGGATGAACCCTAGAGTGATAAAATCTTTGAGTGAAGAACCCACAACACAAGCTTCCTGACAGAGTCATCGAATACATTTCCTTTCATATTTCAAGTTTAAATAATAAAATGGAGAGGAGAAAAGGTACTGGGATGGCTGCCCTGCAAGAAACCCTAAAATAAGAACTGAGGGCACCATTCAGGAAGTGGATCTTGCACTTAGTACCAAACCTCCAGTTCTGTTGGGGCTCTGTTGTAAGAGAAAATAAGCATAAAGAACACACTGTTATGAAGAAACAGTTCTGACTGTATGTATTTCTTTAACCTATAGCCTTTTGTTTCCTACCTTGCAATAGAAAGTCTGACCTTGAAGTCTCAATGTATAAACTCTTGCCTTTTTTTATTTTTAAGTATTATGGCTGTTTCTTGCCTTAGTGGCAGAGTAAGTTATGGACCAACTGAGAAACGCACAATGGTGTGCTTTCCCAAAAGCAGAGAATCCAAAGACAGTAGCATGTGCAGTAAGTCCAGAGAGGCCTACACCACAAGTATTTAGAGCATCTCCTGATAAATTATAAAGGGATCGTTTGAGCACTGCTATTAACAAGTACAAATTTTCAAGAGAAATTCCCTTCTGCCTTTCCCTTATTGGTCATTATGTAATCTATGTAATGTAAAGAGAAAGAAAAGGAGTCATCCCACCTTTTTGAATGACCCACATGCATCACACTTGCCTAAACAACAGATCACATCTCCGAAGTGTCTTATATTAGCAGAGGAATCAATGTGACTCACAACGTCTCTTTGGGGACATTTTCTTCAAGAATCTGTTGCGTGAATGGACATCTTCTTACACAATCACAGTCCTTTTTTCATAAACAATGCCCTTGAGAGAAGGTATTACTCAGCAAGGTCTTCATCCCATAGAATGACTCAGATCTCAAACTACTTATGGAGCCCAAACTTCCCAACAGTAACCATGTCACCCTATTGTTAGGGACAAGAAGGAATGGCAGCAGGGCTACTAAGACAATCAAAGTATTTTTATGTTCTACTTCCTCAACCACTAAAGAATCTCCCCATGCAATTTCAGGTAACATCAAGGACAGTAATTTGGGGGAAGAAGGACGTATCAATTCTGTTGTCCAGATTGTATTTTTCTGCTTTTTGAAGGTAGATGCAGTGTCAGCAATTCTCCAGTTAAGTGACTTGAACTTGATAAAGTGTTTGATAGAAGTCTTGCAACTTCATATGGTGAGTCTTTCAGTCTATTAAGGTAGACGTGATTTGCCCCCTTCACATGAGGACATCAATCTCTTGGAGTGTTGAGATCAATGCAGAGATAGCAATTTTGATCTCTATGTTTTTGTTATATTAGCTGTTCCACCTTAGCCCCAATTTTCTTCCTCATTATCCAAGGAGAACAATAAAAGGAAAGCTATGAAAAGATTTGAAGTTTTCTGCATTAAACTCTTTCAAAGCCTACCTGTTTGGGAAGTCTTAATGTACAACAGCCTTACTGGGTTTGCAGACCATCTCTTGCTCCTTCCTGACAGCTCAGCAAAGTGACAGAATGGAACAGAAACCCAAGTAATGCTTTTGAAGATTTAGAAAATGAGTTAAGAGTTAACCTTTGCAGCAATCATCAAAACATCTGTGAATGACTTAAATGTTAACTGTTGGATGAAATAACATCTGATAGCTAAACTGAACTCAGTTTGAATCAGGAAGTCTGTCTCCTAGTTATGTTCTTACAACATTTATAGTAGACCTATGGAAGCTGCATTGGTGGAGGACTTTACAGAACTACCATGGCCTGGTTTACAGTTAGTTGCAGTCATGGAAACCATGAGGGTTTTAAGATCATCCACTGTCTGTGGATTTGTTGGTGATTATCAATAGCAGCCCTGAGGAGAGGGACTTGGGGGTGTTGAAAGATGAGAAGCTTAACATGAGCCACCAAAGTGTGTTCGCAGCACAGAAGGCCAGCCGTATCCTGGGCTGCATCAAAAGTGTGGCCAGCAGGTCAAGGGAGGTGATTCTGCCCCTCTACTCCACTCTTGCGAGACCCCACCTGGAGTATTGGCTCCAGCTCTGGAGTCCATAACATAAGAAGGACATGGGCCTGTTGGAGCAGGTCCAGACGAGGGCCACTAAGATGATCAAAGGGCTGGAGCCCCTCTGCTATGAGAACAGGCTGAGAGAGTTGGGGTTGTTCAGCCTGCAGAAGAGAAGGCTCCAGGGAGATGTTATAGCAGCCTTCCAGTATCTGAGAGGGGCCTACAAGAAAGCTGGAGAGGGGCTTTTTAAAAGGGCATGTAGTGATAGGACAAGGGGTAATGTCTCCAAACTGGAAGAGGGTGGTGAGGCACTGGAACGGGTTGCCCGGGGAAGTTGTAGAGGCCCCATCCCTGAAGTGTTCAAGGCCAGGCTGGATGGGGCTTTGAGCAATCTGGTCTAGTTGGAGGTGTCCTTGTCCATGTCAGGGGTTTGGAACTAGGTGATCCCTTCCAACCTAAACCAATTTATGATTCTATGATTATGAAATGACATGCTACAATCTGGATTTTAAAAACTAGAAATTGTTATGCTCACAATTTGCCTTTCAGGCAAAGAGGATACACACCTTTCTTATAAAGCCAAGAATTTCAAGAATTGAAACCTTAACAGTATAAACGTTACTAGTCCAGATAGAATTATTACAGGTAAAGAAAGAATACCAATACAGTCATAACTGATAAAAAAACAGTTCTTATTTTCCAGCCTATCTGAGGGTGCTGACCCTCTCCCTGCTGCTCTGGGGTCCAGCGTAGGTGGTTTCATGCTGGTGATGACGGGGAGTTGTTACAGCAAGTTATTAGCATTTGAAGGCTTTTTCTGGGAAGATCATGATGTTGACATCGATGGTTTCTTCTTCCTCACCCTATGATCCACTTGGGGGAATTTTAATATTTGCTGGCATGCTTTTGCATCTTTAGTCTTTGACCACAGACACTCATTCAATTAGAAAAATTGCAATTACTACTAAACTGAGTAAAATAAAGCGCCAGGCTGGTCACAAAATACTCATACAGAACAAGACTGACAAGCCTCAGTCCTGCAGTCTTGCAAAATCAATACAAAGCTTGTGGCCTATTACTAGCAATGGCAATACCATATTACATGCTTTAAAAATAATAAAATTAATATAAGCATATTTTTCAAATGAAAACTTCAAACACTTTACCTCTGCTGTTGCTACAGGAGATTTGCTTGTCACTAGAAATCTTTCTCAGGCAAGTAGAAAAGTTTCCTTAAAATCTTTTGCCTTGCACAATACATCTGTGGTTCTCTGTCACACAAAATGTTATTCTGTACTAGTTTTAATGCTAGGGAAAAAAGAATAGTGGAGAGGAGTTGAGTGGTGATGCCTGCTCTAGGAAGAGTTTGTGAATCCCTACCAAAAAACCCCAGCAGCATTCCTTTCAGTTTCTGTGAAAAAGCTTTTCAGAGGTCAGGCTTGCACTCATAAATCTGTTTCTAATTAGTGCAGGTGTGAAATGAAGCTAACATGCAGGTAATTGAATGTTGCTGTTGTGGTTGTATAGAGAAATGTAAGCGAATTGTGGACTGTGGACCAAGCCCTTTCCCTCTGGAAGCTACCTGTACTAGCAGAATGAATCAGAATAATTGAGTCTGTAGGGCAGCCCTGGAGATCATCTAGCCCACCCCATGCTCAGAGCAGAGTCAACTAGAGCAGGTTGCTCAGGACTATGTCCAGTCGGGTTTTGAATATCTCCAGGGATGGAGACTCCACAGATTCCCTAGGCAACCTGTGCCAGTGCTCAGACACCCTCACAGTAAAAAGCTTTTCTTATGTTTAAGTAGAACCTCCTGTGTTTCAGTTTGTGCCCACTGCCTCTTGTCCTGTTACTGGTCACCCCTGAGATGAGCCTGGCTTTGTTTTCTTTACTTACACCACATCCAGTATTTATATGCATGGATAGGATCCCCCGACCCTTCTCCTATCCAGGTTAAGCAGCCTCAGCTCTCTCAGCCTGTCCTTGTATGAGAGGTATTCCAGTTCATTAATTATGCGTTGACTCACTTTAGTAATGCTGGGGATCCCAGAGCTGGACCCAGCACATCAGGTGCGGCCTCACGAGTGCTGAGGAGAGGGGAAGGATCACCTACCTCAACCTGCTGGCAATGCTCTGCCTTGTGCAGCCCCAGAAGCTGTTGACCTTCCTCGCTGTAAGAACACATTGCTGGTTGATGTTTAACTTGGTGTTAAATGACCCCATGAGCCTTCTTCTGCAAGAGTTTTGTGTCACCTGCAACCTTGCCAAGTGTGCACTTTTACTCTGTCATACCCAGGTCATACTGGTATCAATCCCTGGTATACAGCATCAGTGACCAGCCTCAAGCTTGGCTTCATGGTGCTGATCACAACCCTTCAAGCATGGCAGTTCAGCTAGTTTTCAGTCCACTTCACTGTCCAGTTATCTGCCCACTCAACAGCTTGTCTATGAGGATGCTACAGAAGACATTGTCAAAAGACTTGCTAAATTTGAGATAAATAACACCTATGGTTCTCCTGTCCCCCACCAAGTCAGTCATCTTGTTATAAGAGGTTATCAGGTTGGTCAGGCAAGACTTCCTCCTCATAAATCTGTGTTGACTACTCCCAGTCATCTTCTTGTCCTTGCGTTGGTCTGCAGGTAGCTGCTAGCAGATGGAAACTAAAGGCTAGAAGTGAGGTGTTTATTAACCTCAATCCCACTTCCAGGTGCAGATGAATTTCCTTTCAGTTGCTTCTTCTAAACACTGGTGCTCATGGTGTGCTGGCCACTGGAGCAAGGAGCTGCAGGCACCATTCCTTTGTGCTCTCTCTGCTGGCTCCCAAGTGTGTTAGTATAGAAACCCACGCTTTTTAAATGAGGACAACACTTGAGAGGTAGGGAAGTGGGAATTGCATCAGAAAGAGATTAGATGAGGAAAGGTAAATCAGAGAATGCTTAGAAGGAAGTCAGGGCTGGAGCTGGGAGCTTGGAGGTGCCAGACAGAAATGGAAAAACTAGGGAGAGAAAGATTGAGCCTGTATGGAGATGGAAGCTGAACACAGGAAAGGTGTGAGTGGACAGGTGGGAGATTACTGACGGAGGGAGGAAGAATCAAAGATGAGTTTGGTGATGGGGTCAAAGAAGGGTTTCAGGACATGATGGACTGCCAGGCAAGAACCCTTGATCCGTACCAACAATGAAAATATGGAGTGGCCTGAAACAGAGGCCAAATTAATAAAGTCTGCTGGGATTATTGGTTTGCATTTCATAATAGGTTTACATTTCTCCAGTCACTGCCAATTGCAAGGGGAAGGGAGAAGCAGAGGGAGGAGCAAGGAGGGAGGAAAGAGAAGAAAGAAAGGGAATAGAGGTGGCAGAAGAACATACAAAGAAGCAGCGGTGGGGAAGGATGAGAATGAGGAAGAGAAAATAGCACCGGTAATGCCGATCTTATGAGACCTCAGGGTCCCTGGTAAGAACAGCCCATGCAGGTCTGGGAGCGGAGCTCACCATCTCCTGCTGTCAGAAACAGCAGCTCTCTCTCCAGCATTCGCTTCTCATCCCTCTGGTCCTCTGCACTTCAGAGATGCTGTTAGTCCTGTAAATTTATTTCTTATAGGAGCTAGAAGCCACATTTCCTGAGGGAAGGATGAGATCCTGGTGCAGGACATTGTAGCCTGTCCTGTAGATGTGGGTTTTGCTTTGCCCTTGTGAAGTGCTCTGTACATACTGCCAGGCAAGATATATAAACATGGCATTTAAAAAGAAACAGTCGCGCTGTGTAGATTTTCTCTACATCTAGCTTGATTATCAATAACTTTCTTGCTTGCCACTGAAATGAAAACCAGCTGTGTCTACAGTTTTACATAATGCTAAACAGCTGGGGGAAAAAATGATGCCAGATACCTCAAATGGGCATCCACAATTAGGAATCTTGCTGTGACTCTGCTCCCTGATTGTGCAGCAGAGGCTCCTTGCTAGGGAACTGTAACAATGCATTGACTAACGCTTGTATAGAAGACAGTCACGGTAGGGATCAACCCCAAAGAAAAGCACTGGAGGAAATTAATAAGGGCATGGTTTGAACAGCCTACAATGAATAAGGCAGGGCACCAACATGCTGAGCAATGAGAAGGAACTACATTACTCCTCACACATCTGCAGTGAGGACGCAGGGTCTAGGGGAAGAATAGCTATCATACAGTTAAAGAACATAGCAGGATTCGTAGGTCCAAGGAAACTGAACAGACGCTGAAGGGGCAGCATTACTCCTAGCACTGCCTAGCTTTTTAGGGATTCATCCTGAAGCCTTCATCTTTGTGATTATAATTAGTTGGTACAGGTTAGTAAGAAATGCACTAGAAAAGAGAAAAAATGAGGAGAAGTAATTTCAAATTATTTCTTTTGCTTCATGCATGTTAAAAAAATAATAGACTCAAAGGAAAGAATGGGGTTCATGAAACATTGGTGCTGCCTTTCCCAGTAATATTGAGGTTAAGTCCAGTAACCTTCCCACCACTAACATCCAAAGCTCTCATCCAGCTACCCCTTTCAGAGCTCAGTCCTCTCCAAAAGAAGGCCAGCCCTGCGGGTGACAGTCACAGTGCCTGTCTGGCTGGGTGGGTTAACCTGGGTGCTTACCACAGCCCCTCACAGAGAAGGGCAGGAGGACATCAACACACCCGTTTAATGGCCCACAGTCCCTCCCTTTCCTTCTCCTTGGACCATCTCTCATCCTTCCTGTTATTTTGGCACCTGAGAGATCCCAAGGATGTGCATGCTCCATGCAGTGTATGACTTCTGAAAGAGATGCTAGCACTTGGCATGTCTGTGCCATCCCTCTCACCCATTAGATTTTGAACCCATCATGTTTAATGTATCATGAAAGCAGCTGTCCAGGCAGAGGAGAGAAACTCTATAGCTATGTCTGTAGCAGTGTATTATAGGGAGAACTTCCTAGAAACACGAGCTCAAAATCTCTTCCCATAGTCTTACACTATTAGACAAGCAATGTTCCTCAAAGGTATTGGTTTGGGAGTTAGAGCAATCCAGGAGGAACCAGTCCTAATTGCTGATTCTGTTGCTTCGTTTTGGAGGGGGAAAAGTTAATGGTAGGGGCCTGGCAGGTTTCTTTGCTGTTGGCCTCAGAACCAGAAAACATCCTCAATATATGTTTTAGCACAACTGTAGCTTATCTGTGTCTGCTCAGAGAGCAAGGCTGCTGCCTAGACATTGTTAGACACCAGAGAATCCACCTAAGAGAAGTTAGTACCTATTCTCTAGAGGGGTGACAAGAAAGTCCAGCTGGGGTCTCTGCCCTGTGAGATCCTTGAGTTAAGGACTTGGGCGCTAAAAAGGATAGAGTTTATTCTCTAGGTTTGTACAATATTCCCCATTAAAGAGACACCCTGTTAAAGGTCCACCATGCACACAGAAGAGCAGCCTTAAATCATGCTCTTTTTACGTTATTATTGTGATTTATCCCAGTAGCGTGCTTCTGTGACAAAGCCCCCTGTCTTCAGCTCCGCAGGAAAGTGCTTCACAGCATTCTTGCTGGCCAAGAAGAAATGGTGCAAGTGGAAACAGTCATGCCGAGCGAACACTGTGTCTGGGGCCTTAGCACCTAAGGATTTAAACATCAAAGTCAGTGTCCTGAACCGCAGCTGGAGATCAGGTGAAGCCAGCCATCGTGGTTTAACCTCAGCCGGAAAATGGAACTGCGCAGCCTCTTGCTCACCCCGCCCCCCCCACACACACTTTTTCTCCCCCTAAAAGGGTGGGGAGAAGAGGAAAAAAAGGAGGGGAGAGGGAAGAGGAAAAAAACCCAACAAACCAACTTCGTTGAGATAAAGACAGTTTGATAGAAACAATAACAGAAAAGGAATAATAACAATGATAATAACAATAATAATAATGACACGGGTTACTCTCACCACCTGGTGAGTTGGCACCAACCCGAGCAGTGACTGTGGATTCCCGGCCCCTGGCTAACCCCCATTTATATACTGAGCGTGGCACCTATAGTATGGAATATTTCATCAGCCATTCCATTTTTCTGTTCATGCTTCTATGGGAAACTGCAAAAAGTCCTTGAATAGCGTAAACATCATTAAATAACAACTAAACCTAACAGGTATTACTGACATTCCTTTCACAGCAATCACTAGAAAGAAAATTAACTCCTTCCCAGCTGAAACCAGGACACCAGCCCTGTCTCAAAAGTAATGCTGCTATGTTCTCGCAGTGTCCATTTTTTGCTGAACAGTTATTTTGCAGCAGTTGTAGCTTGAGCACTCTCCAAACACAGCTAACTGTACTACAGAGAGCATTAATCTCAACCCCAGTCCTGAAGTCAAGATACCCTGGGTGAAAATATATTTTGGAGAAATAGCTAAAGCTTTTGTGGAAAGCAGTGATGACCAGCAAAGCCTTCAGGGTTTCCCTTTATAAACATGGGGGACAACAAGGGATGGGTGGGAGGATGCATTACATTGTGCTTATCATCCCATTGACATTCTTTCTCCTCAACAAAGCTGTAGGACAAATGTTTCTTTCTTTTTCATTTCTCTACCGATATTTTTTGCCATGTTTTTGCTGCTTTTCTCTGGGAGAAACACAACACCCAATACTTCATGAAACAAACCAGCCCAACTGTTTTGATTCCTTTAACGACTCTTGGCACCTTTTCCTTGCTCACCCACCTATTACCAGTTTTACCAGGTACTGCATTTGTAGGTGGATGAAATGCCACCGTGCAAGTGAAGCTACCTGTACTTAAATTCTCAGGTCACCCACCTGTCAGAGGAAGGAGGTCCTCTGTAGTCACAGAGCTGGTTGTAAGGGATCCAAGAACTACTGGGGAGAAGGAGGGCGAATATGCACACCTTATACTGTGGAGTAACAGGGACTTGAGGATTTCCTTGCGGAGATGTGTTTGGATATGCAACAGGACTGCATAAGGTAGTGAACATGCCACTAGACTACGAGTTGGCCACCCACCCGTCCATAGGGCCTTCCGTTCACACTCTGTTCCAAGCAAAATTTGTGTACTATGTCATCTAAATAGCTTTGGGGATCTGGATGTCAAGGGAAGTTGTGTGACTATGTTGTTTGGAGCATAAACAATAGTTACCAAAAATTACAGGTGTCTATTTTGGTGGGGGGATGGGGGTGTGCCTGGATTTGGATACAAAAGTGGCTTTGAGTCATCTTCTTTTTTTTTTTTCAATCTGCCTTCTGGACTTTTTCAAAAGTGCTTTCCAAATCCCTCAATAATGTTCACATTCATGCCACATACCTGTGGCACTTTAAAAATGCTAATGCTAACGGTCACCTTTCATGAGACTAAAGGAACAGAAATGCCTCTTAAGTAACTACAAAATGCTGCAAACAAAGAGCTGTAAGTTCCTCCCCAATGAATGTTTCTTTGGAGATTCAGCAGTGATATTCTACTGAACTTGTTCTGCCTGTGGGCAATCATAATAGCTCTCAAAAAAGTAATCCACACCAAAGCTTTGAGCTATAAAGCAGAAAGCTGCAGGAAATTAGCTTTATTTTGCTGTTAATGGAAAGAGACAAAATCCTGCAGTAACTTAACTGTTTTTTTCATTTTTAAATGATTGGAAGAGATTAATAAAATTTAAGAGACAGAATGAGCTTGCACTTGCTATGAGCATGAAAGGGCACTGTATACTAACAGTAGGTTTCTGGGATAACCATAAAGCAGAATTTAATGAAATTGCTTCAGAGAAGTGCAGCAATAAATACATGTAATGAGCCAGCAAAAGGAGCCAGGAGGCAAGGTGCTTCCATAGATATGAGTCGATAAGTGCATTAGTGAAAGGAAGAATGGGATCTTAGCGAGAGAATTGTTTAAAATGATCAGAAAAGAGAACAGAAGTAGTTTATACAAAATTCCACCAAGAAATCTTTTTCTTTTTTTTTTCCCTCCTGGTTATATTAGAATATCTGCATTTTAATAGAGGTCTGAGGACTCTGAAAATGTTAGTTAAACCACTATGCTTTTATTGTCAGCAGAAGTAGCTTCAAAGGGTGATGTATAATATGAAATGAGGTTGATCATCCCGGCCCAAATGCACCTTATTACCAACCAGTTGAGGGAAGAGAAGCCTCAAGATGACCATAGCTAGAGTTTAGTCTTAAAATATGCATCGCTTCAGATGGGGCCCAAATGAACCAGAAACTCCCCAGCACTTACATCCCTGTGGTGCATGGTTTCCACCCAGCCAGTTACAGCACTCCCCCTCTCATAGACTCAGGCTGCAAAGGTGATTTCTAATAGCCTGAGCACAGAGGCACGCAGGTGACAGAGAGCAGAACAGAGCTCCCGTCACCCTTCCTTTAAGGCTTTTGTGGAGACAGAAGAAACTGGTGGAGGACCTGGGTACCCTATACATGCCAGCCAGCTGTAATTTTCTACATAGAAGTAGCACAGAAACACTCAGTTTGTGATACCATTCCTGCCCCCCTAAATTCTTTTCTTGCTGATATTTGCAATATTCTAGGCGGCTTCTATATAAGAGTCAGAAATGAGAGCACCATCAAAATAACGGCATCCACCTGCACAAGGCAAATGCACGTCTTCAGGCAGTGACTTATATGTCTTGCTAGATTACCTTACCCAGAATGATACATGAAAATCTGCTATCATAATTCAGCGTACGTATAGCATTTAAAGGGCCTAGCTTACACGCAGTCAGTACGTGAAGGCATTTATTTCCAAGATCTGAAGCTGAATTAGATCATCATATGCAATGCATACATCTGCTGCACTGTAGTCCGGGGAAAGCAGTATAAACAAAATATTGTAGAGAAGACATGAAAGTAAGACATTTCCCTGAAACCAGAGTCACTGCACAGCATGGAGCACAGATGCGACGACTCCTGGCTGTGACACCAAATGACTTCGTTAAGTCCCGTGCTGCATGATTTTTAGGAGAAGGCTCCAAGAAGCTCCAAGAAACACTCTTGCTCAAAATAAATTACAGGAAGGACTCTTGCCTGAAGCCGCTGTCTAGAAAGCACTAACAGCCAGCCTGTGAATTAGGAAGCCAGCAATAGTAATTACTTCCCTAGAAGAGAGAAGGGGTTCTGAAGGCTATTATACTTCAGTAAGTACTTTTTCTGAACACTGAGGCAGATTTCAGTGTCTAATTGGTTAATTACATGTAATTTCAGCTGGTAGGACTGTTCCATTTTCTGGAACTGACATTTTTTCTGTCAGGCGTTAATGTATGCTGGGGGAAAAATATCTTAAGCAAACTGCTATGTAAAAATCTAAGTCAACAGGCAGACCTTTCTAGGACCGGGAATACAGCAGGATACCTCTAATTACCAGGTCATTGACAACCAGTGATCAAGCAAGAGAGTCTGTGTTAATTTTTTGCAGAGTTCCTCAGTGCTTTCTTCAAAGCATCTATGAATGGTAAAAATATTAGTCCTCACCGTAAAAGGAAGGTAAATGTAAAGCACAGTTTATCCGTTTATCATCAGTTAAGAGAAACCCTGAGCAATATACACATCCTGCTGAATCCCACTTTCAGACAATTGATGCAGAAAGGCTTGGCAATAGTAGGACAGTAACAAATATAAGTTGCATGGCTTTTGGATGGAAGTGGCAATGATGGACAATTCCCTGGCCCATGTGAGCCTGAGGTTGCATTCACTCCCAGCACTGCCACTCTCCTAGGTCTTTTTTCCCCCTGATTATTCCACTCGCAAAACTTTTCTGCAGAGGCGTATGCCAGCAATACCATCTGCTGGCTAAACCTAGCACTGTCCAGAGGAGCAGGAAAAGACAGTGGGCTGACAGCCCCCATTGCAGCCGCTTTTCTACCCCTCAGCCTCCTGCCCCGGGAGGGCTCCTGTGCCCAGGGCAACAGGCAGCCAGTGCCAGGGAACTGCCCTGGCAGGAGAAAGGCAGCAAATCCCTATCTTAGCCTCCCAAGCCAGAAATTTATTTAGTTACTCCTATCCTGTGTTTCTCTCAATGTTCTGGCTTTCATTTCATAGGAGTTGGGATTTTGGGAGCTTTTAAGCATCACTTTTAACAGGAAAGCAATGCCTTGCCTGGCCACCCCTCTGCTTCACTGCCCAAGCACACAGAAAAGCACACACAAACTCTGAACTGTGCACAGGGATCAGGCACAATCCCTTTTCCATATCTCAGGGAAAAAAGAGCTCTCTCTGCTATGCCCTTTGCCAGAGCTTTGCACGTAGCAGTCACCCTTTAATCCAGGATAAGCATGCAAAACAATTAAGATCATTTTTATGGAATGAGATAACTGAAAGGAGAGAGCATGTGCAAAACCCCTTCAGGAACTGAGAGGAGGGTGTTTTCGCTAGGTATTTCTTTTGGATTAAGCTGTCTGGTTATATGAGCCAGGAACAGAAATGTGCCTGAGAAACACTACAGGGCACTCAAGGAAAGCAGCCAGGAAGTATTGGAGAGCTCTAGCCATTTTTGTTTCTTTTTTGGAAGGAGAGGATAATTTATTTACTAATAAAACCACAATATTTCAGTCACCCAGCTTCTGTCCAAGGAGTAGCTAAAGAGCCTGGGAGTCTTTGGCCTGGGGAAAAAAAAAAAAGCAGCTACTGGGGGAGTGTTGAGATAGAGGACTATCAAGGGAGTACCAAGGAAAGAGTAAGGAATGATTGTTCATTTTCTCAGATAAAATTACCTGGAGACTCTTGCAGAATGAATGAGGGGAATTAGCCATACACAAAATATTTGGTGGAGCTATAGATCTCCTCTTTACAGGATGCCATGGATGCTGAAAATTTACATGGCTACCCAGACATCAAAGCCCTGAGGGCACCACAAGCCCTTACTGCCCCGTGGCAGTGCCCCAGGGCTCCCCCCACCCTGTCCATGGCCCAGGACCCCACTTCAGCCCCCTGGAACTGCCAGTCCCTGCCCCAGGGATGCCATAATCCAAAGACCCAGTCTTGTTCTTTTGCATACTGAGGCACTATCAGTGAGAAACTATTACTGAATTCAAGTCAGACAGTCTTGCTGGATAAATTGGGTAAGGGAGAGGCTTAGATTCACCAGACACAAGGATGATCTTTCTCCAAAGCACCAGAGATAGCAAAGGCAGAGATTGAATCTATTTCGTTCTAGGAGGGGATTTGAATTTGCTGCCATCACCTCTAATGAATAAGTCCCAATAGCCCAACTGGTTGATAATATTTTTTGTATGTTTCGTTCTGTTCCTGCAAGGAAAAGCGAGCAATTTACTTAATTTGGATTGAACTGTTTGGAGCTGATTTTTTTTATTTTCTCGCCTCAGAAATAACAAAAATAATTATAGCTTGAAAGAGAGAAAAGGCTACTTTACCTTTTCTCTGTGAGGAAGAGGTTTTGGGTAGGGTGCCTATCTGGCCAAAAATGACTGTGAGCTGTGAGCAAAGTCATCCCCTTGCAGTGGTCAGTAAGCAAAGAGAGTAAGCTGGTACCCCCACGGTCTGAGGAGTGCTTTGCCTTTTACATGGGATGAATTAATAGACTTAACTTCAAGGATGTCAGGATATTCTTGCACCCACTGAGCTCTGGAGTAGAAATGCCTTTATCACCTCTTCTGAACCCATGAATTATGGAAAGGGAGCAGCTATTATGGAAAGGGAGGTCTATGGTTCTATTGAAGAGACTTGGAATGGTGGAGGTGTCGCCTACCAGCTTATAGGAAAAATTTTATATATCAACAGTTGGATAAAGAGTTTGTCAGCCTCAGCCCTCATGCTCACCAGGAGGCTGCAAAAGGGGAGTCGTGCAGAAGGGGTGATGCACCTTTGGGGAGAACCGGGGAGAGTAAAGCAGTTGCTGGGGGCTTTGCTCCATGCAGAAGCTCGTAACACCAACAGTTCCTGTTTTGGGACAATTACTTAATCAGAGACAAACCCAATGCTATTCCCGTTCCCCAAAATAATTTAATAACAAGTGCAGTTTCAATGACAGCAAGACAACCCTGTACCTGTTGTATTGATAACATCTTTCCAGGGTCTGTATGAATCTTCGGGATTCAGAGTCAGCAAGCTTTCATGAGACAAAGAGCTGCTTTAACTGCTGCCGCTGTATTTTTCAGACCACAGAAAGAAAAGCTCTAGGGATTTCAAAAGCCCCAAACTCGGCAGAAACTCCACAGTTTAATTTGTGAAGTGAGTCAGCTGACAGATCACAAACTCAATTTTACTTCACAGGCACTAAAGCCATGAATCTTGTCCTGTGTCTCTTGAATCAGTGATGATTAATGAGTTTTGAGCCCTTTAAAAATGCAAAAGGGCAGTATTTCAGAAAGAAAAAACTTCACCTGACATAGAAAAGGAACAAGACCTTGTTACATGGTGACACAGCCCAGTATTGTCCAGGTGTGTTACTCCAGCATTCAGGTAGAGCTGGAATAAGGGTTACCACGTTGAATGGGGATATAAGAATTTGAAACATTTCTGTTCCAGCAATAGTTCACTGATGTCATTTTAAAGAAAAGTGGACTCCCCAAGGCATCCTAGAGAGCACTTTTGCATCAAATGTTGCCTGTGTGCGTGAAAGTCAGTAGCCCTTGTAGCAGTGAGCTGAGCAATGTATCAAGGAATGACAAATTATCGCTCGATATGCAGAGAAATATCTCTCAGAAATTTTTATCCAAAGCCAGCAGGGTTCTGGCTGGGACTGCAAGGCAAGGCAGTCTCCATTTTGACAGATACAGTGCATGTGTTAATCAAGAAAAACATAAAAAACCACAGCATAAAAAAACATTAAAAAAAAAAGTGGCTTTAGGAGCATCAAGTCCTGGACCTGTGGCTCTCAAGAACATGTGTCTGAGGGGAATTGAGTATATCCCATATTTAGGGGTACAAACATTCTCTTTTCTCCTAGTACCACTATCTGCTATTTTGCAGTAGGTCTGTCCGTTTTGCTAAGCTAGTAAAGTAAAATTGATCTACTTCTTAGTCATCTTGAAATAAATTCATGTCAGTGGAGAGGCAAAACAACATTCTCTGCATATGCTCCAAAGCTGTACCTTACATTTACTAGATTAGGATGTCTGTGGTTTCCAGTTAAGAGAAAAAAAAAATGGGCAGGGTGGCTATGAACCTTTGCACACAACTGTAGGACGAAGAACCAAGTCCTGGGATGCCGCTGATCCCACATAGCTACTGCAGAAGACCCAAAATGATTTTGCAATGATTTGTTGCATCAGACGTCTTTCAATGAATCAAAAAAGAATTTTTTTGCTTAAATCAGTTGTCTCCTTTCATTGAAGTGTTGGTTGTTTGGTTCCACAGTTTTCATAAGCAGCTCTGTATCCAGCAGAAACAACACCTTGTAAAGCAATTTGTCCTTCCTTTTTCAGCTGGGCAGAGGGCACCCAGAGATGCAGCTAATGGAGAGGGAATTACTGCCCTCCCACATCTCTTCAGTGTGCCCACCGGATGCTGGTGGGCACCCCTTGGACTTCTGAACGTGCAGGGATCTCCACACACCCACTGCCAGTAAAGAGTTCCTCTTGTGTAGGCACACACAAAAGCACTCAGACCATTACATGCGCCTCCTCCTGAGGAGACTGGAGAAACAAACTGGTGCGAATCAGTAAAAAGAGCACAAACTGAAGATGGTGACCATTTAATTTACATCTTTTCGTACCTTGTGAAATCTCCAGCTCTTTTTCACTAACCCTCAAGTGAGCAGAAAAATAGTTACAAGAGTCCATCTCTACCTTAAAACGTGAGCAAAAGGCAGGGTTTGCACAACATTTGCAGCTTAGTCTTATCTTTACTATAGGTCTATTTAAAGGCATTATTCTGTATGCTATTCACCTATAGGCAGCATCACAGACTTCAGTCCAAAACTCTGTAGTATCAGACAATCCACAAAAGTAGTGCTACCATTTAAAAAAACGAGTGAAAACAAAAAAAAAGAGTATAAACTCTTTATTTTGAGCAATTATCCTATACAATTGTGGCTTAACTACCATTGAACTGCTAACAAATAATAGCAAAGAATCTGATAAAATATATTCCTGAAAATCTTTCAAGTCCTGCATTACATTTGGAATGGTTTCAAATATAGAAAAAGGTACAAACTTCACCTATAATGAGCTTATTCAGTTTGCATCTTGTACAACTTTTACAGTTTGTAACTGGATAAGTGTTGATGCATGAAGCTGTAATTCACCAGTGTTGATCACAATTTCTGTTAAAATAAATAAGCAAATATATTGAGATGATACAAGCTGAGCATACAGAATTCATCCTAATTACACTTGATCAGAGGGATTCAAGTAAACAGAGTCACACTATGAAGTTTCCAGAAGAAAAGCAATCTAGAAGCAACACTCTCACCACCTTCTCTGAGCAATTTTCTCCTGGTATTAGCATTACTCCTATAAACCCATTGGCTGAAGTTACAAAATAAGATGCTTAAAGGTAGATAATAAAACTAGGTGAAAAAATGGTACTTCATCATTTAAAATATAATAAGTTGAATCTTCAGCTTTCAGATGTGTCATCAACGTTGGGATTCTTCATACTTTAGTCTTTAAAAGTTAAGCAGTAGGCTAGTTGCCTGTTCCCTGCCTGTTCAATGCAGATTCAGCTTATCCAAGATACTGATTTTAGAAGGATCCACCTATCCAAGATGCCTGTTTCTAATCCATGTATAAAGGCAGTTGTGTATTTTTCTTCTCCAGCAGCAGGGAAGCGGTACACAAGGCCATCTAAAACCATCCAGTGAATTTTTATGTGGCTGAAGTTATGTGTGATGGATTGTGTCAGACCAGTGAAGATTTCTGGGTGTCTCTATCACAAGGGGAGTTACAGCTCTAACCATGTCTGTCATTTTGTCCTGCCAGGGTACAATTCATGTCCCACAAACCCAACAGAACTTCTCTTGCTTTGTTTGGTCAACACAAAAAAATCAAACCATCGTACTGGATGCCTATAGCCAGCAGTCATGTTGTCCAGCTGAGGACTTGAATTGTAATTCACATCGAATATAATGGTAGAGTTGGATTCATCCTCTTTAACTTCCCATATGCGAAAGGAAGGCTTGCACTGCGCACACTGGCACACTGGTAAACATCAAAATAAGCTTGTGTATTTGAAGGTCTCTCCACTTACAAGATGAGGACTGGGTGGATCTCACTGCTGGCGTTAACGATGCCGTCGCAGTTTTCATACACCAAGCCCACTCTCGCAGGAGTCTTCACAGCGAAGTCAAGGAGAAAAGGATCTCCAAAAGCAGTGAAGTGCTTGGTCTGCCCCTCCGACGCAGGGGTGACGTGGCAGCAGCCCGCGGGGGAGGCGGTGGGTGCTGCTGCTCCCAGGTGACGCAGAGGCAGCGTGGTTCAGAGCTGGAGAGGGGACAGGGCGGTGGGCAGAGGAGACAGAGCTTCAGCATCCTCGCTGCCTCATGGATCGGGCAGTCAGTCTTGCCAGGGGAGATCCCGGGAGAGCACAGGGCGGTCGTGACTGCACTTTGGTCTGTGGCAGCAGGATGTGTTTCTGGGAGGGAAAGAAAAACACCCAGGGTTGAAGTTTAGCTGGAGGAAATATTTGTTCTTATGACCTCGATGGAATAAGAGCCTCACATCATGTTTGCTGGAGAGACACACACGCTGAGCCAGCAGCTCAGCAGCTGTGCCATGGGCTGGGGGTGGGACACTACGCATTATCTATTTAATTTGGAATGGACTTTAATTTCAGTATTTTCATTGTTTATTTTATGACCCCGCATTAGAGGTGTTATTATTACCACTCCTATGGAAAATGCTATCAATGAGGTAACACCTCTCCGAGAAAAAAACATAGCTCAGTCTTAAGATGATCTCTTTTCTTAGGTGGGGAAAGAAGATAGAAGCTGTTGTTTTTTTGACACATGGTGAGAAATGCTTAGGAAATGTCACTTAATTTTCAGGGCAGAAAGGGGGAGCACTCGATGCCTGAAACTGATAGCCTGTTAGCCTGTGTCCTTAAAAAACAACATGCTACAAGGAGAAAGCGTATAGTTCTGAAGTGTGGCTCCCTTATGTCTGAAAGCATCAGGAATGAGTGATTTTAATGGATGATTAAAAATTTTCCCCCCACTATTATTGCACTGTAGGGAGCTGCCATCAGCAGTGACGTATTTGCTGTCATGGCACAAACACATGTTTCAGATGCTGGCCTAAATGCAGATGATTGTTCGTTGGTGCTCATTTATCTGCATTGTGATAAACTTAGAAAATAAATGACATCTGCCAGAGGGCATCGCTTGCTTTGAAAGTAGGTTCCGTTGGGTTCTCTTTCCTTATCTGTACAGTGGTGTGGGTACAGCTCTCACAGACGACAGGTTGTCATGGTTTGGGGTGGATTTTACTTCAAACCAGGACACAGGCACATGAGCGCTGCTTACAAAGTGTAGCCATCCTTAGTATCCTTAATATATATCGGAATTGCTGTGAGTGTTGGGCTGCCATACGTGTTTTCCTTGTAAGGGGCTGTCAAACTTGAGCCCTCCAAAACTGTGCTAGGATGCAGAAAATCAAGAGATCTATTTTAAAATGCTATGCTCATTTTCTACACTTTCTAGGGGGGTCTCAAGTCACATTTCCAAACTTCACCCTGCAACCATGTAGAATTGTCCCTTTCCAAGTGACGGATTTTAATGGGGTCGTGGGGTGGGGAGGTGGCAGTGAGGACTGAGCAAGTTGGTAAGTCCTGTGCTTCTTGGACCCAGGGCTTTACTAGAGACCAACAACTATCCTAAATTAACATTAGAGGCATTGGCAACACTGCTGATGAGAAAAGAATCTTTCCTCAACGAACCTTGCTGTGTTATTAAAGACACCATTTTGAACATGAAAGGCTTAAACGTGAAGAAGGAAATGTTTCAGCTCGTCCGGGAGGAGAAGTCCAGTTATTTTTTGATGCTGCTTGTGTCCAAAGCACCTCCTGATGCACAGGCGGCACAACTGCATCAAGGACAGCGGCCCTGGAGGAAAGAGCCAGGGAAGAGGTTACATGTGTGCCTTTATCGTCCCGAGATAGTAAAGCTGAAGCAGCAGCTGTGTCTCACCGCACGTCTCAGCTGTGCACGGTCCCCGACTCTTGCTCATATCTGGCTTTAACCTCCAGCAGAGCACGCCTCTCCCCACCTCCTGCAACCCGCCTCGGGTGTGCGGCCACCCCAGGATGCTCAGCAGAAAAAACCAGACCTGTGTCCACCGAAGGACATCAGCCAGCCTGCATTTCAGTTCCAGCCTCGTCACTCTCTGTCATCACCCAGCCACAGTTAGCGTTAGCAGCACCATTCTTCCCCTTTTGAGCTGCATGAGTGTGAAGCGGTTTGTGTTGTCTGAGATGATCAATGCTTCCGTCAAAGTTCCTTCCCCCCCTTCACTCCCCCACTTGCCATCCAAGTTTGCCACCCATTGCTTTCTTGAGACTTAATTCGTAAGTGACAAACATATAACAAAAGAAATACTATATAAACCTTTATTTAAACTTTCCAGATCAACTGGTCCCATGCTGATAAATACAAGCCCTGCTGAAGAATCTGTGGTGCCTTTTTATTGTATTTAATATAATGGCATTATACGCTTATTTGGGTGGGGTTATCCTTTTCACAAAGAGGTAGATCTTGTGTGATGCTTTTAACTCTGGCGCCTCTCAATGTTCAGCCCCCCAACATGTCATTTGTGCCCCGCTGTGCAGCATGCAGGGCTGGCAAGCATGGAGAGTTGCCGGCGGGGGTCTGTGGGAGGGCAGATAAGAAGGGCAAGAGCGGGGGCAGCAGCAAGCACAGACATGGGAGTTGGGTGCTGGAAGCAGGGAGGAGATAAGGAGAGACACTGTAGAAAGTGAAAGGGAGGTAAGTGAGATGGGAGGGAACAGTTTAGGTGTCACCGGCCATGCCTGCCTGCTGGGCGGGTAAGATAGTGGCCACCAGAGAGCTGAAACGCTGGTGCTGGTGGAGTGCAGTACAGTGGGAAGGAAAGGGGGCTGCAGCAAACATGCAGTGTGGTGGCAGCTTTAATCAGCTTTTGAGTCTTTCCATGTGCAGGACACCACGTTTCCAGGAGCTCTGCAAGGCTGAAAGCTGCTGCGCTATTTGAAGGGTTGTGCAGGAACCCTCCTGTTAGATATCAGCAGATGAGTTACCCTATGCTTGGGTAGAAGAAGACAAGGCAAGCTGATACAGGGCAAGTGAGACCGGCTACTGCAGTGTCCCTCTGCACCTGCGTTGGGCCATGCTGAGCCCACAGATAAATCCCCTGCCTGTAAACATCTCTTTCAAAAACGAGCTTCCATTCAAAAAGAAAAAGAAAAACTCAAGATTTATCAAAACACAAGCAGTGTCACTGCACTGAAAATATTTAGCAAGGGCAAGCATACTCTTCAAAAACACAGTGCATTTCTGGATCATCAGCTAATTCTCCCACCCGCACATGAGACTCTCCCTGCAATGCAAGCAGGGTACACAGCAGTCCAGCAGTATGGAGAAGTTCTGGAAAGGGAGACCACCACACGCAGTACACCTGCTCTGGACTAGTCCTAGGGTGACCCTGGGTTGGTACGTTCACCAGCTCATCTTTGGTGGAAAAACATGCTCCCTCCAGCCTTCCCTGGCTGTGGGCACAGGGCTGCTGCCCACCAGCACCTGTGGCGGGGGCAGAGAGGAGCCATGCATGGCAGCAGCGCAGGAGAACAGCAGCTTGGCCATGCCGGTGCCATGGAGCTGGCGGGGTTACTTTGATCACTGCAGCACATTGCCAAACCACTGCATGAAACCAGAGGGATCATGTTTGCACCGCTCTCCCGGGTTGCAACCGTTTATCTGGCCAAAGAAGTTAGGTATCAGCTGGCCATCAGGCATGATCCTACTTGGAGAAGGGCATGTTGGAGAACATAGGACAAACACAATTCAGCCAAAAAACGCCCTCCAGGTATTTATCCTTTCTGATTTCCATTGCTGAATTTCACTTAGAGAAGTTCCTTACTGCCCAAGCTGTCAGCTGAGCCTGAGCAGCGCTTCTTGGGCCAGCTCCATAGGGTGTGCCTGAAATGTTTTTTTATCTCAAATAAACAGAACACACGCAGTGCCACAGGAGTCAGGACCCTAACGCAGCAGGGATTGGAGCTCAAAAAGACCACCGTTCTGTGCAACATAGATTAGGTTAGGAAACCAAATATCCATTGCTCATACACAACATGCACAGTACTGTTTTTTTCATGTTATTATTTTTGTGTTACTATTTTAAGAAGGGCCTGATTCATCACTTTATTATTCCAGTTTTGTCTTGGTATAAATCAGTTCATGACAGCAATCACATCAACATGTAACTGGAATAACAGGAGTCATGGACCACACCATCAGCAACTTGTTTAAAATAATGAAAATCCAGATTATTTAATAATGTGTATAGTTTACTGACTGAATGAGAACATCTACAGAATAACGCAAGTACACCGATGATTAAACACAAGAGAACATTTTCCTGAAGATGAGTAAGTAAGATTTCTCTCCACAGTTCATTAAAGTATTCATAATCAATAACATAAAATAGACCTGGAACTATTTAATTTACAGGTACAAAATAAGCACTTCCTAAAGTTAAGCCTACAGTTTGATACTGCTGGATTATTCAGCACATAATGTTGCCCTTTAAAAAAAGTCTAGTTTATAAATTTATATACAAATATATTCATTATATCATTCTTCTGTAATTTTCCTTAATCCCCACAAAAAACCCTAATATACACTTCTTAATTTTAAAGATACTTTTGCATCTACACAAGAACTTGGCCTAACAATAAATGTAAAGGGCAAAGAACTAGAAGAGTCTTTCAATATACTTTTTTTTTTTTCAGTGTACATGCATTAACAATTTTCTGGTTGCAATTTTGCATTTATGCTGAGACCATTATCTGACATGTAGCTGACGGTCAGCGTACTGTGTCACCAAAGTCTTAGTGCTCACCAGCTAACCTCGCCTCCCATCAGGGGTGATTTTCTGCCCGTGTGTGTCAGCACGCTCCAGATAACACTCCTGGGTCTACTCCTGTCTCAGAAACAAGGAAACTGGGAGACTCCCACTGACTTCAGTGCTTTAGGTAACCGAAAAATGTCACCATTAATTACTAAGGAGCGTTTTGCTCAGTTTTTCACCCAAAACTCTATTTTGCATTATGTTGCAAACTCCAGACAATTGTTTCCCAATGCAGTAAATTCACAACCTGGAGGCTGCAAGATGGGTTACTGTTGTTCCTGTTATCCCTATTAGTGCACCACTGTATTCTGACACTAGAAAACATGATGTCCATGTGTCAGCGAATGGAGTTAAGCTTAGTTACCTTCAGTTTTGGAGCACTTGTAGCATGGAAAAGCATAGTCTTTTGCAACAGTTTGTGCCTTTTTTCCCCTAACAAATCCTGAGCGAATGAATAAAACGAGTGCTAAGGGCTACCTTCTTTCTGCAGGAACAGTCGTCCCACAGGGCTGCTGGGTGGGACCAGCTCCATCGGCCTCTTACTTTCGGCGTTCTTCACCCAAATGTCAGCTCCGAAGTCAATCAGCAGCGTCACCAGCTCCGCACTGCAATTCCTGGCAGCCGCATGCAGAGGGGAGTCCAGGCCCTTGCCGCTGTTCACATTTGCTCCTGGAGACCAAGAGAAGACAAAGAATAATGACTATAAAGCAGCCTATTTCCATTTCCTGCACTAGCTGTTATTTCTCCCAAATACCCTTAAATGCTGTAGCATTGACCCAGAGGTGGATTTCCTTTTGCTGGGGCTTGGTACTACAATTTGTACGTGCACAACTCGCACTGGTTGAGGAGTGGAGTTGTGACTTAAAAAAAGATCCCAGAGGAACAGCGCATGAGGAAGTCCTTCATCCATGGCCCAGCCCATGAACATCTTGAAGCAGGACAAAGATGTAGGTCCGTCTGTGGCCCACCTTTGCTCTCCATCCCAGTGCCTCAATCCCGTAAAATACACACAGGGTTTCGACCTGCTCTGTACCAGAGGCTTAAGCCAGTGACATTTCCAAATGCCAACGTATCTGTTGGGGAAAGAATGTGAGGCTGGAAAAGTTCTAGAGGCCCTTGGCATAGCAGAATATAAGCAAGCATTCCTGATGAGTATGCCCTCATCCGTTTTCCTGGGCTAATGGTTCCTAAAACATCCTAAGAGGGTGAGCTGCAGAACTAATTCAAAACTACTTATAATGTGTTTAATACATGTTCTCATATAAAGAAGGCAGAAAAAAACCCAAATAGCAGAAAACAGAAATAGTCACACATTTAATATTTAGATTAATTTGTATTTGACTTCTTCCAAAAAAAGATGACTGTGTTAAATAGTGCATAAGGTGATCTACAGGATGTTTGCTTTTCTTCCAAAGCAGCTTTGTTAGTTCATCGTTTTTGTACTAGCGATGTGGCTACTTTAGGTTATATGGCCCCTTTGGTTAGAAGAGATGAGCTACTGCACATAACAAGAAATGGTCTTGTGTAATTATCCAAGTGCTTAGACTTACATCTAGGTTTGTTTGATGCAAAGTATATAGCACTGAACATTTTTCTGTTTTGGAAATGTTTCAAACTTTTTATGCACTCAGTGGGAATTAAAACATGTTTGCAGAAACACTATGCAAAAATGATTAAGTCAAATGTTTGGGGTAAAGAGGGGGGAAAAGTAAAAAAGGAATTTTTTTCCTGCCCACTGCAGCATCACACACACGGACACTGGAAATAATGGTGTTTGTTCCAGGCACTGCCAGCCATGTGAATCCAGGATCACCCATCATTTTTTTGGGAGCTGTAAAGCTGGGTTCCTGGGTCAAGAAGACCTTAGTTACCCTGCTACCCCATTTAACCCAGGGCTGACATTGAGAGCAAAACATCTCCAGGTCCCAGACCAGGAGCTCCTCTAAATCTTTGATGCAAAGAGAATCCAAAGATAGATGTTGCAGGACATGAAAGTACAGCATCCGTTATTTTTCTTTTTACCTGATTCAAGCAGCTTCTTGGCACAGTTCACTTGCTGGTTCTCACAAGCTACATAAAGTGGAGTACCCAGATGCTTGATGTTGTGATCTATATTTACCCCACTGCATGCGAGAAATTCGACACATTGCACATGACCTTAAAAGGGATAAAGGAAGAGTCGACTCTCAGAGATCAGGCATATTTTCAGCAAATTCTCTATTGCAGCGGTGTAATTTGGCAAAGATTCAGTGTTTTGTCAAGAGATGGTAGTGTAATACTTTCATCCACTCCAGTGTTTCCAACCTGGAAAACAGGAGCTGCAAAGCCACAGTTAGCAAAACAGGCTAAAGACCTCACATTTTATCTGATTCATTTCAGATGCCTAATGAAGATGAGAAAAAACATGCTGTGTTTCTCTCTACTGCTTTTGAAGATGGCCACGATGGCTCCCTCAGATTTCCACATTGTAAGCAACCGACTTGGGCAATGCAACCCCTTCCAGGTGTCACCACACGAACTCAGAGGCGCTGAGAGCCCAGCCGAGCTGCCCTCGGTGAGAACCAGGGATGAGAGGAACTGTACCACTCATGATGAGACCAACTAGGAAGGTATTTCACAAGACCTAAAGCAAGAAAATTATCTTCTTTATTTCTCTTTTCTAATTCAATCTGTGGCGAGTAACGTGAAAAAGGATGAAAAAGAGGGGTTACCTCTCTTAGCAGCTTCATGGATGGGGGATGCCAAGTCACAGGGTGGGTGCAAGCTGGCTCCGTGCTGCAGCAATAAATTCAAGCAAGCCACACTGCCACTGACACAAGCGCTGAACAATGGGGTGTGCCAGTCGACAGTAACTCCATTCACCTGGGGGGAAAAAAAAACACAATCGGGTTTTTATGTTCACCTTTGCAGTATTTCAAGATAGATTAAAATTATCCAGATTCTCAAAAGAAAATAGAGTTCTCAGCACTTTTTATTTAATTCCTTGCAAAAACTGCCTAATGATTCTGAGGGCTACAAGTTTTTATTAAAAAGGTCATTAAAAAAGTCTTTTTAAAAGTTACCCCAAGCCCCTCCTCCTGCAAACAAATGCCTAACCAGTGCCACTTCAGGGTCTCTTGGGAGTTACCAGTTACCAAGTTAAATGCGTGCCCATTTTCAGTTGTCTCAGCTGAAACACACCTGCCCATTGCCCAGCTGAAACGGTCCATTTTCAGCTGAAAGTGTGCATCCCCCTCTTTTTAAAAAAAATTTAAACTGAAAGGCAATATATGTATAATGAGTTAATTTTTTTATTTACTATAATTTGAACATTAGCTCACAAAGTAGAGGCCATGAGACAGGTCCACTTCACCATTGTACTTACACATTGTTTCCATTTTCTTCCCGTTTTATCGTCAGTTGATCCTAACAGTCCTACACCTCTACTTAAGACTCTGCATGTTGACACCAATGGGATTAGTATGTCCAGAAAACAAAATGCACCTTCAACTGTTGCAGGATTATAAATATAGTAAGTGCAAGAGGAACTTCCACTTATTCTTTCAGTAAATGATGAGAACATTGCACCTTCATCTAAAGAACAATAATAACTATTGTTTATATTTGTGCTTTTTGGATCGCTTTGTTAAGAAGTGTGTTTTATAACATACGTACTTTAAGCAGAGCTAGGTACAGAGGGTATGTCACGGTGATGTGCTGTTGAGAAATAGTGCATCACCTAGCATTAAAATGTGATAATACAGCATACTACCACTGGAGACATTGGTGTGTCCATCATGCACTCACCTGAGCACCATGTTTTAATAGGACACTGGCACAAGCAGCATGACCCCCTAGGCAGGCTTCATGGAGAGGAGACACCTGGTCTGCTGTAACAAGATTCACATCACTCCCCTGATGAATGAACAGAAAATATCATTACAACCAGCTACCAAAACCCCCACACAAACAAACAGAAACCCCCAACCCTTTCTATTATGACCCTTAAAGCTTTATGTAAACACATCTTCCTCAATTGCTTATCTCAATAGGTAAGCAGAGAAAGAGGCTGCAGTGCTTTGGCTGGAGTGGACATTGGCACAGCATACAAGAGATCACGCCTTCTACACGCTGCTAATTGGCTCAGAAAGCCATAGGCAGTGGGCTGTCCAATGGGACAATACAGACATTCTTCTAGGAATTGAGCATAATGTTATTTCTACTGCACCATGAATAACAAACTCTGAAATAATTAGAAAAATTAATTAAAAATTGCTGTTAGAGTTCTTGGCAGGATCGGGACTGCTGCCTTTTTACATCGTCACTCAAGCATTCTGACCTCCTGCTTGCTGAGTCTGCAGTTTTTTGACTGAATCCTAAAATGCTTTTGAGTTGTTTTCCGGTCTTTGGTCTGAGCGTGGCATGCTCTGAAGGAAAGCCAGCCCCTGCATTAGAAACCATTGGTTTGATTCTACAGGATCTTTTGTTTCTAGCAATCATGATGCTCCAGAAGGTTAAGCTGGAAGACACTCCAACGTTCCAATAACCCTTCCCTTTCTGTAAAGCTCCTCCATGGGCTAAATCCAAGAATTTTGAAGAACGGACAGTGAATTGCTTCCCCCTAGCCGTGCTTTGTCCAGCAGACGAAGGGGTCTCGGATACCCTCAGGCACTTCAGAAATAGACGTGTGGGTGGCTGAATTGAAGCCTCAACTGGAGCCTTGCCTGACTCTGGAGCTACCCCTCACCCACAGCACCAGACACTGCTCACAGGCACGGGAGCTGCAGAAGGAATCCCCCAGCTGCATGGAGATCCCAGAGACCTGCACCAGAATTAAAGTACAACCCAGGATATTTTGATACATCCCCAGCTTAGTGCACGGGGCTTGGGCTAGTCAGGGAACCGCTTGTAGGAAAAACCCAAATCTGTTACATGCAGATTTCACTGCATTGTGGTTAACAGGATTTTCTCACCCTGGAGGTTTCACCGTAAAGCACAGACTGTGTTCAACACCTGAACAAACCCAGCAGAGACCATATCAACGCAGCAGAGGGGTACCTGTTTGATGAGTTTCTTCAGAGTAAGCAGACGCCCATGCACAGAGGCATCGTGTAAAGGAGACCAGTCTGAAACAAAGTCTGTATAAAGAGAAAGACAGGAAAAAGGCTAACAACTCCATGGAATGTTTCATCAGTGTTTTTTACTTCAGCTGTATGACCCCGGTAAACCTCTCTAATTTATTACATGAGCTGCCAAGCTTTCTTTGGAGCAGCTGTGGGGAGGGAGTAAGTCAGGAGGACGGCTTCTCCCTGGGTGTGTTTTTAACTCATCCTGCGCTGGCACAGAGCAGCTGCACCCCCCTTCAGAAGGATTTGCAGAACGTCCCCTTGCTCCAAGTGAGGTTGTCCCCTGCTTTAAATTATTTCCAGTGCTTTTGTTTTCACAAGCTCATTACACTTTACCAATTAGCACAGAAGGACTATATTTCAAAGAGGGTATGGCTGTTCAATCATTTACCCCTGCTCAGAGATGGGCTAAAGTCAACAATACCAAACAAGAGAAGGTACCAAAGTACAAGGAGATAAGTTGTGTCACCTGTTGATTTTGCCTCTCAGTTTTCAGTGGTCGGTGTTAGCCTGCATTAGTGGTCGGTGCAAAGGTGCATTTTAAGTAACAGCTATATTCTCTGTGTTGTTGAAACCACCAAGTGAGCTACAGCATATATGGAAGGAAGCTCAAAGGAAGGGTCTGCCTCTGCTTGAAGGGACAGACGAGAGGATGGGGTGGGATGGGATGGGATGCAATGCAATGCAATGCAATGCAATGCAATGCAATGCAATGCAATGCAATGCAATGCAATGCAATGGCAGGGGATGCATGCTGCATGGCAGTGAGGACGCAGGCCCAGCCTGTGAGCAGTGAAGCCAGCCATAAAGAAATTGTTCCTACTACTGTGATAAATGCACTGATATTTTAAGTGTCCATATAAAGCAAACAGATTCATATTTGCTCTTATAAGGTCTTATGTGAAAGATTGACTTCAGGTCACCTTGCCAGACAACTGAGGAGGCATGGAAGGTCCATGTCAGAAAATTAATTTTAATTATCGTTCCCAGGTAATATTGGTATATAAAGCCTGATGTTCAGAAAAATATCACATGCCAAAAATAATTCCTGGAAATGACCAAATGGCATGGAAATGAGTCGGCATAGCTCCGGGTAGATCAAGGAGGCATGGGAGAGAATTCTTGGGGTTAAATGTGATACTAAACCTGTCAAGTCATGTAGAGTGCTTTTCTGAAAGATCTTTTTGCCAGATACAAGCATAATTTGATACACTTTGCAAGACATGCCTATCTCTCTCCAATTATGCTGCGTAACATAAAGGTCTGAGGAAATATTTCCTAATGACTTTTATGTTTCACTTCTCTAGTTGCTGTATCTGTTCTTTATTTTAATATAGTGAAACAAACTACCTTTGTGTTGAGGACCATACATATATTAATAGAAAGGGATCTTCAGTATTACAGATTTTATGGCTCAGAACCAGTTGACAGCAATAATCCCTCTGGGAGACATTTACCTCCTTCAGTATTCATTGCCTCAAAACCCAGTGTCTGATCTACGTCAATGGCCCGGATCCCCCCTGGGAAGGAAGACAAACATTTCCAGAGGGCATTTCACCCAGCTTCTTTTGGAAACACATTTTTCTGCTCTCTGGAGATATCCCACTCTCCTTGCACTAACTGCTAGAGAAAACCCTAATGACCAATGGGACAAGTTGCTGAGATTTTCAGGGACTATGCTATATTCACATGCATGGAATAGGATGCTTAACAGTGAGAAGTCACTTCAGCAACAAAACCTAATAAGCCACCATCATTTTTAAAAATAATTTTTACAGATTAGCTGGTGATGTCAGTGCGTATGCAAGACCCACAAATCTTGTCTCAGATAAGAGACATGTGCATGGGAGACCTGAACCCCTCACAGCTGATGTCCTACCCCTTCTAGCTATGCCACAGCGTGCTGGCACAGGGTGATAACCAACTGTATCGGCCATCTCCCAGCCTGTTCGGCTATTGTTCTCTCACCTTCAAGCTTGATCAGTAAAGGACATCAAATTTAAACAAGATAAAGTCTAGTATAGCAAGACTTAAAATGGTTTTGTAACTGAAAAATTCTACACCGGGTAAATTGTGACCTGAAGACGGTGATATCTGAAATGTGTTGTCCATCACACACAGACGATCTTTGCCTGCATAGCTTTTTTGCTAGCATAGTGGCTGCAGAAGGTCTTCTATAGATTGATAGTAATTCTTGCAAGACTCTTTTATGACTGTGTCATACATTTGTCTAGAGTTGTTCATATAGGCAAAAGGATATTTCTGCTACTACAACACATGATTTTTTTTGAGCCATTTGATGTCCACCACAATGCTTACCTGCATAGCACACTTTTGCAAATATGCACATCTTGCATCTTTCTGTCTCTGAACACTGGCTCATTGATGAACTAAACTAGGGTGAATTTTAGTTTCCCTTCTGAGACACTAAAAATATGGTCTCTCTAACAAAGAGCTACTCAAATTGGTAGTAGTCATACACATCACAAGAACCCAAGTGGTCCCTGTGATAATTCCTATTTGAATGAAAAAAATCTAGTGGAATAATCAAGACTTCACCTTCTTTTGTGAGAATCCTGCCCTAACAGTGCTCCAACATGCTCCTGTCTCACAGGAAAATCACAGTTACATCCTGGAAATAACTTCAGGGTTTGAAGCTTGGAGGAGGGTGAGTCGTGGGCAGAACAAGGCCTTTTGGAACCGGGGTCTGTCTCATCATGGATGATTGGACAAGCAGCTGATCCAGGATTTTCACCATTTCTCCTTATTTCCCTGTCTGTGGTTATGACTGCTACCTAGTCAGGGGAAGAGAAAGGGGGAGGGCTTGTATAAAATACTAGGTCATTCATTGGTTTGCACTAGGTTTATATTTACTTGATCTAAGGTATCACTGAGTTCCCCTTGGGGCCAGAAATTAGTTTTATTTTGCATCCACCAGAGACTGACCATGACTGGAGATAGGACACAGATATGGAGGCTGGAGCTTCTTTTACCTGGTCAGTGTATCCCACTCATAGGTGCAGTTAAAATTGCTATCAGTTTTGAAGGTTGAAGGAGAGATATCTTGGAGAGCAGTCTGGGAGGGACTATCAGCCTTGGGCTGTGCCTCCTGTCTCCCGCTGGCATTCTCCCCAGGGCACTTGGCACCTTCTCCTGCCCTTGTCATGTATTTGTTACAGCTGTGGGTTTGGGTCTTTTCCTTCAGATCATAAGTTTGTTGCCAAGGAACTGGGAACGTGTTAGATGATCTATTGACCATGCCCTACAGACTAGCTGTTTGGTGGAGACTTTGAAACCTGCCACCTCTTCCACTGCTGCTTGTGACTATGAAACACTGTCGCAGACTGTGCAGACTTGGTAGGTAAATCTGCACCACCAAGTAAAGAAAGGCAGGAGGATAATTTAGCACTGAGCTTTAAGCAGGTGAAGATGTGAAGGCAAGTCAGTCTGCACCATTTGGCCTCAAAGACAGAAATGGTCCCAATCTCTTTTATTTAGGAGTATAGAAATAGATGAGACTCCATGAGTCAAGTGATCCTTTCCAGTCTTGTATTACTTACGCTATGAAAGTCAAAGGGGAAAAAAAAGAGAAACTGAGAAGCACCTCAAGCTTCACAGGCACAGAAAGATTCATAAACTCAGATGTGATTCGTATTTGGGAGAAGCTTCAAAATTAGAAGGCCAAAGGATTGAAGAGGTGTAACCCCAATACAGCTTTATGGGCAGTACCAAGCACATGAAATGAAAAGTGGAATGAACTGGGGAAATCTGGGTAATGTCTGTCAATTAATTTTTAAATTAAATTCTATTCTGCATTATTGGCATCATTTGAGATCTGCCCACCTCCTTCTATGCTTCATGAGCCATGTCCCACAACAAACAAGTAGTTCCAGTAAATTCACAAACATTCTTTGGCTTTAGCAAATGGACAGCCATTTCTAGAAGCTGTGGTTCTGGTCTCATAAGGATAGCCAAATAATGCTACAATTATAAAAGCACAGTATTATTAATTGACTAAAATAGCTTTGCTTTAAGTGATGCATGTTAAATGATGCTTATCTGACCATGCTGTTGTTCTTGCTGATCCTGCCTGTGTTACCACTGGTTGTGTATCCAGGCTCTGTAAAAAGCTTTTGACTTTCCCATTTAGAAACCAATGTCATTGCCCAATCTACATGAGTTGCAACAGAAACATGTTTATAGTAATTCTAAAAATCTAGATTGAGGAACAAGTTTTCTGAGCTGCAGCTTGATCTTCTTTTAGCCACACAAATATAGGTGGGGTCTTGTGCAAACTACCGAGTTGCTACGTCATCGTGTCAGCATTCTGGTGACAAAGAGGGAGCAGCCACTTCAGACCATAGTCACCTAGGGACTGGCCATTAAGTTGCAATTTTGCCAAGTCTTAACGACAAATTAAAAGATTGACCACATAAGCATCAAAAAAAAATATGTCAGTGGAAAATAAAAAGGGTATGTGCCAACATGTAATCCAGCTGGGAATTCTGTACGGAGGGGAATCAAGACTTTTATCCTAAATGGCAGTAGAGGCCTACGGTAGCTTCACATCAGCCCTGGATACATTGGGAAGAGGGGGTCTAAAGGCCTGTCTGGTGACTAATTGCCATGGTGTACTTCCAAATCTGCTGCCGTGAATAACATGGCCTCAAGCTGCCATCTCTCCTGCTGCAGCTCCATCTGCAGCAAACACCTCCACCCTGAAGCAATATCGGTGGGGCAACCTCCCTGCAGGGGAAGGCAAATTTCCCCAGTTCCTGCACCCAGGGCATCACGCCCTGACAAACCACAGAGTTTCTATTTTCTGCCTGCTCCAGGCTGGAGCTTGTGTTTCTCACCTGGACAAGGAGGGACTCTGCAGTGGGCATTGGGGTTTCACTCCCCTCTTCCGCACAGCACAGGAGGCATGCCGTCGGTAACATAAATATTCAGTATTTATACCATGCACAAGCTTTTGATGAAAGCCTAAGCAAATGCCAGTGCTACCTGGCCACGGACTTTTAAAATCCTGGAACACTGATTTTCAGGAAAGTCCTGAAAACACTTTGACCACCAGAGCTACCTGGGAAGGAGCAAGGCCGGTGTATGTAGGTGGCACAGCTGTGTTCACTGCATGTGCCACCACAGCAATGAGGATTTCTGATTGCTAAAAATATGTACAACTGCCCTCTCAGAGAGGAATGAGACCGTTTATCCAAATTTGAAATTTACCCACACCTTAGTCCCCAGGCAAGCTGCGTCAGGGCTCAGTACCTTCAGCATTTAAACATCCAAAACCCCACTGGCTTTCAGTGGCATTGGATCACCTAGCTCTCCTTTCACAGCTGAAAATCCCAGCCAGACCAGAGGTTATATTTAAACCTCTGGTCATATTTGATTGCACCGCCATCACGTGGGTATATGAACTCTGGCAGGGTGGTGTACAAAGAGGGAGCCTTATAGCAATAACCACACAAATATGCGAAACCTGACTGCTCTGTACGGACAGCAGAGCATTCACAGGACCTTTTAGAAGAGCAGTCGTTTTTGTGGTCATGACTGAAACTATCTTTTTCCAGCCTCTGACCAAATGGACCATGTTGCACTCTGTGCCTGTCCCCAGGCTGGTTTCCTTCAGTGGTGGTCACACACAGTACAGCTTGCAAGGGGTTTTAAAATCCTTTCAGCAGAGGTATGCTCTTGCATACATATTTGCATACACATATGCCTATGGCATAATATATAACTGTATTACAAATGGTATTTTTCATATTCTAAGGCTTTTTACTAAAGTTTGTGATTTATGTAGGCTGAGCCAAATACATTCCTGCTGTAAGTCGCCAGCAGAGATTATTGACTCTGCTAAGGAGCAGGCAGACACAAGAGGAATGGACTGAACTCTGATTTTCAAAGGACCAAATGATCTGTCTGCAGCAGTGCAGTGTGAGGGCTCCTCTCCTTTGAGCCTCCATTTTGCTGGAGCTCATCTCCAGCGCGGACCTGGTTCGATTCATACTGTTAGTAACATCGCCATCCTTTCCCTCCTACCCCAGCCTCAGGATGTACATATGCAACACGCATGAGGAAAGGCAGACAACACAGCAGATAAATATACTGATCATTTTTGCATTGTGACTTTAGAGTCTTCATTTTCTATTTGGTATTAATGGAAGTATCATGACTAGCCCAGAAAAGGTGTGAGGACAGTGTAAAGCCATATTATCTTAGGTTACCTCATTCCCTCTGCACTCACCGTAAACTGAAGGAGTGAGTAGCTTCTCAGAAAACAGAGCCACAAGGAGCATGTCCAGCCAAACTTTTATGTCAAGGTAAACTACTTGTCTTTTGTCACCATGTCATATTTTCAATGTGTCTGGACCAGACAACAGAGCAATGTTCAGAGTGAGGCCATCTGTCTGAATAACAGTTCACCAGTGACCACAACAGCATTGGTCACAACTGATGACAACTCCCAAGCCATTGAGGAAGAACCTGCTAGGGCTGGTGGCTCAGCCTGGGCAACAACACGTGGGTCTGTTCATCTGAAAGAAAAAAGGAAAGGGAAAAGGGAAAAGGGGAGAAGAAAAAGAAAAAGAAAAAGAAAAAGAAAAAGAAAAAGAAAAAGAAAAAGAAAAAGAAAAAGAAAAAGAAAAAGAAAAAGAAAGGAGAAAGGAGAAAGCAAAGGAAGAAAAGAGGGAGAAAAGGAAGAAGGAAGGAATGGAAAAGAAAGAAAAGAGGAACTGAGCCAGTGCTGAGCTTCCAGCTGGCACTAATCTAAGTCAAACATACCACATTGCAACTTCTTTTTCATCATGCTGTGGTTCAAGTACTGCATTTGTTTCTGCTTGTACAAACTGCAGTACAGAATCAGACATTATTTTCTGTGATACACCAAAAAAACAACCAAAAATTCACTATTAAATAGAGATAGCTTATTAAAATCCCTTCTGAAGTGCGAGGGCATGTGGAAACTGTGTGGGACTGACTGCAGACCTGTCCTGGAAGCAGGACATCAGGAGGAGCGCACCACCGTAGGCTGACCCTGCCCTTTGCTGCTGCTGGTAGAGGCAAAGGCTTGTGGCGAGGCAGAAGTGTTACTTACCTCTCATCAGCGGGTTTGATAGAGACGTTGCAGACGCCTGGCCCCCAGCTCCTTGCAATTTGCTGGCATTTTGATTTGTTCCCTCATCATCCATCTCAGCCCCGTCTGTCCAATTTCTGCTTTTTCACTTCGTGGTCGGTCTTGAGAGTTCAAATTCCATCATCCCTGGTGAGCCCCCGGCAGTGGGAGTAATTTATTAAGCAGGCTCTGTGCGCACGAGTTGAACAGACCTTGCAGCAGACTGGGACGTGGTGTCGGCAGCACTTTGTGCAGAAACTTGAGTACCTGGGTTGGGATTTAACGAAACAGCTCCCCGGCTGCCCTGGGAGGCAGCCAGCGATCCGGCGAAGCGAGAGATGTGCCTGATGTCACATCCTCTCCAACGCGGCGCCCAATCGGGGCGCCCGCCATCCGTTTTTATCAGGAAGGAAATTCTTAGTTTGCCAAAAAAACAAGACAGAAAGAGCCAGTTCAACTAGTTGAGCAAACTCTGCCTTCAGGGGATTTGCAAAGAAAACCCACAGAGATAGGAGGGCGCGCGGATCCGCGCTGCTCCCGAGCAAGTTGTTCGCAGGCAACTTTGCCGCGTGCCTCCCTGGATGCTGTGCGCTGTGCAAAACCACCCCTCTTATCTGCCAAGCCCTGGCGGTACACGAGAAATGGAGAGCCGAATGCCTGCTGCGCAGCAGTGGTCGCCGCACACCCTACGGATATTGAAACCACATGTCTGGGGAGCTGCTCTTCCCACTGGAGGCCCCGTGTTTTCTGCACGGCATGGAAATTGCAGCGCGCCGCCGGTTCAATCGATTTCACAGAGTTGCAGTCACGCCAAGGGTTTCGTATCGGAGCAGTGCCCCTTTTTTTTTAAGCAATTTCTTGGTCTAAATCAAACATTGCAAATCGACCAGTGAACAAATGGCAACGTATTTTTCTAGAGGACCTCCGTCTCATTTCTCTGGGTCTGTCTGCAAGAACTCGGATTTCACCGATCATCTCCATTTGCACTTTTTTCTTTCCCGAGTTAGTGTAATTTATACGCGCAGAATCCTTTTCTGCCCCTGAATATTTGCTTATTTGTGTACAAGTAGGCAGAACTTCCATGCGAAAGTCTAAACCATGTAAATAAAAATTAAGTTGGGGTTTTTTTCAGTTTATCTACCAGAGCAGAATTTGCATTTGTGTATTTGGAGATATGAAGTTGCTACTCCTGGGCTAGTTCCGATCCAAACTCAGCTGAGCCTAAGCAACTGGATTTCACTTTTGTTCCTATCTATAACACAAGCAAGACTGCTGGAATCATATTTAGAGTTTCTTTGTCCATATCTTTACAAATAATCAGTTATGTTAAAAAATACAAACAGAAGCTGAATGTCATCCACAAACCCCACCAGCAGGGAATCCGTGAAGGCAATGTGGGCGCGCATGGGTGCACAACTGCTGATGAAACACGGGTGAGGACAGGGCCTGCCCCTTCCAGGGCTCTCCCTGCTGAATGCCTCCTGGCTCTTGGGTTTGGCCTTGCTTGCTGGATGCAAGCTGACACTTTGGTCTGACTGGAAATTACATTTGTGTCTTAGCCATTGAAATTTCCGCATTAAAAATGTTGTGGGGAAAAATGCATAAATGGAGAAAGTGGTATAAATATTGGTTTTGATGGTTAACGTGTAAAATGAGGAATGGAAAAACAGTATTTCCCCTTTAGTATTGCTTGAGTTTAGTGGCTAGGTTGCGAGATCTTATGTATAGTCATATCTTCAGCAGTATTGACAAACCTCAGCAAGTCCACATTCAGCATATGTATCCAAATATGCCATGATAGGGGTTACAAGCGAAGAAGCATTAGCTAAAAGAGCTTTAAATTTAACCAGAGTAAGAAGGAGCCTACAAGACAGAAATCCCATAGTCCCTAGCCACCCACACACAGTGAGACTTTGGCCATTTGATCCTTTGACCAAGAGACCTGCTGACTGATAGGGTAATCCTCTGATTAGTGCGCTATTGGTTGCACATATTTTGGTTATGTTACATTACATAAACCTCTGGTTGACAGATGAGCTGTAGCCTGGTCTTCCTGGAAGCTGGTAAGGTTGCACAGAGCACCTATCAAGGCTGATGAGCCTGCAGCCCTCCCCACGGGGGCAGACATCCCTGCCCTCCATCACCCTTTCTGAAAGAGGGTCCTCTGAGATGCCCACAGCGGGTTGGCAGCCCACAGGCATACTTGACCCTGGGCTGTTGGCGTCCTTTTTGCATTTGCATCTCACGGAGTAAATAGACATAGGATTCACAAAAGGAGTTTCTGGTTTGGTCACACTTGTCTTCTGCCAGCCACCAGAGAGGCAAAGACCAAGGCGAAGCCACAACAGTCACAGGATCCGGTTGCCACATCCATTCCTCAGAACTGGCGCCCCTTTCAGAGCTACAGGACCACACTCTGTAATTTTACACTTTGGGCGTGATTTCTCCTTTAGAACAAGGTATAATCCCAGATAACTAGACACCTGTCCCCTGGGCTGGTCCTGAAGTCTTTGCTTTAGTCAGAGCATCTTCAGTTCCTGTGATGATTCCCTCATCTTTGTTCCAGCCTGGAAATGTCTCACATTACAAAACCCTACCTGTCTGCAAGCACACTGGAGAAAAGTGACCCTCACTTGGGATGTAGCTAACCCATTTTTTGGTGCAAGGAGAGTTTCTTCTGTTGTTAATAGTCTTAGCAATAATTCTACCCAAAATTAGGCATTCAGTTGGCTCTGGCTCTTTCCGATAAGAGCACAAGGTAAGAAGATAGCACAGCTAATTACTTCAAATCTACAAGTTCATAAGACTAAGCAAATTTTCACACAAAGTCTTCAAACAAGTATATTGCTTTTATTTAAAAATGCACCCTACCCTATCTTTGCATCCTAAAGGGTCTACAGGCATAGGTTGTGTTGAGCCATTAGGTGGGAATTTCAGGGAACTGGTAAGTGATGAGATGAGATTACTGCCTCTGTGGACACAGTGGGGTAAAGCCTCCATTTGAAAAAAAAAGCTGCAGTCCCTGGAACTGCATGGTTCAGTCTCCCCTGAGCCTCTCCTGACCCCCCTACGTTGCTAGTTTGCACAGCAATCTTTGCGGCGTTAGGACAGTGCAGGGGGAGGCCAGCACAGTTTCTCCCATCACGTGGTGGGAAAGCAGGAAAAGCACCTGCTAAGGAACTTACTAGAAGTGAATGCCTCAGCAAACCCCCAGAACAGTGCAGTTTCCTCCGCACTTATTAAAGGAACAAGGTGGTCTACTTGGGTTTGCAAGCTGACCCCGAAGAACTGAAGAAAACGTTGGCTCATACTCTCTCTCTTCACCTGGCATTTGCAGAGACAGTTCCCAGGCTTTGCCACTTCTGGAAATGCTTTTGTGGTCCTCACCCACCATAAATGAGACCTCATTTGCAAATCATAGTCCATAAATATTTTTCTTATAGTTTGTGAAAATGCAGGTTTCTGGGTTTCCCCACCCTTTGCATTTGTCATGTGTGGTGTCCATTACAGCCTCTCTCCAGCACGTGCACACCTTCTCCACAAATAATTATTTTCTGTTTGTCCGGATTTCACCTTTCTGCAATTTTCTGTGTCGCATACATTCCCAAGGTTGCTACATTTTAGCGTTGTAAGGAGTCTAGTTTTAAGTTCTGCTAACTTGAGTTTGTAGTAGAGGTACAACAAGTAAAAAGGCTGACACAGAGAACAGAATGAAAAAGAAAGAATCACCACTTTTCTTCGCAATTGCACAGTTACATTTCTTTTTCTTTGCCGTGATTTTCCCCACAACGGTATGGGCAGCCAGGAAGTCAGCATGGGAGGTTCCTAAAACCTCCATTATAAGACACGTAGTGTTATCTCCCAACATTGTCAACAAAGTGTAAGTCCCTGGAGCAGTGAGCTCGAGAGAGCTTCAGAGGGAAGGTTCAAGCCCTGAAATATTGGTTTAGTGTGAGCCCAAGCTCTCTCTCACCTCATTTGCAAGCGTGGGGCACGCTCAGAGCTGAGATTGTGGTCACCTTCTCTGCTGACCCAGAGTCGTGCTCCTCTGAGTTACACTGGAGGTGCCCTTATGCTGGTATGCAGCCAGATTGCAGCAGAGAGTCGCTAGAAAGCACATAGGTCAAGAGTTTGATGGGCATTAATTGTCTCTTGAGCTCTTGCTTCAGCTAGTAATTCAGACACACCTACAGAGGCAGTGTGCTGGCTTTAGCCTGGCGTGGCAAATAGAGTTATTTACCATAATATTCTTTTACTATCTAGAGCCACTTGCTTCGGAAGCGTCATTTTGATATGAATGGCATCATCAAGCTGAATGAACCTCCCCAGATAAAACACCCCAAAGTCAGGGAATTCCTATAGGGTCTACAAAGCCTTGCTGGGTGCCAGGAATATGCAAGAAGGCTTTAATTCCTTTAACCTCCTTAGTTGCAAATCTCTTTTTGGAAGCACGCAGAAAATTCTCCAGTAACAAGGAACATGTTTTAACATCAACCTGGATCTCAAGATAAACAGTGCACAACTTCAAATGCAGCTCAGAAACAGCTTACACAACACAGAGACACACCAGAGCTTTTAGTCATTACAATACTATTTTCCATTTAAATAGCATCTACATCCCTAAATTCTACATAAGTAGAGCTAGCTACAGAAATCTCTTCATCGTTATTCAAATGCAGCCATCCTCGGTGGATAAAAGTGCATAGTAAAGTTGAACCTATGACACTCAATATTACTTTTTCTGTTTACAGCACATCTTATAAACAGAAACACATTTTTTTCTCCTTCAAAAATTTAAATTTTTATAAGTAATTCAATGAAATGTTCTACTACCTTGATTTTTTCTCCTACTTGCTAATCATTTTTTAGAGTGCACATCAATTATTCATCACAGAAAATACTTCATTATTATTTACTGGTTTGGACAAGTACAACACTTTTTTTTAATTATTATTATTAGCACAAGTATTGCTACAAACACTGAAAACGCACTGCTGGTAAATCTGTCTCGGCATGCAAATTCAGCATTGGTTTCTGAGGACGTAAATCACAAAATTACAGAAAATGTTTAGAAAATGGGCCACAAAACAAGGGATTTGTTGAATTTAACTCCAGAGTCAGAGCTAGAAATCCTAGCCTTCCTTTAGATCTAATGGAAAGAAATAGGCGTTTTAGGACCATGATTCACCTGACCTATTTTAGATGTCTGCTCTGAGAGGACATGAATCGGGCCTTTAGAGTCATCCTTCACCAACTCTCAGCACTGCTGTGCACCTTGCACCACGCAGCCTCTGGGTCCATCAGCTCAGGATAAAACATCTCAGCTCCAGCAGAAGGCCAGCGTTGTTCAATGCCTGCACCACACAACCTTGACTTTGGGGCACCTGCACCTTAGAGGGGAGGATTTGGACAGACAGCTCCAGTAGATTTAGCTGCAGTGGTCTGAGCTGTTGCCCCCTTTCAGCAGAGATGACCCACACCCTTACAACGGGGTGGCAGCACTGGCCACAACTGCCTTTAGTGCATAGTCCCTTGTGTTAGCGCTAAACCCCATAAAAGCAGTTTTCTTTTCCAGCCTGGAAACTTGAGCCCTGAGACACCAGCACATGTCACATTCTCCTCTAAGGCAGTAATTTCCAGCTGACGAGCAAGGCAAACATCTGGGGCGGCCATGTTTTAAATCACAGCAGTTAAGTCTGCCAGAGCTTGTCCACAGGAGTGCTAAATCATCAGTGCCTTTTCCAGAGGTACCTGGGTTTTTTTTTTTGGAAAGCTGCTGTGAAATCTCTGAGTAGACACAGAGTGAAGAAGTTCTCCCTTGGAGAAATTTGTAATATTGTCCAGTTCTTGTTACTTTCCTCAAATCAAGTGTCTCCTCCAGAAGCTTTCCTTCTCTTACAGTTGTTCTGAGCACTCAATGTTTTAATTTTCCCTTCCTCTCACCCTCACAGAAACCTCCCTTTGCAACCATCCCGTGAGCCTGGTTGAGGACCAGACAGGCTTCTGCAAGTAACCATTGCTCCCTTATGCAGGCTGGCAGTTTTACTTAAGCAGAAAGCCTCTAAATCAAAGCCTTGAAGGAAGTAACAAACACTTCTTGGTGTCAGTAGCACCTGGGTCTGTGCTTTAACTCATTACAGATGTACAGAAGCACCAAAATTTCCCAGGGAGCGGGAAAAACTTAGCATGAGAGCTTACACACAAGTTTCTTGTATTTTCTTTGTGGCAAAGAGGGGACTAGAACCGTGCTCCCCACAGAGAGAAGGGCAGCAATGCTCCATTTTTCACCACGTGGTGCCAAATTTCTCTCAGCAAGTACCTGCGCAACCATCTTCATATGCTACTAAATAAATCCTGACATTGCTTTTGGAACTGGCTTTAAAAGTTGTACGCTACAGCCTGTACAAAAAGAATCCAAACCCTGGAATTTTATTTTCAAATCATCGTGATTCCAAGCCTTTCTTGGGATTGTTTTGTCCTATCTTGTGGGTTGTAATCTTGGTTTGTCAACACTGCCAGGTTACTAGTGTGCTGAAATGATCTCATGTGACATGTACACACCAGGAAGCAGATGGTAGGCATAATGACAGCACAAACCTCAACCTAGAACTTCAAAGCTGTGGTGTTTTTTTACGACAGTCTTCTGGAATCTGGCTAACTGTAAGGTAGTCTTGTCCAATACCAAATTTAAGTGAAACCCAAATCCAGGCACAGAGCAGATTTCAATTTTTCACTCCTCTTTTCTAACCTCTCATTATTAGTTTTGAAAAACAGTGGGAACTCCTTGGGCTGCTGGCAAGTCTTTCTGGTTCCCAAACTTTCCAGTGTAAAATAGCCATTTTGGAAGAAAACAAAATAATTTCCGCAAGGACATTAATTTTGTCAGAGAAACTGTTTCCATTTAAAAGAAAAGTTACAATCATTTTCCACCAAGCCCAGTGATTAGACCAGTGCGCAGAAAACCCAAATGTATCACAAGCAAGCTCAGCACCACAGAGGTATCTGATTAAGGGGCTCCTCTGCTCTGGTGCTTCTCTTCCCCAGTTTCACTGGGGTTAGATGTTCACTGCTCACCGAGCATCTAGCACATGCATTGCAATAAGTTCTTCCACCCACACACACGGGCTGCTTTCCAGACCTCGTTGGAACTTACCTCTAGAAATTTCCCTCATGTGACGTATCTTTTCACACTTCTGCCTGTGATGGGAACAGCCAGCATGCTCCAGCTGTTCTCACAACCGTCGTCTCCCAGGACTTCCCCATGGGCAATGTTACCAACACCTTGTCACTACTACAAAATGCAGTTTGTAGGCTTGTACAAAAATTAGGCTGGGATCCCTTAAAAAAATGTCCTGAACTGAGGCTTCTGTTGTCTTCCAAAAACGGCCTGCAGAAAGCTACGCTGCCAGGTCAACTGCTTGGGCATTAAGGGCAGAGAAAGAAAATGTCCCTGGACCTTGCATCTGGTTCTGGTCCCTCCAGCATCCCACTGGCACAGTGGGTGCTCTCATTTTCATTTGGCAAAGATTATTAGCAAATTACTAAAGTGGGTGAAATTACCAGACTCGTGAACAACATTCTTATCTCCCTGCCCCCGCTCCCAGAAGATGGCATGTAGTACTGTGGAAAAGAACGCTTGTGGAATAGCCTAAGTCAAGCCCATAGGATTTGAACTGTTCCAAATGTTATCTTCAGTCCTAAAAAATCCACATACCTGTCATTGGACAGATTAGCTGCTCAGATCAGGAGCTATCCATATTTTCTGTCTCAAAAATGCAACGTTGGGACTGCACACCAGGGTCATCCCCTGTATCCCAGGCAAGGAACAACACAGCCTCTCCCAGACCCTGGCTGCCCTTTGGCTGGTGGCGGGAAGGAAAAGGTCTGCACCCACCCCTCGCCCTGGCAGCGGTGCAGGAGGGTGGTGGGGGCCAGACCCACATGCTGCCATGTCCTCCCAGCCTGAACACCTCCTCAGATTGCTTGGAGGGTCCAGTTCTCCACACCCCCACCCTCTTCAGAGCAGAGCTGGAAGTTTCCTGCAGCCGTAGAACCGTAAGAGTTCTCTAAATCATTCTCCATCTTGAAAAGTTGAGCGGATTGCACACAGATATTATTTTCTCATCACTTCTCTTCATCACACTGTTGGGGCAGGCATGTGAAGATCTGGAGCAACCTCCTCCCTCAGCTTACTGTTTCTTGTGACAACTAAGTTTGCTATAGATTAATACTGGTAAAGATAATGATAAAGATAATGATTAGTTAAAATGTCCCAAGGATGAGCCTTTTTAGTTGCTACACCTAAGACACATCCAAAAAAAGAGAGAAATTCACTAACAAGTGATTTCATGGTCAGTGGCAAAAACATATTTCTTCCCATGCTGATGCAAACATGAAAAGCATAGGTATTTCTCATTTATATACAATGGCTGAGTAGCAAGTGGGGAAATTTTCTGCACAGAATGAGTCATTTCAGCTCGAAGACTTCAATAAATGTCAAATGAGCTGCCATCCCCCCGGACACCCAGTAGAGCAGCTGTGGTGCCTTGCTGCTGCGGCTGCCTGCAGTGGGTAGGAGGGGAGCGCTTCAGGGGCAGTGCTGGAAAGCACTTACTTCTAGCAAAAAAGCAGTGTCAGGCTCAGGGAGAAATTCTTGCCCTATCTAGACCAACAGCCTGTGGGAACCTGCTTGTGGAAACAAGCTGGCATTACTTGTTGGCACTGTTTTAGAGGAAACTTTTCACTGAAGTTTTGGAAAACCCCCAATCCAGAAAACCCCCAACCTCAGTCACTGTAGTTAGTCAGAATGCCATGTTTCATATAGATGCCTTGCTCTAATTCTGTAGTCACACTGAAAGCACAAGTAGCAAACCAAAATTATCTCACTCATTAATTAGGAGCCATTCTGGGATATTTGGGGATGAGTGGTCGTTGACATGTTACTCAGTGATGAAAGGCACAAAGCTCCTGGGACAAAGCCAAAGTGTCTTTATACACATCTCGGGCTACAGGCAGCAGAAAGTCACCTTCTGAAACTGCTAAAAGCAAGCACCTCTTTGCAGGATAGTAAGATACGGGTAATAAACAAAGGAAAGGTTGGACTGATGATGCTTGAGGTCCCTTCCAACCTGCTGTTCTACGATTCTGTGACTCTATGATGTGCCTCTGGACCAATGTCCTTAAAAATATTTCAGCTTACATTATGATGGAGACATCATGAAAAGAGAACACCAGTGACTCAGAGTTAGAGAATGATCTTTAAGCAGCTAGCAATTCACAAAGGTCCATCTGAAAAGTGGGCATGTTCTTTGAAACATATTTGGGGATAGCTATACCTAGATTTAAAACTGGAAAATGCAGCAAAATTCTGAACTTTTTAATCACTGCATGTTCTGTGCCCCCATCACCTTCACTGTCCTCAGCCAGTGTTGCACTACTATTAATATTCTTCATTTAATACTTCTCTCCCAGTTGCCATAGTCAGTATGCTTTTTGTTGTTGTTGTTAGTGCATAGAATGTAAAAAAATATGCCTTGTTTCCACTGCTAATAAACCCTATTACCCTCATAGGGTATTGCTACACCAGCCTTCAAAGAAACACAGGGCCATTTTCACTACCTATAACGATTTGTTCATTGTGACTAGAGTAAAATAGGTATTTAGTCAGCATCTAGTGCAAGAAAAGTGCAGGGAGCAAAGCTTGCTAACATCCTAGCTCTAAACTAACTTCCTTCAGGATTCAGTAAGTTCATACATTTCCCTTCTCCAAATACAAAGCATAACGCATGTTCCTCATGACCCCCCCCAAAAAAAAAAAACCCAAAAAAAAACCAAACAAAGAAGTTGGGATTAATGTTTGTGAAGTTGGTAGAGCAGGACACAGGCATCATAAGGTCTGTGGAGTCTTTAACTCTTCTCTTTCTGAGAGAAAAAAAGCACATTTCACTTGTAAGCATTCCTAGAACAGAAAAATAAATGTTAGAACAAGTTTTCTCTGGAAATCTCAAAATCCCCCTCCCTTCCTATCTTGTCTAATTTCTATACTGTTATGGCACGTTAACCTCTGTAGCCAGCAGGTAGACCTGGCAGAAAATGAACCATCCACTAGAAGAACATACTGCTAGCAGTTCCCTGGTAACAGGCAGCTAAAAATATGGCAGAACTTTGCAAAATTCACTTACCGAATGCCAAAAAACCCAGCACAGAGTCCATACAGCAATTTTTGTCCTTAGTGACCTTGATTTTCATCTTATTTTCTGCAAGTTTAGGTTACCAGAATGACAGGCACTAGCTCAGCGGGCTTTGGTCAGGCACCCCGCTCCGGCACAGCGCACCATCTTGCTGGCAGTGGCAGTGACAACAGGTCCTGGCTCCAGGCAAGAACAGATGTATGCAAAGGAGAAGACAACCCTCATGCCACCACCTCCCCAGGGCTGGGGCCGTAACAACAGCGTGGCGGCTCCAGGAGAGGCAGGCTGGGCAGGGCAGCCTCCTTGACGTCCACACTTTGTTAAACACGCTGTAGCCCGAAGCATGGTTGTGGTTAGCGCAATTACTGGGTGAGGTCCTGTGGCTTGCCTTACGGTGGAGATCAGATGAAGTAGCCTCAGCCTGAGGCCTGAAAAGCTCTTAGAGGGCAGGGTATTTCTTCTCTCACCATCTTCAGAACTTTTCCACTGAACCTCTACATCTGAGGGAAAGGCCAAAACTAGGAAGCCCTGTATATTAGTCCATTATATTGTTTCGATAAAACACGTGTTTAAACCCAAACCCTCACTTCCCCACAAAGACTGGTTTGGGAGTCGCATTTTTTCCCCGTTCCTAGTCACCACAGAGTTTGGTACATCTTGTAGCTAAAAGCATTAAATATCTCGTTACCATACCAAAATTACTTTATTTTTTTACATAGCTGGAAAGTAATTGTATTTCTCAGACCTCAGTTTTGCACTTGAATGAAGGTGAGACAAATTAGTGTTTGTGATTCTGGTAACCCAAATTTGTAAAAGATAATACCACAGACTAGATGCATAATGACAAAAATTGCTGTATTGACTATGTGCTGGGTTTTGGCATTTACAATAGTTTTGTTCTGATTGCTGGGAATTAAAGTTCTGGATATATAAATTTAATTCACTGAAAAGTAAGTTTAAAATCTTTCACACATGTGAAACTTTATCCTTTACCAGTAAGTACATATATTAGTTGCAATGGTTTGCTGACTAATGGATTACTTTGGCTGACTTGTTAAACAAAATGCTAGAATGGCACACTTTGCTGATTCACCTCTCTCCACCCTACAGATGTTATTCTCAACTGAATATGCAAATTGTGCTTTCTTCCACGATTCCTGCTACCTTTTTTTGAAGATTTTTCAATTCCAAACCTCACAAAGTTTTCCGTTTGCTTGCAATGAGCATCATGACTTCCTACAAATGGTATAAAATTTAAGGACAAAGGAATTTTCAAGAAACAGAAATCAAGTTAGACAGAAGGTCTGTGTGGAATAATTTGTATTTGTCATTAACATATTATACATCTCTCACACAACATTACAAAAATCACAGTGAGGAGCAATTGGTGTGTGAAAAAAGTTAACTTCTGAAAAAAATACACAAAGGCATCATGAACTGTCAGCCCGCATATATGTCAGCCAGATTTTTCAACTAAGAGTCAGTGAACATGTTTCATTTTCATTGATATCAGAGTTGCCCTGATGCCCTGCTGGGACACACCACCAGAGATTTCAATCCTATAAGGACTGGAGGGTTGTTAAATGCCAATAGCAGAGTTACCCTGCAGAAGGCAGAGATCAGGTTTGGGACAGAAAGGTGTCAGGCAGCCCTTGTGCCTCCTGCCCTGTGGAGTAGATGGTAAGTGGAGGAAAGAGTGGCATGGAGGGGACACCAACCCCCTTCACATGGGTTTGAGCAGGGAAAGCACAACATTAATTTCTACCACGGGTGGTGAGAAGAAGTCTAAATGCCATGAGGTGGATGTTGACCAGCCTCGGGTTCCCTGGGGGAAGATAGAGTCAGGAGGAGGTGAGCCTCTGGCCCCACTGTCCAAAGTGGCACAAGCATGTTCCATCACAAGAAGAGGCAGCAGACAGGTGGTGGGTGGATGGACAGGCAGCCTCCCTCAGAGTCTGCATCTTCCTGGGAAGGTGGGATGTCGGCACCTCAAGGCAGATGTGGGGAGCTTCAGCCCCTAGAGTATGACCACAAGTTTCAGCAGCTTAGCGTTTCCTCCTCCTCCTCCCCCCTGACCCTTTTTAATTTCACTCTGTGAATGGGAGATTCAGACGGACAGACAGAAAATCAGGGACTAGCACATCTGCTACGAGAAGTTGAGTCCTAGAGAGGATGGAGGGTTGTTAAATGCCAACAGCAGAGTTGTGCCATAGGAGACGGAGGTCACCTTGAATCCAACAGGTTGGTCAGGGGATCAAAACAGGGATCTTTCAGGGACCAAATTAGAATACAACTTTTCTTTTCCTACCTACAGTGAGAAGCATTGTTCGTTAAACCCTTTAAAATTGTGTTGCTCTATTTATTTTCACTTTTGTATGTCCCTGAGGAGGTGGCCCATTAGCCAGGCTGCTGGCAGATAATGCTGTAGGGAAAAGTGCTCTCAAGCTACGAGGAAACCTGAGGAGCCAGGTTTTAGGCCAGGGTGCTGAGACAGCAACAAGAGGGGAGCAAGAAGAGCATCATCACAACTGTCTTGACAAATCAGTGCAAACTGAACAACAGCAGCATGCCTCCTGCTGTGATCGCACACAGAAAACTGGTTATGTTCAGCCAGCCAGCAAGTAGAGGTGCCATGCCAGGAGATAGCCCAGACAGCACCTGGCACAGCAAAACTACTTGCTCCAGCTCTGCATCAACATGGTGGCCAGTGCAGTCCTGCCCCTGCAAGGATGCAGCCAACTGAGAAGCCTGTGAGCAGGACACGTGCCATGGGGTGATGGCTCTCTGAATACCAGTGCCCTCCCCTGGGGTTTGGGAGGGCTGAGATGTGCAGGTTTGGGGAGCGGGGGGGACACCCCAACGCAGCAGCCTGGTGAGCAAGACAAATAACCCAGACAACAAGGAGACAGATTGACCTTGGCTAGAATGCCTGCAGTTGAAGAGTTAGACTCCTCAAAGAGGAAACTAAAAACAATTTGTTTGTGACAGAGGAGAAATACGTGAATCCAGGAGAAAGATGATCAGGAAAGACATGGCCATGAACAGGAGCTTAGTGGTGTGAGAAAAGATACAGTGGGAGCAAAAAAAAAAAAGGATTGCAAAGATATTTTGAGACGTGAATGAATCTACTGGTAAAAAGAAGGGAGATACAAAGACTGCTTATTTCAGATTAAAGATAAAGACAGGGCTTACACAAAGCCCATTTAATTTTATTATGCTTTGGATCACGAGCAATGATAGAGATATATTGAGTAACAAATGGTGTCTCAAAGTCAACATTTGATTAGGCGGGGATCTGTGAGGTCCTCAGCACTGGCATTTCTGAGACCACAATGGATCTCTCATAATAGATGGATAAGACAAGTGAAAAGTGAATCAATAGATTAAGAACAATAAAAGGAAGTCTTTTGGGTTTATACCATACACCAGTAATCTATATAAGCCACTCCCGCAAAATATACCCAGGACCAAGGACTTTATGGCTAGCAAGTATCCATAGCCCAAGCTCACACTTTATGCTGCAAGTCAGTGCCTGTATTCAGAAATACTGTGTTTGTGGTTCAGAAAATTTTTTCCAATAGCCAGGATATAGCGCAATTACTCCTGTTGAGACATGCAGCACTTCTCACTGAAGCAGATAGTACTGGCAGTTGCCCGGGAATAAACTCATGCAGATGTGGTATAGCAATGGACATTGCAGCACAGAAAAATGTCTTTGCTCTCAGGAAAACCATATTTTACTCAAATAACTGGTTTCTGTCAATGATCATAGAATGACAGAGAAGATGCCGCCTATTTGAAGGAAAGAGACCTTGTGAGCTTAGTCAGCCCTTCTCCTGCCTGGGGAAAAGATGCTGTAACCACATCTGACGGAAGTTTTTCAAACTCATTCTGAAAAATCACCAGCAAGATTCAGCAGTCTCCTAGAAAATTGTCCCAGTCTTTCTCTAGCCTCACATGAGACGGCATATTTGCAAAAAAAAAAAAAAAAAGAAGTAACTCCTCCAGCTATTTCCTCAGTAATATTTCCGTGCATTGTTACAACATAAAGCATAGTCAATGAAAATTAAATGCCTAACTTAATCTTTTGAGATAAGAGCAAGAAAGTTTCTAATGAAATTTCTTACCGTCGGGACTTCTGACTTTCTCTTCTGATTTATTAAGGCTCTGTTCCTGACAGACTCTGTGATATACAGAATTTCAGGGAGAATGATGTCTCCAGGAGGAAGCAAAGGTGAAGTGATTTTTTGATGGGAAGCTAATATCAGCAATAAATATAGGGCAGCTTCTTCTGCTTCTTAACATAAACCTTTCTGAGAGGCTGCACAGACTTTGCATTTTCTTAATGGAGATACATTTTTTCAATTTAAAATCCTGCGCAAGTGAAATACTGCTTTCATCGATGATCGTAGTAGCAAATCAATTCAGTATTACACATGCTGAAATAGATGCCATAAATTGCCTTAACTCCTTGATTGCAATGCAAGTCTGACAGCCCCCACAGCTGAGGCTGTGTCTCTCTATTTAGATAGCGGACGACATTCTGACTGTCACCTTATAAACAGAGCAGGTAAGCTGGCAGTAAAGAGAAGACTGAGAGAAATCTGCTGGCATCAGACTAATATAGACATTCCTTTCTTGATAGTATTTGGTTTTCAGAGGTTCTTGAGAATATAGAGTTCAAATCTCTGAGATTCATGATGTACTGTACTATACAAGGTCATTCCTGTCACTGACAACTTTATGGGCAATAGCTCTTGCCACCAGATAGCATTCAATATGTGCAAACACAGGCTGAAAATTACATTCATTTTTGGCTGTGACATGGCAGGTCCAGTCTCATGAACTGCTGGGAGCACAATTCATCTTACTTGCACTGAATTAATCTTAAGAAAGTATGGGAAACCTTAGGCCTATGTCTCAGGGAGGGAAACTGTCATGGTGAAATTACGGAATTAGCACCAAACCAGAGAGGCTGCTGCTGCTGGAGCAGGGACAGGAGCTGAAAAGCTGCTGGAAGCCAGTCCTGTGTTCAGGCTCCAGCAGGCCAATTCCCCCTGACTTCAGACACATATATCTTAAGTGAAAATTGGTACCACTATGCATAGCTCATAATGAAACCACTATATCTCATAGCCTGAAAATGTGTCACCAGCCTCTTGGACCTGCGAAGTTGAACTAAGTGGAGACAGAATCTCCTTTTAACTCTACTTCCCATTTTACTACAACTAGTGAAACACCATTGCCTGTCTCATGGCAGAAGTTTACCAAAGCGTGGGTCTGAAGAAACATTTCTCCCCTCAGACAAACCTCCACAGGAAAAATAAACAAATCTTTACAGAGCCATGCAGGCATTACACTGGTCACTGGATCCCACATTTCTCAACTCAAAGAGGTGCATATTTTTAGCTCCTCTGTGTCCAAGCTACTAACCCTGGCGATATTTAAACTGGTACCACAACAGGCAAAGTCATAACACTCTAAAAATCCTTTCCCCAGGGAGGCAACGAAAGCCTCTAGAGTAGGGGACGAGGGACCAGACAAGTCTGCAAACTTGTCCTCCTGGTAAGCAATATCCAACAAGGAGGACATTTGGGTGATGCACAACCATCCTTAGGTGCCCTGCTTCTCTCCTGCTCTACAGTGAGAGGACTTATCTTGAGAAACATCAAAGCACGCTGTGGTGGTGCAATTCCCCCCCATACTCCTAGGCCTCCCGATTTGAATTGCTGCCAAATCATAACTGTGTCAAATACTTTCATCCCGCGACACACGCAAAGCCCAAAAGAGCAGCAACTCATTCCTTTGCATGTCTTTAAACTTTGCAAAGGACAGACGTTGAAAGCACCCCTACTGTGCCTATGAAAATATTTGCAGTTCTTTCGTGGAATCAAGCTAAGAAAAATTATTTACGTAATGAGCACAGCCAGATCTCAGGTGATAAAGCTTAGGAGGGGTTTTTTTGTAGAAGACGTGAAGGTTTTTTTCAGACTTTCACACATCTTTGTGGGCTTACTCCAAACTCCTGCACCTGCTTTGGTAACATCACTTGTACTTCAGAGGACAAGATGTGTTAGCATTGGGGGCAACAGAGCTCAGGGCAAGGGGACAGCCAGAGCCTCCTGGAAGTTTCTACAACTCCGCTAGACTATAGGAAAGAGATGGCAGGATGAGAAGACAAAGCTGACAAAAGATGTGCAATATATTACATAGGGCTGGTGTTGGGCACTGAAAGTTTTCATTCTCACACTAGTGGAAGAATAACAGCCACTACCTTGATTTTCACAATGAGACTGGACAGACAAGAGGAAGAAGCTGCACAGATAATACAGGAATAAATATAGCACTAAATGCAGGGGAAATCTCTGCGTGTGTCTGTGGGTGGGTGGCTGTCGCATGAGCATCTACAAACACATGTCAAGTGAGCTGTTCATGTACTACAACTTCTCAGGCTGGCGTAAGTGGATTTGGCAATAGACTGTTAGCGAACAGTATCCATAATATTCTCTGTGAAAAGGTGTTTCCAATTTGCACCGTCACATAGCAGCTAATGTTTGGTATCCACAGTAGACAGTAAATGATGTCTTTGATTTTTTTCTTTGCTATAATAATTTTGGAGTAAAAACCCATTTGTTCTTCTTTCTTTTCCAGTGTAAAGACAGTCACAGACTTATCGATAAAGAAGAAAGTTCTCAAGCGGCTCAGGCAGGTGCAGCTTGTGGACTGCATATAGGCACGACCGCCCCAGATGCTTTCTGATGCACAACCGGCACAGCTGGGCAAGGCTAGCAGGACCTGGGGAAAAAAAGGCAAGAACAAGCACCCCCAACCCCACCACCGGTATAAGTCAGAAAGCAACAAACGTCAGCAAGAATTGCAAATCAGATTGAGCACTACACAATGACTTGCTGAAGTCAGGGAGACCTAAATACATTATTGTTCATATTTAATTTATGTTGTCAAAGTTGGTTCAGTGGCTTGAAAACTATGAGCACTAAAAACCTTTTTCTGCATGCACGGCTAGGCTTTTCTGCATCTTTTCTTGAGCATATACTTAAAATACCATAAAGTTGTCTGCACTGCAGAGAGAGGGCCAGGCTGCGTAGTCCTTGCTTAGGATATAAAACAGCTCCCAGCGGTGTTGTGAGGATAAAGACAAGAGGGGTTACAGGGAGCTGCAGAGGTGCTCAGTGTAGACCAGCCATAATTGGACAGATATGGCAAATACAGTTAGTTTTTCATATATACAGAATATGCTTATTCCAACCACTGGTGTCTTAGCAAGTACCTGCACAAGCAGTAACTGCAACTTAGCCTTTTTACACGACCACACTGTCCCTGAATATTTATGTATGTCTGTCAGTCTATCAGTGCTCCTCAAAATAATTTCTTAATGTGTCATCCAATTTTATTTAAGTCTGACTGAAAGAAAAACATCTCAAAGATAGAAAGTATCCAGAAGTTTTGTGGGAAAAGGCACTGACGTTTAAAAAATATTAAGAAAAAAAAAGCAAACAACCAACATGAGAGGCCTTTTTGCGCTTTGTTTGCCTTGGGGGAAAGGTTGCTGCACGTGAAAAACTTTTGTTAAACATCAGACAGTCTGCTGGTAAGAAAGCTGTTGGAGGATTCATCAGGACAATGTTGAGGCTGGCTTGGGCAGTGGTTTGTACGACAGTGCATATGGCAGTGCTGCCCCAGTGGCTTCCCCATGGGTTGACCAGCCAGGTGTCCCCACAGCCCACCCCACCATGGGTAAGGCAAGGGGCGCACCAAGCACAAAACCACTGGAAATGAGGTTCCATTGCTTCTGCAAAAGCATGCCTGCATGTGCAAATGCAATTTTCTAGTGAACATGTCCCTGCCTCCCCTTCGCTTTCCTCTTGCTGGAGCTGCTCCTGATTGAAGCTTTACACCTGCTCAGAGGTGCTTGGTTTTTGAGCCCTGTCTCAGCCCTGCCCCTCCAGTTTCTGGCCACACAGTAGCAATCACAGCAGTGTTTGGCAAGCAATGGGTAAAGATGTGCGCTTAAAAGCCTGTCCTTATATATTCCAGGTGAGCTTCATAATCTGTACTTTCACTCCAGGAAAATTTAGGAGCCTTAACATGCTGATAATGCCCCCTCTGTGAAGAAATTAATAGAAAAATATGGACTATATAGAAAAGAGCACTGGTACTACTGCCACTGGAAGAGAAGAAAGAAGCTACCATCTCCCAAAGCGGTTAGGAAAACAGGAACATTTTATATTTCACATGACTTCAGAGCTAGGAAAAGGAGCAATTAAAGGGAGCCATCTAAGTAACCACAGCAGAAAAGTCGGGGAGTATAAAGAAAACCCATCATGATAGGTCCCTGGGGTTGCTTACTTCAAACAGAAGGACCTCAGAAAACACAGAAGCAGGTGAAAAGGGCAGTTGTAGATGTTAGATACAGTAAAGTATCTGAAAGCGGGACTAAAGGGAAAGGTGAAGAAACTGAGGAAACTTGATTTCTGAAAAACGGAGAGCCATCAGGAGCTGAAGTGTCCCTATAGTCCCTCTGACTGTAAGGGAGGAGAGGGTGACAAGCTGAAAGCGGAAATTAAAAAGAAAGTTCAGGCAGAGAAAATTAGTAGTATTTGGATATTTCTTTATCCATATAAACTCTCATTCACACAGGGCTACTGGAGCAGGACAACTGCAAACATTGGCTGCCATTGCTGAGCCCTGAACATCTCAGATAGAAGGACAGAAGTCACAAGAGGTGAGAAGCATTCAAGCAAAAGTCCTCCCAAAAGGTTTTAGACATGACAAATTAAAGCTCTGCATGAAAAGCCATGGAGAAAGGGAGTAGGACAGAGGGATATTAATCCAATATTTCATTTCCTCCACAAAACTCACCTCTGTGTTGAGGGTCAGCACAAAACCTATGTGCAACATTGACAATATTAATTTACCATCCAAGAGCTATTTTGCAGCTGGAAGCAGGCTCTCTGTGCACATTGTGCTTCGCTCCTTGGTAAGGAGCGAGCAGGCATGGGAAGGTGGCAGGCTGCCTGCACGGGGGAGCACCATTCACTCTCCATGTTGGCAAAGCCCTAGGGGGGCACAGACCAACTAATAGGGTACCAGTCAGCTGGGAAACATAGAGGTTAGAGGAGGTGAGGGGACTTATAGAATCATAGAATGGCTTAGGTTGAAGGGACCTTAAAGATCATCTAGTTCCAACCCCCTGACATGGGCAAGGACACCTCCCACTAGACCTGGTTGCTCAAAGCCCCATCCAACCTGGCCTTGAACACTTTCAGGAATGGAACATTCACAGCTTCCCTGGGCAACCTGTTCCAGTCCTCCCTGTCCTCATAGTGAGAAATTTCTGATCCAGATCTACCCTCTTCCAGTTTGAAGCTATTACCCCTCATCTTATCACTACACTCCCTGATAAAAAGTCTCTCCCCATCTTTCTTTTAGGACCTTTTCAGATACTGGAAGGCTGCTATAATATCTCCCTGGAGCCTTCTCCTCTCCAGGCTGAACAACCCCAACTCTCTCAGCCTGTCTTCACAGGACACGTGCTCTAACCCTCTGATCATCTTCGTAGCCCTCCTCTGGACTCAATTCAGCATGTCCATATCTCAGCGATATTGCAGTTGGATGAATCAAGTACTGGCTATATGTGGTGCAGGTGAAAATGGCACAAGAGGTTCTAGATGTATTTCTGCTCAGGAGTTTCTTCCAGTAGACTGGAAAGATAATTAATTGTAGGAAGGCTGATAGTAAGCTGCAAAGGTCATTGCTGGTTTGTGCTGGGATTGCAGCCCCATGGACTGCGTGGAAGAGCTGTATGCCATGAAGCCGAATAGCCCCCTGGCTATAGCTCTGCTTTCTCCTAGAGATCAAGGGCACACACACCTGTGTCATTTTTTCTGCAGGAAGCAGGACGCTGGGTCATGGTGCTAGGTTAAACACGAGATGGTGGTACTAAGCTATTATCTACAAATAAGCTCCCATGGCAGTTTTTAATCCTTTGAGTCCCAATACTTAGATATGTATAATTTTCCTTCAGTAGGCAGGACAAGAAAGCATAGAACAACTGATCAATTTACCCAAACCCTAACAGCTGGTGGCAGATCTTGCAACAAAACAGAAATCTCTTACTCATTTCTGTGTCATGTGCTGCAGGCTTGAAATAGATGGAGAAGACAAGGGAATTTGAATAGAGCATTACTTATAAAAGCAGGTAAGAAAATGTACTTAGGTAAAGCAAATAAATACTCTTCTACTTAAAAAAAAAAGAGAAGAAGAAAGGAATCCATTACCTTCCCGAAGCAGAAGTGCCTGCTCTACTTTGCTGTTGGGTACGGCAAGATCCAGGGGACATTTGAGTTCAGCATTTCTGCATTTTGGGTTAGCGCCATAGTCTGTCAGCAAGACGACTACCTCCACACTGGATTTCCTTGCTGCTGCATGGAGGGGGGTGTCTAATCGCTTCCCCATGTTGACATTGGCTCCTTGAGTGAATAAAAGTGCATGGTTAGATCTGGGAGGCAGCAGGAACTGTTCAAACACACATCACACAGGCTGGTTTCCGCCAGTAGCCTCAATAAATGAAGAGGATGGATGGCACGCAGGCCTCCCTCATTTCTGTCAATAGCAGCAGTGCAAAACTCAGCAGGTCAAATTCCTGCTGTTTAAATGTCCTCTGAGCCACCAAACTCTGTCTGTGATGGACAGAACTGAGCAGCTTGGCCTTCAAACCAAGAGGTGTTCAAAGCCTACCACATGCTCTGTAAATCTGTTAATAACATAAAATCTAACATAGACTATATTAACTAAATTACCAGGAGGGAAAAAACCCTTTAGGTATCTCATTCTAATAACTACGAGAGCGCAGCAAGCGAAATGTTTGCCCTGGGCTCACCAGGCACAGCAGGGACACACTTGGAGCAGGTGTAAGTCAGATAATGTTCACTGACAGCAAAAATTTATGCCAGCTCATAGGCTGTGCCTGGACCCGCAGTGATTATTCTTTCAAGCAGCTTTACTGCTGTCTTCATCATCCACTGAGAAGCAGGTGAAGTTGAGGCTTAGCATGGCCGTTTATCATCACCAAGAGTTGATTTTGGTCACCAATATTAGCCAGCATTGACTGTGCTCTCTGTCATCATTCTAGAAAACTAAAAGTATCTTATTTTCACATTCAGACAGTCTCAGGGAGGTCTCTGTCATTGGGGCTTTTTTTATTGAGGAAATCATAAATTCTTCATGAATGTAGGTGAAACTTTTAATAGCTTCAAATAAGTCTCACAGACTCGGGCTGCCCAAACACCTCTTGTGGAAATAACCCATGATGTTTGCAGTGGAGAGGCAGCCTGAAGAGACCAGCAGTGCTGGCTCACACCATCACAGCTCTCCCCCAGCCCCTTTTCCAGGTGTACCTAGCTCCAAAAGCTTCTTGACGCAGTCTGTCCTCTGGTACGTGCAAGCCACGTAGAGCGGGGTCCCGTACTGCAAGTCTTCTTGGTCAATGTCAACCTCATGGGCCAGAAGGATCTCCATGCACTCCCTGTGACCTGTGGAGAGAAGAGCTGTCACTGAAGTGCTGCAGAGCAGAATACACTGATACAACCAAAGAGGCACAAGAGCTGGGAATAAGCCAAGCCTATTTATCCATACCAGTACGGACAAGGTTTTTTTTTAAAAAATATTTTAACATCAATAGAAGATGTACTCCTCACTTAGTTATTGTTAGCTTCACTGACAGCCTGAATGTTACCTCTCTTGACTGCTTCATGAATGGGTGAAGCAAGGTGGTTCCTGAGCTGCGGTTTGGCTCCGAATTCAAGCAACATGTTGACACAGGCCACACTGCCACTGCAGCAGGCGTTAAACAGAGGAGTGATCCCATCGATGGTGATGGCGTTGACCTGAAACAGCAAGACACGCTCAGGATATTCAGATTTAAGAGGAACACCCTTGCAGCATGCCTCATGTGCATACCAGAAATGCACCAGAAAAAGACGCTTGTCTTGTTTAATTTCAGTATTGATTTCGTTAACAACTTTCAAAATTATATGTTGTGCCACATTCTCCTTTGAGGTCTGCCCTCTTTCCCAGATAGCTAGTGCCATAAGGCAGTAACACTGCCTGCTGTGAATGCATGTCCTAGGTTTTCTCAGAAAATGAAGATTTTTAATTTTTTTTTTAATGTGGAGAACTTGAATATCTTCATGATTGTCTAGTTTGCACCATCCCAAAGCCAGAATATGCTCAGATGAAAATGGCTTTGCTTTTTAAATGAAACATGTACTTCATGTTTAATACTTTCGCTTGAAAGCACATTTCCAGCAAAGGAAATTTTCACGGAAACAGTCTTAATCCTGAACAGAAAAGGAGCTTGAAAGGGTTTGTGTTTGTATGCATGTGTGTGTGTAAGAGAGAAAGCATTTCCTTCCTCCACCTCCAATGTAAAGACCTGGCAAGAACCACCATCTGTCATTCTGCACTGGGACAGCACAGCCCCTGGCTTGTGTGATGCACAGTGCCAGAGCTGCTACATTTAACTACATAGCAAGCCCTCAGAAGCAATTTACGTGGCAAATCTCCACGTCCTTAATTCTGTGGCACACTGGAGAAGAGCAACGGATTATGCAAGCACATGGCCATTTGTGAAGTTTTCAGATCAGGGAGAAGAGGAAAGAGATGGGAGAGGAAGGGCTGGAGAATTCCTGGGCCACCAGGGAAGTTGGAGGATTTTGCTACCAGGGCAAGCACAGGACCTGTGTCACAAAGGGGTTGGAGCACCAGGGTAGAAATACCTTAGCTCACACAAGTTAACTAGCAAGACATTTTGCCTTTAAAGCAGAGAAAAGCAGTGATGTTTATGAACCTATTGATTTATTTTGGGTAGTTTAGCAGTGTAACATCTGCAGTTGGTACCTTCTTAGATATCATTTGTCCTCGGTCAGTGTTCAAGGCCAGATTGGATGAGGCTTTGAGCAACCAGGTCTAGTGGGAGGTGTCCCTGCCCATGTCAGGGGGCTGGAACTAGATGATCTTCAAGGTCCCTTCCAATTCTAACCATTCTGTGAGTCTATGATTTGACTTGTTTACGATGCTGCATGAGTTAACTCTTATTCTCACAGAGTGCTTTTCCCACAATTACAACAAGTCAGTCCTTGCCATTTCCGGTGTTTCATTCTTTGCAGTCTTCAGCAGGCTCCAACCATGCAGAAGCTGGTGTGGGACCACGGTCCCCAATGTGAAGCTACACTTACAGATTAGGCAGGTTCATTGAAGGAGGTAGCCTGTGCTCCTTGCCTACTCCGCTTGCTCACCTTCATGGAAAACCAGTGGGAGGAACAGACCTGGCTGGAAAATAGTCATGACGTGGCCAGGAGGTGGGCAGGCTGGCATGGTATGGGGAGATACCAGGTCCACAGCATGGAGGATGTCTGTCTGCTCACATTTTGGAGCCCAAAAAGCAGCTTTCTCTTCCTGACATTGCAAGGCTCCAACTAAGACTCTGTTTCAACAGCATCATCGCTACAGATCCCAGCCTCTTGTAAGACAGCTGTTGTGGAGTAAATGGTTTGGTAAAAAAAGGAAATAAAGAAGAGCAACAAAGGAGAGCAGTAGAATGGCACATTTTCTCCCACAAGTTAGACAACAGCCTGTTGTTTTTATTTATGAACAGAGAGCAGTGGAAAAGCAAAAACCAAAAAACATCAGAGCTCTAGATTATACCAGGAACAGGCTGATTTCTTAGGAAAGCAACAGGTAGTTCAGAGATTATTCTCTGAGTTATAAAAAGATGATGCCATTAATATACCAAAATCCAGTAAAACTGAGAGGAACGGGACTTTCCTTTCATTTTTCTAAGGGATTGAAGTTTCTCATACAGTTTCTCATACAGCTTAGGAAGTTAACAAGTATATTTTCTTTTGCTGAGGATAACTTGATTGCCTGTTTAGTGTCTTGGTATGTAAATTTTACTGGAAAATCCAGCTGGATTAAATATATTCTTGTATAGTTAATCCATTCCTGTATCTCCATTTTTAACATGTATTCTACCTTAAGTCCAACTGAGGGAAATGTTATTTTATTAGCAGATAAAATGTTTCACTTCTTCAAGCACATCTATTTTTACTTACATGAGACTCCCAAGCCATCCCGCAGAAAACTAGAGGCAATCCCAGTTATTATTATGGTGGGAAGCTCTCTGATAGCCTTCTATGATGGCATGACTGGCTGAGTACTTGAGGGGAGAGCAATGGACGTTGTCTGCCTTGATTTCAGCAAGGCTTTTGACATTGTCTCCCATAACATCCTCATAGGCAAACTTAGGAAGCATGAGTTAGATGAGTGGACAGTGAGGTGGATTGAGAACTGGCTGAATGGCAGAGCTCAGAGGGTTGTAATCAGCAGCGCAGAGTCCAGTTGGAGGCCTGTAACTAGCAGTGTTCCCCAAGGGTCAGTACTGCATCCAGTCTTATTTACCATATTCATCAATGACCTGGATGAAGGCACAGAGTGTACCCTCAGCAAGTTTGCTTATGACACAAAACTGGGAGGGTTGGCTGACACATCAGAGGGCCGTGCTGCCATACAGCGAGACCTGGGCAGGCTGGAGAGTTAGGTGGAGAGGAACCTAATGAGGTTCAACAAGGGCAAGTGGAGGGTCTGCACCTGGGGAGGAATGACCCCATGCAGCAGTACAGGTTGGGGGCTGACCTGCTGGAAAGCAGCTCTGCAGAGGGAGGCCTGGGAGTCCCTGTGGACAAGTAGTTGACCATGAGGCAGCAATGCGCCCATGTGGCCAAGAAGGCCCATGGTCTCCTAGTGTGCATTAAAAAGAGCATGGCTAGCAGGTCAAGGGAGGTCATCCTCTCCCTCTACTCTGCCCTGGTGAGGCCGCATCTGGAGTACTGTGTCCAGTTGTGGGCTCCTCAGTTCAAGAAAGACAGGGAACTACTGGAGAGAGTCCAGCGTAGGGCTACAAATTTGATCAAGGTAATGGAGGAGGAAAAGCTGAGAGACCTCAGGCTGTTTAGCCTGGAGAAGACAAGACTGGGTGGGAATCTCATGCCTAAGGGGCGAGTGTCAAGAGGATGGGGCCAGACTCTTTTCAGTGGTGCTCAGCGACAGGACAAGGGGCAACCAGCACAAACAGGAACACGGGAAATTCTGTCCCAACGTGAGGAGGAACTTCTTTCCTTTGAGGGTGGCAGAGCACTGGAACAGGCTGCCCAGAGAGGTGGTGGAGTCTCCTTCTCTGGAGATACTCAAAACCCGCCTGGATGCATTCCTGTCCAACCTGCTCTGGGTGAACTTGCTTTGGAAAAGGGGTTAGACTAGATGATCTCCAGAGGTCCCTTCCAATTCCTACAACTTTATGATTCTGTGATTCTGTCAAAAAAAGAATAAGTCATTTTCTCTTTGAGGTTACTTTCACCTAGCATCTCTCATTGCTTTTCCATCAATTGTGATGACGTTTCATATGCAGAGGGCAAACAAAACAGAATAACAGGGTGATGTAAGCAGCCACCAGGGGAAGGCAAATCCATCACCCATGGAAACAAAGCACTTTCCCCATTTCTGCCCAAGATGCTTTGTCCATCCACCGCCTGGCCATGCAGTGCAGGCAGCCCGTCCAACATTCCTGCCAATGCAGGGACCATCCATGATCCAGGCACCCACGTCCCAGCTGGTGTCCCCGGGACTCACCTGAGCACCGTTCTCCAGCAGCACCTTCGCACAGGCAACATGGCCACCCAGGCAGGCCTCGTGAAGAGCTGACACACGGTCCGTCGTCACCAGGTTCACATTGAATCCCTGCAATGCAGGGTGGGGGGCGTGAGGGAAAAGCCCTGCCCAAACCACACAGTTCCCCTGGAGCCAGTGGGACCCACGGCAGGGGAGGGTGAGTCGCACCACTGGGTGCATATCCAGTGAAGGTAACATCTTGGATTAATGCTGTTCAGTGCTGCAGTGCTTGTCCCCAAAAAGAGCATCTGGCGATGGGGCTAAAGAGGAAGCAAGGACAAGCTATGCCTTCTATTTCTGGTTCTTTACAACGTGTGGTCAGTTGCAGGAAAGACATCACATTTCTTTAACTTATTAGGGTGATGTTATCTTCCCCATTAAGTCCAGCACCAGGAGCTACAGCTGGTGGGATTCACCTCCCTGAATGGGGATGCATCTGGCACAGGTATCAGCAGCTGGGCCGGAGCCCTCGGCTCCTTCAGTGGGGAAGAAACAGGCACCCCTAGGATACCATTCATCCCATGCTAAAGAAGCTGTTTCTAGTACGTTAAATGAATTTTGTCCTAAAAATACCTCCACTGAGTATATGGGATTCCCTGTGTATTTCACTCAGAGATCTAAGTACCTGGCAGATCCCTAAAACAGAGGAGGCAAATCCCATCCATTAATCTGTTCCTCTTACTTGACCACTTAGGAAACGTTTTACACAGAAGAAAGACCTGCGGTTTACAAATGCCTCATTACAAGTATTTCTCAACTGTTTTTACATCTATTCCTGTAGCAAACAGAAGAGAACATATTCACAAATGGGAAGGTGATTTTCTTATGTGTTTTCTCCGGAATGCAGCCAAATCTAGTAACTGCGATTTCACAGCCATGTGTGAGAATAGGCCTGAAAGCAGCTTCATTTTCCACTTATGTGCTGTATTTTGTAGCACAGCCGGTCTCCACCTGACGTGCTATGAGCTCGGCAGCTCACAAGATGGCAGCAATGCACTTTTTGGTAGGCAGCAGCAAATGCGAGAAGCAGAAGTCGCCGTGAGCAACCTAACGCTGAAAAGCACCAGTCCCCGTGCAACGAGCATTACAAGCATCCACGGTAAGACAGAAATTTTATGATAGAAAAACAATCGTTTTTCAGTTGTGTGCAAGCATTTTTAATTTATAAACTAGCACTAAAAACTTCCCATAGATTACATCAGTGCCAGGGGAATAGATAAAACCTTGAAAAAATGTTGAGATTATTCCATTTTCTAACTGTATAGATCGTTCATACTTAATGATCAGCACATTTCTTCAAGAGGAATGTCTTCTAGATAGTCCTAGTAATAAGAGGAGAGCTATTCTCAACCATTATTCAGATATATATATTTAAAACCTGAAATTCAGTTATTGCAAGTGAAAAAATAAGTATTGATATCTTGGGTAAAACAGCTGTCCCTTCCATTGTAAAATGGAAATTGAGTTATAGATCTTACTATTGCTGTTTGCCAAACACTGATCATGTTGAACTTTGTTTTCAGATGGTTATAAACTCTTCCCATAGCATCTGAAAAATCAAAGTCTTCTTTTGGAGCTGGAGCAGGCATTGGTGAGCTCCTGAACTCTTATAAAACTCCAGCACTCCATCGTCCCCTTATGTCCAGGCTTCCTCTGGAAATCAGAAGCCTCACTGGCTTTCTTGAAAGCTATGGTCCAACGGCAGAGGCTTCTGCATGTCCTGCTTACACTCTGAAGTATAGCTCCATATTTAATTTTAGACTACTTGTTTAAGTATATTAGAAGGAATGAGCAATGATTATGCTGCTCCATGAACAGCTTTGTCCCTCCATTTATCAACCTGTGGTGAATCAGCTCCAACTCACTCTCTACAGACATTGCTGCCTTGATCTGTTTTCATTAGCAAGGACCCTCATCCTTCACTCCCCAAATTAAATGTCTTGGGGAAAAGGAGAAAGGGTGGATTAATTGAATGATGTATGACCACAGCACCGGGTGCTTCTCTAGTGTATAACCATGACGAGTGTATAAGCGGGGTATCTACTGTACAACCCCAACACTGGGTGCCCCTCGCTAATAAGGTGGTGCAAGGTCAGCATAAATCGAGACAGAGAGGGTCAGAAAAGCAGCAAAGCGCCGAATGAATGAGCCCTCTTCCTTATTATCTCCAACTTCCATCACTTCTTTTTCCATAAAATCATTTGATAACAGCAGGTGAAGCAAAAAGGGCTCAGGAAATGGGAGGAGGGAAGCTGGCTGTAAACAGCCACCTCTTTTATCTGCTGCCGTGCCTCGATAGATGTCTGGAACGGAGGCTTTTACACTGGCAGCTCCGCTCCTTGAGGACGTTGTCTATTTGAGCCGTGGCCTCACTGGTAAAAATTATTTACCTTTAATATAAAAAGCCTAATGGCCAAGTCACAGGGCTTACACTCAGGGAATTAATTTCCCTGCAATTGTCTTGACTGGGAGGGGTGGGTGGGGAGGCAGTTGCTCATTCGTGCCACATGAGGGCACTGAGTTTAAGCAAAGGTGGTAAGGAAGATGGTTGGCAAAGCATGGAGAGCCATAACCTGTCCCTTTGCAGCTGCCCACTTTCATATCCAGCTTCTTGTCCCTTCTAGTATATCCTTTCGTTGCCTCTTTCTCCTCTCTGAATTCCTGGCTTCATTTGGAGCAGAGGGTTTCAGGCTGACAGCTCTCTCTTGAGGAAGACCATGCTTTCTGTTTTATAAAGTAAGATGTACTTCTACAGCTTCCCACCAATTTTTTTCAAGACCTTTTATTTTTATATATATATATAAAAAATATACACATATATATATGTATAGTCCCTCTTCTCAAAACCAGATTGCATGGTTTATCACTGAGAAAGAGCCTAAGGGTCGTTGTTTATCACCCAGCAGGCTACAAGCTGTGACAGTCTTTGTCCTGGGCTTGTCCCCAGCATGCTGACTGAGCAAAATAATACATGCCCAAAGGCATGCATGCGGAGATATTTTTTATACAACCGTATTTCTTATGGCCTGCTGGTGTCTATTACCAGCTCACCAACTCACAGACGCAACTCAACAGAAAGTATGTTGCTTCCCAACCTTTTCTTTACCTGTGGGCTTTTACCTGGGCAATCAAGGTTTTCAAAGAGAGGAGGCGTCCTTGGAAGGCAGCATCGTGAAGAGGAGATCGGTCTGCCCAGCTGCCTGAAATGGCAAATGCAGCCAAGTTAACTCAGGTAAGCAACAACAGCAGATCCCGGGAGGAGAGGGAAAAACCAGCTGCATGTAAATGCAGATCAGGACCAAAATCAATGCAGGGTCAGCAGTGAAACTGTTTGATAAATTGATTTCAGCAGAGCAGCTGAGGGCTCAGCACTCCTGAGTAAACCGGCCACTTGCTAAGGGACCTAAACAAAAGCTTCTTGGCAGAACTTTTAAAAACAGCTGAAAACGTGCTTCAGCAAAGACCACGAGTTTAGTGCTGGTGGGATTCACCCAGGGACTTCAGAGCCCTGCAATTCTGTTTAAAACCGTATCAGCCTCCGTCTTTCCTAGGGAGCTTTTGTCATGAATCATATTCCAGCTTCTCTTGCACTTCGTTAAGAGACTCATAGCAGGGAGATGCAGGGATGACTTGTTCATCAACTGAATTCTGGCATGTTCCTGGCAGTTTTACTTCCTAAACTGACAATTTCATAAAAAACATCCTCCAGCTCAGACTAGCAGGTAGGAGGTTTCATCCTCCTCCTCACTGGAAGGCTTCAGAAAAGACATGGAAAAATAACTGCTGCCTGAGGCTTTACTCTTCTTCCTTAATCATTTGGAGTTGTTGAACTGTTCAGACTCCTTCACATATGCTAGCTTACCCTTTTTCTAACCTTAATCTATTCACGTGCCAAGAAAAAAAATTCCTTAGCCTAGCTACTACCTACAAGCATAGTCTGTCAGCCCGGGTTAAATCCTTGCAACTCAAGTGGAGAGCAAATTTACTTGTCCCATATTAAAATTTATAACCATACCACAACACAGTGTGTAGTAAGTATTTCTCCAAAGACCAGCTGCCTTTACAGTGCCACAGGACAGAAGCAATACCAGTGTTTGCATTCATGCTCTGTTGTACGGCAGCCCCGTGAGCACTGTATTTGAAACCCTTGTGCTGTTTAATTTTTTCAGCTATGCTGCACACCAGAGAGAATGGAAAGGGTGATCTATCTCCATTTCAGGTATTACTCGAGGCAGAGGGAAATCAATGAGAGGCACAGACACATCGCTGGGGACTTCAGGCCAGGGATGCAGCAGAGGTTTCAGCCCTGGCCAAGGGAGTCTCCTTTTGTTACTGGAGAACCAGAATGCACTTCAGCTCACGGGGTTACAGTTTTAACTAGAGTTACTACTTTTTTCTCCATTTATTTAAGGAGCTGTTCCTGGGCTCCTAGGGCAAAAAGTAACATGGAAAGACCAGTCGGCACAGTATATGACCAGGCTCCTAAGAACCAAGTGTGATGCACCAGCCAAAATGATGGAAATGGGAACCGAGAAGGGACCAAGAAATATTTTGCTGAAAACATCCAAAAACCCCACATCCCCCATCATGCTGGTGACTGAAATAAGCAAGCTCAGTTCAAAAGTTAGAGGATATTGCAAATGACAAAAACCAGAGCCCATATACAGCAGGAAGACTCAGAAGTAACCCACATAACAGAGCTATAGTGCCTTATTTAACCTCTTATGCGTATAGTATAACATGTGCAAGCACACGTCGCATGCATTTACAATGCGTGTGTACGCACACACATGCCTCACCATGAAAACACATGCTCTTGCATATTTCCATGCTAGCCACAGCAACCTACCTCCCTGAAAAGTGTGGCAAATATAGTTCCCATACAGGGCACATCTTCCCTTCACAGCTGTGAGTGACATGTCTGAAAATATTCCGTCTTTTTAAATTTCTACAGGTAAACTAAGCTGCCCTGCTGCTGCCGCGCTACTTCACTGCAAAGAGAAAAGGCTGTGAAGCTCCGTCTGTAATCCAATATAGTGCCCCGGCAACAGCATCACATGACCCTATGTTTTGAAAGATTATCCTTAATGGCTTTCTGCAAATGGCAACCTGCAGATAAAAATATGTCATAGTCTGATGAACTTCAAGGCACTTTGGTAAGAACCTGCATGAAGGAAAAACCACTGTTTGCCACGTCTCTGACCACAATTGCATGAAGGCACTTGGAAAAAAAAATGACAACAATAAATGGTTGGAAGTATATTCTGAAGAATAACAAATAAGTTAACAACCCAGAGAGAGACATGCCTGTATACAAATGCTTTGCAAGAAATGCTTTGCTGCAGTATTTCTCTTGAGCAGATCTTAATAATTCTGCTTTGGGTGGCCATCTCGCACCACTCATATTCTGCTCACGTTCATGAGCCTGTTCATGGCGGCACTATTCATCATGAAGCAAGTGCGCAACAAATGAGTCACCTAAAAATCCCTGATGTTATAAGGTTGATATGAATCTTCAAGTAGGAAAACATATTTTCATTAGTAGTAAATTTAAAAAACTGTGTCATTTTAATTAGTGGAATTACCGGGCATGCAAACGCCTGTCTATTCATTATTATGGCAGTGATATGAAGGAGTAAAATCACCTGGAAAAAAAACCCCAAAATAAATTACCTACTAAATGTCGTACTAAACACAGTATATTCCCATGCTGTATATTTTTGAGAATAATTTTATCTATATTCATTTTTATCATCTGATTTAACAAAACAGGGATTCTTGGTTTAGATTCATAAGGTCCTTAGTTATATCTTCCTTGTATCTCCTTTCAGAAAACCGACATGCTAAGACTTTTCCCTAAATATTGCCTGGCAGTAAAGCTAGCTATTTAGTAAAACCATCTGTAACCCCCCACGAAAGAATGCCTTGCTTCCGAGAACAACCTTTTTATGTGTTGTAGCGCCTTGAGCAAATGTTGTCCTCATTCTAGCTGGGTAATTGTTGGAGTCTCGTATTTTGCACACCTCAATCATGCCAACACATACTGACACCGCAAAGACCCCAGAAATGGAAGGCACTTCAGGTTAAAACATTCGCCCACGCATTAAGCAACAGATTCCTCATTTCATGGCAACTCAGTGATTTAAATCCTCAAGTTACAAAAATGTAGCAAATATACATTTGAATGTTAGAGTGTCCATATTTTTACTTTACCTGGAACTATTCCATAGATCTCTTCTGCTATCCTGGCAGCCTCTTTTCTGTTGCCTTTAACAATATAGAAATGGGTGAGCAGAGCCAAGGAAATCTTAATTAAAAGCTTGAAACAAAACAAAGCAAAAATAGCAAAATAAATGTTAGTGAAAGCATGGAGTATAGAACTGCCCTCCATTTTGGTTTGCTCTTTGAATAGTTTCTCAGGTCGGCTAAGTTGCACCAGGCTATTCTTGGTATCATATGTCATCTATTTTTAAACCCTCCAGAACCTGCTGTTCCTCAGTTACCAAAAATACATCCTGGTTTTATTTGGTATGGGCTATTTGATACTAAATAACAATACCAAGGATAAGATAGTTTGAACATCCCGTGCCATAAAGGAAACAAACAAAATCATTTCCAAACCCACATGAATATGGATGTTAAAACAAATTTTCAGACCACCTGAAAGCCTATGCATCCACATTATATTTATTCTTTGATGCAGCCGTTTCATCGACAAAGTCTGCATAGGTAAACTTGCAGAAATTGTTCAGAGATACTGCAGAAAGAATACTCTTCTGTCTTTCAGGTGTTGGTAACAGGTCTTGTTGGTACTCAGATACAGAACAAAGGCAAGCATATCAAAGAAAAGCATTATCATGAAAGAATCTGAAATAAAACTACATATTTTCAAAGCCAGAGCTGAGAAGTCAAAGTTATTCTAGGAAGGGAAAAAATGTATTGGAAGTGTGTAATCAGAAGCACATGATACTGGAATTTTCCATCACTCGGGGATAAAGAATAGTGTTCATTAATATCCCTTGTGAACAGGATCTTACTGTTTTAAAAGAATGGAAATATTTTTACATTATCCATCATTGATTCAAAGGTGTAATATTTGAAACTAAAGAAGATGCACCCTTTCTTTACCCTTTTTTTCTCTCTGAAGGCACATGGCTTCTGTAGAGAGGAGAGTATTTTTTCTGCATGTAGTTAATTGAATCTGTGTAGAATACCCCATTTCCTTTCCATTTAAACTTTTCTTGATTCTTTTTTTCCTATATGGACAGCAGGAGGGAGATTTATTTCTTTCTTCAAATCCCCTCCTTGCCCGGGTTCTCTTACCCTTCAATTTACGCACCCGTCAAGGGAAAGAGCAGGATGACTCTCCTCTCTTAGAGATCCCAAGGAGATGGTGTATATGCAGAAGAAAATTTTACAGCAAATCATTTCCCTGGACATCTAGATGCAATTTGGTTTGTTCTGTAGCAATAGAGCTAGCTTAGTACCTTGCTGTCTTCAGGACTCTGCCCTCCTGGGTGCACTAGAATACTATATAAAATACATGCAGAGAGACTGAAAATAACACCCCAAGCTATTTTCTATTTTTCAAGGTAACCAATTTTTCTAAAATTCTGAACTAAACCAAGATATTACATTTTTACCAGTAACTTAACATATTAAATAAGTATTACATATACCTTTCCTTCCACAGTAATATAATATACCTGTAGAAACTATAGCACCTATGAATCCAAAAGAGGAAAATTGACTATTTTTAGTCACTTGAATACTGTTTGTCGCAGGATAAGACAGCTGAAGACACAGATTATATGGCAAAAGAAGTTCAGTTAAGGAATTGGAGAAAAACAATTAAGTTTGTTCAACTGGGAAACAAAAAGGAGAAATTAGCAAACAAAGGTGGACCAAAAAAGGGATGATCAGTTAGCCCTCGAGAAATATGAAATAGTGAAAATGCTAATCCTGAAGTGAGGGGAATAGCAAAAGCTGTAAAGAACAGTATACAGGATGCAGAGAAAAAGAACAAACAGAAAAAAATTGAAGATCATTACAAAGAAAAGGTCAGCCTAAATGATGGAGAAATCTTTCTCATGTAGGATCTACAAAACTGGCACTCGATAGGAAGTAAGCAAGAAGGAACAGCACCTTTTAAGAGTGCTGTTTAAAGACCACAGAACAGGCTTTTGCTTGCAAGGGAGATCCATTGATCTTTTTTCACAATCAGCCTGCCAGACTGTAGGTAGAACTGGACAAGTCCACAACCCTCAGAAGAATACAAGAACGTGGAGATCAGATGGTTTCCACTGAAATTCTCTTATCCCTAAGGGCAGGTGGAACTCTACTAATAATGAAAAACTTTCCAGGTAGTCTCATAAGCCATGAGGAAGTTTGACGACTTGGAAGCAGTCACAAGAACGTGACTCTTCCAGAAGGAGAAGCTCCATTTGTGTAGTAGCAAAATCACCCTCCTGGCTTCAGAATAAGCTGGCGAAAGATTTTTAGTAAGATGATGGAGTCATTTGAGAAAAGCTCATGTAATCTCTTAATTGGCTTTTAATGTACAAGAACACTAGGAAAATGACTGCGGTGGATTAAGAAAAAGAAAAATCATCAGTGGGAAGGCGGCTGAATTGCGTGGTGGGAAGTATTAAAACTGGTGAAGGTAGTAGTCAAGTAAGCTGTAGCAAGATCTGGTGTGATCACTCGGAAATGTCTGGTATTTCTGAAACTAAAGAAAGGTGAGCAACGTTACATAGGCATGGGAACAGATGCAACACAAAGGAACAGTAGCGACAACACAGAAACAGGAACCTCATCTTTTCTCCCTCACTGTTTTGGGCAGCATCATTGTGAATTGAACGAGATGGATTATGCAACTCCATCGATAGACTGGAGTGAAGAAGTCAATCCTCCGCAGACAAACATCTTTATTGAGAACTTCTACAGGATGCCCACACTACTCCATGAATCACTCCAGCTTTCAGCTAGAGTAATTACTAAATTGTCAAATCAAATTATTGAGAAAAAATATTAATCCTTCAATAAAATTGCCATGAGGTGGTGAATGAAGTAGTTTAGCTAGATCCTCCAGAGAACTGGACAGCTCACATTTATTCATCCTTAATTTACAAACCCGCAAGGAATAAGCGCAAAAGAAAAGACAGTCCAGCTTATAAAACAACTCATTTTCACTACAGTTCACCTTAACTTTAGCCGACAGTGAGAAATGTCAGATATGACATTTCTCAAAGAAATGAAAAGAGGTATCGGTATATTCTTATGCAAGACACTCTTTGAATTTCAGCAGTGTATGTAGTTGAGAGCCTGAATATCAAATATATTCAATCAAAGTAAGACGACTGGGGAAAAAAAGGAGGCAGAAACCCTCTGTTTCCAAGGGAAGAGATCAGAAGAAAGACATATGGAGAGCCTAGCTATTTCTTTTCTATCCGTTTGATCTAATGACACTACTTCCTGTACAATCCTTGCCTCATTTGCATCCTTAGGCCAGCACATTTACAACACTCCTGCTTTTAAAAAGGGATGTGTGTAGTGACTCGCTGCTTGCTCTCACGCAAGCCCACACGGGACTCATCTCACCTACCCGCCGCCCATCGCACTTGCTCAGGTTATCTAAACTCCTGCTGCTGTCCGGGCAGGAAGATGGCAAGTTCCAGCAGGCAATTAATTTTCCCCTGTCTGCCTCCGAGGGCTGTGCCAGCCAGGGGATGGCTTCTTCTCCAGGTGCGTGCCGTCCGTCACTCCCTCGCTCCTGATTAAACCGCCAGCTTGGAGAACTAGTGTGTGCTCGACAACCAGCTGACGGGCGGCTGAAGCTCAGAGAATCCCACGCAAATATCATCTCCAGAAGTTACGCCAGTGTTGAAACAAGTCAGAATCTGCAAGCAATCCAATCTACCTGTTAAGTTTATGAGAAAAATGCATAATTTCAGTACAACGGTAAACTCAGATGTATAACCACGCCTTGCTTTTAGTTTTCTTCCCTTAACAAAAAATACCCACGTTTTATCCGACTATGTCAATGCAAAAGTAATTACAAAAAACTGTGGAAGTCCACGTACTACTGAGTGTCGTAAAAGATGTACGGCAAATATGGTGAGTAGTTTAATGATGGCAAATCAAATATTTAAAATATTTAAATATCTTTTTAATTTTAAAAAAAGTTTCTAAAACCATTTTCTTTTGAAATTGATTGTTCCTATATCTATTTACATAATGCCTGTATTTTACTGGAGCACCAAAAAGATGCAATTTTACAATTACTTGTTTATAAGCCTAAGCATATGTGAAAAATTGACTAGCAAAGAGAAATAAATATCAAAAGGAGAAAAAGTAAGTTTATTTTAAAAAGACACAGAAAAACTTGACCACAAAAATAAATACATTACAGTGTATTTAGCTTCTTGCAGATCAATCCACATCCCCTAAAACACAATCTGAAAGACGAATCCTGCATTCATACTTGATACTTGTTCTGGTTTTCAATTTTCAATTGTCAATACACCGTCTGTACCGTAATTCGCAGTGTCTGCATATAATGTATTGGAAACACATTTTTTCCTTGTGCTTGTTGGATGGAATTTTATTGGAAATCAATGGTCCCTTCTATGAAACCTTCTATTTAGAAGGTTTTTGGGCGTTCCCTCCTCCTCCAGGCAGGAGGCATTTTTCTATGAAAGTCATTACTCAGTATCACTCTTTATTTGGTAACATTTCCTTAGTATTTCACAATGACCAAACTTTACCTACAAGCACAACTGAAACATTTTAGATTCTTTAAAGTTATTTCATTCATTTCTAAATAGACATTGCTAAAATACACTCATTATCTCTGCTCAGTTTTTTAATTACTGTGATTTTATTTAAACCTTTCCATTTCACTCACTGATGCTTTTTAAAATGGTGAACGATCCAGTGCCATCATAATCACAGAATCACAGAATGTTAGGAGTTGGAAGGGACCTCTAGAGATCATCTGATCCAACCCCCCTGCCAGAGCAGGTCCACCTACAGCAGGTTGCACAGGATGGCATCCAGGTGGGTTTGGAATGTCTCCAGAGCTGGAGACTCCACCACCTCTCTGGGCAGCCTGTTCCAGTGCTCTGCCACCCTCAAAGGAAAGAAGTTCCTCCTCAAGTTCAGATGGAACTTCTTATAGGTGAGTTTATACCCATTGCCCCTTGTCCTGTCACTGGGTACCACTCAGAAAAGACTGGCCCCCTCCTCCTGGCACCCTCCCCTTAAGTATTTGTAAACATTGATGAGATGCCCCCTCAGCCTTCTCTTCTCCAGACTAGAAAGACCCAACTCCCCCAGCCTTTCCTCATAAGAAAGATGTTCCAGCCCCCTAATCATCTTTGTGGCCCTTCGCTGTCCCCTCTCCCGCAGTTCCCTTAAGTGTCCTTCTTAAACTGGGGAGCCCAGAACTGGACACAGGACTCAAGTTGCGGCCTCACCAGGGCAGAGTAGAGGGGGAGGATGACCTCCCTCCTCCACCTGCTGGCCACAGGCCTCTTGATGCACCCCAGGATGCCATTTGCCTCATGGTCATCCTGTTGTCCACCAGGACTCCCCGGTCCCTCTCTGCAGAGCTGCTTTCCAGCAGGTCAGCCCCCAACCTGTACTGCTGCATGGGGTTATTCCTCCCCAGGTGCAGGACCCAATACTTGTCTCTGTTGAACTTCATAAGGTTCCTCTCCACCCAACTCTCCAGCCTGTCCAGGTCCTGCTGAATGGCAGCTCGGCCTTCTGGTGTGCCAGCCACCCCTCCCAGCTTCGTGTCATCAGCAAACTTGCTGAGGGTACGCTCCATCCCTTCATCCAGGTCATTGATGAATACATTGAACAGGACTGGACCCAGCACTAAACCCTGAGGAACACCACTGGTCACAGGTCTCCAACTACACTCTGCCCCACTGATCACAACCCTCTGAGCTCTACCTGCCCCACTGTCCATTCATCTAACCCACAATCCAACATCCCTTACTCCACTGCACAAGGCAGGGAAGTGAATGAGTCCCACAAAAACTCAGGTGCAATACAAGTTGCATGACTTGAGAAACAGCACATTTGCAGTTAAACCAGTTATGGATTAAATTTTTGTGGCAGTTTGTGCAGAATGTTTTTTAACCATCATCTTTCTCGTAAGAAGCCCAGTCACCAGTGATGGGAAGCAGCAGTATGGAGTGCATTTCTGTACTTTCTAATTGCATGTTCCCACATATTAATGAAAATTATCCAGTCTTTATGGAAAGGTAAGTAAAACTTTAGATAAACTGTAAATTTGTTTTGTAAACAAGAGTATAACAAGGTTTTATTATGTTATTTGTAAGTACACAATGTTCCACAAGAGAAAAGATAGAAGTATTTTGAATAGATTCTCACAATCCTGTTGAAAATTTGATTTTTGTTTCTAGACATTGCAAGAAACCAGAAAAAAATAAACCAGTATCAAGAAAATATTATTAAAAAATATATAAAACATTTTACTGGAATGATAATCAGTATTATTAAAAAGCTGTTATAAACTTGAATGTTATTTAAAAAAATTAACTTTGAAAAGTAAAATGTTACCGTAATTCCACCCATTTGTCCATAATCTGTGTGGCACCATTTTAGCTGACCTCCACTTTTAATGTAGAGTTTAAAAAAATTCAGTGTAATACAATGCATATTGTATGTCACATATCAAAGTCTAGAAACTCTAGTAAAAGAAAACAGACTTTGTATATGGTGTTTATTTCACATTACCTTTCTGTGTTTCATGAAAATACGTTCAAAGAAATTAGAAAATGTCATTGTTAGAGTAACTACACAAGATGATATTGACAGAAATTGTCTTTTAAATACTGCTCTTCAAGGGTTTGGAAACAGTATTTTCATATTGCACAGTTTTAATATTAACACAGTGTCCAACACTACATAACACTCAGTCATAACATTATAAGATTTTTAGTCCTCAGTGATGGTTGACAAAGAAATTAAGCCAGTGTGTTAGGCAGGGTGGGGGGTTTTAGAGGTGGTCCTCATAAATGAGAAAAATGCCTCCACTCTCACATTTGTAAGTTGTGCCGCCTATTGTGTCAGGTCTAGATTAGGATTTAGGATTGCTAAAAGATGCAAGGAGCCACTTTTTTTTTTTTTTTCCTCTCCATCAAAAGCCTACCTATTGGCTGTTTCCATTTAAGGAATGCCTTCCCAAGATTTGCCTTGCAGAACCTGTCTGACAGTGGTCTAGGTGAAATCATGCACACTCAACACTGTCCCTCCGAGAGACAAACAAAAATGCCATTTTGGCCATAAACAAGGGGAAAAGGGTGGGGGCGGGGGGAAGAGAGAGACCACAGTGGTGCTTGTTCAGCCCATCACAGATTTCTCTCTCACACGCACGTGTACACACACACACACACGTTACTTCACACTTTGGCATAGTCTGCTGGAGAAGTTTTCAGGCCTGAGCTGTTTCTGAAGGCTATGTGATCTCTAAATAATGTTAATTTCTTCACCTATGTACTCAAAATAAAAACCGCCGTAAGTTTTACAACACTTTTACACATGTAAGTGAACAGGACAAATTTAGCACCTCTGAAAATAATAAAAAAATTCATTACGAAGTTTTGATTTGGCAAGCGGATGATCCAATTTTGACTAGGGCAGAACTTCAAAATAATAACGCTATTCAGGCAAAACACTGACACTGGGAGACAACTGCTAGAACCAAGTCTCTGAAATTTTCACGGTAATGGACTTCAGGACTAATTTCAAGTGCCATTTTCATCCTAGGAGAGAAAAGGTATGTTTTGCTGGGTTTTTAATTAAGTGTTTTTAAATAGGCGTTGAAATAAAAATCACAGTCAATATCAGGAATTAGCAGAGACTAGTGTAAGCTAATAATTTTTGTGTTTTGCTTCCCCAAATATCACTAAAGTTTACAGTCACTTTCTGTAATATTCAAGTTACTGAGAAAAACGTTGGAGTTTTGTCTCAAAGGCTTTTGACACATACAAACCCCATGTTCTCCTCCTAGTTTTAAGTGCAAAAGAGATGTCCATAAACTTGCATGAATCCAAAACTAAAGTAAAATGTCATCCTAAATTGAGGTAGCACATTTAACCAAGTTTCTTCCCAAGAACTTCAGAAAGAAACTGAAGAATTTTAAGAGTAAGGTCTCTATCAGCAACCATTAAAACCTTTACTGACTGATGCGTTTACTCTCCATTTGAGCATTTTAGGAGCTTGGAAGTTCTTCTTTAACTCCTTTTTTCCCTAAAAAATACTGTTTAGTCCATGCGCCTTTAGGTCCCGTGGCATCTATTGCAACATCAATAATGGAATCTGGAGTCATCCACCTCAGAAACGCCAAGAAAAGGAAGTTCAGAACAGCAAAAAGAGCAAAAATACACCCAGTCACTGGGCCACAGTGAGACATTAGTCTGTCAAGTCGCTCATCCATCGGTAAAACCACTTCCTCTGCAACCCTGTCATACACCTAAACGGAAAAGAGACAGAAAGTAAGACGCAACATCATTTAAAGATCTACCTCAAAAATCAGGCAGTACTTTGTTGTCAGTGTGCAAAATAAATTATCTGTTCCTAACTACTAGAAAGGACAAAAGCTTTGCAGATTTCAAATGTTGATTTATAAATACTGTTATACTGTTCAAGAAATTTCATTAATTTATTTAAACAGAAAATGGAAAATAGTTTGGTTTTTTTTTAACAGACCTCAAGAGTATTTCATTAAATAGGAAGGTTGCCTAATTTGTGTTTCACGTATTATTATCTAGAGAGGGTTGGGCTTTTTTAGTTAGCTGAATGGGTTCTAATCTCATATTCACACCAGTCACAGGGAAAGAGTCTGAACATGCAAGTACTAGATTTTCAACACAAAGACAGATGAACTCATAGATGAACTGGCAATCTTCCAAATCTCTGTATTTGAACAATCAAGCAAAGCACAATAGGATACTGATTTTTATTTAAAGAAACACTAGTAATTCTTAGTAAAGATTCTTAAAATGCACTGAATTTGAAAATTCCTGCTACTAGTGACTTAATACTCATATTAACCACAATCACTTTAAATTAAAAAGTAAAAAATATACTGTGTTTCATAGAACAGAAACATAAATACCTGCTACACACAACTCAAAAAAAGCTTAAAGGATACAGCGTTCTTTTCCTTGAGAACATTACAAACTTCACCCTATGGGTAATTTAACAATGAGCTAACAACTGTCTTTATTGTACAACATAAGTTCCATGCATACTTCTTCCAACTGTACTAACATTTTCCTTCACAGAAGTTGTCCTATAAAGGAAATTGAAATCTAGTCTAAGTTCTATAAAAACTTTGCAATTGAAATGTTGCTTGCAGTTAGAAAATCATAAAGTGAATTGTACTGACAGTACTTGAAAATGATAAAATAAACGGGTTGTACACAATACTTCAAGGAGGCTTGTAAGAGATATAAATCTGAGTACACCACAATGTATTTGAGGCATGTAATTCAGCTACTCTCTTGCCTAAAACATAGGGGCTAAAGTCAGAAGTGACAAAACTCCACAGGAATTTATAGCATTATTGCAGTTACCATTCTTCACTAACAGCAGAGGTTTTTATGCTGAAGCACAGTTCTAAATTTGAAATACAATTTCAGAAGTGTGATAATTTATTTTTGTTACATCCATAGCTTATGTAAATTCAGCTATGTTCAGCCTACCGACATTAAACTGCCTCTCATGATTTTAAACCACTCATTAGCATGTGGCAGACTAAACTTCGTGGTGAACTCTCTCTTCCTTTTCATACATCTTGCACAGCATGTTCTCCAGTTATGCCAGAAAAGTTGCTTAATGCAAAGACTGGAAAAAATACACGAGTAGAAATGTAATTAAAGATCTAGGCTGTTCTTCAGAATATTTATCAGCTGCTATAGCATAGAAAAAAATGCAAAGAGGAAAAAACCACCTATCTAGGGGTGTATTTGGGGAAAAAAAAGTATTTTCTGAACCTTTTTAAACCATGTATGTATGACAGGAAACACACTGAAAAATTACCCAGAAAGATTACATAGAGAATGTACATATAATGTTTCAAAGAAGCAGCTGTTTCAGAAATGTACTTCAAGAGGATTTAAAAGAAGTGGTTATACATACTTTCTCAGTTCTCTCTGCTACATTCCTCCAGGTATAAAATGTCTTTACTTTATTATGAACCGTTTGTGGAGATGGCAGTGTTCCTGATCTGAGCTGGGCAATAGCTTTTTCTAGTCCATCACACAAAGATTTCACAGAGGGTTCACATAAAATAATTAGACTTTCTGGAAGCACCTCAGGAATCCCGCCAACTCTTGTGCTCACCACCTTTGAAAGAAACAAAAGAAACAGTATACGTGCTGCATGACAATAAAATAGTGATGACACCGCTATTACACTGTCGAGATGTAGCACTTCAGAAGAACAGGAAAAAAATAAATACAATGAATGGTTGCCATGAAGGCAAAGACTGATATCATGCTTTGGGAATTTTACCTGTAAGCACACTACAGGTCTAGGCCCTAGAAAAGACCTAGCATAGCAGATTACCTTTAATGATGTTCAGCATGATTCTTTGGTAGTATGATAAAACAGAAGATTTGGTCCAATGAATGGTTTATGAGATTTCTTTCCTAAAGGTGTTTGTTACAGTACACAACTAAATGTATGTAACCAGATTTTTCTCTCCATAGTCCCTCATGAAACCTGTTACCTCTACTCGGAGAGGACAGTTTTACTACATCTGCCTTCAGGCTACTGAACATTTACGAGACTTTAGAAGTCCAGTAATTTTAATGTGAATTATTATTTTTAAAAGGAAATCAGAAACTATTAAGATCCACATTACACAATAATTTCTTTATGGCAGGCAACGATAAGAAAACTGTAGAACTTCCTCACCTCTAGAAAAGAAAACAAATAACAGGGGCATAACTACCACAACTAGGTAGTAACTACTGTTAAAGGATATTAGAAAAGAAAAAAAAATGAAAAAGCGTGCCTCACATTTTCTATACTTCTTGTATATTAGATACTTTGATCAGTATGTCTTTTAAAAAAAAAGTTTCTTTATATTTTCATGTGAGAATCTAAATTCTTTATGGCTGTTGATTTAACTTTTTGAGTTGTCAGTCTGAGTTGTAAATTAGCCAGAAAGGGCTTTTACTGTGTTCCCTCTCATCAATTCCTATCTTGGATCCCTACATGGTAGGGCAAATACATCCTCAGTTAATATAAGAAAATAGATGTTCAGTTCTTGGTGCAGGAATAAAACAGTTCTTGTACAATGGTTCAGTCTGGTAATACAATATGCCTGACTGACCAGTCACCCACGCTCATGAGTCATTTTTCTGCAGTGCCTCTTAAAGTCGCGTCAAAGGAAACCTTCATGAACACCAACTACCCCAAAACTCTGTAAAGAAGTACATACAAAATAGCATTTTGGAGAGGCAGTCTGGTTAGTTCAGAGAACTGAGAGTTAGCGGATCTACATGTTATTCCCAATTCTGCACAAGTTTCTTCTGGGAGCTTAAGCAGTTTCAGTTAACCCTTCTGTTTCAGCTTCCCGGTGATCTGTAAATGGGAATAATATTTTCTCACCTTTGTAAAGACAAAGGCTCAGATGAAATCAAATGTTACAAGCACATATTATTTAATCATGAACTTTGTATAAATGGATACATATGTTCTAGATAGCTGAGATTTTTTTTACCTGTAAACCACAGCTTGCAGCTTCCACAATTGCCATACAGAAGGCCTCAGTGAGGGAAGTGTTCAGAAAAATGTGCCCCTGGACAAGTACATTTCTAACATCCTGGTGTTCCAAGGCTCCTAGGAGACGTACTCTGCATATAATGAGGAAAAAAAAAAAAAAGACAGATATACACTAGATTTGGACTGTAAGAATGCTGTATAGTGTTACACATTCTGAAAAATGTACAAATGGTTCATGCCTATATAGCAAGAGAAGAAACACAGACACCTTTGTTCTGTTTTCTTAAATTTTTACAGCAATGAAGAAATAAAACTCTGCTTCTTATCTTCACACTAAAATAAAACTTCTGAAAACACAGTTGGGGGGGAGGAGTTGCTCCATTTGTTTTAATGGCAACTGCCTTCAAAACATTGCTACTGAGTGTAATAGATGAAACATGGTGTTTGTTCATTAGAAGCTATCAAATAGGGAAGTATAAGCTCTTACTTAAAGCTGTAATGCTTGAAAGGCAGTGTGGTATTTTTGAGCCGCAAATTTGTCAGATTGTTGGCTATGTGCTACATTACCTAAGGATGTTTATGGATAATAACATAGTAAAAGAATTTACTAACTTTCCAGAAAAGGGGTGACTGAAGGGAGGGGGGTGGTTTTGGTAGAGATAGTGTTATTTGAAGTTTGCTGAGCTAAATGGATGAATAGTGTTCCTATTGCGTAAAATCACTGAAGCAAGAAGACCTCGCATGATATCTTATCTTGGTAAGACAGGATCCACTACTTGAAAGACTCTTGGCCCCTTACAACTTTACTCCCTGGTACAGGGAGTTGCCTTAAAGGCCAGCTAAGACTGACCCTGCCAAGGACAACTGAGCCTGTGCAAACACAGTCTGAAGATACTTATGGAAATGACTTCCAGGTGCTAATTTTAATACAAAGCGGGGATAGATCATGAATATGTATAGGCATATTGCGAATTCAATTGTATAAAGTTGAAGAACAAGCTGCTGCCCCGCGCGTGCTGTTGGTGGAGCAGGAGACTCCCCGGCCGCCCAGCGCTGTTTTGCTTACTAGTCGCTTGCTTTAATAAATCAAAATTTTCCAATTGGTCAGTCTCTGTCTTTCGATTGGACAGGTAAACTATAACACTGAGTTTTCTAGTTCTGTGAGAGAACACAGCTTCATGCAGTTAAGACTTGCCCTTTCTTTGTTTAAAGGTATTTTCTGAATTTTCAATGTGAGCTCTAATCAATCTCAAAGTCGGGGGGGGAAGTATTTAGGACACAATGATCAGGATCTACTATTTTGAAGGGACACTGGGAAGCAGAAAAGGGCAAAGTGAGAATGCTACTAACAAAAAATTTTATCAGAGGAATCACTGACAAGTACAGAATGGGCAACAGAAAACAGAGAAAAGGAAATGAAAACTTAATAGCCTTGTCCTTGACACATAAAACCATCTTTGAACAACACGAAAGCCCCAAAGAAATACACAAATGCATATGCATCACAGAAACATTTTTGTAACACACTAGCACCAGGGAACATATTTGTAGTACGAAAAGAACATACACTAGATAAGCACTATCCTGAAGAGTTTCATACTGAAATAATAAAATAAATTACTTGCAGTCATCCTCACAAGCAGCAGTGACACAAACTAACTGTCTAACACCTTATGCTGTGTGGTAATATGTGATCCACACATTAGTTTCAGAGAGGAATATGACAAACTTATGTCTCAGTCAGCTTTTCTCTGATGCTAGTGAAGGTTCATACAGAGTCTATTTCTATGAATTAAGTTGCAGGATCATAGACCAACCTGGTAAGGCTTCAGTTAGTGTCTGGTCTATCTGCCCTGCCCTCAGTAGTTCTCATCCTCTCCAGCCTCAAGTTTTTGGGGTTTTTTGAGAGGGAGCAGGGTGGGCAGAAAGGGTGTTGCTGTTATCTTCCCCACCCCTAGAAGGTCAGCCATAGACATGCACAGAACAAACCTGTCATGTAGCTGGTATCTTTCCCGGACTTCTTCCAGTATGATTCGTTTTGGTCCTTCTCCTCCAACTAAGAAATGTAACTCTGGATATTTCTGACAGAGCTCAGGAATTATACCACTAAGCAAATCTATACCTAAGAGCAAAAAATTTAGGGCAGGCTGTTATTGCTTTTCATTTTAGAACTTATCACGATGTAGCATACTGTTATAACTCTATTCAAGGAAAAAAGTCTCTAGAAGACAGTTACACTGCTGAACACAAAATTCTGAAAAAGACAACTTTTGATCTATTTGGAGATAAATCTGAAAAAAAAATATCACTTAAGCTGTTGTTGTTTGATTAAATAAAAAACCGTTAAAACATTCCTAACAGAATATATAGATTAGGGCCTAAATCATATCCCAAATAAATGCCAAACCTTCCATTTTACAAATTTCAATTTTCAGTATCTTCAATCTTACAAAAGAAAGACACCTTTGAACCCAACATGCGCAAACCGAAATGTACATTTCTTCTTGAACGCAGACACAAAAGCTCAGAACCATAGTCACCTTACAACTGTTTAAAATCCAACCCATAGCACAGATAGAGCGTAAGTGGTGCCTAACCAAGACCTTTCCTGCCATGCCCTAAAGAAAGAAAAATAAGCAAAATAAACTTATGTTTTAGCCTCCATTACCTTTTCTGTAAACAAGTCTGCTGACAACAACAATTGTTATCGTACTGTCATCCCTCCTTGATGGGTCTGGAGTGAAGTCGGTGGGATCGACAGCGTTGGGGATGACAGAGACTATCCGAGGGTCCAAAGCTGCTCGCAGCACCGTGTTTTCCTTACTTGTGTAGGAGACGCAGATGATGTGGTTCGTATCACACAGGGATACCGTCAGAAGTTTGTTGGTAAGCACCGAGCTGACATCCGCAAACCCAAAGAGGGAATGGTCCGTGAACACCGTCCGCAGCCCCATGGTCTTGGCGTGGAAGAGGGCATCATGGGCCATGGCGGAGAAGGAGCTGTGGGCGTGGACGACGGTGACCCTCTCCCGCACAAAGATGTACCTGAGCAGGGGCAGGCTGTGGAAGAGTGTGGTGGCCGTGGACTGGTTGTACATGACCTTCAGGGGCAAGTAGTAGACTTTCAGCCCATTGGTGAGGTAGCGGATGCCCTTCCGGCGGCCGTAGGCGTGGGTGACCACCAGGACCTTGTGGCCCCGCTCGATGAGGCACTGCGACAGCTGGTACACGTGGCTCTCCACGCCCCCCATGTTGGGGTAGAAGAAGTCCGACACCATGCAGACGCTGTGCGCCCCCCCCGCCGGCACGCCGGCCGCCATCCCGGGCCCGCTCCTGCCGGGGGAACCACAAGGCGCCATCACTCGCCGGCAGCCGCCCGCGAGNCGCTTCCCGGCGCCCGCCCATTTCCGGGCACGGCCGCCCCTGTCACCACGGCAACCGCACGGCTACTGCCCCGCCCCGCTCCGCTCCTCCCGCCGCCGCCGCCGCCACCGCCACCGCCACCGCCGAGCGCTCCCGCCTCCCGCCCGTCCCAGCGAGGCAGCCAATCGCCGCCCGGCGCCGCATCACGCGGGAAAAGAAGCGGGCAATGGGAGCGCTGCATGCGCACCGGGCTGCGGAGGGGCGCGGGGTGTGGTGGGCCGTTGGGCTCGGTTCGAGCCTCGCCTCAGACCCCGCCTCAGGGCTCGGCTCGGTGCTCTGGGCCTGGTACCAGGCCCCAGGGAGCCGCTGTCCTGCAACGGCATAGTCCTTGCTGCGGTGAGAAGCCTACTTTGGCTGGTTGCTGTCAAAAAAGAACCCCAAAACACGCTTGTATGCAAAAAAACGTAGTCTGAAGTGATGGAAAAAAGTAAGCTCCACACTGTAAAGTGATGGAATTGCCTTGAAACTCCAAAGGCTTTGCCCTGCCCATCAGAGGAGAAGCTCCTCTTTGGCTCAGTCACAGCTGGAACTCCTGGAATGTTCTCAAGTGTTTCCCCGCAGGTGCTGGAGGCTTGCCATCTCTAAATGAAGATAAAAACACCACAACTTCTACGGGCAGTCCAGGAGCTTGGACTTTGGAGAAATGCGGTGGAGTTGTACGAGTTGTGCTCTGGCACCCTGGGCTGGCATTGCTTGGCTGTGTGTTCCTGGGCTTCTCGAGGAGCTTAGCAATTAGAAGTTCCAGTACCGGCCCCACTGCTGCTGGCTGCCAAAAAAGGATGTTACCTCACCAGGCTGGGGTTGTTCGTGCCTTTCCTATATGTTCCCAAAATTATGTTTCGCAGCTACTTCTCCTTGCTAGGATTTCTGAGATGAATTGCATCAGATTTGATTCTGTCATCACTCCTATGCAAATACGCGTGTTGTGAGTGACAGTACATGCCGACCTGGGCTGCAGCACTGGCTGGGTTCCTGGTTAGGTTGAAGCTTGGGTGGACATAGCTTGGAAGCGCTGATCCCAAGAAGGACCAAGGAGGAAATCAGGCACTTCATTCTGGGGACTGAAACATCTGAAAGACGTTAGTGTGCTGAATAAGAAAAACATTGCCTGTTGTTTGAATTTTTCTCATATGTTCAGAAAGGTGAGACAGGTGTTGGCACATCTGAATTCATCATCAGGTGCTCCTCCCAGCTGGCAAGAACCTGAATTTCAGGATGAGAAGCTGAGTATGAGGCCAGAAGGGGGGAGGCTTCTCGCCTGTAGCAGCAGGTATCTTGCTGTGGAAGAGGAAGAGACCGGGAACCAGGGGGGCCATAGGGATCCTAATTCTCAGAAGAAACTGCAGCCTGGATGTAAAACAGTAACTTTAAATTACATCTAGGAAAAAAACCGCCAAAATAATGCCAGGAGGAGGTTCTCAGCTGCAGCACCCCATGATGTGACCCCGGTAAATGACAATGGTGACCTCCCTCAGTATCACGCTTCTTCCCTGGAGAATCAAGCCGTTCTAGTCACTCCAATTTAGCTGTCATAAAACAAATTCTTATGGTTTTAACTCTTTGGGAAACAATTTTGGTTTTTTTACACTAGTTCTTCTCATGTGCTGTCTAGAGGAGTTGTAATTCTTGGTATGCAAGCTTAAAAAATCCAAAGATAAATCTTAACTGGTATACAACGTAGCAGCCCCTCTCTTCAGCGAAAGGCGTATGATTTGATGTGCTCCATAAGTGTATGTTGACCAAGCACTGGATGGGCACTGACCTACAAAACCTTCCAGAAGACAGATCCTATTAATCTCAGAAACCTCCTTTATACCACAGCAGCTATGATTTTTTTGTCCCTCTATATTTATCTGAACTTTGGAGAGGATTTGACTCTGAGCAGCTGGCTATAGGCTCTGAATGTCTTTCTGAAGTGGGTCAGGAAAAATATTGTGGCCCAGCCTTCCTGCCTTTGGCCAAGCATGTTACCTTTGGTGATCTGACATACGTGTTTTTTATTAAACGTGTCTAGTTGTGCTTAATGTCATACCTGTCAGTAGTCCAACTCAATTTCCTCTATATCGGCAGCTTCCTCCTGTTGTCGTGCTCAAACGACTGAAAAATTTGTCATGGAACGGAAAGGAATCTTTGCTACTGAAAAAAGATGTCAAAGCTAATGCCAAATTTTCTGTCCATGGCTGTTTCATGAGGACGGTGTACCACATACTTTTTCCTGGCTGTGCTGTTGTATGGTTTATTCATAAAATTGTCACTGATCCTGGCCACATCCAGAGTCGGTCCTGCCCTGATCTGAGGAGAAGCCATTGTGAAGGGCCTAACAGCTGAAGAGAGAATCAAATTTTCTTCCTTTTTACATGCCTGAATTCAATGCACTGACTCCCTCATTTAAAGCATATACAAGGTCAGAGTGAAACTACAGGATGTGTAAAGCAGAAAGTAAAGACGTTAAACCAGTGACAGCAGACTAATTACTGCTTCCAAGCCTGGTTCTCAAATGCTCCCTAAAGTACCCTCATAAATTGAGTTAATGGAGAGAGAAGATGGAGGAGACTTAAAGACACTCCAGTGGCTTCGTTCTGGTAGCAGATGCGGTCTTGCCTCAAGGAGACCACTTTGGTGTTCTTGAAAGAGCAGGAAAACTTTCTGCCAAGTACTTTGCTGTATCCTCTCCCTCTCAGTCTCTTCTCATGCCGAGTTTGCTACTCTGCCCCCAGCCTGGTGGATGGTCTTGCTTCTGTTGCATGTCTGTCTTAAGCAAAAACTTAGCAGTTTGGTGAAGTGGCTTTGCTCTGTGTAATAAGCTGGTGTATTAAATTAATGCATTTAATATGACTAAAGCATGCACATTTATTATTTCAAAACATTAGTAATTGACAAAACCAGGTGATCAGTTGTTCACAAAGTAGTTCACAACAGAGCTGCAAAGCAGTGCTGCTCCAGAGCCTGATGCCACAGCAAAGGAGTCACAGTGCTCCTGGAAAAGAAACCTCGTGATGTGAAGAGTGTACAACCAAGTCACAGTCAAGGTCATTTTCTCTACCAGGATTCAGGAAAGCAGAAACTGTTGGAAGCCCCAAATGAAGAACATTAGTGAAAAATAGTACTGCAGGATGGAGAATCGTGGCCTGTAGATGCAATGATAGAGTGAGATTGATTAGTGAAACCAAGCAGGAGAAAGCAAGAGGCAGCCCAACACCCTGTTTGAAAAAACACAGCATTTTCAGTTTCTGATCCTGCTGGAATTAAATACGCTCCAAAATGAGAAGAAAAGCAATATTTGGAATCTTTGTTCTGAAGGACAAACTGTCCTTCCATTTGGTTTACTTTTATATGGTAAGGCTGAAGAGCCTGTCACTTCTCCTAACACTCCTGTGAAGAGGGAGTGAGGACCCAACTGTCTACTGCAGCAGTTATCTTATGTGGTAGGAATTAATAAAGGATCTAACACATTTCTATCATACCTTAAAAAGGTTGGTTTTGCCTAGTTTCTACTGTGTACAGCCAATCGTGTATCTGGCTCCAATACCACCCAGAAAGCAGCCAAGAAAAATCATGGGTTTCTCATTCAAGCACCTGAGTTTTCTTATGGTCTTTCCCCCATGTTCATGAAATCCCATAGAAGCTGGATGAAATGACATATTAATGTACTTTTAAAATACAGGTTTCAAGCTGAAAGGTTAACAAACTGCAGTGTAGTCCCTGAAGGAAATGACCATTTACAAACTGTAAAAAGGTTTTTTTTTTCTTTAAGCCAAATTTCTCTCTTAGATGCCAGAAAATAAGTGGGTTTTCCATTTTACAAGCATGTCTCCTATCCAAGCAGGTTGGAATTCATCTGTGGCAGATGAATTTGCTAACGGAAGTGAGGATTTCATGGGCAAGGCTGTGTGTGTTAGCTCTCACATCTGGATGTAACCTGTGCCCCTCACGCACACCCCGAGGTCTCGATCACTCAGATACCCTCTGTGTATTACAATGCTCTTCCACCCCACAGCCCAGCTTCCCTTCCCTCTCAAATCAGGACAGTGAAGGTAGGGAAGAGCATGAGGGCTTGGGAGCAGGCAGGGGGTGTATACCAGGAGTATACTCCAAGCTTCCTTGGGCTTACACACAGGTCATATCTCTGTCCTTACCAGTATGGGACGCCTGCTTGCAGTGCAGGACCAGTTGCTGCAAATAATCCTCTTTTACATCACCTAGGCGTAAGTCAAACACCACTTCCATGCAGGGACCGTTTTGGGACCTGAGTACGTGGTCGCAGAGTCCTTCCCAGTCCCTAGCAGAAGCAGTCTCCACAGCCAGATGCTGTCTGTCTTCTGCCTTCTCAGCCGAGTCAGCCATCCATCTTAACGCTCCCTGAATGGGGCAGAAGAATTTCGTGGGCACACGGTGCAAAATGATGTCTGTGCTTTCCCTGACGTTGGAAATCCATCAGAAGGACTGGTTACCTTTGTACTGGCAGACCTAAGGGATCTCTGTCCTGCAGCCAGCGTACGACCAGCGTCAACTCTCAGCAAGTCATCTGACTGCTTTGATAGAAATGCAGTCGTGTGCCTATGTCTGATGGTGATCAAATGACATACAGTAACACACAGATCAGGGATGAGTTACTATCAAGCCACAGCCTGTTGACCAGGCTAGACTGGGGTTTACTTTTTTCCTCAGCTTTACTAGATTTTAGTGTCTATTTAGTTGCAGATCTAAATTTCCATTTCTGCAGCCTTGAGGCCACATCAAAGTGTTTTAGCATTTGTGCATCATCTGCATTAGAAGAAAAGGCCTGTCTTAGAGGTCTTCTGTTTGTGCCTTTAACACTGCACTTGACGAACTCTTAAAAAATCCTGTGAATTTATGTCATAGAGTCAATACAAACTGAAGTGCCAGAACTCTTAGCTGCGTTTCAGTATTAAAATGCTAACAAAATGGGTTTAACCAAAAGTTAAACAAGTCTAAGTACCTCTTGGTGGAGGAAAAAAAAGGTGCAGTGACAACAGCAGATGGAGCTGTTGGAAACTTAAAATGCGTTGGTCCTGGTGGGAATGCAAAATATTCTCAGTGCAAAGCTAAAGAACCTGCACCTCATGTGTTTTATTTCCGACCTCTAACGCTTGCTCCACGCATATGCTCCGGAACATTATCGGCACTTTTCTCTGTGCTCCTGATACCCATTAGAGTAATACGTACCTGCTTTCTGTAGTTTAAATCAAAAGAAAACTGAGTTTCTTATAAAAACTTATAAAAACTAAGCATGGACTATGAAATGTTTTGATAGTTTATATCCAGATTTAAACTGCAAAGGAAGAATAATTCATTGTAATTATACTTTAAAATCCATGAAATGAAACAAGGATCTCTTTAAGTTGATAGTGTTATTGTATCCTTGAATATCTAAAGATAAAAACAAGGTAAAGTCTTTGGAGGAAGCAGTAGTTTTTATTTGACTGTTAGAGCTGGCAAGAGTCAGAGAGGCTTGCAGGCATGCAAACCGTTCTTGAGGTTTGAAACGGAAGCCGCAGATTTCAAACTTTGTGAAGGTCGGAAACAAGTGCTCTGAGTTTAATTTAATTAACGTGGAGCAGAGCAAGGTGGTAAGGCCTCAGGGGACATGTAGAGAGGCATAGGCATTATTAGCTATGAAAACTTCAGGAGTGAGCTGTGGGTGGTTTTAAAATGGGAAGCGCAGGGAAATGGCAGATCAGAGAGAGAGACCAGATGACTTTAAGGGGATTTTCATTATATGCCTTTGTAACTGAGCTACAGGAAAATATTGCAGTTTATTTTGGAGACGATATTGATAAAAAGTGTTGCATTGTTCTTGTGAAGATGTTGAGCTTTTCCTTGTGTTTCATTGCTTGTATTGGTTATTTTATTCTGAGGGGTGAAGCTAAATAACCACGATGCAACCATATTCGAGTGTTCAAACACAATCCTGAACAGTTATCCCATTCACAGGGAGCAAGAAGTGCTTTCCCAAGAAAGAAAGAAGAGCAAAGCAGGCATGTGAGTGTGCTTAGGCAGCGGGATCCAGGGTCAAGGGAAGGTTTCGCACTTCCTTCACTCACGCCAATGAGTCACCTAGCAGAAACTGACGGGTTAGCCTGGCTGTCTTGCATCACCATTTCAGCTGGACCTGTGATACTAAGCCGCATGTTAGAGCCACATTTTCTTCACCAATTAAAAATACCACTTAGCAAAAGAAGTTGGGCAGAAGACTAGGTGGAATGCTACCTATTTTGTTATCTTCTTTTCTTGACGCTTGATTTATAATTGCACTCAATGACTGGGTATTTCTTTATATAACCACTGTTACATTTTTAAATACATAGCAGATACTAATGCAGACTAGAATGAAATCATTGATTATTCAACCATAAACATTTTAAAGGTAGCTTTTGATGTTTCAGAAATGAAGCCGTTCATGCTAACTCATGGATCCTCAATGCCCTCAACCTGGGAGGACCTTTCACATTGAGCAGTACTGTAAAGTATGAGAAAAGTGGAAACGAGGAAGGGTGTTAATGGCATAAAACTCAAAATACAGACCAAGCCCTGACTGTATCCTTTTATATATTCATTTTGCTTTATTGGCTAAAGGAGCAGTTTCCTTTTAACTTAATTTAAAACAGACTTTCTCTCCCCCCGAGTGAAAATTTTTATTGAAGTTTTTGAGTAACTGCTGATGTAGGAGTCCAACAAAAATAAAACAAATGGCAGTACATCATTTGTAACCCCTGACTTGTTTGTTTTTAATGTAGACTGTAGTGAATGAGAGCATAGATTCACTTGTCCTGGTAACCACCTTGTAGTTCTAGAGAGACTGATTCACTTCATGAGTCCAAAATTAGAAGGTGACAACTTCTTTGACGCTGAAGCGCATTTATCAGTTATTTAGAAAATACAAAGGAAATTGGCAGCTGAAGGAGCTTCCACAAGCTTTGTTTTGAGTTTTCAAGGTTTCTCGTTCCTCTGTTTATGCTGCTGTGAAGCAAAATAACTCTTGATTTAAATAGTGTAAATCCTGGCTTACAGTGGTACAAGAAATCAAAACAAAACAAAACAAAAACAACCAAGCAGATTCACTCTTTTTTTTTGGCTGGTAAACAGGAAGGGACCTTAGGAGTCAGCTGGAGTTGATGCCCAAAGGATACATACAGATTTATATATTTGCAAGGCATATGAATATGACAGGTTTTATATATGTTCTGTCAACCTTCCAATGAATAGTGCTTACTATAAGCAGTGTCATAGTACATGACATAGGATGGCTTTTGAAGTAAACGATAGCAGTACTTTCAAGATTTGTTTGAATTTCTTCAGTGTCATCAGCATTTTGTAAGATCACACATACCTCTGTCATTCTAGAAGTACATTTTTTGCAAGTAAAGATTTCCTGACTCTTTCAAATGCAGTGTGCATATTTTGCTGTTATTCAGTCTTTTCCCCTGCCGCCCCCTGCAAAAAGCACATGCAAGTGAAAGCTAGCTATTCATAAAACCTGATGTTTTTAGAGACTTCATACGTGCTTATTTAGAATTAACAATTATTATTTAAGTATTCTCATCTCTATTATACACATGAATATGTAGAAGCCATAATCCAGATATCACATTAAAGACCTCTCTCACTATATAAAAATTAAGACACACCGTAACAGGAAGTTTTAGCATTATTATTCTGGCTATGAAATCTGTAAATCATGTCCATATGCTTGAAAAGCAAGCCACGCTGAACACAGTAATAAAAGGCATTTCAAACTTCAAAGAGAACGTTCCTCTGCTCAATAACCTTCCCTCTGAGAAGGTCATTTAGTCATAGGTTAAGAGCTAATGACATCAGTCAAAAAAACAGCTCTGCTATGAATTTTACATACCTCATTTAAGTCTTCTGAATTGTTGTATTAAATCTCTGTTATTGAAATCTGATGTATGGATATGAAAGATAACACAAAGCATTTCTATTTTAAAATTTTTTGAATACTTTTTAATGGATTGAAGAATCCAGAATTTCTCAAATAAAATAACATTATGAGGTTTTATAAGTCCTCATCAAATTCTAATTACTGCTTGTGTTTCCATCTCCACCCAGAGCCTCCTTTTAGTCATCGTTTTCCGTGTAAAGGATTTATGGCTGTGCCATGGCATTAGCGACATCTGAATCTTCCTGGAGCTGTGCCAATGAAGACCATCACGCAGCACTGGCATTTATGGCATTGTGCTTAAAGTCTTCAGCTTTTCCACATTGTATTTTAGTGAATGTTACAAATATGTCGTGTATGCTCTAGCCTTGGTCATTTTCTAATCATACAGGAGAGCAGGAAGGAAAAGAGCAGCGCCCTGCAATGCCGAGATGGGCACAGTGTGTCCTGTTGTTCGCTTAGTGGCCAGACCAGGCTAAACCATGACAGGGCCTTAGGCGAATGATCTTCTAGGAAGAGAATTTATTGTAAAGAAAAGAAGCTGTAAGATCCCTTCTGCTGCAAACAGAATTGTGCTGCCAGCACGGTAGTGCAGGAGTGCAGTTTGAAATATAGGTGGGTCAAGGCTTCAGAAGGTCGAAGTGCCTTTCTTCTACAGAAGCCAACAGGAGGGGAAAGATGGCCAATGCTTACACTCAAGCAATTGCTTTGTAGGGCTAGGGAAAGGTATTTTTGTGTTAATACTCAGGTAAGTGTGAATCTGATCAATTCAGAGCTCCTAGAATCATAGAATCATAGAATCATAGAGTGGTTGAGGTTGGAAGGGACCTTAAAGATCATGTAGGTCCAACCCCCTTGCCATGTCCAGGGACACCTCCCACTAGACCTGGCTGCTCAAAGCCCCATCCGGCCTCACCTTGAACACTTCCAGGGATGGAGCCTCCACAACTTCCCTGGGCAACCTATTCCAGTGCCTTGCCACCCTCAGAGCGAAAAATGTCTTAATAAATATCTATTCAAAATCTACCCTCCTCCAGTTTGAAGCCATTACCCCTCGTTTTATCACTACATGCCCTTGTAAAAAGTCCATCTCCGGCTTTCTTGTAGGCCCCTCTCAGACACTGGAAGGCTGCTATAACGTCTCCCCGGAGCCTTCTCTTCTCCTGGCTTAACAACCCCAACTCTCTCATCCTGTCCTCATAGCAGAGGGGCTCCAGCCCTTTGATCATCTTAGTGGCCCTCGTCTGGACCCTCTCCAACAGGTCCACGTCCTTCTTATCTTGGAGTTCCAGAGCTGGACACAGTACTCCAGGTGGGATCTCACGAGAGTGGAGTAGAGGGGCAGAATCACCTCCCTCGACTTGCTGGGCATGCTGCTTTTGATGCAGCCCAGGATGTGGTTGGCCTTCTGGGCTGTGAGCGCACATTGCCAACTCACGTTGAGCTCACCCACTCATCCACTAGCATCCCCAAGTCCCTCTCCTCAGGGCTGCTCTCAAATCATTCTCCACCCAGCCTGTATTTGTGCATGGGATTGCCCCAACCCATGTGCAAGACTTTGTACTTGGCCTTATTGAACTTCATGAGGTTTGCAGGGGCCCACCTCTCAAGCCTGTCCAGGTCCATCTGGATGACATCTCTTCCCTCCAGCATGTCAACCATTCCACACAGCTTGGTGTCATCGGGAAACTTGCTGAGAGTGCACTCAATCCCAACATCCATGTCGCCAACAAAGATGTTAAATAGTACCGGTCCCAGTACCAACCTCTGAGGAGCACCAGTTGTCATTGGTTGCCACTTGGACATTGAACACTTAGGTGTCTCTGCTTTCCTGCCCAAGACAGTGCCGCTCATTAGGTGAAGCGAGAGGGCTTGGATCCATCGTAGTGAGTTGCAGGGGAATGCTGCAGGACTGCGGTGCTGTCCTGAGTACGGGACAACGGGAAAAGGTGTCCCCTTCCCCTGCCAGCCCTGGAGAGGGAAGGAGTTGTGTGAGGTCCTGTGCTGCACCAAGAGGGAGAGAGCTGAGGGTGAGGTTAGTGTGTGCGTACTCACATGTGTGTGCACACACACAGAGTCCCCGTGTCTGTTATCCTGCAAAGGTTTGTGTGCGAGTTTCAACTTTGTGTACCAGAGTTGACAATCCTATGTGAAGCACAAAGAGGTACCTTCATAAGCCTTCTGGAAATTAGGGCTGAGAATCTATAAGAAGCATGGAAGTTATAAACTAGATAAATATTTAAGTGTGCTGGCTGCTTAGGCCACTCTTGTTAGTGAATGCCACCAGAGGAAGTTTCCTTTTCCACCGTCGTGGTAAGCCTGTTCTGATTTCATAAGCTTTCTGGCATATTGCTGCTGTAAAACGGAAATCCCTCACCTATAGGTAAAAGAACCTATAGGGGATTAAATGTGAAAATAATGCTGAATTTTGCATTGACCTTCAGGTGTGTTTTGGATGATCACACATTCTCTGTTGTTTGAGCATGTTTCTAGTGAAATATTTACCTAATCATTTCTCAAAGTGAGCCACAAGAAGTAAGCACAAAATTGTGAGGTTAAGTGTTAAAATCACCCAGAGGCTCTGGCCTCTGGGTGACATGGCAACATGGTGGACATGGCAACATCTCACTCCTTCCCATTCCGATCTTCAGTCCTGAGGTGGACCTCCAGGTACAGGTCTGTTTTTCAGTGGTCTAGGAAAGGGTGAAAACCACAGAGCAGGGTTCTCAGTGGTGGTCATCGATGGTACCTTTCTAGCTTGGGTGTCCTAATGGCTATTGCACTCCCCTGGGGCTGGGTGGCTCATGTTCAGATCCCTCTCTGCCTCAGTGAGAAAAGCTTTTGAACATAGTTTTCAGCCCCTCAGTGACTGCTTTATCTAAGCCTTCTGGAGTTGAAGATTTGTTTGTCTCTTGGGTCGAAGCAGTTCTATTTTGTAAAAAGAAGTTAATATATTCACTGGTCAGGGCAGGAAACCAAGGAATCCTCTACAGATCATCATTGACGAGACTGGGACATAATTAATACAGGTTTCCAGTTGCAAAACTTCAATTTAAGAAAAGCTAGGAAGCTCTGTCCACAGAATTTAGCTGTACAAATGCCATTGTATAGTTTCACACAAAGGTGTATTTTTACTCCATGTGCCTCTGGTGCCACCAGTTAAGTGTCTGGTTTGCCTCTGCAGTTCCCCATGTTTCTGAGGAACATGGTAATGGTGTAGCCTATCAGCAATCCAACCACGAGGTTGAGGTCGAGGTCAAGGTGCCCCCGACTGAGCTAGGTGGGAAGTGATGGGGCAGTTCATTCATTTTATGGACCCTGGTGTAGCTCGGGGGCTTCACCCACCACATACATGTGTCTGAATTTAGAGCCTCTCAGATGAGCAAGGGAAATATAAAGGTGCGCTTCTGCTGCTAAGCTGGTTCACCTGGTTTCGCACTGGGATCACGCTCCCCTTCATGTCCACGCAGAGTGGGTGCTAGCTGCATGTGGCCTTCGCTCTGGAGGAGAACCCTCAGCCTGTGAGCCCAGTGCAGACCAGTAGGTAACCCTGCTGCAGGGGCTCTGCCCAGTGTGCTTACAGGTCAGGCTGTGTTACTTGCTCGGAGGATCCCAGCCCAGTTCCCGGTTCCCAGCACAGATAACAAAACCAGCCTGCTGGTATGTTTACACACAACTAGACCACAGATGGCTCAGGAGGCGCTCAGAGCAGGCGTCTAGGGTCGAATCCTAAATGCCTTACTCCAACAAAAGACAGGTTAAATTGGTTGGTGCTTCATCCAACAATTCAAGCAATCTTACGGGACTTGTCTCTAATTTTATTTTACAGCAATCTTTTTTTCCCCCTCTATAAATGTGAAAAAATCTCAGATGCACATCAAAAAGCCATTTACTGTTCCCTGTGTTGTGTCAAGCTTTCCATCCCTGTAGCATTTGTTTCATTTGCTCTATTCCCTTCGTGCAGAATTGGAGAATTCAGCAAAGGGGAAAAAATGATTCAGTCGTTAAGACCATCACTTCCAGTTCAGGATTATTGCTCACAGTGTTTTCTCTGGACTGGCTCAGTCCAGACTTCAGTGGCTCAGGAAACAATGCTGTCCTTGTACTTGATTTGGTTAAAACACTTTTACTCAGGCCTCACACTGGTGAAAGGAATTTCAGTGCAAAGGAGGTATTTTCATAGCATGGTAAGCTAAAAGAAAAGCTATCTTTTAGTGAACCGTGCCTTTCCGAAAATCACTGGAGAGTTAGTGCTAGTGTGGCTGCTGCCCCCTTAGGGAGATTAACACGCTACACCAGGAACAAATAAATAAATCACACATGGCTGACAGGCAGACGTGGGAAAAATGATTCTTCTTTACTGAAACTATTGGATTGAGTGACCTTGTTTCGACCCGGGTTTGGGCAGAAGCCAGTCCCAGTGGGACAAACGTAGGGCAGCTGTACTTGAGATGGCTTTCGGTTTTTGCTTATTTTCTTTTTGTTGGGCAGAGTTTTAAAGAAACAGAGGAAAATCAAAACCACTCGAATAACTGATGTATTTATTTTCTTATATACACTTAAATATGGCACATCTGACAGTAGTTGTACAATAAACTCAAAATGATAATCAAAGCTGGACAGTAGATCAAATAACTCAGTGCTGAACCTATTAGAAGCCAAATCCTGTACACTGAATTTCTGAAGAAAGTTTCACCCACGAGCTGCATTAGCTAAGGATGCAGAGGCTAAGATTACCTAGTCTCAATTTCTGAAAGACTGGCTGGTGACTGTGACTCTGTTACCAATATACCAGCTTCATCTTCCATAACAACGCTGAACTGGCGCTTTCCACTCTTTTCTTCCACGCAGACAGCAATTCATCGGTGGTTGTTACTGCTAGAGAACAGTTGCCAACGTCCCAGAGGATTCACCTGCAGTTAGTGATTACTCTAATAAATAAATGCAGACTGGATTCATTCTTCTGCTACTAATGTGGAAGATGTTCATGTTTACTATTGTTTGAAAGTCAGTGACAGCTACTTTGCAAAGCAGTGGGGTTTCGGTGAATAGGGGAAGCTCAGTCAAGGAGTTTCTTTGCTTTGGGACCCATGGGAACCTCTCTTCTCCTTCGGACAACGACAATGCCTGGAACACACTGGTTTTGCAGTTGGGCATGTTCTGGGTAGGGATGGACATTTGTCCTCACAGCTGTTTGATAAAGGAGAAAAAAGCAAAAAGAGAGAAGCATTGTAATATGATAATTCCTCGCTGTTGCATTGCTCAGCTTTTTCATCACTGAATGCTGCGATGCCCTCTAGACAATGTTTGGGAAAGTGTCAACACCCTACAATGCAGGGAGGCAAGACTTTGCTACCTGACAGTTCTTGTCTACAGCAACGCATCTTGCTGTTGCCCCTTGGTCCACAGTCACGACCCAAGCAGTGCTTTCTTGTCTTGTGAGCAGCAAAATCCAGAGTGTCAGCACCGGATAGTGCTGCTCTCGGATTCTGCAAAGCACCTTAGCTCACATGACACTTCAGCTTTGGTCCTCCAGGAACACTGGGCATTAAAGTCTGGCATAAAAATCCCGTGTCCAGATTATAGTAATTTCTATAAGCCAAACTCGAAAACAAACAAACAAAACAAGCAGAAGGCTACTTCTTTGACATCTGCTTGTGTCAAAGGGCTTCTTCTTCTGAAGCCCATGAGAATGGACGCTGTGGGTGACCATTCAGTGAACCGCAGCTCTGCTAAGGTATCCAGGGAAACTAGATGCTGACTGTCCTTACATAAGCTTTCAGACACAGTTCCTGCACGCTCCTGAGTTTCTACATTTGGCCAAGGCTTTTTGAGAAGGAAGTTTTGAAAATAAACTAGTGCATGAAAAAGGAGTATTTTAAAAGGGCGTTTTCTGTTACAGTTTTGCCAGAGAAACCTCAAAACTGGTTACACAAAAGGATTAGGGAAATGCATGGAGTATAACAGCCCCAGAACAATTTTCCAGCTTCTCAGTGCAATTAGAGCTGACTGAGTGGCTTTGTGTGTGTACAAAAATGCATTAGCTCTAGAAAATCACTTGCTCTGAGGACAAACTGAATAAGGAATGAGCTGTATGGTGTGGGTGCTGACTTAGGGAGCTTGTGTCCCGAGACATCTGTGAGTCTGCGTTCAGCTGTGACAGAGAAGACAGGATGGGTTCTACCTACCTACAAATGCAAGACTCGGTATCTCACTGTAAGTCCCCTGTGTCACACAGTAATTTCAGTTGTAGCACAGTTTTAACCATCATTCCCTCAAGATTAGGGGGGGAAAGAGTAATAAAAATTGGTAGTTGAGTAGCATTCTTGCCTAGATTTCTTTAAAACATGTTAATTAAATAAACTTTAGCCTCATTCTGTGAAGTGAGTATCGTAAATATAATCTCTGTTACGACTATCTCCATAACTGCAGCAAGGTGTTTTATTCTGGGTGGGTCTCCTAGCTAATTCAACACTTACACCTCCAACATCTACTCAAGCTAATTCAGATCTTGTAGTGTAGTCACTGAATGACGAGGAACACTTACCTGCAGGTTTCAGCATGAAATATCTTGTGTTTTAGAGCACAACTCTCCTGGCTCTCCCTACACAAATAGCAGCTGCAATTCTCTTTGCTTTGAAAGAAATCTGTGGGACACTTCTGTCTACAGATGCATTCACAATTTTCTTCATCAAATTCCATATGTTGTCCACACATAGCCAGCTCAGCAAGAGGAGGGAGTCCTGCAATAGCACAGACATCTTTTAGCAGTAAGCTTTACATGTCTGAATCCTGCTTTTGAAGAGATTAACTCTTTCCTTGCTATCACTAGGGCTCACACATGTTCTCTCTGATAGGTTCTAGTCTTCAGGATTTCTGTTGTAACTTACAGCGCAGAAAAAATCTTGAGAGGAGTGGGCTGATTATTTCACTTAATCTAACATTGCTTTTTCATGTGGGTTGAACCCTGCAGAAAAACATTTTATTTTGGGCATTTTTATTTTAGTGTTAGGTTTTAGAATGTACAAATCTTTACTGGACAGCAGATTTTAAAAAGAATGCCTCAAAAACAATTTAGTCTATACGCATGACAAAAATGCGCATTTATGCAAACTATCACACTCACTACTCAATGTATTTCATTACCCATATACTTTGGAAATTTTTGCAGAAGTAATACTTAGCCTAGTAAGGTGCGCCTGGTCTAGCACTTTGATAAGGCGCATATGCACAGTTGTCAGTTAAAGAAAGAAGGAAATACTTTGCTTCAGAAACAAAACCCCAGCCAAGTGAATGCGCTGTCTTAATACCTCATCTATCTTCCCTCAAAATACACATCTGGAGTACAATGTGAGGCTAATCCTAGCAAAAAGGGAACACATTTTGTGAAAGCTTTATTAAAATGCTAGCAGCACATCCCCGGTTAAAGGTCATGGTGTATAATGTGTCATTGGGAAGGTAATTTCCTGTAGTTTTACAATTAGCTCTTGGATTTAACCTACGGAATGTGGAATGTAACCTGCGTCCATGACCCCTGCAGCCTCAGCTCTGATCTCAGTGGTCAGAAAAGGCTTGCACATTACTTGAAAGAAACCTTCATTATTATTTTCTTAATGCTGGAAAACCAATATCCAGACAGAATAAGACCCAAGTCCTATTGGAAGGGAGGAAGAAATCTGCCCCAAATTCTTGGAAGACAAACCCCTTCCTTGGGGTGATAAAGCCTGGCGTGTGTGAAGTGGTGTAGAGTGTTTCAGTCTCACTTGGTTTCAACCTCAAAGACAAATCTTAAGTTATTTTGTCCCAGGCAGTGCCAAACACAGTGTACTTCAGAGAATGATATTTTATCTGAGGAAATATTGAGTCTATGTCAACAAAAGCTATAATTCAGCAAGCCACAGCTTTTAGTCCTCCAAGCTGACCTTATAAAAGGCTAAGAGTTAGGCAGACTCTGTCTATTCACAGTCCTTTGGACATACTCTGAAATATAGAGTACTAATCCTTTCTTGAGTGAAAAGTCTAACTTGAGCTTAATCACCTAACCTGATATTCAGATGATCTGATCCAGAATGAGAACAGATCCTACGGAAGCCACTGCAACTGGTCTCTTACTTATTAACATTAGGAGATTATAATCAACAGACCAGTTTATGAGGTTATTTAGTTTTATTTTAGCTTGCTAGTCTAGGAATTGCTTGCCAGCTTGCTTTTATTGTTGCCTTGGGTGTTTTATTCTTTTCTTTGCTGTGTGTAGGTTAAACCACAAAGTCAGGGCTTCCTTCTGTGTCCGTCTGCTCTAGTGCTATGATAACTTTATTTTGACATGTACAATTTCCTGAGAAAACCAATTTTTAAAAAATCTTGTACAGAGCTTGGAGAAATGTTAACTTCTCTTAATGTTTACCGGAGTAAGTATCTTTAGACTAACACAGTTATCCCCCAGAATATTTCCTGCAAGTTTCTTTGACAGCTTAGAGTTTTCTGGGAAAAACAGGAGGAGAGAGGAAGTAGTGTAAACTTCTACCGATTTTACCCTCTTCCATTTCCTTCTGCAGACCTGAAAGGGTATACTTGCATACTGCTGAGTATGTAGGACATATGAGTTTGAAAGCTTTCTAAATACCTCAGTATTATCATAAAAATAGTAAAATATTGTGAAAGGTCATATAATCCTTTGCACTAACTACAGCTAATAATCTTATTCCTGATAAGTCTGTTCTTAAGAATTTTCCACAATAAAGATTCAGCACCACGCCTGTGCAATATATTCCAGGGCATCATTTTTTCTACAGTTAAAAATTTTTCCATGATGCCCATCATATGGTTTAAGGCCCATGTAAAATAAAAATTTCTCCAGGGTGTCTACTTCACTAACTCTTTTTAATACTTTACTATTTCCTTTTCAGGTTGGCAATATGCAGGGATTAAAAAGTCCAAGCAAAAACCCATGAGATTAGGATAAGTACATACGAGTGTTTTTATTTTCAGGTGAGTTTCTGCATCATAAGCCAAGTGTGTGTAGGCATGTGAAATCAAAACTAACTCTCTCAATGCAAAAATAGGATAAAACCAAAAGGAAACACAAGCAGCTTGGGGACGGTAAGCAAAAATGTCCATTTGTAATTTAATCTTTACCTTCTCGTCTGTTGGAGTGCTGTACATCTACAACACATTCACATTTGTCACTATCCCAGATCCATCCATTATGGCAAAGTTTGTTGGTAAAAGGGCACCTAAAAGAAAAAAAAAAAAATTAAGATAGGATTTGAAAAAAAAAAAAAAGGGTACATCAGTGTAGTCATTTGGCAAAATGAGCCTGCTAGCATACTGGGTCCGGCACCTGTGTGCATTACTGCTGCAAGCAGAAAACCTTGGGGCTGGATGGTTTTGCTGACAGGGCTGAGCTGTCTGGCTCCCAGCAGCTAGACGGGGCAGGAGGTACAGTGGACCATTTTCAGGGTCAGAGGGGCTGGGTTGACTTTTTGGCACTTGGCTCTGGGAGGGGAAGTAACAAACTGGAAGAAGGCTGAGGTTCTTCTGTATTTGTGCAGGAAGAGGATTCAGAGTGGCCAGCAAGGCTGAGTGAAGGCTGGAGTGGCTTTGCCAAAATGCCATCCCTACCCAGCCCAGATGTCTAACTGAAGGGCAGTTACGGGGGCAAGCCTACATGTAGAGACATCTGAGCTGACTTCCAATGAGTCACTCAAGCAATCTGTGTAGAGTCTTTGTTAAATTAATGTAGCCTGTTCTGACCAGGACTACAGGTATTCTGTACCGTATTTTGAAGTTAGATGTGAGATCACTTTTTCCAACCCCTGAGTCTGACAGATGCAAACCAAGACTGGACCAGAAAGTGCAAAGCCACGGTTCACACTGATTCTGACCCAATGTGCTGTAATGTATGGCAGAGGACTTTAGCTTGAACACAGCACTCTGTGTGCCCTGGCTATGTAACGTGCCAGCAGAGTTGCCTGTGCCAGGCTGAATAAGGCTATGCACACCTACCCAAATAGTTCCAGGGGAGCATAGTGCTAATATGTGCACTTTGAGTCCAGTCTCAGGCAGTTAAGTGTCTTAATGACTCCAGACCCTGCTGAACTAGCCTGCCATTTGTTGGATTCTGGTGTCCATTCACTTATAATTCACCAGGTTTAGTTGAAGCTTTTTAACCCTGAGTGATAATCAAGGTATATGGAAAAACTGTTGGGATAACAGAAAGTGAAGAGACCATTGTAATGATCAAATCAGAACAAAGTAATTTTCCTACTTCTAACTGCACAGCGTGTGTAGCAGTTTGTAGAAGAGGGAACTTACCCATCTTCTTCTGGGTACTGGACAGATCTTCGTATGATGGTGTACTGATGACGCTGGGTATTTGATAGACACTTACAGCCTGTGTGATTGGCGATTTTGATTGGCACAGGCTCAGGAACACTTGTCAAGGGAACCGAGATCTCAAAGAGCTAGGTGGGTGAAATAACATTTGCTTTTCAGTTTCCATTATACAGTTAATATTTGGAGTTTTAAATCAAAACCTCATATCCTTTCCCACCATTTGCCTCACCTGTGCTCTTTTCAAGAGATATTTACCATAGGTATAAATGAGCAGGTGAGTGCTGAGGGTTTTGAAGAGAAGAATAAGCAATGCCCACCAAGGTAGTGACTTGCCAAAATGATGGTCTTAGTGCTGTGTTACCAGCTATTAAACACCCAATGACCATTCAAAATTATTGGCAAACACACTCAAAGGCCTTTTCTGAATGCTAGGGCCAAATGGAAAAGATATAAGTGTTGGGAACTTTGTTCTCAGTTATATCATCTGCGGAACCTTAACCACTTATGGAGACAGCTATTTAACTGTCCTGGAGTTCATCACAGCGTGCATCTTTAGGGGCCTAACTTAACCCCTGCAGCCTCCTCAGGGAAGAAACAGGTGTAAATAGAGGAAAGTTCATTCTGCTGGTTTTCTGCAGGGACTCATCCTGGAAACGTCTCTCTGTTGACTATAGCAGGCGCCTAAGGAACCAAGCAGCCTACCTTCAGTGCATCCAAATTGTTTAGGGTGATGTCTGAGCAGCCTTGTGGAAGCTCTGGTTCCTTGGGCAGCTACGTGTAGGAGCTGTGGAAGTGACCCATACACCCTCCACCCCCCTTAAGCCAGCTTCCTTCCCGTGGAAACCAAAGCATAGGGTAACATATTCGTCTGCCGGCATGTCTTGGCTTAATGCTGCATCCACATTCAGGGCTGAGAAATATTCCTAAGCTTGACTGTTTAGACATTTAAATTTAGGTGTCGCAGCATCTGACTGAGGGTGGAATGAATATCCTTCAGTGGATATTTTATAGCAGGAAAAAAAATGCTCGTGCTAATACGGGAGTAATTCTATTCATTTAGAAGAGTAAATCTGGACTGACGTGGATGTATCCAGGAGTGAAACTTAGCTGGGGGCTTTTGAGGGAATGATTATTTTGAAGGACACTAAAGGAATGTTACAGTCTGCAGAACTGCAGCTTTTCAACAAACTTATGAACCATTGCTCCAAAAACGCATAAATAAATACATACTTTTTAGCCTGACCTAGCTCCCTGAGCTGATCGGAAGTCTTTTGTGTGGGACCAACAGCTTATAACAGCTTTCTCCTTCCAGTGCATAATGAAAGCAATTAATGAACATTGATGCAAGGAGGACGGGCCCCGATTAATTTTACTCCAGCTGTGTTCCAGTACAACCAGACACAGTGGAATTGCATTCCAACAAACCTGAAACAAATACAGAAGTGAATTGGACCTACTCCCCATGAGGACTTCAATTTTCTTTTTAAAACAACTGTCCTCAATCTTTGTTCTGATTTAAAGAAGTCTTTTTAATAACTAGAGTTTAATATATTGCTCCAGGTCAAAAGGTTTTATCAACTATAAGCAGGGACGCAGAAGGTGAAGATTAGTCTAAGAGGACTAGCCTCCTGTGCTCCTTCTGTAGGTATGAACGCAGATGGCTTCATCTGTAGAGCTGATTGAAAGTACTAAACTTGGAGCTCTGCTCAGGCACCCACTAGAGCAATGTATCTCTGTACATAGACGCTAGAGGGAGTCTACAGAAAGAAGCTCTCTGGCTGCTCTCTGCTCAGCTTTTGGCACCGGGTCATTAAAACCCAGGTATTTGTTGCCTGTTGCACCTAAGCAGTAAATGATTACTGGCTTAAGCCTTTCTTTTCCAAACTGACTTGTGATTTGGGACGCTCAGGTGCTGAGGCATTCAATTTGAGAGCATCAGTCCTCTCCTGCTGAAAATGGACCCTTTTTAGGCTCGCAAAACTGCACACCCAAAATTATCAGCCAGCTTTTTTGGCACTGATGGCAGTTTTGAAAATGCAGCTCTCAGACTCCTGGCCTCACGCAGCAAAATTTCCTGGAGTCTCTCTTAATCCTTTGGTGCAGAGGATTCCCATGAGCCAGTACACTGAAGAGGTCCTAGGTCCAAGTAACAGTACATTAAAGAAGGATTAAACATCACGTGAGCCTGCAGTCACTTTCTCAGGGCCTGATTTTCCATCTCGACACATAGATATCCATTTTTAATAATGAACCACGAATGTAAAATGCTATTGCACATGCCTGCATTCACTCTACATGGATAAAAAATACATTCTGCTCTTTGTTATGATAGTGCAGACAGATCTTTCATAACAGGATCTCAGAACCCAAACATCCTCATTCCCCTCCCTTCTTGGAAGAGCCAGGGTAAAAAGGAAGCAGATGACTAGCCACATTTACCGTTTTCGACACGTAAGTTGTACTTGTGTTCATGCAGCTCAGACTCTCCTCATTGCAGCAGCCTCCGCACCTGAACACGTTCACACAGGGAGGCTTGAAGAATTTGTTGGTGGTTGTACCCAGCTCCTTGGCAACTTCCACACAGGTTTCCCTTGGCACACATTGAGTCTTTTGCCATTCCTCATCTATGACTGGAGAAAACACCATTTTTATGAGCAATCGTGGCAAAGTTAAACCTCTGATTAGTGAGGCAGGAGCATTATATAAATACAAATGAAGTGCTGGCAGGCCATTTGCACTTACTTGGATCGATTTGCACTTACTTGGATTGATCTGAGGACCAGAGAGAGTTTGAGTGCAAAATTATCCCAGTAACTTACACCAGCTGCACTGGCAGAGAGGTCGTCACATTTATTCGCCTTTAGCTTTCAACGCGGATGACCAAAATCTCTGTTAACTCCAGCGGGTTAAGTCGAGCTGCATTGATTTTCCCTAGCCAAGAGTCAGCTCCATGGCCGCTGTCTGACAAAGCTGGCCCACACCCTGTTCTCCTTTTCTCCAGGGTAGACCTCCCTATTGTCATTTTATCCTCTCTTCACATGTACCCCACTGCAGGCCCAGTAGAGCCTGGGCCTGACTGCAAAAGCACATTAATGATTAACAGATTCTGGTCAGAGGGCATTAATACTCCTACTGGATGTCAGCCAGCGAGCACCGTTTCCAAAATGTCTAATGAAATCCAAGACAAACACTCTCACACCTCAGTACCCTCAGGGGTTCAAGTTTGAATAACAGGAATATGAATTCAAGCATGATTTATTTATTCAAAACACTGTGACAACTTTCAAATACTGAATTGTTGTCAACTACTAATTTATTTTAGACTGATCTGTCAAATTCTGACTGTGAGAAGGAATAATGCATTAGCTGACTGAACCAGAGGGAGAAAGTAGTGACATTAACATAATATAATCTCAAGTCTTGTTAAGAGACGGCCTTGCTTTTTTTGGCTTTTGCTTATCTGATTCAAGTTATGGAATTACTCGAGAGTCATCAATGCTTATGCTTTAAGGTCTCCTGAAAATTATGAAAAACATTTTTCCTGTCTGCCCCCTTCCAGCAGGCTTGCGAAAGATCAAAAGCAACTTCTATACTATTAAGAAAATTGCTCTCTCTTCCAGTGTGGTCTCTCTCCCTACTATTGTGCAAGCAGTGCATACATTTGCAGGGAAGTTCTGAAAAAAATAAATAAAAATACTGGAAGATTTTTAATCTAAATCCTATATTTTGTCTTCGGATAAACATTTATTTCTCTCTTTCCTACCTGACTTTCCTTTTATTATTTATAACTTTTTCTTCAACTGACTGTGTATATTTAAATCACTTTGTTTATTCCTGTAAAGTCCTTCCCCAGGGTTGATTCAACCCACTTTCCAGTCTTGCAAAAAGTACAAGAAATAAGAGCTTGGGGCCCTGTTTCTGATTTTACAGCATAAATTAAATAAAGAATAACTAAAATCAATAGAATTTTCTGGAGTAGTGTTAGTCTATCAAAAAAGCAATCCAATCTTAGGCCTTAAAATAGAAAATAAAGTGTTTGCCAAACTCGTTAAGGTATGTGCCTGTAGTCACTTCAGATGTCACTTCAGTGAGTGTTAGCAGTGATGACCTTTCTAATGGCCTACGTCTTCACTTTATTAACCACTTCTTTATCAGAAGGGCTGTTATAGGGAGGGGTGGTCAAAGAACTGTATGTCAAATTTTCCTCAGAAGCACCGTGGGCACCTTGATCTTTTCCACAAGCAAGCACAGGGCATCTGCTGAGAAATTTGGCTCTGGTGCAGACTGAAGTTTGAAAGCGCTGCTGCAGTCCCGGGTGAGCTGAGCTGCTCGGAGGAGGCTGTGGTTAGACGGGACCATGGGAGCTTTCAGTGAATTCATCATTAAAGCTCTAGAGAAGAAGAACAAAATCCTGACTTGGCTCTGCTGGAGTCTGGGGTGCTGTGGAAGACAGTCTAGCAATGAAACAAGGAGCCTTGACCCAGCCTTCTTGTCAAAACACTTTAGTAAAAGAAAACAGATGCCCTTGGCAAAAAGGTCAATGCTTAATGAGTGGAAAGGGTGTGGGAAAGAAATACATGTTTATAGGCTTGGTTTTTTAAAAGGACCTTTAGTACCTTGAATATATTAAGATATTAGAACGAAAGTAGTTTCTGTCCTGGGGTAATTCCACTTTGGATGGAAGAATGGAGAAGATGACCCAATAGGCTTTTTTTAATTTAAATTTCAGTGGCTTGACTTCAAATGAGTGCCCTGACATCTCTGTGTCTAGAATTAGACTTTTAAAGGGAAAGTAGGAAGCACCCTAACAGCTGTTCCAAGAAGAAAAATTACATCTATGTGACTATAGTTATTGGAAATTATTACCTGAACACATACATTATTCTGCGATTGAAAAAAGCCCATTGCAATATGCACTGCCTCATTAATACTTGGTTACATCCTCTATTGTCTTGCTCTTTTGACAAAATGAATATTTTGATTTGTCAGCAATGCTGGTGCTCACTAAATGAGCAATAGTGAGTAGAGAATTACAGCATTTGACACTACTTCTAATAACAGCTCTATGGATTGTTAATGTTTCTGTGTAGACTTTTCAAGGTGTGTAAACAAAATGTTTATCATTAATTAAAGCCCTCTTAACTGTTCTTCCAGTGTGTATTGGATTTAGCTTTTTTCTGTACAAAATGTCTATGAGAAGCTTAAAACTGTGCCTGTCATATGAAAACCCTATTCAGACTGGCATTTGTGCCTCCATTTCTGTGCTGGGGCTCAGAGACGCAAATTGAGGCCTTTACTTAGCCATAATTTAGCTGAGTAATGGTGTGCAAAGCAGCTGTGGTTATTGTAAAAGTGTTGTAGTAAAAGTGATATTAACTAAAAAAAATGAAATGTAAAATGTAATTTAAGCAACTAAGGAAACCTGCTGCTGCTGAAGTCTTCTGTACTGCCCCAACCCTATTTAATTATTTACCTAATATTAAAATAGAGAGATAGTAACTAGACATGATTTATCTATGATTCAATTAAGGAACTAACCACTAGGCAATGTAGCTTTGTTGATGAATAGGATATTCCTGTCAAGAGAGTGATGAACTGTAGGCTTGGTCAGCAAACTGAGAAAACAGTTTTGGGACAACAAAAGTGGTATTGGAACAGGATCAGCAATATCTGATTTCCCAAAAGGAAAGTGATATGATCATATCACTTCAGGGTAAAGACTGAACAAAAAAGAATAGAGCAGTCTGTCCTTCACGAGGCTACAGTGTAGTTTTGCTGTAGGATATCCATCTGCTTGGGCAAAGTATAGTAGCTGATGCTTTATTTTACATCAGTGAATACATAATGCCTCTCAAGTCTCTCACCTACAGGGAAGAATATTTATTTTTGCAACAGGTGAGGGAACAGATTGTGATTCCCCACACTCAGGTGTTGGTTGGTCATTTCAAGATCTACTTCTCTCCAGAGAGGCTTCATCCAATAGATTGAGATTAGGGCAGTACCTCCTTCCTGTGCAAATCCCACCCAGACACTGCTGCTGATGGAGTGCCTCGTATCAGAGCACACCTAAGAAAAGAAGAGATTTCTATGCCTGCAGTAAATCTCGTTTGTTTCTGACTGCAAGCAAATTCTGAGATTTAGCACTGTGCTGCTTGCCAGCCGCTCGGCCAGCCATTCCAACCTGTTCTGTGCACACTGACTTCCCCTCCTTTCTGTGGACCAATGAATCCATACATAATACATCTTCCCTTAGGAGAGTGCGCAGAGAACAATAAGCCTGATTTGGCAACAAAACAGGGAGGCATACTGGGGCTGTTGCCTGACATTTTTTCATACGAAGTCATTTTCCATGAATGCCCTGTTGTTTCCAGTATGGATGTATTCTAGAAACCCCTGGTACTTAACCCGTTACTGGTTAAGAATCAGTTGTCCTGAAGCTGATCATTCAGCTGCAAACCTGCACCCACCTTTTAGTGTATCGATATCATAGAAAGCAGCAGCAAATCTGGTGGAGCGATGTGATGCAGAGCGGGAATCTAAATTGGCCAGGCTTTTGAGTTTTAGCCTGCATTTCCACAGCTTCCAGTCCTCAGAGTGAGTGATGCGAAGCAGCTCTTCCAGGCTGGATGCCCTCCTGATCTGCTGTTCTGACCGCTCCAATGCCGACAGAGATGTCCTCTGGAAGGGAAAGGGGAAGTCAGAAAGCCAGTACCTTTACAGCCTGTCCCCAGTGCAGCACATGGAGCACATTTGCAAAAAGGCAGGACATTACTGAGGACAGCTAAGAATACCTGGGAAAAGAGGAGCACATAGAGATGCCCCGGGCTTTGACAGTGCCTGGCGCTAGATGGATCTGCAGGACTTGTGCCCTTATAAATAGGGAAGGGGAGATGCCCACTTCCTCACCCTTTCCGTCACAGCCACTACAGCTGTTTGGCAAATGCAGGCTGTACTCGCCGTATCCCGGCTCCCCAGGGAGCCCGGCGGACAGCAGTTTCACATCGCTGGTTCACATCGTTCACATTCGTATCACATTTTGCTGTGCCTGAGCTGTCCAGCTGTGCTGGCATGAAGCCCAGGACACCCCCGTGGACAACCTGAATGAGTTCAACTGGTGGCTTGCCTTTGCAGCAAGCCACCTCAAGTGCCAAAACTCCGGTGCCAGCCGTGAGCCGTCACTGCACGGGCAGAGGACGCAGCTGGAATCTGCCCTAAGTACAAGGGCCCGTCCGCACAGTGGGCAAACACAATGTTCAGCACGCTGCAAAGTGCAGGATGCATCTGCCGTTTGCCATCCTGACTAGCGTTTTGGTCGTGCTAGTCAGCCAAAGCAGCGTCCATCCAGCCTCAGTGCTGTGCTGCGCTGTGCAGCTCCGTTAGTGCCATCGTTGCATTTTCCACCTGCGTGATGTACGTGACCATTCTCCACTTCCACGGGAGAACGCTCCCTAGAACGGCCTACCCCATCAGTTTTAAATTCATTATTCACTTAAAAAAAAATACCTGCTCAACAGAAACTTAATATTGCACAGCAGCCCGTAACGATACTCATTCCTTTGGCTGCTGCTTTCCAGCATCTGTGTTTGTGCCTTTATCAGGGCGTTGAGTATTTATTTCCACTGACTCACCAGATCTGCTGAAAACTATCGCCTCCAACCCAAGCAGAAGGGTTATCTTTGTAAATGGCTGCGTTGCGCTGGGCTGGTGCTCTCCGCTGTGCTCTCTGGTCATGCAGTTGACCATACTTTTTGACTTGCAAACAAAGGGCTGCAGTGCCAGCTCTCATAAATGAGGTGCCAGTTGTTAAAAGCAAAGCTGAAGTGGAGGCAGCTGCCCATACGGGTGGGTAGCAGCCTGCAGGCTGAACCAGTAGCAAGCGAGTGCTCGGTATAGGACTGGGGAAAGGATGGGGGAAAGGGTCACCTATAAGAAGAATGTTTTTAGATGAGATCTGAGACCCAGGCACTGAGCGCATCTGTTATTTGTTATTAAAACATCTGTGGCATTTATTTTGCAACGATACAGATGTTAGCCTGTACATGCGGGCCAAGTTCGTTTTTGGGTAATTACCTTCTACTGACCTAAAATTCCCTATGTAGTTAACTCAGAATAAGTTATTTGCTCGTCTTTTGTGCCCATACAGAACATTATATTGTGGTCTAGCAAGCTGCCTTGCTTAGAGATGGCTGTTTTTCATAGGTGAATAATTTCTCATACATTCGTATGTGGTGAAAACTGGAAAGCCCATCTCAATACTTATGGACAGATAGCTCAGAAGGAATGTGAATACTTAGCCCCAGTAACTGAATTTCAAGATAGTTTTACAAACAAGCTACCCAGAATTTTGCTGATGTAGGAGAGCTGAAATTCAGCTTGAGGTCAATGCGTCAAAACTTGTTTGTTCTAAGAACCGCAGCTTATATTCACTCCCATTCACAAACTGTCTCCTTGACCTTGCAAAGCATGCAAGTGTAGAACCAGTGCTGGCATGATAGTGGGACCAAAGATATTAAAACTGAACACTATTAACCATTAAGAACACTTTTTTCCTCTCTTTGCGGAAAAAAGATGTTCTAGCTGAATCAACATCCAAAACTTCTAATCTAGACTGAATTTACAGAGAACCTGTAAAATGAGATAAGGATACTCTGTAAATTAGAATACATATCCCTGCAATTCTGGTAGCTTTTTCATTTTTTTTTTACTTAAATACCAAGTTTTTATTAATTATTGTTATATAAGGAAAAGAAGACTTAAACGTAAGATGAAGGAGTACAGAAAAAGTATACAAGCCTTCTCATGGTAAGCAAAGATCTCTGGTTTTACCTAAAGCAAGAATTTATACTGTTTAAGGATTTTTGTATTTTTAAAGCTATACAAATTCCTTAACGTGGACTGAATACACTGAAATTAACTAACTTTATGCTTTCGCAAGTAGTATTGTATAGAAAAGAGAACAAGTGATATTAGCAGAAGTCATTTTTATACCAAAAATACATCTCCAGTAGGACTTGAATTCTGGTAATTAAAAAAAATGTACCTCTGATATTGATGCATCATAGTGGTGTTGACAAAACCTGCCTATGTGTGCAGGTTCTTCTTTCTTTTACTGTTTTTCATATATTGGAAATTGGAGACGCGGTCAAAGGAAATGGAAGGAGCAGTGCTCATTACAGAATTCCCTCTGCAGTCATCAGAAATGTATCCTATTTAACTAAACCATGATCATCCAAAACTCACACAGAGACCTTGGAACTGAGTTACCACTTCTCTGTCAGCTCCAGCCCTGCTCAGCATTGCCTGGGCGGTTCAACCCTGAAGTGAATCTGTTGCCTCTACTCTCCTCATGTTACCCAAGCTCTGCAGTTTGACAGGGTCACCAGTTGCCTACCATCACAATGCCAGGATAATTGTCTTCCTTCTCCTCATATTTGACTTCTTCGAGGAAACACATTTTACAGCTGACTTTAAAACTTCTTCACAGGAATCCCTATCCAGTACAGAATTTCCTGATGCCCTTTCCCGTAACAGCAGCGCTGAGATAAAGTACAGTCTCTCCCTCTGAGCACTGCTGACACTAGGTAAGATAGTGAGCTGAAGGCACTGCTAGCTTTAAAATACTTGTAAATTTTTACAGTGTGGATATCCATTTTGCCTGTGAGCTAATCACCCTCAGCTCCATCTATAGCCAAGACAGAGAAATACGGACACTTTCAGAGCATTTGAAATCACATTGAAAATCTTTCTGCTGGCTGCCCAGCAAGCCCAGATTCACCAGATCACAAGAGGTATCAGTGTGGTGGATCTTTGGTCAAACAAATCTCACTACAACTGTCTGGGGTATAAAACACCTGAAGAGAAGCACCTAATTTTGTTCCAATCTACTTAGGCGCCAAAACAGGAACAGTGAATACCACCTTATGTGTTTGCTTTGACTCCTTTGAGACTAGTACAACACTCTCACCTAAAATGTTCTTCTAAACGCTTGCTAGAGCACAGACAGACTGTTCGGCATCTAGAAGGACATCCCTCATCCTTATATGCTTTGACCATAGAGGTAGCTATCAACAACTTAAAAGCATTCAAAACTAAAAGCTTAAAACATGAAAAGAGTGTGGAAGGTGCATCAGCCCCACCATCAGGGCTCAGCCCTACGGCCTCAGACACCGCAGACTGAACCGCTTCGCTCAGGCACTCTCTTGCTACAACACAGCAGCACTGAATAGCATGTTGCCACAAAATCCTCCCGAAACATTCATTTCTAGTCATCCTGTTTCAAAAAGGACAGCATTGAATGAAAACACAGAACCTCCTGTGGTCGCAGATAATACTGTGGATGGCGTACCGTAGGGCTGCTAGCACCGCGCAGATGTGGAGACTTCTTTCATATACTGCAGTTTAAATTCAAGCCCTGTTTAGATATAGACAAACATACTCTGGCTGACTGAGAAGCCCCGCTTTGAAGGGTGCAGCTTGGCACAGAAAGGTGAATAAATGTTTCAAAATGTGAAATTAGAGGAAGGTGTTAAGTTCAACAGCATCCCAAACCTACCCTTCATGTGATGATCAAGGACTTTATACCCTCTCACAGTGATATCGAGTTGACAGTGGATAAAATCAGCTTTTGAACAGGAAGGGAGCTCCACACACAGCCATGGAGCAGAGGGAAGTGTGCAGAGAGGTCGAACCTCCACTGACATTTTTGGGAGATCCCACTCCTCACAAAAAGCGAGAGGAACAGAGCCACAGTCTGTCTGGGGGGAGCCATCACCACTCTCGTCGTTGTTGTTTGTAATGACAGCAACCTATGGACTTCACTGCACTTGGCATGGTTCACATAGGCAGCAAAATTATGATCTCTGGCCATGGAAAGCATAAAATGAACATTAAGTCTTGAGAGAGAAAGAAGGCAGAGAAGGGACTGTTGGCAAGGGACCAGGGCAATGTCCTTTACACACCCGCAAAATGAACAAATTACCTGTGGAGCCATATCACTGGAAAGCTCCAAATGTCCTAAACTTTCAGTACCCGTAAATGTACACCCTGTAGTCAACTTAATACATAACGCTATTGACTACAAGAAATGTTTGCGTAGACCTCATCAATAACAAATATCAAAGTAGTAGGTTTAAGTAGCTCATTCTTATCTCTTCAGCTTACTGTTTCTCTTAATATAATTTTTCTAAGTATCTTGTCTAAGAATGGATCCCATACCCAGAGATAAAAATCAGATTCACATTTAAATGAAGGTGTATGTTTTTAATAACATTGACCTCTCATATGTTCCAAAACTATGTTCAACTCAAAAAGGAATATCTGTTTTCCTCTATTTGGGCTATGAGCAAAATCACTGACATCAGGAAATGATAACACAGGTTAGCATTGTGATTTTTGGATAATTACAACTTTTGTCCTTCCAAAAGAAACCATAATGGACTATCTGTCTTCTTCTTAGCAATCTCAGATGCCAGAAAAACCCCAAAAGTAGTTAGCATTGGAAAGGAACAAGAGAAAAAGCAGCGGTACATTCAGTGGCCTTTCCCACCTTGGATGCTGGCTTAAATCAGACAGTGAGTTCATTACCCCGTTGATTTATGCTAGTCAAATATTTGGCTTGCGCATCCTGTCATACAGATGCACAATCCCACATGTAGTCTGCGCTGTTCAAACTGGGCCCCTTCTTGAGAATTAGTATTGATAATCTCCTACCAGGTGCTGCAGCTCAGCAGTTTGCACCTTTTCTCCAGGCTTGACAAGCTCCCAGGTTTCTTGCCTAAAAAAAATACCCTGCCCTTTTCAACCTAATGTCTGAGTGAGTCAGCAGAACCCACGTTTGCAGAACGCCTTTTTTTTTGCATGTGCCGCTCTTTCCAGCCTGACAGGGATGGTCTTTGCATTAATGCTGTGTTTCAGGATCTCCTGGAAGTATTTTGAGCAATGAAGGAAAGGTGTAGAATATGATAGTAAAAGGAAGGCCCACTAAAGTCCTAAATTTATTTGAGGATCTACAGCACAAACACATGCCTAGGACTCAAAATGAATTTTTTTAAGGGCCATCAGTATTTTTATCTAAGAAAACAGGTGCATGGTGAATAATATTTTGTGTGCATGAGAAGGCAAAAATAAAGGTTGATCATAATCCATATTTTGCTCAATCTGAGGAACCTCCTGCTTGCATTTCACTCTGTGCCTGAGCACACCCACAGAACCAAGGAGGACATCCTGAAAGCTTATACAGATGACTGCTTTCCTTAAGCCCCAGTCTCACAGTCCTTATCCACAGTGGGACACAAACCTCTGCTTAAAGCTAAACACATGTGTAAGAGCTCTTCTGAAAAGGAATGTTTTTCTGAGTTAGGGTCACAGATACCATTGTGGCAAGTGCTGCATAAATAGTAATGGAAATCTTCAACATTATCACTGTGTCTGGGGCCAGGACAAATTATTAAGAAAACTCTCAGTAACCCTGCACTGTTTTATGATCCATCCTCTCAGCAGTTAAGCAATAAAAAGAATGGTAACGGCTTTATCTTGCCAGGGAAAGCAGATCGTAGCTGCATAACACAGTGATGATTCTCTTAATGCCATTGTATCACAAACATGGCCAAACAGGTTTAAGCTAAGTTCAGACTAAATCTTTCAAAATTAACAAGTCTGGGGGGGAGATTTCATCACAAAGTGAATGCCCTTGGACATAGACAAAGAGTACTGGCATCATGTGAGAACATTTTTAACCTTTATGTGTGTGTTGTGTGCTTAAAGCAGCAGTAGAAGCTGCATTCAGTTCAAGAGGAGTCATGTAGAAGACAAAACCTTGATGCCACAGGAAGCTGAACTGCCCCCATTCCAGTGCTGCCCAGAGGCTATTCTCAGAACTAGACTCAAACCGGTTTAAATACTCAGTATATGATTCATCACCACCTGAAAATACCAAGAAATTTTGCTGCTGTGTATGTTCCACCTGAAAATAACCTCCCTTTCTTTCATGATGCATTCCTCGAGGTGTTTTCACGACCACGTATGAGATGGTTGTTGCTACAGGCTCATCTGGCAGAGTTAGAGTGCCTACAGCTCCCTGCCAGCCCACAATCATTAAAAATAAAAAAAATCTGGTCCTATGGGTATCATTCACCTGACTGAATATGAACTAGTTACTCCAGATGCCTGTTATAGTTAATGGAGAAAAAGTGGTCCATTGGGTGCACGTTCATCTCATTCTAAAGTCTGTTGGATAAACTGTGCCTCCAAACCACCTCTTTCTCTCCATTGACACTGAAGGAGGAGTCAGCAGGTCACTAACTCATCTGTAGCTGGGTGACCTGAATCCCATCCAACTAAGAGCGGTCAGATTAGATGAAATCCCCTCTCCTTATCCAAAGCACAGGCAGTGTATGAGGGACAGAGGTCAATTTTTCTCAGGTATACAAATATAAACAGCCAGGAAGTGTAACTCGGCCAAGGGGGGAAGGACCTGGGGCTGGCTGAAGGCCAGCACTGGCAGCTGCCTCAACAGAGGAAAGCACTCATTCCCTGCCTTAAAGCCATGGGGTAGTTGCCCAGCCGTACTGTGGCTCGCAGCGCACACACTGTGAGCTGGTGTGGCCAGGGAGCTGCAAGGGAGTTCCCATGGAAAAGTCTTGTTCTCTCTTGGCAGGAAAATAGGGCAGCTCCTGCCATTGTGAGGCCAACACAATGGTCTACATGGTGTCTGAAGGTCTCTTGTTTGACCATTTGCCTGGTGAGGATGACAAGCTTGTGTGGAGTCTCTGCAGTAACAGGAACTCCTTTTGAGGATTTTCATCATTATCAGTAGTATTTTTAGCATTATTGTGGCTCTTAAGGAGCATGGGGTCAGGTACAAACACAAAACAGAGACGATCCGTAACGTGGTGTCTGCAACCAAAGTAAAACATGAGAGAAAACAGAAGGCGGCATTCATCCAAAGGGAGTACCAAGAAAACACAAAAAATATTGCTCAGAAGGACAGGCCATGATTTTGGGATAGCAGGGGTTCAACCATTGCCAAATTTTATCATAACAAATATTGTCTATAATTTGGCATCTTGTATCCTTGGGGTGTTGCATAACGGGTAATAAAATAGGGAGAGAATCTTCTGCAGCTTGAAAACATCAGGCTTGCACGAGTGACTTACTGCCTTATCAACAAGCAACTGCATCACCCTATAAACATCTAGTGTGAGGCGTCTAACTCGACCACATGTCTGACACATACTAGTTTGCACTAATTTTATCATCACCATTGTATTTCATTTCTGAGGAGAGAAAGAACATGCACTCTTCAACAGCTCCAATAAAATCAGAATTTTGATTCTCTGTCAGCTATGAACTTCTGATATACAAAGTCCCATCTCTGACTGTATTCCCTCTGGAAGCATGGTTATCTATGCCCTATTAGTGCACAAATAAGCTGGTTTTAATTATAGTGAACATGACCACAGAGAGACAAAACAATGAGACGTTTTGACTTCCTACTAATATTGTTCTCTGAAGCAGATGGACTCATCATGGGATTTTTCAGTGACTATTACAGGCTTTGCCATCATTATCAGAAGCATGGATGAAGTTTCAGGAGCATGCAGTAATTCATTCCACCTTCATGCGGTGACTGTTGAAATATTCAAAGCTGTTTTAATACTTAGCAAAAAGTTTAGGCACTCTCAGTGCCCTGCCTTAGCCAGACTGAACATTCACTTGATTGTCTCAGTTGCAGCATTAATAACCTGGAGGGACATGTCGCTCATGGTGGGGACAAGTTTAGGTCCTGTGAGGCAGATTTCCAGCTGTCACTTTTTTAAAAGGGGGCTTTCTCCAGTGAGAATTATGTTGAAATCATAGAGCTAGATTTTCCAAGTATATAGCAAAAAATATGCAAGTGGGCTTAATTTCTTCTTTAAGAGGTTGAAAACTGCCTCAACATTCTTTCCCCAAATACGAAATTAGTGAGGACTGTGTTACAGTTGAGAAAGCCTAGGGTTGCGTCAAACGTATGATAATCAAAGAAGTTGGGGCTTTGGGGCTCGAAGGCGAAGTACCCAGGCAGCACTTTTTGTTTTCCAAAGTCCCCTCAGAAAACTGATGCCTTGATTTGCCCGCTAGTATTTTCAGCTATGCCCACTACTACAGCATTTTCTGCGACTGCATGGGAGGAAGACTCCGTGTAACTGTCACCAGCAAAAATACGCATTTGTGAGACATGCATCACCTGGCTGTAATGCCCAGACAGATACTCCTGCTGTGCCCGAAGAGGAGGAAATGGTACTCTCAGTGGTCGCCTCTCTGGCCTCATCAGTACATGGTCGCCCAGAAAATGCTCAAGGACTGAAGACCAGGCACGGGGAAAAAACTTTTACTTCCCCCACCTACAGCCTAGGTGAAACCTCTCCGCTGTCTGCCTCAAGAGTTAAAGATTGTTGGCCTCGGCTCCACGCATCCTCTGAGGAAGGGTGCCTGTGTGATCACACTGCTTCATCCTGAAGTCCTGTGTGCCGTGGCTGCTGAAAGACAAATTGCATAGAGCTCTGCCCTAGAAGAAGTGCTGTGGAGAATTGGCAGAACACAGAAAGAAGGACTGACCGATATGATACTTGTGGGTTTGGGAGGAACTAATAGAGCTAATAAAACTAATAGTCTGACTGTGTTGTATGAGGGGGCAGGGGGCTGACAGGGAGACATAGATCTGAGACTGTCACATTTCTCACTGATACCGATGTGATGTTTGAGAGCCTCTCTTGCTAAAACTTTGTCAGTACATCATCTGAGCAAGACCCAAAACTGGAAGAGAAGCAACTTCTAGACTGCTCCACCTTGGATGTTCAGTGTGGTAAAAAGTTCCCTCCCCTCCTTGGGAGTCTCTCTCCTTGGGCTCCAACCTTACTTCCAATGAAGAGAGGAGACTTAATTACCCGTTTCCTAAACTTAGTGGTCAAGGTGGTGATAAAACAGGTTCTACTTCAGCTGAAGACTGGAAGATTTCACAAGTAAATCATATTAGCTACCCTATGGCTTCAAGAGAACAGCTCTTTTATATTTTGAATGGCCTTTTGAACTACAAAAGTGCTACAGCAAACAAATCACACTTCTAGCACTTTAGTAGCGTGCTTACATTATCAAAATCCTCAGAGACAAGATATTTTGGTTGTTGTATTCTTTCTTGGTTTGAATGAACCAAAACATTCAAAGCAAAGAACTGAAAACATCACAATTGTACATGATTTCATGAAAGCATAAATCTCAGAATATTTCCTATTCTTTTTCATGTTGAAAGCAATCAGAGACTGATAATATTTTATCAAAATACCTCTCACGACTATATAGTTTTAGCCAGCTAGATCTTTACACCAAAATGAGGGAGGTTTTTTCCAGCCAGCAAATACTTTGAGAATCAACTACAACTCTCACTAAACAAATATTTCTTCCCACAGTCAGGTCTTTTGGCTGTCGTGGGAAACCTCCTCACAGTAGCCAAAGTGTGATTTTGAAGTTATCAACATTCATTGAGCATCATTTTGTTGGCAGTGATGGAAAAGCCAGACAGGCAGATGGAAGAATAGGTCTACTATGGTATGGAGTTTCTTCCTGTTCAAACCTCGTCATCTGCAGTGAGAGTTTACTTTTAGGTCCCTCCTATGGTGATCACGCAAAGTATATTTGCTTGGTCAGTGAAAGGACACAGAGGGATTGTCCTAAATGTCCAGGGTGGTAACTCATTGATATATCCCAAATGCTACTGACAGCTTTGGGAGTCTTACAGTAGGTTTTATGAGCCTCTACTTGTATGCTTGTTCGTATTATCTTGCATTGCTGCAATGGCTTCAGGCAGCCGTGATGCTCAGTACAGAGCACAGCCAGAAACATTACATGGCACTTACTGCATTGTACACGATGTTAGGTGCTTGTCTAACACTTTGACAGGGTACTCACGTCAAAAATAGCATACTATATGTGTTTACAAAGAGCTTGTCCAGACTGTAGTCACTTTCTTTTGATATTTGTCCATTCTTTGGAAGTCACTGGGGTTTGGAAACTGATTTTGGCATGGCTCAGTAACAGACACCTGAATGAATCAGATGACTGTGTATTCTTTTAATACTTGAAAATATTTTTTAATGTGATGAAGGGTCCTTCAGTTAGCGCTTTCATTGGTTTCTGGGTTTGCCCCAAGATACTTTAAGAAATGTTTTGGAAGTGTGACTAGCCAATTGGACGGCCAGGTTTCAAAATGTCACTTCACAAAGCAAAACCATTGCCAATACTGAATGAACTTATGTTACCCCAATCACATGCACACATTTTCCTGGAATTGTAATTTTTCTTAAGTAATATTTCCCTAGCAGTGCAGGAAAGTATCTTAATGTGGTTTCTGAGTCACGTTGCTAATTAAAGTGAAAAGTTTTGCCTGTTTGTATGGCACATTCTCTACGTGCAGCATGACATATGAGACAGTAATACGATGCAACTTTTTTGCAATTCAACCTGACTCAAATAGAATTCCCTCCCCAACTGCACGTAAATAGTGACCACACTGCAGTTGGTGACAATGAATTCTCAAAATTAACCCAGCGTGCTTCCCATCTGAAAGCATGGCTCACACAAAGCCATCCTGAGAGCCTGATAATACAGAGAGTGGTCACCCCTTTCCAAACCCATGTGGCACCCACATTGGATTGCCAAATCCCATGTGTTCAAATGCACGTCTCTTGCACTCGGAATGACTCTGCCGAAGCGGCAAGGACCCTAGATGGCGTTCTACCACTAGCTGAGTGGTCACACACTTGAAGTCACACTTGGGAGAAAACAGAAATGATATGTAGATGTTCTTCAGGAAGCTGAATTTTTCTTAGTGCCAGCAAACTAAAATACTCTGCTCAGTTGTTCTGTTTATTTATTGATATTTATTGATACAGAAGCCCATGTATAGCTCTTTCACAAGGACATAAAAACAAAAGCAAATTCTGCTTGGTCTGCCCATGAGCAAATGGGATCTCTGCAGCTGTAGTAGAGGCACACAGCATATTGTACACCTTCCCCAAATCCCAACAAGGATTATGAAGATTTCCACAAAGTGCTGGGGGGGTAGGGAACAGGAGGAAAAGTAGATAAGGGACTGGCACGTAGTGGGAAGAATAAGGAATTCCTAAAGAATAAGGGTTTCTTGAGGAAAGGTATCATACTGAATTTACTTCCCGGCAGCAAAATATCTTGGGTCATTTTTTCCCCCAGAAAGCCTGGGACTATGTCTCAAAGACAAGCTGAAGAAATGGCAATGTCTGGTTTTGTAACTGGACTTAGTTGTCCTGAGAGAAAGGTCTAAAAGAAACACAGATCCCAGTCATTTAGTCATAATTGTAAAAACAACTGTACAAGGTTTTTAATGTGAATAAGAAAAAATGAGTTATCACCTACAACAATTGTACCTTATTTGTTCTTCCCAAATACTGATATGGTGTCCACAGGAGATAAGACACAAATAAACCTTAGTCAGCTGTAATCTGGAGTAGGGACAGAAGGGATCAGAACAGAATTTGCAGACACAGCGGCAGAGGTCTCACAAGCCGGAGTTTGCACCAGGTTTTTTTTCCATTTTCAAGCAGGCTATTTCTCTGCTTGCCTCCTGTGAGAGCCTGCATCAGTACCACCACGTCAGTGGTTAGAAACAATGCAAATGCCCGTGAAGGAGAAAGCACAAGTAGGCTACATAAGGCAGAAACAAGCAACACTCGCTGAGCCTTGCTTGTTTTGGTTGCCTTGTGACCACAAATTAACAGAAAGTTGTTCCACTGCCCTCTGAACCTGCCTTCCTGCCTTCCTTTGGTTTCACAGAGTTTCAGATGTGAGCCACGACTGATGCCAAAATTTAATTGGCGCTGTCTTCATTTCAAACAGCTGACTAATAGAATGAATTTCTCAAATGCTGCGTCTCATTAATCTGAAGAGCGTGATGTACTTTTTAGAGCTCTGCTCTATACTCAGACATTACAGTCCTAGCTCAGATGGACTGGACTGGAACAGCAGCTGGGAGAGATTTTTTTGCTGTTTCTCAGAAACAAGAGCTGCTCTTGATAAAGTAGCAGTGTGTTAGTAGTTTCCTTTCCAAATTGATAAGAGCCAAGGACACATGCTGTGTGGCATGGCAACAATACCGAATTCTTCTCTTATCCTTCACTGTACCTTGTCAAGGCAGTAGCAGATAAGTCAGAACAAATTGGCTTTCCTCACAACCTCTCTGATAGCTTCCCACCCCTGAAGGAAAAGCACAGGCGATTATTTCTGCAGGAATGCGGCAAGTACATTTTCACACATTTTTGGCTCATCATGCTTATCAGAGATGGTAATCACAGAGAATCAAAAGCAGCAGTGACAAAGCTGGGGTAATAAAGCACTTCTGAAAACCACAATTTCATAATCTTTGTTTAAAAGAGTTTGCTAACTTTGAAAGGAAGCTGGATGTGAGGATGAAAAGCCTAGTTTAAACAGAAGAATTGTTTCCAGCAACCTTTTGAGTTGCTTTTTCTAGATGTTGAGCAGTTTGCTGTACTTCCAGGAGTTGCCTTTGAGGAAGATAACCCATGAGATAGAAGATTTGTTAGAATCTCTCTTTTTTAGAAACTGGGCAACATTTGCAAGCAGTTATTAGACAGCTGTGGAGATCTATCTGAAAAACAATGTCAGTCATAATTACAGAGACAAAAGCTTACGTCCAGCTCTGATGCTTAGGTTTTTTTCCAGAGCTCTGTTGTTTTGGTTGTACAGACAGACAGACTGCAGCTGGCTCTGGGAAGGGAGACATGCAAAGAGCTTCCCAATTCCTTTTGCTCGTGGCATGATGGCTCTCTGGTATTTCCATGTCTTCCCAAGGGCAAAGCATTCTCCACTTAGGTGGTCCAGGGACTGAGGATCATGGCAAAGTGCTGTTTCACACTGACCAGCAGACAGGGACTACACACCGTCTGGTTTTGGAAAGCGGCTTCCACCTCTGTCCAGCTCACAGTGGCAATACAAGACTGTTGAGTCTAAGAAGATCTGTTACAGCAAAAAGGATCGCTCAAGGCTGTGTCGATGTTTCGTGCAGAAGTAAAAAAGCTGTGGGAAAGGGGTGCATGTAACAGAGACCAGCCATGTTTACCTCCAGGGCTAAGCGTGACTAACCCCTGGGTCTTCTGGCCAGAAAGCAGATTTCTAGTTCAATGATACTGCTCAGGCCTATCAGCTGTGGGTTTCTCTCTAATGAACCAAAGGAGGGTTCACCATGGGGAGAACACCTCTGCAAAAAGAAAAGCCTGTGAGCCTGTTATAACTTGGGCATTACCAGTTGTCCCTTTCTCTTGCCTCCCCCCTCACGCTTTCTTAATAACGTATGGGGCAGAATAGGGCAGGGAGCAATGAGACTCAAATTCCCAGAGATCAAGACCTTTCAGCCTCATTAGAGAGGGAGTTTTAGTGTTGGAAGGCAGGAGCAGCTCTGACAGATCATCGGCTTTTCTTGGCAAAAAATTTGCCTCAGCTCTGATGAATATAGGACACAGCTCTTTGCATCTAATTTTAAAATTCTGGAAAAAGTAGCCTATGTCTGTCATTGGTCTAGGAGAGGAAAAATGTGTGGGGGAGAGACAGGAAAAGAGATGGTGAAGTTTGCGGTTCGCTAGCTGAGGGGATCCAAAATGTAAGAGACTGTCAGGACAAAACTTCAACAGGGAATTTTTAAAGTATTTCCTGATGAAAAAAAATAATAATAATGCTCAGAAAATGAATGTGGAAATCTAATTGTTCAATGAGGACTTCGTCTGCCAGGCTGGCATCCCGAACCAAGCAACTGGTGTGCGAGGCAGGGGGCTTGCTGCCAGCCTTGACGTGGGCTCAGCTGAGGAGCCCTGGCTGACACCTGCACGGCTCCGCTCTCCCACTCCCAGGCTGCCCACCACTTCCCATCAGGAGACCGTTTTCCAGTTGTTTATAGCACTGCCAGACATTAGATGTTCAGGCTGAAACTTTCCACAGCAGATGTCTGCCTCAAAACCATTTTAATAGGTTTTTTTGCTTTCTCTGTCAAAATGGCTTGACCACAGTTGAGGATGAAGATCCTTCTTTATGCGTGCAAAAAACCCATTTTCTGGCAATCTCATCTTTGCAAACCTCTGGCATCTCCCCACTGTGGATCACAGATGTGAAGTTTTTACACCTGAGGAACCTTTGTTGGCCCAGATGTGTCTACTGCTATCTCTGCAAAAATCCACCCAAACATAAAAACCTCCCTCCGAGAGCAACAGCAGAGACCTGCTGGGCTTTAGCAGCTATATGCTTAGCAGATGGGGCCTGTGCTGACCCCATGCCATTCAGGAGCGCAGTAGGACATGGGTGCAGGCCACCACAGGTCCAGCCCATGGGTCTGAGAGCAGAGGACCTGCCCTTCCTCTCCCTCAGACCACAGGGGTTGGGCAGCTAGGGAAGGGAAGCTGCCGGATCTGCCTGTGGAAGGGGAAGGAGATAAAGACCGGTGGAAGAGGGCAAGACCTGGCCAAGGAGGCTGAGAACATCTGGGGGGACCAGAACTAGAAACTGTGGTCAGGAAAAGGAAAGCCAGGAAGTCCTGACCACAGGGATGAAGTGAGAAGCTAGCGATGAAGGAGAGAAGGGGGGGACCACGGTCAGACATGACTGGAAAGCAAAAGAGTCCGTTAGTGCTGTCTCTGAGGAACTGGGACATGCCTTCTGAAGGTCTGAGAGAGAAGCAGGACATCCCCATCCAGGAGGAAGCAAGCGAGAAGGAGGGTGGCACAGGGAGGGCAGGAACAGGAGCCCAGAAGGGAAACCGAGACCCTGAGTCCTGGAGGTGAGGGAGCACTGGTCAAATGCTGGGGCTGGAGCAGGTCAGGAATGGAGGGAGGAAGGAGGACCTGCGCCTGATGGGCAAAGGAAAACCGGCCTTGGTGTGCACATGGGGGGAAAAGGGACTCCTGTAGCCAGCAGGGGATAGCGTTTCTGAAGGGGTGGGAAAAGCCAAGCACAACGGAGATACTTGCTGGATCACAGCAGCTTGTGCGTAAGTTTTTAATATTCACTGCATTAATTAGGATATTTGCGGAAATGGTATAAGAGAGCATTTAAACTCCTACCCCCCAAAACTCCACCGTATGACACCGCACTGACACCACCTGATGGTTTAAACCATCAACAGGTTTAAAACTTTAAGGTGTCCTGGGCAGAGCAGGTAGCTGGTGGTTAACCCTTCTTGGGTCTCACTAATTGCATGTTACCTGCATCCTGACCTTGGGGTTTTTATCCAGGCAATACTGTTGTTGATCTTAAGCAACTTTAAAAAAATAAGGTGGGGTAGGTGAATGCAATACATCATTTCTGTGTTCTGCAAGTTCAATTTGAGGTATAATCAGTAAGAATAAGCATAACCTTGTGTATCATTAAACACTGCGACACGAACAACATTTTGTGGGGGATATCTACATACATACACACACAAAAGCCCACAGGTCATACATGCTAAAACAACCCAGAAACCTAACATACTATATAAAACATTAAAAGAAAAATAATCCTTAGCCAAAGGATTAGCCAAAAATCTCAGTCTACACAGAAACAGCCAGAACAAGTGGAAAACCAGTGTTTTCCTTGTGGCAATCAGCAGCCAACACATGTGAAACACTACCCTTTTTAGTGTGGTCTATCCAATACCTTCAGCATAGTCTCGGAAACTAAGAGTGAGTTGTTATTATATACAATACTCGTGGCTAGGCTGGCTTCTTGAGAGTGGTAGCCAAATTACAATGGAAACAATTACAGATGTACGTATGTTGGATGGACAGTGCTATCACGGGGAATAATCTCTAAATCAGTTTAAATTAGTGAGAAGAGCTCTTGCATTTATTCTCAGCAAAGTGGATAACGTTCCAAAATTTAATTAAAAGGCTAACTAGTGGTTCACTATTATGCTGAATAAACTTATGTCCCATGTGAGCACAGAATTATCATCACTGCCAATTATACCACAGTTATTATTCTGTATTAGAAAGCACTTTCTGATTTAAATGTGATTCCTACACATAAGGAACCAGTGATTTGTCATGCAGTTCATAAAGGTAATGTACACAAGACTGATTACTCTGGTCCTAATGCCTTCAAAGCACTGATTGCTGAGGTTGTAAATTAAAAGCTTGTGAATGGTGAGCAGGCAAAGGGGTTAGTCATTACTCATCCTGAGGCACGCATGGCTCACCGCTGCTAACTTCTTGTGCTGGCAACAGCAGTCTGCAATTAAGCACAGAACTTAGCATTTCTTTTCTAAAACACGGGTCAACATGCAGTGCAGTTCACAGACAAGTGTGTGGTCATCTCTTGCAAGCTGGAGGTTTTCTGAGCTGAAAACAAAAGCATTAGCTTGTTTTCCTCTGTTAGTGAAAAACAAATAATTTGGTTTGGACCACACACTGAATTAATCATTTTTGGACACACTGCACATGTCGAAACTTGTTCCAGTTTTTGTTTGATTTTTCAAAATGATTGTCCTGGATGTTCTCACATTTTCACAGAAAATCAGATCTGAAAAATCCTGCTCTCAAGGTGAGGCTTCAGCTTAATTTTTGTTGCATGTATTATGTTCAGAAGAAAGGATAACTCCCAGGCAATGTGTTCTATTATTATTAGTTGCTGCTTCTTTTAAACTCCTGGATAACATCTAATAAACCAAAAGAAAAACATTTCTCCGATTTCTGGGAAACGAGTGAACACATGTTTTTCGAGGAAAATTTTCAGTACCAGGATACTAATTCATGCAATACTAAAAGCCTAAATTAAAAAATGTGTTCAAAAGTATTCCGGATGCTCTGGCTTGCATTTTATTTTTCATGACTGACACTAAAAGTTTAACTTAAGAACAAAGTATACAACAAGTACTTAATAATAAGTATTAAAAAGACATAAAATATTAAAAAGCAAATATGGGTTTAACTTCTCTATAGATTCTACTTTTCTCTATGGCCACTAAACATCTATGCAGCTAAATCATCACAAAATAAATCCAAATACCAAAACAGCAAAAAGACTTCCACCTTGCACATTAAATGTATGTAATTCTGGCAATTTGAATTATTAAGAATGGCAGTAAATAAAGATAACATACCTTCACAGATCCATTCTCATAGTCAGATGCTTGCAGCAGATGTAGAAAAGAAACTATGAAAATATTCACAGTTGCCCACGGTTTGTACATTCTGATGTTTAAAATCCACAGGTTACTACGCAGTCGTCGTCATACAGCTAGAGGCATCTGTTTCGAAATGCATTTCTCTATCAGCAACACAGAAAAGAAAAGCTTCCAGAATTTCTCTTATAAAATCACAAAGGATTCCAACATATGAGAGTAAATATCTGGCTCTTTACTGCTCAAAACAATTAAGTTCATCTAGAGAATGTCATTTCTTAGAGCAGATTTTAGATACACTTGAAAGAAAACCATGATAAGGATTTAAATAGATATGTATCTCTATATATACACATACACGCTCACAAGGGATCAGGTATGGATTCCAGTTAATGAAGTTAATATATCTTCCATCAAGACACAAAGAGGCATTCAAAATCCATCTGTGGTCCAGAAAATGTAAGAAATCTGCTCTATTCTGTGCTCCGTGTTACAGCAGCCTTTTAAGATGGTAGTGTAATGGCCAATGTTTTGAGCTGGAGAGCTGTAATCCAACTCTGTATTAAAACTTTTTTCACAACCTTCGTGGAAGCTTGCAGAAGCATGTGTCTTAAATCTGATACAGACTTTGGCAGTAACACAGTCAAATTTTGGCTCTAATCCCATTTTGTCCCTACCAATAGCATAGCAGTTTTTAAACTAACTGATGCAATCTAGACTCCCATTATTTTAAAGAAGATTACCTGAAACATGAAACTTCAGCACACGTTCTTACACAGCACACATATTTTAAGTGACTTCTTTAAAAAAAGGAGAAGGAGGGAAAGGAAAAGAGAAAGACTAACTTTCTTTAATGTGTTTTATCTTATGTGGCATAGGGTTTTCTGAATAGATTTTGAAAAGGAAAGTTAAAAACTGTCTTTGACAACAAATAAGATTTTGGGGTTTTTTTAATGAAAGCTCATGAAGCTATAGATATATAAAAGGAAAAAAACATTTTTATTGTAGCAAAACACAATCCTTATTTCTGCCCTAAGGTATGCATGCATTTTCACTGTGTATTTCCACTGTTTAAAACCAAAAAGGAAATTTAACATTTAAAATTATAACATAGACAAAGGCTCTGATAATTATGTATGTTAAATCTGTACTCATATAATAATTTTGTTCAGGATAGTAGTTCCACTCTCACAAGGCTTAGGGTTTGCAGAATCAGACTCTACAGTTGTTAGAATAAATCACATACCTAGTATTTCACAGCACTGGTTTCCTACCTCTAACATCCAAGCAGTAGCTCTCTTAAATACAAATCATGCTCCTGTAATTAACATCAGCTTGCTTAATTTCTTCTCAAGTGTTCATCACAAACAGACATTGGAGAGAAAATTATTTTAATCCAGTCTTTCCAGCTGTTGTCAGTTAACCGAGTCATTATGTTTTAAAAACATATATGTAACTGGAATACTTTTCAGCTTTGTCTTTTGCCACTTGTTTTGTGAAAGCAATCTATTTCTCTTTTTTTGGCTTCCTCCCCCATCCAGCCCACAGTAGTTTGTACAAGGACAGCAGGAATTTTGCCTCTTTGAATTGGGTGTGAAAAAGCTTCTCTCTCTGTGTACCTGCTTTTCCCCGATACCTTCCCCGCACCCAGGCTGACAGCGGTATTCACAGTTTCATAGGCCCCACGCCACAAGGGACATTCTGTGTCTGTACTGTAGTTTAACATTAAAATACTTTTAACTATTTCATTCATCATTTTAAATTAAGATACTATCTAATGTTTATGTGCAGTCACCTTGACCTCATTTAATGTCTCCATTTCCCTCCTGATACTAATATCCATCTCCTCGCAGGAGCTGAAAGCCTGCTAAAATAAGTGAATATGCCTTCTCCTCGGATGCACTGCTTCTGCATAGGGGATCAAACAAAAATTAACCAGTAGCCTCCCAGGACTGCATGGTAATAACTTTCTATTGACCCGTAGTTAACTGGGGGGAGTACCTGGCCATCAATGTCTCTCGTTTATGGGATCCTTGTTTGAAACACGGACCAAAATTCACAAAAGAGGCAAGCAGCAATACGTACCCCCGTGCCCTAAAGCCTGGTGAGCGGGATACTTACACAGCCCATCCCCAGCACCGTTCAGGGACAAGCTGCTCTGTTCCCCTGGCCGGGCTGGTGCAAAATTTCACCAGCCAGACCAAGCACCTGGAGCAAGCCTTCTCTCCGGCCATCGGCCAGACTGCTTCTGCCCTTCTCACAGGCATCACCTCTCCACTTCATAAGTTGGCAGCAGCGAGGGAAAGCCCAGGAGCAGCGCTGAGGTTTTGGAATACCAGCTATGGAATTTCTCCTGTCAGCCCAGCGAGTGTTTAGCTGCTTACATGAAGCAAAACAGCTTCAGTAGGGAGAGTGAAAAGCACCTCTGGTGGTACATTCTGCAAATCAGAAAGGAACGTTTCTGAGAAGAAGAGCATAGCTCAGGTCTCTGCTCAAAATCAAGAAGGAAAGTGGTTCAAACCCAACAAGTCTCACATCCTCAGCCTCATGGTGAGGGTGGTGATTGCCTTTCTGCCCTTACAAGACCCACAAACTATACTCAAGGGACTCTTAGCAATCTAGCCATAGAAAATCAGGGCTGTTTGTTTGGGAAATGTTCGAGGGAAACACCTCAGTAATACTTTGTGCATGTTTTAGTTCGTTGCCATTACTTACCAAATTCAACTCTGAATTACAAATACATTTGGAAAGACCAAGCTTGTGTCTTTCTCAAAGCAAACTGTGCATCAGAAAAGTTCACCCACCTCTGGCTTCAGTGGGCTTTTTGGCAGGAAGACTGAACTGACCCTCAGGCACTTCCTCAAACTCCTTTACAAGAGCCAATTAGATGCTGCAGGCAGAAGGCAAAAAATACCTAGTCTCTCCCTTAGGACTCAGACACAAAGACTAGGAAAAAAGGAAAAAACCCTTCTGTTAACTGTAGAGGACTTTAAATTTAGCTCAAAGTTGTTAGTGAAAGCAAAGGCAAAGAGAGAGAAATCAGTTGATAGGACAGCTGAGCAATTCTAATGATGTATTTTTGGGAAGCAGTGTTTCCACCTTCTGCACCACTGTCCCCATCCCTTTCCCTATTGCTCTTGTCTCTCTCCTCCAATTCAGGATACGAATCAGTGCTCCCTCCGGCGCCATCTCAGCCCTGCTACTCACACAGGTTTCTTAACATTTTTCCTGCTGCTGCTGCACTGAAAACAATTTAAATACTTTCTGTGTTAGAGCGCAAAACTCAGAAGTATGTTGAGATTATACTGCAGGCTGCCTGCAACAGCAGTGACCAGACACCTCCTAGGAATATACCCTATGTTTTTATTTAATATATGAACACAAGTTAACAATACTCACATTCTAGTTTCTTGTTTTATCTCAGTTTGGTGTTGTAGAACCACCTGCTCAGTTCTGTGCATGGCTTGCATTTGTATTTCATTTAAAATCAAGCACTGTATAAAAAAAGTACTTAAAATTTGTATGACTGTTTACATGACTCTGCTTTTGTAACTGAACAAGCAGCTCCATTGACATCAACAAGGCCAAAGACTGTGTAATGAACTGATAATTCAAACACTTATGCTACCTTTGGGTGAGCAGCTAATAGATTAATATTGTGGTGAGTCAGTTCTTTGCAAGAGAAGCTTAAAAATTTCTTTAAGTCTATTTCTCAACAATATGGATGAAAAGAAGTTTACATCTATTTATCTGCAAACATTATGTACAATTTATTAAACAATATTTTAAGCACATGAGTCTTTATTCCAAAGTAACAGTCTCACATACATTGCAGAGAAACCCTGATTCACTGATTCTCATACTCTGTTTTTGTGATGGAAAAGAACATATAGAAGAGCCAGAGCTTGGAAGATATTCCTAAGATCGTATTAATCATACTTTCTTGGTATTTTCCACTAATTTTTAAGATAGAATATGAAGACCAAGAGCAGTTTATTTACCTGAACTGCTTACCACGGTGCATTGCAGGTTCGGTACTTGGGCTTCACAGCAAATAAAGAGAAAAAAGGCCAGTTCAGATGACTAGAATGCAAAAAATAGCACCATATTAAGCTTACACATTTCTTGCATGCATACACACCCAGGGAACAGAAGAATTTCTTGACAATGCTGAACAACTCCTATTCTTCAAGCTGGAATTCTTTCGGGTGAGACAGTAAATTCCTTCAGCCATCTGAAAATAACCTAGACCCGCAGATAGATCCAGACTAGTGTCACTGTTTGCCAGACAAAACTAAAAGGAAACACCTGAAACAAAAAACATCTTCATTTGCAGAAATGTAGCAAAACACACAAGGAAGATATTTCAGGCCTTCTAACACAAGAGTAAGCCATAAATCAATAGGACTCCTCAGATCATAGAAGGTTTGTGAGGACATGCCCTAAATAAATTCCAGTTAAACTGGTCAGTCTCAGATTGCAAAGTTAAAATTGGAGATCAATCAAGGCAGTTCATTGCCTTTGCTTCAAATAAAGTATTATTTTGCCTGATACTTCACACTTGAGAACTCCACACAATTTCAAGTTTCAGCATGGCACAACATTCAGGGAATTAACGTAATTCCCAATGAAGGTCATTAAGTAAGTATTTGTAAGATGATTCTATGAGCAGATCTGTACATTCCCTCTAAGTAATCCACGCACAGAGGAACTTTTGTTTTCTTGGAAATTACATAGAAAAAGAAAAATAGGGTCAATTAGGTCAAATATTGCAAACAAGAATCTAGCTTAGATTTAATGAGAGACTCATGACAGCAATTATATGGCAATTAGAGGTCACTCAGTACGTTATTAAATTAATTATCAAATAATTATTAAATTATTTTTAAAAATAAAACACTGTTTAGTATAGTGGCTACTGGCATCAGAATTTTCTATCAGATAGCAGCATGCTTGAAACATCACGCTAAGTGCTAAGCCGGATTGGTAAAATTTAGAAAAACAGGCAAAATCCATCCTGCTGAGTCTCAGATTCAGAGCATGACAAGACTCTGCCGGAGCTGTGCTGGGGGGTGATGGGGGCAGCACCAACCGGCCACCTCCAGAGCCAGCCCTCACGCCAGCCAGGCTGCTGCTTCATCCCATAAGGTTACACTTCAGCTGCCCTTAAATTAGGCAGCCTAAATGTCTGCTTGCTGCAGCAGACCCGGCGCTCAGTGCGCGCTGCAAAAACCTGCCTGAGAAGCAGGCCAACCCAACGGGGTGCTGTGCCTCCACCGCGCTCCAGGCTCAACTGCTATCCGTACCCCATCTAGCTAGCTTAAAGTTCACTAGGGAATGTCTACACAAGCTACAAACACACCCTTGGCTGAAGGGCAGGCATACTCTCAGCCCGAGCAAATACCAACCACGATTTCCACCGGTTCAGTTCTCAGCCACGCCGCGCTGCATCCCAGCTCGGAGGAGGGATGCCGCTGTTAATGGCACGCAGCAGGAGGAGCGCCGTCAGCAGAAGGCAGATAAAAATCACAAACAAACATTTTTGGCTGAACTTTTGAGTGATGGGCACAGCTTTGAATTGCTCTGTCTTTGAAAGGCTCTGCCCCAACCTCGTGAAGAGCGCACAGCTGCCTTGTTACCCTTCTCTAGTTCGCATTTGTAATACTTAATGCCTGGAAAGACGGAAAACCACTGTGGGAATGGCTGCTGTGCTGAGCGACAGCTTTAGCGATCCTGTGTACAAAGAAATCGGTGTTTCTTTGGTTTCAGTGCTTCCTTTGCATCTGTTTGTGCAACTCCAACTTCTGAAGAGCCTAACCTATGCGGCCACTGATCCAGAGACCAAGACCTCTCTTTGGATTCCTGTAATTCGTATTTATCTACAACAATGGGAGCTCTGTGTCTGCTTGTCTTCACATCCATCTGTGTTTACATAACTGTTAATGAGGGCACAACTGGAACGATAATCAAACTTTAATTACAGAGGCATGTAATAGCATTCACAAGCCTTTGTTTCGCTTGTGACTTTTACAAGTCCTCACTTCTTTCTACAGAGAAATGAGGCAAGCTAAACAGAAAGGCAGAAGAGGTCTCAAGGTTAAGGGGAAGAAAGGGAAAGAAAAAAGGGGAGAGGAAAAACAAGAAGAAGGAGAGGGAGGAGGAGGGAGAGAGGGAGCTCTGACCAGGGAGCAGATGCTATCCTTCACACCTATTATGGTAGCAAGGGCCTTGCCTCCAGGCTGGGAAACACTGACGGGCTGGTGTTTAAGTATGTCTGAGGGTCGCTACCTTTTCAAGACAGATGTCTGAAACAGCTCACAAAGCCAAGGAAGGAAGCAGATATCAAGAGGATGGATTCAAGGTCAACAGTTCAATGTCTAATTCAATCTGGCACTCCATCCTCTGCTACTGTACAGTAAGAAAGGGAGGTATAACTGCAAAGCACAGTGTGTATCCAGACTGCTGAATCCTGAATGGGCTGCGAGCAAAACAGATGAACTTGTGGGTGCTTGCGAAGAAGAAAATTGCAATAGGTTCTCATTTTCTCCAGTACACGTGGTACTGTTGCTAAATCACCTTGGGACTTAAGGGTATGCACAGCTTGCACCAACTTGTGTAACTGAATAGACATTTGTTATATTATGTACATCAAGTCTAGGATTTCTCAAGAGAAAGATGTGACTGCAGATGACATCAACGTCCTTAACCTCTCAGTCTCTGGGTAATGTCTTGAGCAAATTAAAGAGCCGTACCTGATCCTGCTGTACGCTCCTGTACTCCTGCTGCAAAGGACAAGGTAGCACCAGCTGGCAATTAGGCTTTGGTCAGAACAGGACATTAGATTTTTCCATGTGGAAGAGCAACAACACACTTGGTACTTTAAACATTTCCTTTCTTTCTTTCTCATCCAGTACTGCAGAGCCCTACAGCAATATAATTCAAGGGGCTGCAGGGTGGATGGTGGCAGCAGAACAGCTACAAGACATCAGTGAGATCTGACACAGCCTTACAATGATGAAAATAGCATCATAAAACATCTGTTAGATGAGAAAATACTCATTTAGCCTATTGACTGTTGTATTCTCAGAGGTCTAAGAGTAAATGCGTGTTACAGGCCTAGTCAACTAAAGCTGAATTCATGCAAGGATATTTTCTGAAGCAGTCCTTCCCACAGGATCACCTTCGAGAGCTCCTGGACAGCTTCACCCAACTCATCACGGGTGTTCTTTGAGGTAGGCAGGCTTTGCGATAGAAGTGGAAAAGTGCAGGATTAGTTTCATCTTTGCACTTTGGACACCAGGCTAGACTTTGCCAGCATAAGCAGTTGGTGGAACTGTAGGCATGATTTAGTCTATCATAACAGGACCACAGAAAAGAATAGTCTCACAACCACATGTATTTATCTAAAATGTAAATTAGACTGGCATTTTTCAGGATATTTTAATCATATCCAGTCTACTCAAAAAAGTTCTTAGTTGAAAGTAATACAGAATACCTGAAGTTCAAGCACCTGGACAGGTTCCAGGGTTCAGATGTTTCTTGTTTCCTAGTTCTGATGTCCTGTCGGGGAGACGAGGCCTTGAAATAAGCAGAAACATTTCCCTGGGAATACTTCCTGTGCCCAAGTCCCAGACTCCCGACCTCACAAATATGGCCAGAGTATACTGTGAAAACATCCTGGCCCTCAAGGGACTCCAAGGCCAAGCCAGAAACACAAGATAGCTTAAAGACACCTGTATTCACCCTCCCTGCCTCTCCCTGTCTCATCAAAAACAAAGCAGCTCTTTTTCAGGAACTTTCAGCAGTAAAAATTCCTTGGAACAAGTGCCTTCACCCAGAATTTCTCCCAAGCTGACACCCCAACTCCCCTTACAGACATTTTCACAAATAAAGGCAACTAACAGATCAGAGATAACAGGCAGAGAAGTGGAAGTGAAGAGGTTCAGAGGGAGTGAATTTTGGTAAAAGTCCCAGGCGTGTTGTGGGAGGTATGACAGCAAGAGGGTGACAATGGAAGAGTTTATACATTTATTTTCTACAGGCGATTTCCTTGCATACTTCTGTAGCACCCTGAAGCAACATCCTTGGAACAATATATGCATAGATAAGAGATGGTCTGAGAACAAGTACAAGGTTCAGCGTAATTGACGTTGCAGTGAACACCCTGAGAGTATGAGCAGAGTGCTTTACAATGACAGCAAAGCCCCAAAAGTTAATTTCAGGACTTATACCTATTTGGGCACACTTTAGAGTAACAACTCAGTAATCTGAAAATAAAACCCATCTGGTGCATCTTAAAGTTTGGGGAGGAAATGTTTATTATTTACATTTGGTTTCACTGCTTAAACATTCACAAACACTAGGCCGATAAAAGGGTAAATCAGCTCCCTGACATCAGCAGGGGAGAATTAATGATCTCTCTCTTGAGGATGTTTAGAGAAGTAAATGTATACTGTAAGGTATGTATATCACAAAGTTCATCTCTAGCTCTAATAGGACAATTTTTTTCACACTTAAAACACAAAAGAACCTCTGTGCTTTTCTAAGAAATCCATGCTTCCTGTCTCTGTTACATCCTATTGCTATCAATAATGTATAAATATAAATATATTTTGTCAACCTTACCCTGCACTTCCTATTGAAAACCAAAATAAAAGTTGGCCTGGCCAACTGGCTTTTGTAAAGAGCTTTCATCCCCAAGTTGATAGTGCTGCTCCAGCTCTGTCTGCCTGCATACCAAGATCACATGAACACTTCAGATCCATCATCATCTGGTCAGTCACCTATATGAAATGATCTGCTTATCTCTAATGTCCATCCACTGCAGATGTCAGGGTTCGGAAGATCAGGTGCCATCAAGGCTTCTCAAAGGACAGGAGGAGCCCTGAAGCAGCTCAGAGAGTGCCCTGGCATTCATTCGTCTCTGAGCCTGCTGGTCTCATCACACCCAAGTAAAGCCTATTTTTCTATGCTTGCTGTTTCCCATGTCTGCTCCCAGATAGTCAAGGTGTAAGATTCTTCATCTGTGTCCAGATAACACAGAAAGCCTGACGGATCATCCACCAGTCATGGTGGTGTAAAGTAGAAGAGTTCATTTATCCATATAAACCATGAGTTTTTTACACAGGGTATTTTACAATGTCGTAACAGCTCTGAGAGACCTTTTCATCCATCTGGGAATTACTCTGTTGGTGGTATGTGATGAACCATGAACTTAAGCCTCTAGCACTGCCTTTTGGCCAGGCTATTAATAAAAAAATCCTCTAGGCTCAGGAGTGCCGTCAGGGAATGGCAAGCAAACCTATGCCATTTAAAATAAAGGGGAAAAGACAAGAACCAAGTAAAATAATGAGATATTCTCAAGTTCTTATCAACTGCTAGGTTAATGTTTAAATGCAGTGGAGAAATTTGATAGAAAAATTTCTAACACTATTCAGATTCTGAACTAGCATTAACTTATTAAAAGTAAGAAATAACAAAAAAAAAGCAAAGAAAACAGGCAGCTAAAAAACTTCTGGGGATATATCATGGCTGTGAGAGTTTAAAAAACAGTAGTTAACCTAATATCAAATTTTTAACAAGTTTTAAAACACTGCAAAAAAACACATGATCTCTACCTAAATCTTCAACTCTTGCTCTTGTGATGCCTCCACTTTGACAGAATGCCCTTCAGGAATAAGATCAGTTCTTATCTGACAGGTACCAAACCTTGAAGAGCTGGAGATGCAGTAAAATATTTTCAGGTTTTCAAAAAATAATTATCAGTGCTCCATAAAAGACACTAAGAAGCAGATCTTAACCCAATAAGCAGGTTTTAATCAATTTTTGGGGGGATTGACTGGGAACTGAGGATACCTCTAGATTGTTAAGTACAAACAGTCAGAGAGTTTTGAATATTGGATCTCTGCTCCTCCACTCTAATTCATGGTGACCTTGCTCCCCAGCCCTAATTTGGACCACTCTGGTTAGCACACTTAAAGGCAACACCCAGGTATGGTTCTGGCAATAGTTTATTCCAGAGATCTCTTTATCAATGAACAAGACTGTAGCAAGGGAATTCCCTGATTCCCCTCACATAGAGCTTTATGATAATCTTCAAGCAGGCTTTGCATCTTCAAACACGCACAAGTGTCTTCCTGCCATGCCCCAAGGCATGGTACGTACATAATTATGATCTAATAATTAAGTCATTAAGGATAATGATGTCTAAAAAGTCATAAAAAGGGATAATTATGACTTAATGCCACAGGAACATCACATGGAGATTAGAGGAAATATCTGGCCTAATACCACATAGCCCAGATCCAGCCAACCTGCTCATAAATATTAGTCTGATGGTTGGCCTGAAGCAATCTGGACATAAGTCTCTTCCTCATCCCTCTCCTCAGGGAGAGGGCCTGTCCCTCTTTTATTCAACATTATACAAATAGTCCAAGGCACTACCTGAGGCTTAGAAAATGTATGCTATAAGGAATGTTTTATGCAGATCTGCATCTTCTGTGACCTTGGATGCAAGCAACATTGACTTCCCTAATTTTGATCATCTTCTGCTATTGAGGGACCAAAGCAAATACATTTCAACAGATACTTACTAACAAATCTTTCTGCCAAGCTGGACTTCATGTTAAGAATATTTCTCTGGCATGCATTCCACCCCACCCACCATTGTTCTGAATACAATAAAGAGCACTCAACAGAAGAGGAAGCAGAACACAGATAAAAAGCAGATGAGACAGAGAGAGGATGAGAGGATCCCAACATGATGTAGGTTCATCAGGACTGATAGTGACTTACGGTGTCTACGTTGCGTCCCCAAAGAGACACTCTGTCTCCCTGTTACAGTCTCGCCAGATGATCCTCAAGGCTGGAAAGGTAGGCAATACACAAGACAAACTCATCTGCAGAACAGTTACCATGGTAAGTGAAACTACAGGCCTGTTGTTGTTGTCCTATTGTCCTATTTTGGGAAGAAGAACTTTACTCTGGGCTACTTAAATTTTCAGAATTGCCAAAGAGATTTAAAAGGAATGATCATCCCAGGTGAAACTATTCCTGCTGACATCAGTGGAAAGGTCTCCTTTCCAATTTTGACTTCACAATTAATGCAGAGGTTGAGGGATTGATGTGTATCATGAAAATCAAGAAATGTTGAGCAATTAGTTAAAGCACAAGCATTATGGAATATTTAGGAACTTTCTGATCTAAAAGTTTTGAGAACATGTTTGTAAATTTATACTTTGAAGGCTACAGGGAGGTGCAAGGAAGGTGACGAGCCCACAGTTACAGCTTATGGCAACAATGTCAGTAATTCTCACTTTAAGTCTTATCAAGAAATGTTCTTCAGGCTGCAGCTATTAGGGCAGAGCTACCTTGTTCTCCAACCGAACAGTCACCCTCAGTCAATACACTGTGTGGTGAAGTTCTACTTATTTTTTAGTGTCGTCAGGGTCTTTGAATAAAACAGTTAAATATGAAAAGAAGTGATAGGAACTGAGTTGTATATTCTGAATTTATTCTTTCAAAACACTTCTGTAAAATTATTTTGTTCAGGAATATTTCAGTTTCTCTTAGGATTAGTTTAAAAGCCTTACAAGATTTTTATTTTTTTTCTGAATACCTTCAGATTCACTCTTTCTGTGTTGACACAGAATGTTTCTACCATGAAAGAAGACCATTTTTCCTCCACTTTGAAGGCAGATCTGTGCAGCCAGTCTTTTCTCAAACACCGGATGTGAAGGATGGCCCATGTTGTTGCATGGATAAGAAACAGCTGAAATACTCTAGTAGGTGTTTTAAAATGCAGGAGAGGATGATACAAAGGAGAGGAATCTGTAGAAAGTGGATAGTCCCATTCAAATAAGACCTTACATTTTTATGACATACATTTCATTGTCAGCAGAGAACTGTCCCACAAGGTCCTCACTGTCACTCTGTATTCATTTAAGCCTTGAATACCCTTTTCCAAAGCGACATATAGGATTTTATATGAAGTAACGGGCAATTTGGACATATCAACAGTGCCCTTTTAATAAAGGACAGACACACTTCCTGGAGGATTTGTTTTCTGAGAATTCTGATTTACACATCACTAGTACCAGTTTGCCAAATTATTGAACTTCTGATTTATAAGAGATCATTTTTCCTCTTCTCACTTTTCTAAGGGATGGATGGAAACAGCAACATTGTGATACAAAATATCACTTCAAATTACAGATAAATATAAATGTAGCTCCTATGGCCTGTTGCTGGTCTGTCAATTTCTGGCTTCATGATTGAATGGCAGAGTTTTGACTATATCCCCAGACATTGAAGTCTGTTTATAATACTGAAGAAAACTAGCTATATAAACCTAGATTATATATGTAAAATATGTTGCTTTTTATACATAAGATGCTTAAAAAGAGTTGCAAAGTAGTATCAAAGACAATTACATAAACATTCACAGGTAATTTTTCTGTTACATTATGAACCCTGTTATATTTTGTAAATCAAAAATTTTCAAAAGACAAAATACATTTTACTTGTCTTTCACTTATAAATACAGCCAAATCAGATAAGAAATATTTTCCATTGCTAACCTGGGCCAAGAATGCTAACTAACAGTACAGTTCATAAGGGTCTCACTGAAAATAGATGTTCTAAATATGTGGTTAGATTAGGCTGTCTAAACATTTGTAAAAGCACAAGGAAAGCTATCTGGCAAGGCTGTCTTTCATTTATTATTGTAATATTTTCATAGAGTATGACTTTTATTGGCTACTGCATTTAATCCCCATTGCATCTGCTTCCCTTTTTCCAGTGATGAGGATTAAGCAATAATTCCCAGTATCTTGAGACATACAGACCAGACCAATTAAACTCCAGCATATGTATTAAAATGCTGATTAATGCTTCTTCTTTTGGTTGGAAGTACTGAGCAGACTTCTAGATTGTCCTAAATCTCTTAGCAAGGGAATTAGGACTGCAGACATGCACATGGAAAAACTGTGTCCCTGTGTTCCGATCATCCTAATCACCCATTTACTGCACAGAGAGTACCGGAGAGCTGCGCAGTCAGATGCTGCAGTACAACATCTAGGTCACTGCTGGAAAGCCTATTTTTGAGGGGACAGCTTTTCCCCACAGGTTGCTCTCCGTGGGTGGCCCTTGCAGTGTGCAGGCGTGCAGCCCCGCGGAGATAAAAGGGTGGAGAGCATTGGGTCCTAAATCAGTTCCAGCAGGTGGCAAGACAGATGTGGTAGATGACATTGAACATGTATGTAATAATCTCGTAATATAAACCTGTTCTGTGGGCATTTCTCTTTCAAGCGCGGCAGTGTCAGCGGTGCTGGGAGGCTGAAGAGGAAATGAAAGCAGTGAGCTGTCAATCCACTGGCACGTTGTTCTGCTCGACCGCAGCCTTTTGTTGTTTTTATTAAGAGCAGCATCTCACATACTTGCAAATCTTGTCATCTTGTCGTTTGCCAGAACGCCATTTCCCAAAAGCTGAACTGAAGCTTTAAGAAGAGTTGAATACGGAGATGTACCAACGTACACACTGCCAGGCTTGGTGTGAATAAGAGGCGTCAGCGCTGAAATAGTGAGACACAAAAATCAAGGTTAGTGTACAGACTTTAAAAAGTCGTATAGAGAGGATCGCACTGAACTGGGCCAAGGGGTTTCACGGACTTGGACAGTGAGTGGTCCAGGCACAGATGCTTCTTTGGTTAATGTCTGTAACCCTTAGGTACAGTTGCCATCTGAGTGATGGATAATAAAATCAGATTTACAGAGCTGTCGTCTTATTTCTGACTTCCCAGACACAAACAAGGCAGTGTAACAGACTTGGGGTATTCTTAACGCTGCTTTACAACTTGCAGTTAGCAAGGTGATTTTGGACAATGACCAGCTTCCCCAGGATAGTCTAACACCCCTTTCAAAGGCAGTGTTGAGGGTACGTTTGTACACGTGTGTAAGCCCTTTCAGAGAACTGCAGCTCTGTATATGCTGCTTTCTGCGTTTGTGTGTGTGTGTGTCCACGCGTGCGTGTGCATGTGTGCTCTGCACAAGCACACCGGAGTAAATATCAAAGAAGTATTTCCAGCTTTGACTGTGGGGAACCTAGCAGTCTTGTGCATTGGAAACCTGAAGTCTAACTTAACCTCTGAAACTCCTTGCACTGAGCCAAATTACACAGTATCTAAGGAAATTACTGGTACCTGTGACTGGATTCATTTCTTCTAACTTCAGACTGCCTCCACTGACTTTACAATTACTCTAGCGTGACCAACTCACATACGGATGGATTCTGTCTTCAGGGTTGCAAGCAAACTCCTTCAGAGGTCCTTCAGCCATGTAATAAAATCAGAGTGCTTTCCAGATGTATTTTTCTTCTGCTTCTTGTATGCTGCCTGGAAAATGTTAATTTCTTAGAAACATTTTAGTTTATTATGCTAAATAAGCCGATGACTTACCACTTCTTACAGAATTCACTAAATATCCCATCTGAGGTTGTTGCTTCATCTGAACAGAAACATTTTGATTCCCTGTCTTTCTTTCCTCGAGGTAAATGAGGTCTTCCAAAATTTTCTGCAGGTCCCTTATGCTTTTGGACACACTGTCTGTTTCGTACATAATTTCTAATAACCCCACTTTCTGCCTTAGTTGCTATCATGCAGCATTAACCTCTAGCAAAGGATTTCCATCTAGATCAGTTTACTCCCTGTTTGATTCAATCTCTCTCTTTTGGCATAACTTACTGCTTTTCATCTTTAGAAGCTTCCCTCCATTATTGACTAGATTTGTTTCACAGTCACACTTTAACCATGCAGGCTGCAGTGGGGAGTACTTAAAAGCAAGGAAGCAGCTCTTGTTCTGTATCAAACTATGCTGCACTCCTGGGAGAACTAATTACATTTAATAAAAGATGGGGTTTACTATCTGGGATGTATAGTAGTCTCACTGGAGATACTACACTGAATATTACATACACATCTGTTAAATTCCAATACTCCACAAGTGGTCTATTTTTTCTAATGTTAGAAGGACTTTCTTTTCAATTATTAATCAAATTTTTAAGTCTGGTGTGTCCTTTGCATTGTTCTATGCTTTGCTCTTCAATGCAGCCAAGTTAATATTGCTGTGAAATTATTACTTTACACTAAACACATTTTCTGTGTGTCAAATTTCCAATGAGTACTACAGAGAGAAATATTCATATATTAATAATACATACACACTCACTAACTACTAACAAGGTAACAAACATCCCATTTCATTTTTGGGAGCTGCTACTGTGTCAGGAATATATTTGCAGTAAATCAGCAGATAGGAATCCTCCTAAATTACACTGACCACATTTTCCACATTCCCTTCACTTAGCATGTACAAGGAATTGTTTGATTCTTGGTGATCACCTTGATAGTAGGGAGAGAGGTGGAGTACTTAAGTTCTGAAATTCTCAAAAATGTCATCTCTCTTATTCCATACGTTCCAAATCCTTATTTTTTCCCCTTCCATCCATTCATTTATGGTTCAACTTAATCATTTATAAGAATGAAGGGCATACCTCAGTGATTTTCTTTTATGTTTTTCCAGCTCCCATACTTCTAAGGCTAGAAATACAAAATTATGGAAACCTCCATGACCCTTTCAAAATAACTTCTCTCCGTCTGTTGTTAGCTCCTAAATGAAGGCCTGATTCCTGAATTACACTACAGACTCTAAATCCCTCACCCAGTCCCTCATTTATGAACATCTGTTTACACTGGGTCTAACCCACTTCTTTCATGCTTACCTAACAAATTGATTTTGGATGCCACGCAATGTGCTCCTCAAGCCAAGCTGCAGACTGTTGGTTTTGGCTTGGTATAGTTGGCTGATACCGTTCCCCAGAGTGACTGAAGAGTGTTAAGTCAGCTCAGATCTCCAAGGATGGTATTAGCCTAGACAATAGTGCGGCATCCTCCTGAAGGATTTGTTCTTAGAAAGGTACTTCAGGTTAAAGAAACATCTTCCAGCCTCCCTATCAGATGAACAACACTGTTGATTATGAAAACTGAAAGGACTTGACATATTTGCTTTGCATGGGATTGCTTAATTATTTTGCATTTCTCTCACCTTGAGCAACGACAATAAATCAGCCTTATCTGGTTTTGCTTATATTTGTGTTTTTGTTATCTGCGATTTTAGATCATCATAAGCTAACTGCAAACTGTGATATTTTGACGACAAAAGGGTAGGAAAGTCTTCTCACCATAATTTTTAAAAGTTATGGGAGTATGTTCAGTGCTTTTAGGTATTTAAAGACATTATTTTTAAAATCCCTCAAATCCTGGAACTAGATTTTACAGGACATTGTTCACTGGAGAGTGCTTGTGGCAAATGGGAAGCAAAATGCTTCTCCCCTTCAATGCATCAGGTCCACCATTGAAAGTAACAAACATCCCAAAAGTACTGTAAGAGTGATAAAACATGTAGGGGAAACTTTGACAAAATGTAAAAAATAAAAATAAAAATCACTGTGCTGTGAATTTGCAATGCAAAGAGCAATTGGGATGCAATTTCTTTTTAGATGTTGCAGTCAAAATAACAATAGTTTTAGCAAGAATATGCAAAAGAATTTAATAAGAAACTTTCAATCAAATCTTACATTCTTTTAAGGTTTTGCTAAGGTAAGGTATCGCACCAATTCTCACTGAGCTTTTTTTAAATAATCTTTTGTGGATATGGTAGTGCACAGAGACAGAAGCAAAACAGGGTGACTGGTTTTAAAGATGAGGTGTATCTACCAGTTATTAAGTTCAAAATCACTGTGACATTAAACTCACCTGAGAAACAACAGGTCAAAAGTGACTTGTTTTATGGCAACTAGAATCCTACTCAGCTACCCCCACTTACTGCATTTGTGTGTTCACAGAGGGCTTGGTTAGAAACTCCAGTTCTGTGTACAAGTCACAGAATCACAGAATGCTAAGGGTTGGAAGGGACCTCTAGAGATCATCTGGTCCAACCTCCCTGCCAGAGCAGGTCCACCTACAGCAGGTTGCACAGGATGGTGTCCAGGTGGGTTTGGAATGTCTCCAGAGTCGGAGACTCCACCACCTCCCTGGGCAGCCTGTTCCAGTGCTCTGCCACCCTCAAAGGAAAGAAGTTCCTCCTCATGTTCAGATGGAACTTCCTATATTCGAATTTGTGCCCGTTACCTCTTGTCCTATCACTGGGCACCACTGAAAAAAAGACTGTACACTGAAAAAGACTGTACATGGAAACTTCATTATGCAAGAAGAGATAAGAAAATGTATTTGTGATTAACGTGATCTGCTAAATCAGAGTCACTGCCTCCTAATTCATTCATGACCACAAGGTCATTCATGGATAGCCATGTTACTCTGACCCTTTGCTAAATTTAAGATGTTTGCTCAATAAGTTCCTGTTACTTGCATGCTATGACCACCTCTAGTCATTCTCCCAGTGATTCAAAGCCAAGATCTGGTATGCTGATTACAGCAGTTGAATACATTCCTGACCACTCAAATACAGGTCTATTCATACACACCCCTGTGATGCATATAGTGTGTAATTTGGGGTGATTCACGAGGCCCAGCTTCCCATCTTTATTTTTCTTCTAATATGTAATTTGTAACCTATGCCCATAAAGACAAAAGAGTTCATTGGTGGTGTTACATGCTTGTAATGCTTGATATTATCTTCTCCCTCATCTGCCCTTTTTACCTGAAAGCAGCTAACAGCTATGTCTTGTACTGCAAAGAAGATCAATTTCTTATGCAAATCAAACCCACTGCACTAGGTAATAGTGAATTCCCTTTTATACAGCTGGCAGGGAGTAATGTGTCACAAATGGGAAAGAACCAGGCAGTGCTGAGATTCTGCCAATCCCAAGGGCAACCCTTGACTGCTGTGGCTAGTGCAGGGTGCGTGGACAACTGTTCCCAAAGGGGGTGCTTGTCAGGTGGGTGCTGGCTGCAGGATGTGACCCCCGGTTCTCAGCAAGCCAGGTGGAATGCGCTGCCTTCAGACCCCCAGACTGGCTGCCGCTGCTCTCGCACCGTGCAGAAATGTGCCTGTGTGCTTTCCATGACAGCAAAATCCCCCACCAGCTGCTTAACCCTTAGATGTGTCTAGTTTAAAGGAATGACCCAGGCAATTAAAACGGCTAGTTCCCTGAAAACTCATCTCTAATGGATGTGTGTCACTCTTTATTTATTGTTTCTATTCACTCCCCTGTGAATGATGTGATGCTGATGAAGTACAAATGCTGACTGATGTTTTCCCTCTGGTTTTAAGGCACTTACAACACCCTCTGTCACAGATTCGGTACGAGTGGAGTTCATATTGTGTCTTCCTTAGTAGAAGACTCTTAACAGAGCCTCCATCCTTGATTGTTTGTAGTAAGTTTGCATTATCACTCGCATAATTGTGAGCAATCTCCTTCAGTCCCTCTGTTTGAAACTGGCCAGTGGGTGGGCTACTGTGAACTGACTGACACCGAAGACACGTCCCACGTAGTAAAGGTCTTTCCTTACTACCTAAAAGAAATGCAAACAAGATATTGTTTACAATACACTGCATATATTATTAGGTACTTCAGACTGAAGCAAACATACATCACAATTCCACGCTGTTTCTCTTTCAAAGTCTGTCTGTAGTAGATTTATGCACGAAAACATCTGATTACCATTAGCATCTGTAATTAATCTTCCAATTGTAGCCTGACAATTAGCAAATCTACAGAAGCCAAATAAAGAAGGAACAACAAAACGACATGTTTGAAATACTGCTTGAGAAATGGTACTGTCTGAGCTGTGTTTAATTCTTTCTCCCAAATACCTACTCATTCATCTGCCTTCACATTCATACAGCGGGTATGCATGAAAGCAATTGGAATGACTCCTCACTTACAAGTTTATGTAGCTGAGAACATCACTTTTGCTCCTTTTTTTAACTCCCACCAAGTGGAACTGTTCTTAATTAGCAGTAATTAGGCACCTTCATTCACCAAAGCCATCAAAAGCCCAAACTCTCACTTGAGGGTTTTTTAAGCCATCAGAGAATGCAAATGTTTTTCCTGGAAATAAAAAGGCATGCTTTTCTATAAAGAAGACAAAGTTACTTCTCCCATCTACTACTCTACATCACCAGTAGAGACAAACAAGCTCAGTCCTCTTGCTGATATACTTTGACCTTGGATCCAGAAAGCAATGAAAGCCTTACAAAATCAGCTCCAGTGTTAATCCATGGCTACCCTTCCCAGGGACCCAGTTCTTTACAAACAAGTCACCTGCAGATGGGTTTCAGTCCAACAGTTCAAAATCACACTTACCAAGCTGGGATTACGTCTTCTAGTTCCTGTTGATTTTTATTCATTGGAATTTGATCTGATCTTGAGTGACCTTTTAGATTGGTAGAGATACTATGCTTCCATATACAGGAACCCAGCTCCCATCAAGCACTGTGCTGCTCTGTCCTGGAAGCAGAATTTGGGAACAGGTAACTGCCTTTTTTGATATGTTTTCAAACACTGAGGACATAGAACATTGCAAAAATAAGAAGTTTTTCACCCTATAAAGGTGAAATCCTTTATCCTGTTATGAATCACACCCAATTTATTACATTCCTCTTCTCCCACTTTCCCCCTCCCTCAAAAACTAGTAAGCTTCTTACCTTTAAGAAAGCAGCATGTGTTTGAGTCTTTGTCCATCATGAATTCCAGGTACACACCTTGTACCTGCATGTGGCTAAGGAAGCAGCAGGGAAGGAAAATATTGTTTACATATTTGGAAGCTACTTTGTAAGAAAATGTACAGGACCACTATTCAAAAGCAATTTGCTTTTCTTTGTTCCTCAGAAGTTGGCTGTTACATCCTAGATAAATGGAGTAGTAGTTGAGGAAGATTTCTACATCAGTAACATTATGGCTGTAGTAACAGAAGCTATAATGGCAGCTGTGTAAACATAATGTGAAAACACAGGAAAAGAAAAGTTCATTGTAAAAGACAAAGACAAAGTATGAAACAGGAAAAAAAAAAAAAGATGGGAGAGCTGACTGAGGTAGAGCAGTTTGAGGTTAATATTTAAAACTGAGCAGAAGTATGTAACATCCGTCACGAAGGAAGAAGGTCATGGGCAGTAGTTGCATCTCCTTTCTGCTTGGCAGCTCTAGCACAACTTAATTTTTCTCTGTATTCTCTAAGTATTTATGTACCTATGAACTCTTTGGAAGACAACAGGGAATTTGAAAATGGAGATAAAAAATTAATAGCGTTTATGGAGATGTGACTTGTTGCTATCACCATTCACATAGTGAAGCAAATTAAGGGAAACTTAGAAGAATTTGAATTTTAAGCAATATTACCCCTCACTGGAAATGCTACGCTTGTCTTCAGAGATTACAGGCAAAGCAGAGAAATTGCCACCCTTGGACTGACACTCACTGCCAAATGCTGGTGTTCAAAGGGTGATATCACACTATTTTATAACAAAAAAATGTTCTTTATAAAAATCAATAGCAATTACGAAATCTTATCCATACAAGTGATGTGACTACAACTCAAATAAATAGTACCAATGAAAATACCCACTAGGAATAGCAATCCAGTAAAATAATTTTTCCAGTGGGTGTTTACTTGGCTTACTCTTATTTGGAAACTGTTCTAGTTAAGAGGCAACTCCAGATGTACATAAGAAAAGCCTTTCATTTCCCTCCCTCTGCCAAATAAAAAGACGGTGCAAGTGCATTTAAGTTAGACATTTAAGTTTTCCAAAATATACATCAGTCCTCCCTGAAAGAAAAGCAATGAGGATTCTTTGGAACTTCCTGCAGTATTGTATAACAGCCCCCGGGCGCTCCTGTGTTCATCTCTCTGCGGCTGAATAAAAGAAGCCCAGCTAGTCACTGAGAGGGACTGTCCTATTATGAAGCCATTCAGCAGTGATGAGCAGGGTCAGGAGGTCAGCAGAAAACTGCCTAGGTTGAAATGCTGACAGACATTTTTCTATCACCTTTTCCTCAGTGGAATGCTTGCTGCTGGATTTGATCACCCTGCAATTCTGGGGCAGCTTTTTTCTTTTCAAAGTTAACAATTTAGGGATTATTCCTGGAAAAGTTGCTGCTGAGATCAGGCCCTTTGTTTTTTGAAAACAGACAAAGAAAAAGAAAATCCTTGAGACAAATCAAACTGTCTTAGCAGAGAATTACATTTCTTCTTAAGAATTCCAAAAAGGTCTAAAAAGCTATTCAAAGCTCATGCAACTTTTCAGGGAGCCATCAAGGCATAATTGTTTCATCCCCATGCTATTCCACAATGTGTTTTCCTCACACAGACCACGGCAGGCCTCACAAGGCAGTACTCTGTCTGTACACAGCGCGAAGGAAAAGCTGATATTGAACTGGCCGCAAATGCCCGCACGATAGCGAAGCAGGAAGCCTGTCATCCTCTGTGCTCACAGAGACTGTTCACATATATCACACAATCAGAGACATGATCTTTCCACGCCTCTGGTGATTAACTTCACCTACTCATACTTCTGTTTGACAGGAAAGTTAACCATCCATAAACACACCAGGCGGAGGTCCACGGGTGCCAGGCTGCACAGCAGTTACTGGACACGTGCGAGAAATCACCTTTCAGCAGAGACTCTGTGTTCTGCTTGGGCAGGAGAGCTTGGACTCTCTAACCAGACGGTGACAATTTCCTGAACTAAGTTATGCACTTGATCATATCGCCCTTGCTTTGAGTTGACTTTTTCGTCAAATATTTAATCGAAATGCTGCAGCGATAATTTTACTGAAATTGCAAAACCAAAATAGCAGACCGCTTCTTGTAGATAACTTCTTGCAGACCTTGCCCGCAGTGCACTATTTGTTTATACACATCAGATAAAAACGAAGTAAAGGGAGTTTGAAATTCACTGTGGCAATGCTCTGTGAAACTTAAACTTAATCTAGTACTGCAAACATACAATAAATGTATGCAATACATTCCGGTGCTATTAGGTAAGGTTTATTATTTTTCAAAATATGTAAACAAATGTATTATGCCTGTCTACTTTTCCCATGAAAAAATAAAAAAAGAGTGCCCACAAAAATAGAGATTTCAGAAAGGTTCTGGGTGTCAAAGCTTCAGAAGATGAGAATTTAATAAAAAATAACAGTGCTATTTCATTATTCTAATAACAAAATGGTGTGTCCCGTTCACCTGGCTTTTTCAGCGGGTGAAGCGCAGACACTAATGGCCAGCAGAAATGGTAGTTGAAACTTTGGAAAAAGGACACTGGAAAAAACTCAATGAAACAACCCAAAACATACCAATAGCTTGAATTATCTGAAGTAGTTGCTTTTGAATGCATTTATAGCTGATGGAGAGAAACAGACACTTCACGGGGTTATTCATCTTCTCTTAAAATAAACAACAAAAATACATCTGTGAACATAACCCTAAAAATCTGTTGACGTACTGTGAGGAGCATCTAGGGCAACCAGCTCTGCAGCAGATGCCTCTGCTGTGGACTTCTAAAGTTAGGGCACGTAAATGCCATCCTAGAAGTTTTACTGGATATTTTACATCTGAGCCTGGTCTACATGCACTTAAAGGGAAGTTTCACAATGGAAAACAATAAAGAAACCAGGAAAAAAGACTTAGGAAGTATTAGATTGAACATGTGCTTTACAGCACAGAATAGATCACAGAATCACAGTCTCTGAGGTCGGAAGGGACCTCTGGAGACTGCCTAAGCAGGAGCAGCTACTACAGTGCTCAGGAACGTGTGCTGTCAGGTTTCAAGAATCTCCAAGGATGGAGACTCCAGCATATCTCTGGGCAACCTGTTCAATTCATACAATGGTCGTGTACATCAGGGCATCAAAATAAGACAAGATGGGACACAGAACCGTTCCTCGCCCTGCTGAGAAAGGGGTTAGAGATTACTCCAAAATACTGAGTATGGAAAAACATCATAAGTTGTCTGACATAGCCCTTTTTTTTTTAACTGAGAATTTCTAGGTTTTGGCACATCTCTGATTTCTGTCGCACGTGTGAGTCATGAAACTGGTATATCCTCATCATTCATATTTAAAATAGAAAAGGCCTATTCTGATATTTAAAGCACATGAAGCCTAGTCAGCTCTAAATTGCTTGCTGGTTAACACATTCTATTACACACCCTAGGACTTAATTTTATGCACAGACCAAGGAAAGGCAGACTTGTATTTTTTAAGAGTGAAGACTTCTACAACAAAAACTTCAGAAGATTAGGCTGCAGTCTCACAGGTCCCCTTTCATACAAAGAGCTATGTTTCCTTCTCCTCTGGTTCATACAGACTTCCCAGAGCATTTACTTTGGGATGAGGATGATTGACAGGCTTTTCACTGCTGACAAATGCCTCAGTCTGCCTTGGTCTTGGAGCACCACTCCAAACTGGAGAGTCTGCCGAGGAACAGAGAAAAGCTGGAGGGAACCCTGGGTACAGGCAGATAAGGGGGGAACTACCTACCTCCTAAGCAAGCATTAAATAAGGTTAAAAATTGAAGATCTTTTATGTTCTTTTTTTTTCTTGTAATTTTACCAATACAACCTCTTTCACCACCACTAGACGATTCCCTAATTAAGGACTTAACCAGCTGAGGAAGTGACCCTTAGCAAGCAGCCTCACATTGTAACCAAATGCCCAGTCTCAAAACACAGAAAACACACAGATCAGAACTAAACTAAATTTATAAATTCCCATTCTGAAATGAAGAATTACCTATACTTTATGCCCTTCAAAGAGTTTCCATTCAGAAGTCTTTAATTTGATCACCCCTAACATTCTTTCCTTTCTTTCCTGGGTTTTATTTGTAAATGTGTTCTTAATTATAAGAAAAATCATTGCCACACGTAAGCTACGCAGCCTATTAAAATCACAGCTGCTCCAACAGGGAGACACTGGAGTTTCTAGCACAAATATGAGAGGCAAGAATATGTATGTCCGCACTAAATTCCTCTTTTACACATTAGAACTGATTTACCAGCCTTTTTAAATATCTCCATTTTATTGCCAAATTGAACCAAAATATAAAAAGTGAAATAAAGGAGAGGCTGAAACAGAGTGAGGTCTGCATACCAGAGTGGTCATAAATTTTTCGACATGTGGCTTCAAATGTATCCGTAACTATTTTACAATCATATTTTAAAAGACGCTTTTATTTAATGTTTTTCTTCAAACTTGCCTATTTTTTAATTTCTACAGCATATTGTGTTTAATTTCCTGACCCAATTATAACTTGCAACTAAGGTATGAAACACCATGTCTTAAGACATTATAAAAAATGTGTTCCTCACCGTTCTTTTTCTTCTAGTAATACTTGTTTCCTGATAGAATAAAGAAACCAAATAGTTTGCATCCGGATACTGTATTATGTAGTGTTATTCATAATTCCAGGAACACTATAAGCTGTGCAGCCAGAGATTTTTGGAATGGGATCAGCCAAGATTTTCTCCAGTTTTTCTTGTTTAGATGCTCTGTATTGGACAGACCCACTCTTCTAGCAGCTGCTTCTATGGGTCTCACTCAGATCCAGTCAATGCATCTTGTGGAATAATTACTGCTTGTTAAGTAAACTATATGTTGACAATCATCTGTGCTTTTGTTTTTATTCACATATTACAGCACTACTTTATTTTACCTGTCAGGTTACTCCACCTACCTTTGTTTTTCTGCTGTATATCTCATCCCCTTCTCCCCTTTTCATCTCTTCAGCATCAATTAATTGTAACCCAAAGATGCCATTCCACGACCATTCTGTCCTTTTAATTCCTCGCTGCTCTCAGCATAAATCCTTTAAGTCTCAGGTCCAACTTTACTCAAGCAGCTCTGCAGTAACGTAACATGTAGGTCTTCAGGCATCAACCACATGCAACTCTGCCACATCCTGTACAAATACAAAATAAAAAGACTGCAAGTCCTAGAGAACTTATACTGTGGCTTCTTCTTATTTTAGGATAAAGATCAGCACAGACAAATGGGGGATTAAAGGAACTAATAAGACAATCTGGGGCGGACAGGCAGCAGGCTCAGCACAACCTCAAGCTTGCTGTAGACAACCTGGCAAAGTAAGTTCTTATGGAGAGGTTTAGAAATGCAGGTTTCCTTAAATAACTATCATAATAAACAAAGATAAGTTTTAAAATGGTGCACTAGAATGTACCTAAACATATAGCAGATAAAGAAAGATAAAGGTGTGAAGGCAAAGATGGCCAAGGCAATTCTTAGTTTTATCCTTGTGAATTTTTACTTTTCTTAAGTTCGATAATCGTAACCATTTTTTGCTATCATTCTGTTGCTTTCTGCTCTCTGCTCTTGCAACAGGTATCCTTTCTGCAAAGGTCACAGCCTATCAGTTGCATCTGAGAGATCAAAACCTCTTTTTGCCCATAGAACTCCCTTCAGTTAAACGTAATTTCACACCAGTTGACGATTCTTCCTATGTAGATACAAATGCAAAATTGTAGCCTCAGATTACAGAGTGTTTCAGGCAGGGATCATATTTGTGTGATTCTGTAAAGTGCAGAAAACACTTTGGACAGCTAAAAAAACTTCAGCAACCAAGAAAAAAAATTCACATTGGAGACAGTATTTAAGGACTGCAAGCCAGTGGCATGTTGGTGAGGAGGGTGAGAAGGAAAAAGATTTATTTCATTTTTAAGAGCAGTAACAACCTTCAAGTCAATCATTTCCTGGCAATTAATGACCAGATGGATTAAGATCTCCTCCAGATGGCCATTAACTGCCAGGAAATAACCAACTCATTGGCCATTAGTGCTTAAAACACCATTAGGCGACTGCTCTTCATTAGTCACATTCACATGATGTTACTATGCAGTGAGGATATGTAGCAGAAAGCCTTGGTTTGAAAAGCCAACAGAACAAAAATAACACTGAAATAGATGGACAGTTTCACTTATGCAGGGCTGTATTGCTGGTAGAACCCTAAGAATGTGGGTTGGAATGGGGGGAATGATGGAAATCACTGTCAGCAATGTAAGCCTCCATGCACTAATCCACTTAATGTGTCTTCCCTTATGTCCTGAAGAGACCACCCCAAGGGGTGAAGGGTTAGTCTCCATGCCAAATCAGCTCATGGTTTCCCTGCTAAGATGTCCAAAAAAGTATGTGACTGTTGAGATTAGGTTACTTAACCAGTATTAACAGGACTAAGACAAAAATTCCAAAGTGTAGAAAGCACAACCATTTAGTTTTAGTGTACACACACACCACACACACACACACACACACACGTATGTTAGCATATTCAAGGAGAGACTAAAATTTCTCACAGTCTCTAAATACTATAGTTTACATACAGTTTACTATATATATTATACTATAGTTTATATATATTATGCTATGGTTTATATATAGTTTACTATGGTTTATATATAGTTTGCACAGAACTATGTTTTTTTGAATCATGTGCATCTAACTACTCCTAGCTATTGATAAAAAAATTGTGTAGTAAGACTAACTGGTGAACCTATAGTTAATTGGAGCTTTATTTATCATAAAATCTCCAAAGTTAAAGCTGGGTCATTAATATATCTTTGAAAATACTATTCTTTCTTCTTCATCAGTCAGTTCTCTTCTGAAAGAGATAGGGAGGACTGTCTCACTGTATCTTTGCCAACTTTAGATAGCATTTTTGCAACACATTTTACACAAAGGATGGATTAAGTCTTCCTTGGAAAGATAAAGCTAGTGAAGAACTCACAAGTTTTTCTGCAAAATTAAACATCACTGTTCACTTGGTGCTGGTGCTTCAAGGTTTTCCCACTGCAACCTACAGCGCTGATGCCCTGTATCTCATTTTCTGTTAGCTTTGTGTCCCAAAAACTTGTTTCCATCACATGCTGCAGATGTGTTAAATATTTGGAGACGGCTTGTTCCACTGGGACAAAGCTGTCTTCTTGAAAAAAAGAGGATGTTTTTATTACTTTCTTCCTTTTTCTTCACTCTTTTACTACAAGAGACTACATATCTTTAATATGTTTGTTAAGTTCTGCAATTCAAAATAAGGCAATTAATTAAAAAAATAAATAATTAAAGGTGGTGAAATGAGTAACCCTAAACACACGAAAGATTTTCAGGTGCTTTCTGAAACACAGAAAAACAGGGAAAGGAATCAAGCACTCCCCAAGAACTCATTCTAAAAGTGCCTGAAAACAGATGGTTTATAAAGGAGGAGTGAAGGAATCTTTAGTAATGTGAACATGTGTAAATTAGCAATTCTGGATACAACTATTGTGAGCTCTTAAACTAATCCTTCAGTGAATGAGGAAGAGTGCTGAAAGGTACACAAACAACTGGGGCTGGCAAGCAGGCTGGGTAGCCACTAAGTGTAGTCTTAACACCTTAATTTATAGCTCCTGTGAAGCTGCCTATCTTCACAGACATCCTGAAAACCCATAGTGCAGCCACAGTGTGCTATCATAACCTAAAAGTGTATTAATTTAACACAGCATTTGGCTGACACTTACCAGTCCGTAGTGAAGAGTGGAATCCAGGTTGCCTCTTTGATGCATGTAGGGAGCTGCCCCTCACGCATGTGAGAGAAAGTCCGGGATGACATGCTTAGGGAAAAATGGGACAGTTGGAGCGGGCAGGATTTCTTTTACTCCATGCACTCTGCATTGATATGCTAAATTCAAAATAATTTCAAACAACAAGATCAGAACAGGCTTCTGAATGGCCTGCATAGCAGTGACTTACCATGCCCGGATGTACTACAGAATTGTTCATCTAGTTACTTATTCTAGTGATTTATATGCTTTTCTTCTGTGTGTGCCCTGCTAGGCCTGTTCTGGTGAGCAATCAACTGTTTTACTCACTACTTGATTACCTCATCCCTTTTTTAGCAAACAAGAGTCCCTGCCAATTACAGGGTACAGATGTCTTACAGAGTTTAATGCCAAAGAAGCAGAAAATGCTCCTCTGTGCACAGGCAAGAGCAACGCCAGAAACTTTATTTTTGTCATGAGGAATCATGATTTAAGTTCCAACTTTGAACAAGTTAGACGTAACACAATCAAGTTGTGTGACATCTGAATGTCACCTGCCTCAGGCAGGCATTATACACAGAATATTCTCTTCATCCGTTGATGGCAAAATATCTGCTGACTTCGTGAGGGCCAGAATTTCACTACAAAAGTTTTCAGGTAGAGTAATTTGTATCATTAAAAATGCTAATATGGGAAAAACCTGACAATGATATTTTCCCAGTTGATTTTATTGACAATGATGGAAAATATTGAGCTGTGTACAGTCTCACTGTGTGACTGAGTATCCCTTCAAGGAAGATTATGTGAGGGTACTTTACAACATAGCAAGCTGCAGTAAAAGGGTGGTTCTGAAAAGAGGACTGTGGACAGCAAGTCAGGAGATCATGCTCTATATCCAGCCCTTCTGTCAATTACTTAGCTGGGTAGACACCTCCTTATCTATTAGTGGACATAATAATCACTGTGGCCCTATTTTGTCATGTTTTCCAAGTATTTTTCCTATTACTGGCTGAAGATAGGCGAAAGAGAAGCAAAATGGTAAAAGAAAAAGAGGTTTCCTCCCTTTTTTATGAGGGAGGGGAAAAAAAAAAAACTCAGAAAAAACACTCATACCACATGGACCCACTACGTTCTTGCCAGAGGGCAGTAAATGTCAGCACTGTAGTATATTTCCTGCTTTGAAAATGAACCAGTTTAATTCAGAACTATTAAACTTCACAGCAGCGGTAACCCCTTCCTGTGTGTTGTCTTTCTGTTGGGCCAGTCTCTTAAATCATTCAACGCTGCTGCCTGCTAGAGACTGAATCCTCAACAAACTAAACTACCCCTGCAGTCAGATTTCTGCAATAAGGCTCTGCTTTGATTGGAGCCTTTCTTCTTTCCCCAAGGATGAGTTAACCTCGTAAAAATGCATATCCTGCCCAAATGTTTGTTTGCTCTCATTTATTCCTTCCTTACTACTAATAGCAAGATCACCGAACAAACAAACTACTGAGCGTGGGTATAAATACCCGCCCTTCAATGGCCATTTGTCAAAGGTGATCAAGGCCATCCCACAAATCATGCTCTACTTGTAGGCTGGGCAGCTGCTGTTTTTCTTGTGTTGGTTCAAAGGCACCCATTAAGAACAAGCATCTGGTGTTGGAGAGGGAACAGGGACATGAAATCTGAACAGTATGAGGAGGCACAAGTCTGAGGGCTTTTTTAAATCTATCTACAAATTCTTCTGTGCTCCACCCTGTATAGATAGTAAAATCCTTACTGGAAATGCAGCTATCTGTGTGACCACAACTGCTTACCACTAAAGACTTTGTTCACCACCTGCATTTAGATCAGGTAGTGCAGACTCCTGCCCTTATCTGTCCCCTACTCATCAACATCCAGGGGATTGTGGAGCAAGACAGGGAAGGGTCATCTATAAAAGAGCTTGGTGCAAAATCATGGCCTTATTCTCTATTTTATAATAAAATTATATAGATGAAGTTGTGTGGACCACAAGCACCTGAAAGGTAGGCAGCCACGGTGCATTTCCTCAAAGTCAAAACAAATGAGCTAGCAGACATCATAGGAAACAGCCACTTAGTGTTCAACATACTGTGGCTGCACATAGACACTGTCCTCTGATGAAAGACTGAGACATAATGCACTTTATCATTACCTTGGGCGAAAAAAAAAAAAAGGATTATAAAAGCAAGATACAAAGTGAATGTAATGCAGCCAAATTCATGTTACCTCTGCAGCCTTGTCCACTGTTATTTCCTCACTACTTTTCCCCTGAAAGGATCTCTTAACACAGAGCTTATGCTTTCTTTGTTTTTTGGGGATTTAGATTTTACACTGACTCCGTCACTGACACTGTTTTTTGAGGGGGTGTTGGTGGGTTAAACAGAAGTCTCAGTCGCAGCAGGAAAGATACCACCATCATCCAGCCACTATCACAAGTGTAATGTGTTGCCAGCTTGAAGAAAAAGTTCAAGAGGATGGAACTGTTCCCAATGTGCCTTTCCCATGGATAAGGGGAAGCGTCACAGCTGCAGAACAATGAGAAACCTGTGCTTAACCATCACACATGAGAGAATCCATGAAAAACTGAGAGGCATCTGATTACAATGTTATTTCTAGATATAGATATGTTATTTCAATATGCATTCATCTTCTCTTTATCCCATAAAGGTTATTCTTAATAAAGATAATAAAACCACAGAGCCATATATCTCTGCGCAATAGATCAACAGGATTAAAAATGAAGGAGCTACATATGATTGCCTTACGTCATGCAGCAGGGGTGCCTGGAATGAGCTTATGTCAGAGGTAATGCAATGTTCAATTTTAGGGAGTTATTAACCAGCGGTGATTAGTTAATAAACATTAATTCGGTCCTTCCACTGAGATGACGGTCTAAATTGCAATGGCTTTATCAACTATGAAAACTGCAAAAGGCCATGTGCACTTTTATAAACTGAGTCAAAGCAACAATTATCTTCTGGCAAAGAAAGTCTCCCATGGCACTTGTACTGAAAAAAATGACTCCATTCTGTCAGTAACAAATAGTTGACTCTTATCTTGATTTGCTGAATTGTTTATAAGCTCCAGGACACATCTCTGTGGCCCCCAAAATACTGGCACAGCTGTCAGAGAGCAGTAAGATTTTGTTTTGGATGGAAAAAACAGTATGAAAATTTGGCTTTGAAAGAAAAATCAAGTAGTCTACACCCTCATGTTAAGTCTACAGGGCCTGGCAACATTGTCTGCAGAAGGGAAGGAGCTGGGGAAGGCAACGTTCTTCTCCTTGGTGACGAGGCTTTCTTTAAACTCATTTTTACTGGTATCCACCAAATCCATGAAGAAACTTTCCTGAGCTTCACGTCCTTACGTGCCGTCCTCATGAGAAGTGTTTTTAAATATGCTCGCAGCGGTGGCAACAGTAGCTCCAGTTCTGTGTCCGGAGCCTGTGAAAGTGTGTGGGGAAACACCTTTCCAGCCCTATCCCACACTCATGTGTGAAGGAGGAGGAGGTGGCAGCGCCTGCAACAGCCCCTCCAGACCACGCACCCTTCGCTAACACAGGAAGAGGTATTTGGGTAGCACTTTAAAGGGGTGCCTGTAACGCCACCAACAGCTGTACGTAATGCAGTAAGTGACCTGTAGAAAGGTACATCTTTGGCATAAGAAATGAGAGCCTTCCTGTTCTCTCTGTTCTGTCACAGCATGGGGTAAAACAGGCAACTAAAGCTCCTCCTCTCTAATAACATCAGGAAGCAGTCTCGTTTGATCAAAAGCGGCTGTATAAAACACAGACATCTGCATCTAAGCTACTTCCTGAGGTCAGCAGGCCTGATCCAGCTTCAGCTGAAGTGGAAAACTAAATTAAAAATAAAGTCCTTATCTGGTCCAGTGACAGCCAAGACCTTTAAAATCAGGTGAAATTATTCCACTCTCTGCATTTCCAGAAAGCTGTAATACAGCATCAAGCCCGGAGTTCTCCTGTTCAACATCCACCTCTGATTTTTGAAACTTTGGTTACATCATTTTCTTCCCCTTTCTGGAAACATATACTTGCTCCATCTGGCAAGGGGAACCATAAATCTCCCCCAACTCTACTATGCTCTTTTGGCGTATTTGCAGTAGTTCACACAGACAGAGTGTATTTAGACAAATGGCAGAAGGAAAACACTTCTGCGTGCACATAAGTGGAAGCCTCAGCTATGAACAGTGTTTCTACTGTATTACTCTGCGAGTTCCTGATTTTGCACATCTTGAACTTGGCTGCACCTTCTGTCTTTCAGCACTACGTTCCTTGTTTCTTCAAGACTGCTTTCTGTCAGAAATACAAGATTAAAAGAATGCAGCAAATACCACCCTTGAATTATAGCACATTGCCTTACAAAATCTCACTTGCAAAGTTAATGTGAACCAGCTAGCATGAAAACAGTCATGTGGACTGAAAAACTCCATGAACACAAGCAAAGGGTGATGATAAAGAGCTAAGTACAGAGGTCAGGGGAGACAGCTAATGGAAGATTTAGGGGTCATTGTAAACCTGGTTTTATTTAAAGTGTGTATTTAGGATCAGGAAAAGTAAGGAGATACCACATAAATGTAATTTTTACATGTTACTGAACCGGGAGAAATGTTAACCACCAGTCAGAAGGGAGAAAGCACGCAAAGAGTCTTTGATCAAAAGCAGAGGTTGGGAGCTTGGTGAAACCACATCTGGGAGAAATATACAACTGGGGGAAAGGAAGTAATCTGAAAAACTGCTGCATACAAGAAGGAGATACAGTAACAGTGCTGCTCAATGGCACAAACAGGTAATAGGAATAGCAAAGGAGAGAGATCTTCATATTGCAACGTGGTACCCAAGACAACCCAGGAGGCAATTTGGAGTTCCATGTGCAGAGAAATCCCCTAGTGCAGACCACACACACGCACACACGATTACACCCAGTAAGTGCTTACTGGGACACTGCTGGGGCACCGAGGGATTGGGAGAGGGAGGCAGGCCACAGAGATTGTGGTTTCTCCAGGTTCGTTTCCCTCCACATCCATCAGCACCGTGAATGCTCTGTCTCCAGGTGGGACAGCATCCATGAGGGTTTGTGGCCCCACTGAAAGCACATGGCTTCCACTCCCACAGACTGTCCTCGCTTCAGGGCATCAGCTTTCTAGTGAATCCGAGCATTCTGGGGGCAAAAAAAAAAGATCTCTGAAAAAAGAGATCTGGGGAATGAAAACAGACTGTACTGGGAGAAAGAGTAGGGTTCTAAAACTGTTAAGGATTTGTATATGCAACATAGGAAAAAACACTAGTACTTGCTAGCAGGTGATGCACCATTTCAGCGTTGTTAATTCTCATGGTATTTACTGCTTTTTAATGCTCTAGGTCCTGAAATACAGTTATGCAGCAATCTCTGACTTTTTATTTATTTTTATGTAACCTGTAATATTTATTAACTTTTTAAAAAAAAAAAAAAATCTGCCCAAAGATCTGATTCTAAATTTCAATTGGATTTATTCAAAATACTGTCATAAAAGTTTTTAAAACAGCTATAGGTACTGAGACTCACAGGATGAGATCACCAAAAAAAAATAATTGTAAGGGTGTAAGGGTATTGGGAAGGTGCCAAATAAGGTTATGCACCATTAAGGTTATCTGATCAAGGACCTTGTCAATGACAAAGGGGATAACAGATTAGGGAGAAAGCAATAAACAAGAACACACAGAGACACTAACCTGGTAGACAAGCAATGACAGAGGCAATGCCAAAGACCAAAAGTCTCCAGTCACTAATTGAAGGGCCATTGAGAAATTACAGGCCTACGTTTGGAAAAGGCCAATCTGGGCTTTGTAACTGATAAGAAGATAGAAGCAGGAGGCATGTAAGGATTTGGGATATTCCAAGGGGATCAGTGGGACTGTGCCAAACTTAAGGAGTGTTTAGGGAAGGGGACTGGGGAGTAACAAAGGGACAAAGCAGAAAAACATATAAAAGGGGCCAGTTGCACGTAAAACCTTGCTGGTCAGTGCACTCATATGACTGAGCCCTGTGTCTGATCACAGCAGTCTGTCCTATCTGCGTATTAAACCCTTTCTGAACTCTCTGTGCAGCATCACCCTCTGTCCTGTGCCAATGCTGCTGGGACGAGGTGCCCGCACCCAGCGCGGCAGGCGCAAGGGAATATAGGTCCAGCTCCTGGTGGGAGCCTCGGCTGCCAGCCACTGGGTGAGAACAGTGCGTGTCCTGGAGACCGGCTGCTGGGACAGACCAGAGGGAGCAAGGGGGTCAGCAGCGGTGGCCCCGGTGCTGGACATGGGAAAGCATCTGTTGGCCTGGGATGGACACCCCCGGGTCTCTGGACAGAGCTCCGGTGGCTAGGCAGGAGAAATCCCCTGGCCTCAAACGTGCTGGAGGTGCGACCACTTTTACTATCCCTTACCAGAAATCAAGCAAAAATATTAGAATTAAAGAATATTAGAAATTCCTTGACAAATAAGGCATGCCAACAGAAGTGGTATATCCCATAACACTTAGGCTCGTCAGCCTCATGAATGAAAATACTTTTTCATCTCTGACCTCCTGTTATAGGACACTGGTCATGTAGACACTGACTGGTCCAGCACGGCCCTTCAAGACTTGCTCTTGTAGGAGATACAGGTCAAGAGCCATAATGGTTCATGACTGAAATGTAAGGTCAGAGAACACCCCTAAAGCATTCCTTAGCTCATGGTCCATGCTAGGATTTTAGCTGCGACACGGCTGCACTTTAAGGGAAGTGTAGGACACACAATTTATCCCTTTCTATATCCGGCCTCCAGGTTCTCTTCCCCATGTAGGTGCTCTGGCATTGAACAACATCTGAGAGGATAGATGGCAGCAAAAGAAAGCTGAAAACACCCTACAAGAAAAGACAATATGAGAATAGTGACAAGCTGCTGTGGATTGCAGAAAGATAGAAATATAGAAACAAGCAACAGTGAGGTCTCCGCAGTAGGGGCAGGAGGGTACTAAACAACAACAAAAAGCTATACCTGTGCAATTCCCTTTGCAAAAAACAATGTGACAGTATAGTTAAAAATCATCATAAATTAAGTTGTAATTTAAACATAGTGGGGTTTTCTGTCCCAAACTACTGCCCTAAACATAGATCATTCAGGGACGTGCAGTTGTTTTTTCTCTTTTGTCAGAAGAAAGATTTTGGCAAGCACTCACTCACCTGTCTGTCCAACATTCTGGATGTAGCAATAGACCCCAATCCTGTAGTTTGTCCTTTTAGCTACCATTTGTCTATTCCCACAACTAATGAGGTGATCGGTACATATTCACTGCTAGAAGAAATTTAACTACCTAAAATTTTCAGTCCAGCTAGTTGTTTTTTCTCCTTTAGAGAGAGGAGATGTCATAAAAAACTTTGGTTATATCTTTGGAAACTGTAATTGAAGGCCAGTGCTTATCATCATTAATACTATCAAAACCCTGATTCACAACCTTCTACAAGACAACTGCTGCAGACTACAGGACTTATTGTTTGGTACAATCATCACACAATTAAAACAGCCAAGGCTCCAAACTCTACCAAAACATTCTTCCATTTTTACAGTTTTCCTTGCCTTACTCAGCTTTGCCTTTCTTTTCCTAAAGCGCATGAAGGAATCAAAATCCTTAAATTCTCTTTTGTGGTTATTACAGTGGTCTCTTTACCACTTAGAACCACTTTTGCAGGTTACATCAGTTATGAAATAGGGTTAATCTGTTTTGCTTAACACCATCTCCTTGTGCTGTGGGATCAGTCCAGTCTATTCCATACCTATTCTCTCTACTGAAAATGTTTTTCAGAAAGGCTGCCATCAGATCTGTGTTTTTAAGCATAAAGCCTGCAATGGTAAAACTTTTCTTGCAGAAAAAGAATAGCCAAGGATTGGCAGTATTTCTTGGGGGACTGTCCATCCCTAAAATCCTGTTTTTTTCTGAATGTTTTAGTCTCCCTGTGGGTTGAGTCTTCTGTGGTTAAAGGAATCCTGCCTAGTTATCTACCAGTAACACAGAAAGCATCAAATACTTTTTCTAGACTAGCTGTCTTGCTTATTTCAAAATGAATAATTTTTGTAAAAAAATTCAATCACAGCATTTCATGTGACCTGCGTATGTGCAAGCCTGAGACTTTTTACACACCCAGTGGGGGGTTTAAAATTAAGAGCCTTGTAAGTCCAGCCACACTACCTAGATAATAAAGAAGAGGTACTTCTCAGTGTGATCGAGGCTTCACAGCATCTTGCAGGTGCCTAATTCTCTTCATTGAGAAAGGCTATGGTAAGTATAGGCATTGCTTATAGGTAGTAAGGAACTAAAATTGTAATGCATTCAGGCCAATCTGTTATTTTACTACCTTTTTAGAGACATTCTCAAACTCTTTCACTTAGAAGTAATCCAGCACCCACTCCTATAATGCATCTCTTATAAACAGTTGTGACTCCTGTTGTTGTGGTGGCATGACCGCACTACAAATTCCTATTCATTGTAGCATCAGATACAAATGCCTCCAGACTTGCAGAGGAGATACATCTATATTCATTACCCCTAGTATTGCTAAATATGCTGCAGTAGGTAGCTACCCTGCTTGGGATACAAGAAAAAATATATTTGGTGCAATCCTGTTAAATCAGGGTATAATTCCCAAATGAAAGGTAAGTACCTTCATATATAACAACTCTTTTGTACACAGAGGAATTTCCTGCTGCGATACCTTCTACTTGCAGAATGCTGTTCATCAGTCTTACAAGTACTTTTCTTAGGTAAATTCATTGAATGACATGAACTCTGTGCTATGGGGCAATGGTCTATAATTTTGAGTTTCTGGTTTTAGTCATGGAGCTTACATATTGTTGAGTTGGTATGAAACAACTGGAATTCAGGGTAAAGGTATGTGTTGGGACAGCATCTACTAGTTATAGAAAGAGTGCTACAGAACAAAGAGAAAAATACAGTAACACTTTGTGAAAGATGGCCCAGGAGACACCTCATTCATATGATTAATTTCTCTGGTGGGATTCCTAGCACTTTCTTTTAAGCTACTCTACAAAAAATCCCCTCTATCATCCCTTACACTCTTGATACCTAGTGAAAAAAGCCTGGGTTTGGGTGTTGGGTTTTCGGTTTTTTTTTTCTTTTTTTCTTCTGTGTACACTCTTACTTTGCTTCATAAAATGCTTGGCCAGGAAGAAATTTCCTGTGCCAAGCTACAGTTTGCAACACAAAAAATGGATCCCTTCTCATCCACAGTCCCCAGTATACTAGCTCGTATCTGCCTATCAGAAACATTTTAGAACAGCCAAAAACAGCTGAAACTGTTGATGCTTTTCCTTCTCTTCATTTATCTGTCTGCAGTTACAGATGGAACCCATTACCACCCACTTCCTCAGTTAGGAAATGGTTCCTCTGTACACTTTGTACTGCTCCTCAGATGCTCTGGGTGCGTTTATCCAGACAGTTATGAGTGAATTCTGTCCCCAGTGCAAGCGAGTCAAATGTAAACCAACTATGGAGCAGATGTCTTACGGATAAAGTCATGGATACCTGCAGATAAGCCTAGTGAAAAATAGATTACCTGAGCCTGAGCGTAGCACCAAGCTGTGCAGCGCAGCTCCCCTGTCCAAACTTGATCTGGCTCACACATCCCAAGGACGGAGAAGCCCACACCTGTCTGCAAACACTGTGTAGATGTGCCCCTCTGTATCATGTGCTTGTAAGTGGAGACTTGCTAGATAAGATGGTCATGGTGCTCTGTTGTTTACATTTATAGTTTATCTCTTTCAACACTGCGTTGTTTACATCCAGCCTAACATTAGTCTCCTAAAAACTACACATCAAGCCTACACTTTTACATAACAGTTTTGCTGCCTAACTTTCTGTGAAGGCAGTGAAGAAAGAGAAGCACCTGGCCACTTAGTTTATCTGGTCTGAAGAACACGTGTAAAATAGAGAGAGATGCTCCTTTTTCCATTAATTGCACACAATGTTCAGATGTTCAGCTAATTTCTGTAGAGCCCTGCATGCTTTGTGGGAAAAGTACAAAACTGACAAGCCTTCTGATGGAAAAAGTTACAGCCTAGAGATATCTTTTATCTGAGTGATACCTCTTATTCATCCTCACCGAACCACAGGCAGACCAGTAAGGTGCAGGCAGTTATTAAGGGCACCAAAAATTATCACAGAAAGTTTCATCTCGATGCAACGGGAAGGAGGAAAACAAAAGGATTTGCTAGAGGGTGTAATGCAGTGAGTACATTTCCTTACATATGCTGTTTATTTTTCACAGATCTTCTTTCTAATCCTGCAGGATCCTTCCTCTAAAGCTATTCCTTGAACCTGGTTTCAACTCCCCTTGGGTTGGGAAACACCAAATAGGACATGTAATTCTGACAGAGGCACTTGCATGCTCTTGGCTTGCTACAGAGCTGGCTGTCAGGTTAAAAGGAGGGGATGAACGCAGAAGCCAAAGTCAGGGTTGAAGGTGGGAGCAGGAGGGTGGGCTAACCAGTTCCCTGCGTGGGCACCTAGAAGCTGCCCTGCAAGCTTTGTTTTTCCTTCCCAGCCTTCTCTGATGAAAAAATCCTGCTGGTTCACAGAAAAGACAAAAACTCAGTTTTCTTTGATGAGACACATGGCTGTAGATGACAAAGATATTCTTTCTTACCTAAACCTTGTATCTGAAGAAACTGACTCTCTCTTCCATCCACTTCTAGATCTGTGTGTAATCAAACCCTAATAACACATTGCATTCTAATACCAGAATTATGAGTGAAAATAAGCAGCTTGAGTCCTACATGTTCAAAACCTCTTGCCCCAAAGACGGGAAAGATTGAATTCTTTGTTTAAATCATTCAGAAACAGGAAGTAAAACGTTAAACAAAAGCACTTTTCATCGTGCTTTTATTCTTTCAACACAAGAATTTGCTACAAGAAAATTACTAGGATAGGAAATCACATAAGCAGATGAACTTAAAAATTATTATTTTTTTGCCATTATTTAAATTTTTCCATTTCATGCTACACTAGTAGTCCATAGAAATTTTCCAAGACAAGTTCCTATTTGACCAGACATTTGGAAAAAAAGGTGGAGGTTTTTTTCTATTTTTAGCAACAAAACAAATAAGGTCGCTGTCTTTCTGATGCACATGACTTTCATTCCTATGAGCTAGAAGTATGTATTAAGAAAGAAAATATTTCCTGAGGCTCAGTGAAAGGGAATTTATACTTCTGACATATATTTAATTTATACATCTTAAATACACTGCAGATCTTCTAATCTGGACACTAATATAATCTTTACATTGTCTATAAACAGCCTTTATATTTTTTAAAGAAAGCAAAACCATGTAAAGAAACATAAAGGAGCATTTGACACCAGCTGGTTGTGCCGCTGTCCAGAAGGATGTTGACAGGCAGGAGAAATGGGCCATCAGGAACCTCATGAAGTTCAACATGAAGTACCAAGTTCTGCATCTGGGGAGGAACAACCCCGGGCAGCAGTACATGCTGAGGGCCACCCAGCTCAAAGGCAGCTTTGCACAAAAAGAGATGGGGCCCTGGTGGACAGCAAGTAGGTAATTAGCCAGTGATGTGCCCTTATGGCAATAAAAGCCAAGGGTATCCTGGGCTGCATTAAGAGGAGCATTGCCCACAGGCTGAGGGTGGTGATCCTCCCCGTCTACTCAGCACTGGTGAGACACATCCAGAGTGCTGGGTCTACTTCTGGGCTCCGCAGCACAAGAGACAAAGACATACTGGACTGAGCACAACAGGAGGTTACAGAGATGATCAAGGGACTGGAGCATCGGACATAAAACAAGAGGCTGGCAGAGCTGGGATCATTTAGCCTGGAGAAGAGAAGGCTCAGGAGGGACACGAAGTGAAATGCAAGAAATTTTGTTTGAACGTAAGAAAAAAACACTGTTTTACTGTTAGAGTGATAGAGCACTGGAGCAGGTCTCCATCGTTGGAGCTATTCAAAACTCAACTGGACACAACCCTAGCAGTCTGCTTTGCTTGACCCTGCCTTGAACAGCAGTGTGGGTCTAAACCATCGCCAGTGGTGCCTTCCAACCTTAACCATTCTGTGATTCTGTGTTTCTGTAAGGAATAGACTACTGACCTAATATTTATGCTGAAATTATAGTCAAACTCATCTGTATTTTACTTAGTGTAAAAATTAGTGATCAGTTTTATCTTTACAAGCCACAGGAATAGCTTGCTTACCAAAGGGAAAAAATATCCATGTTGAGTTGAAGGGTTTAAGGTAAAGTAGAAGTCTACTCTACTAGGCTTAGTAGACTACTAAGGCTACTAAGGCTAAGGCTACTAAGGCTACTCTAAGGCTACTCTACTGCCTTAAAGTAGACAAATTGTAATGCTTCTCTTTATACAGCTATGCCAATAGGCCAGAACTTTGTTTTTATTGTACTAGCAGGAGATGACCTTCCTCTGGGCCTCGTAATGGTCTGTGGCATCAGTTCTCAAAGGTGGAAAAGGACTGAAAGGCTGTCCCTCTGCTTCCTTTTGCTTGGATTTAAGTGACAACACAAAAGATAACACCATGCAGAACTAGGCCTCCTTTATGCAGCCTGCTTCCTGCACTTCCCTGGTACCCAGCAACCAGCAGAATGGTCCTCCATGCCAGAGGAACACAACTGCAGCAGGACAGGAAGAGCAGGCAAACATCCAGCTTTTCAGACTTGATCTGACACTCAGTCCTTATGGCACAGACATCCTATGATGGAAAATTCAGGGCAGAGAGAGTGAGTTTTCTAAGAACAAGAGCAGCATAAAGCCCTTTTCTCATGCCCTGGTTTGAGATAAAACAGGACTAATTTACGTCTTGGTAATTTTACTTTTCAGTTAAGCCTCTTCTAACTCTCTGAAATTAACCGCATTTTCTTCAGACATTGTCTATTTCCAGAGTGATGCCACTTGATGTTTATAGTTGATGCCAAGGCATGGTATGCAAAGAGGCTCTTGCTTATCCTGATTGCTATAACACCCAAGGCCAGACAACTTTGTTATTTACCCCGTTGGAGGGTCAGAAGCAGAAAAGCGTAGAGGGGTCACACCTGCAGGGAGGAGGGGACAGGACAGGTGACCCAAAACTGACCGACAGGGTATTCCATCCCGGTTGCCTCACGCTCAGTATAAAAGCTGAGGAATCAAAGGGTCGGCTCTCTTTCTTCAATGGCCAGTGTCCAAGCAGGACTCTCTCTGTTCATCTGCCTTTGATCCTGACCTGTGCATTCCTGAATCTAGATCCAGAATCCAGTTCCCATCTGCTGCTGAGTCCAGTGATGTGATTGCAGACAGTTCCCATCTGCCGGTGACGTGATTGTCATCCTGGGAGCTTGATACAGTTTTGTATATATTATATATATTTCATTATTTCCTTCCTAATATTGTTGTCTTTTCTTTTTATGATTTTATTATTACTATTTCATTAAAGTAGTTTAATTTCTTTTCAACTCATAAGTCTCTCTCTTTCTTAGTTTCTCTCCTCATCTGGAGGGAGAGAGGTTAAAGAGAGCATCTATCATTCATTCAGTGGCCAGTCCAGCCCAAACCACAACATCACACCACCTACCTTGACTTGATTGTTCCTACTGCTCTTCCCTTGAACTGTTAAGCCCATCCCATCCCAAGCAGTATTGAAAAGACCCTATGTCAGCAAGACTGGACTCCCCCAAGAGGATGAGTTGTTCCAAGGAAACACTGCTATCCTCCTTAAAATATTATTTTTTAAGGATCTGCAATCTGACATCAACTAACCCCTCTCCAGACAACAAGTCAGAGTGGATTCAAACTATTCATGCAAGTCAGTTGTACAGACAAGCCCTTTGCAAAGAAACATTGATGATATTCTTCCCCTAACAATATGTATACGTAAGATTTTTTTTTCATTCTCAGCTGAGAACCATGCCATAAATATGATTTATAGTATTCCATATGAAGGAATGATTGTAATAAAATGAGGCATTGCAAGAAATATATGTTGCTAATTAGAAATGACAAGATGGAACATTTACCACATAACAGCAACCCTCAAAATTTTTTTATGAAATTCAGAGAATCTTCAGTCTTAAAATATAAGAAAACTGAGAAAAGAGTCGTTTCAACTTGTCTACAGATGTATGACAAATAAAGCTCTACAGCACGCAAATCCCTTGCATGTACCTACCAGCTGTCCCAGTGTTCCAAAGAATTTACCTTTGCCTCAGCATCTCTCTTGAAATGATGGATGGGATTACGCCATCCTTGCAGGGTTTTGGCATTGCTTTGTTTTCATTTCTTGGTAGTGAGGCCTTACCATTTTCTCTGATCTGCTTGGATTGATTGATTTGCAGGCCATGGGCTATTTTCTCTGAGAAAGAGATGTCTGCATGAAGACTTGTCTGTCTCATCCAGTAAAGAAGAAAAGGATAACTGTTGGCACACAAAAACCAGAAGTCAGCCACTGAATTTTAGATCACAAGGCCATAGGAGCGGAGCAATGCCACAAAACATTTTCCAGTGTAAGAAATACCTACAGGAAAATATTAAAAGACAAAGTACAGTGTGGTGCCATAGATGGAAAACACACAGTGTAAAAGGCATCATAAACATACTATGTTCCTTCAGATCATGCATGGATGGAGAAAGCATGTATAGAGAAAAATAAATACTAGAATTGCATTTTATGGGACAAACTGCTATGGCTGAGGCTTTCACCTGATTTGAAGTTGAGTTAGGTAAACAATCACTTCATAGCTGTTACCTGTTGATTTTTCTGTGTTGAAATGTGGCATAGAGAATTATCACTAAAATGTTAAGCAGCTTTAGCAGATCAAGAAAGCATGACAATTCATTGCTGGTGGAGATTTAAGCAGCTCAAATCTAAAGATTCTCAGTAAAGCATGGCATGTTGAGAATTCTTCTGGAATGTAAACATGCTACATTTCTGAGGGCAGAGTAGAATACTTTGGCTAACTTCAACAGCTGGTTGCAGCATAGAAGAGAGATGCAGTAAAAAAGACATGCAATATTTTTAGGCTGCAAAGTCTTCATCAATTCACATAAGGCAGATGGAGTCTCCTAAATATTGAGTACTCTATGCTGTCGAGCTTCCTTTAACTGTAAATAGGTTGGCTTCAGTTTAGTCACATGTCCACAGAAATCTTTATAAGCTGTGAAACCACTAATAGTTAAGTTACCTTGAAGAACAAGGGATACAGATTAATGCAACAAGTGTAGTTACATTCAAAATAATCACAAACCCAAATACTTTATGCTGAAAATAAAAGTACACACTCTAATGGAATAGGCAGTGGTTATAACAGAAATAGTTTATTCCGCTGCAGCAAACAGCTGCAGTCACTTTGTGTGGTTTCCATACCTGATACGGAAATTACACTTTTTGGTTTTTTTCTCTTCATCTCTTTCCTTTCCTCATATTAAGAAATTTATTTCCACCTTTTCTGCCTTCTCCATTCTTACACATTTGACCTTTCCTCCTTATTTTTGGTTTTGTTTCTGGGGCAGGAGAAAGAGCAGAAGAAATAAGCTAGGACCTTAAACCTGCACACCACAGGTTTTGTTACAATTTTAACACAAAAAACCTCACATTTTGCAAAGACTTCACTCAAATAGGAAAGCAGGAGGAGAAGCACTGCACCACAAGCTGTGGTCAATTTTTCCTGCAACAACATATTGAGGAAAGCTCTGCCAAGACATCTGCAGAGGAGTGTGTAGGTCTGGCTGTTCCTACAAGCACATAATGCTCACTTTGAGGTTTTCAAAGAACTGCAAATTAAAACTGGGTGAACCAGCAGCTGAATTCCCTGGATAGCTGGACTGTAACTGCTGAGGCAAGAAGGAATACCTTGCACTGGCCAAGCATCTCTGGGCCTCAGCTGGTTCCAGCTGCCGGCTGGGCACAGGCTCATGCATTTCTCCACCTGCTTTTGCTCACCTCAGATAAGCCCCAAAATCTGAAGCTACAAAATGGTGCTGTGCTATCTCCTCTCTGGCTAAACTTCACAAAAAGAAATTGTAGTTTGAGCAAAACTAAGGTCGAGCCAGTTACAGATCTGGGACAATAAAGCCAAGAACTGAGAAAGGCCAGGAGTATGATTACATGGGAAAGGAGAGGGTCAGAAGTCAAACATAAAGTAACATATGTGGGCATCTAGAATAAACAGCCAATTAAGCCAAATATGATTTCCTATGCAAGGACTGACGCGGACAGAGATTATCAAAAAGCCTCTGTCCTCCTACTCCAAGGGAAAGCCTCAGTACAGCCCATCCTAAGCACTTACAAACCACAAGTCAAGCCTCCAGGAATCATGCTGCTGTAATAAATATATATGTGTTTTTAGACATTGCCTATTGCAAGTGCTTATTTTTACAGGAATCCTCCTAACTTCAGTATTTAAGTAAACAGTTCAACTTCAATAGTTACTACGAAAGGGATTCTGCAAATAACAGTCCTCTACTCTCTGTAGGAGGGAAGCTCCATCCATCGTGTCAAAATCCCCAGCACCAGGCGGGTGGGTATTTTAGCCACCCTCTCCTGTCACCTTTGGTCTCATCTGCACCGTCTATTTCTTGTGCCTTCTCGTGCCTCCTCCCAGGTCATCTCCTTCATCTTCTCAGTCTGCCCACACACTTGCATTGCCCGATCTCTCTTCCACTGCATCCCACCCATCCAGACCCATCAATCACATCTGCAGAATGCAGATTTTCTTTTATTTTCTTTTTTTTTCTTTAAATAAGTTGCATGCATCTTTAAATGAGTATATTAAGTAAATGACAGCCATTCTGCTCCACTCGGACTCCACTGAAAGTGCTGGGAATCTGCAGTTGTTTTGAATACGGAAATAAAATCCCAGGAGATGAAAGGCAGGAATATGGAAATGACTTGTAAATTAGGGGCACGTCTCAGTATCACAAGATTAAAGTCACAGCTACATGTCACAGAGAAGAATAGTGATATGCTCACTTATGCCATGGGTGAATTTGGTCCAGAACACTTTTTTTATATATTTATGAAGACGAAGAAAAGCTTTTTCAAAATACTAAAAAGCACGTTTTGCAGAGTTTCTGCACAAATTATCACTGCCTCAACAAAAACATCTGTATCATTTTGCAGCCATCAATTTCTTTTTGTGCTACAGTGAGACAGTATTTTATACAGTTATGACTTTGTTTCACCATTTGCATAAAAAGGTTGCTGAAAATCAAATTTTAAGGACGGCTAATCCATCTCCAGAATTACACCTGCATTAGTATTCTTACCTAACTCATGTATGAGGTTATAGTAAAACCCCATCCCCTTTTCATCAAAGAGCTTCAACTTGAATTATTTCTATCATTTATCCTGGATATATAACAAGTTACTTCAATGTATACTCAATTACAGGGGCTAACATTTCTAACTCTCTAAAGTTAGATTTTTGTGTTTTATGATGTTTTAATACACCATGCATCAAGTGAAATGCAATCTTTGCAGGATATTTATTATTTTATATACAATCTGGTAATTTCCATCTAATTCTTCTGCTGCTCTCAGTACACCCCTGTCCTTTACTTTGAACTTTTGGAATTATATAGTAAGACCTAACAATGCTTGAAAACGAAAATCTGTGGTAGATATTTCCCAGTTAAAACAATGATTTTCAGTACGGATTATAATCTGTAGTGTTGTATCTTTTTTCAATGCCACCCTAATAATCTAACTGTAGCATTTCTCCACTGATTTTCCACCTCTTCATTCACTAAACTTTGGATGTCTTGTCTTCTCCCCTGTGTAAAAACTTATTTGCTATTAAATTTACTGAGACAGTTACTTAATATATGCTTCCTGTTATGTTTGGATCATTTAATAGTCATCAACTAAAACCTGAGTTTTATTATTTCCCCCAAGGTATGAGGAGAGCTATTCTTCTAAAAAGAAGTATTAATTTACTACTACCACACTTAGTTTTATGTGATTGAAACCTCACAGTGAGAAAAAGTCAACAGTCCTACATCACTACAAAACTGCTGTTGTATGAGGCCCTTGAATGAAGATCTGCAAGAGAAAAGTTGTATGGATAAATCTGTTTGGCGTACAGATTATGTTTCACCCTTTCATTCTGTCATATTAGGAAAAGGTCCAGAAAAGTTAAAGCTGCTTTAGAGTTTGTTGCAACACCTTTACACAGGTCTTTTTCTTTAAAAGACCCAGCTTGATTTTTTACTAAACCTGACAATCAATCTAGAGATAATGTGCATAAATTTAAAAGAACTACCAGGTGTCTAAGCTATGAGAGCAGGTAATACAGTTACCCTTGGATCACCTCTTTAAGGTCAGTTTGAGAGAGCTGCCGCTGGCAGAGGGGCGGCTCATCCAACTGTGAATGCTACCAGAAGCCCAGGAAAAAAAAAAAAAAGTCACATGCCTTTGTACAGGTGATTCTGGATCTCTTCCTGAAATGAAATACTGCTGAGATAAAACAGTGGAGAAGAGAACAAACAGTAAGGGGTAAAGATTACCTCTGCTTTGCAGAGACCCTCAAATTTTTGTTTTCTGAGGAGGACAATATCAAGCACCCATTGCTCCTCCACAATTATTAACTCCACAGCAGTGTTACTGCTGGCTTTGCTCAGGTGATTTAAAATGCAACGCACGGCTAGAACAATTTAGAGATGCATTAATCACCACTTACTCTTATTAGCAATGGACGTGTGAAGCATCTTCCAACTTCAAGGCAAGTGCCATAAAAAGTTCATCAGATAGAGTCAATTCTTCATGCTGAAACAGTACTTGGGTTTAATTGTAGCATTTACTGCACTGAATGAGAGTTTAATCTCCAAAGGGAGACTATCATTCATGAAATAGTTGAAGGAAGTTTTACAGACAAACTCTATTAATAGCCAAACCAGATACACACATAGGATAATGGTCCCAGCAACTCAGAGTGCTCTGCCCACAGCAACATTTGTAGACTCAACCAGATCATAATTTTATGTCTAGGAGATTCTGCCAGATTAAAACTTGGGGAGGAGGAGGAATAAAAACCACTTTAATAGTAACTAAAGAACAAAGAATGTTTTTGCCAATGGAACATATTTGTTTGGGGCAGAGTCAAGAAAAAAAAGAAACCATAACTCTTTTAGCATAATTTGAAACCAGATTCTCCTCAGAGAAATGGAAAGGGGGGAGGGGGGAGGGAAGCTGTTGCCCTGAGGCTAGGGATGAAGGCACGTTGCAATATTTCTAACTGCTGCCCGCATGACCATCCTCCTACAGACACATACTGCTGCACTGAAACAACACAAGGCTGAGGGTACAAAAGGAGCGAGACTACTTTGTTAGATTTATTTTCACGTAGGAGAATCTAGTAAATGCGTCTAACACTAATACGCCTTGGACAGTTTTTCCTTTCAAGAGCGTGGCTGAGAGGCGGAGGCAAAGAGCAGGAGCCAGCAGGGTTAGACAAGACTACTCTGATGGGTAACAGCAGGAAGGCCCTGCCACCTGAAGGTGGGGCGTGAGGAGGAGAAAGATGTGCACATGAAGCTCAACAGAAAAGATGTACTAGAATAAATGCTTTCCAGGGAATATTTTAACAGAATTGCTAATTCAAAATAATGAACAATTTCACCGAGAAGAATGAGTTGAATCAGCAATTGAACCAAGGCAATGAAGTTGGCCAGCACCTGGCATAGGTGGCTTTCTGTCAGACAAGCATCTCAGTTCCCATGCTTCCTTTAAGTAACAAGGAAGAGGGAGGCAAGCAGGCAGCAGCTAGCTAGAAAGTTGCATTTCAGTTCCCTCTGAAAGTGGGTTTTTTCTTTAGAGAGCGTTATTTACTTTCTTTAGTGGCAAACCTGGCATATGAAAGTCCCGTCTCACTCCCATCTCCTCCTTTCTCAGTTCCTTATTGTCAACCCTGCATCACAATTCATCATGAAAATGAACATTCTTTTTAGTACATAGCAATGAATTTATGGCACAGACCACAATTATGTTAGCACAACTGAGAAGGTTGCAGGAATAGGAAAGAGCAGCCGGAAGATGGGAAAGGGCAAGAATGTCTTGTCTCCAAAGAAAACACACTGCAGAGCTCCCTCCTGAGAGCTCAGCTGCCTTCAGCCAGGCTCCTGGCTCTCCAGAACTACTCCCCAGGCCTTGGCCCGGCATATCTACTCCCTCTCAGGATCAGTTGCATTTACTATAGTACTATTAATTTCACAATACCAGCTATTTTCTGGTAGCTCTTCTGCTCTGGAATCAAGCAAGGAAAATTCACTTACATTAAAAAAAAAAATGTGGTTTGAAAGACAAGTTTGGTAATGTGAACTCTGATGATTCAACACATCTAGAAGGAAAAAAGCTGCATGAAATTAGTAATTTGTTAATGGCTTGATTTCATGTCATCTTTGACTGACTCATGAGCATGAGGCTCAATACCTGCAACACTCCCATCTGCATTTGACTTGTTAGGACACTGGGTTGCTTCCCCTCAGTTTGTCCATGGTTTCTCCCTAAAAAAATCAACTTCCCCCTGTCTATATAGTGTGAATGCAACTCAAAGCAGAGGTTCTTTTCCCTCTAGACACACACAATAAATACAAAATTAAGAGGGTTGCCATTGGCTTTATCCACTCCCAGATGGAACAAAGAGATCAACCATATCAGTGAAGTTTGAGAACAGCTGCTCTTCCTTGCCATGCTCTGCCACCAGCACTATGGTGGAAACAGTTCCATGACATGTGGTGAACTACCGTAAGAGCCTGCTCTTGCCAGCTGCACACTCCCTGTTGCCTTGGGTGTGCCAGCTTTTATGTTGTTCATCAGATTTCTCCATGAGCCAGTGTAACTTACGCAATGCGCCAAACCAACCTGGCAAAAAATGAAGACACTTTTACTGTTTCAGTGAGTCAAATCAGTTCAGTGGAAGGTGAGCCACTAACCAACAGCCTCCACCAAGGAGAAAGCAATCTAAGTGACCATGCATAGATCATTTTCTCCTTTACCTCAGCTTCCTTTTTGTAAACAAGGCTCATGCAGAAGAAGTCATGCTATTAGAAATGGTGTTTTTCTTCTCAATGTTCATCAGCTTCATTCAGTAGTTTTGGCCAGACTTGTCTCTGTTTTCCCAAGTGTTGAGTTTCCTGTAGTTAACCAGAAGCCAGTTTCTTGCTAATTGGAGGCTAAACAGAATGAAGTCAGCAGTCTCTTCTTAGAGACTGCCCGCTGTCTGTGACTAGCATGAGCTGCTCCAGTATGCGAGGCGCTAACTAGTATTGCGTAGCTGTGTCTTCTGGAGGCAGATCAGTCTCTGCACAGCTGGCTGCAATTCTTCCAACACAGAGCTACTTCTCTGCTGCGTAAACCTGCAAAAGGTTTGGGCACAACATTGCTTCAGGAGACAGGAGGCTGAGAACCAGCTTAGCATTCCTAGCCAGCTGAAATTCAACGCCTTCATCTGGATTGTGAATGCAAGTAAATTTTGCTTACATGCTGCCAACGTCTCAGGCAGATGTCTCCAGAACCAGCAGTTCTACAAAGACAAATTTAAACCAGAATTCATACCTTTGGAGGTGGGATAGGTACAGGAGAAGAGTGGGAATCCAGCTCCTCGCTCACATCTCCCCTAGGGGAGATGTGAGAGTACTCGCATCTTCCTTGAGGTCCCCTGACTTCAATTGGAAGCCTGATACACAAAGAAAGCATTTAAAACCCATTTGAAACTACCAATTCCTGAAAAATATGAAACTTTTCAGATTGTAGGAAGGATTATCAAAGTCCTACAACCAAGGCTATTCCCTCCCTCCAACGCTATATGTGTTCTCAGGAGTCGTATGCATCAGGAATTATTTAGATCACTCAATAACAAAGGCTTCTCTCTCCATAGATTCTTGTTTTCATCTCCTAAGTGAAAAATTTCCTTTTAGGTGAAATCAGTAAACTTCAGATACAGAGGTATCAGACATCTAGCATTTTTGTTCTGTAAGAAGTGCAATTTGAACACTCATCAATAAGTTATTCTTAGGACAAGAACAGATCACAAAGGTCCACTACAGTTTATGCTAGTTAAAAATACACCGAAGCAACTCTTTCTAGTTTTTTTCTTGATATTACCTTCTGAATCTTGAGATTTAACTTTTAGCCTCACTGCAGCCCTTCACATAAAGCAGACGTATCTGAATAACACAGGTTCTCTCAGATACGAAGAATGCATGGCCTGATACATTAGTGATTGGCCCCTTGCTCAGTATATCTGCTCACAGTTTCACTGCTCTGAGTCATCAAGGCTCAAATTTGATTCAGAATAGGTCATAAAGGTAGTTATTATCTTAAGCACTAACTCGATGTATTTCAGCATTTTGGTTGGAACATCTGCAACACAGAATATGCCAGGAGTCCTTTCAGAGAATGAGTTTACAAATGCAAACATTTTGGTTTGACAAAGCCATTATGCAATTTCATCTCAACTCACAAACACAATTCAAGCTCAAATAAGCCAGATAGTGGGATGTTGCACTTTCTGTTAAACCTCATCAACAACAATGTGCAGCACTATGTAGTTTTCATTTGCCTGAGATTCAGCATATTTTCTTGTCTCAAGCTTTATATGGGTTTGTACCTAATGAACCCCATTTAGAGTTTGAGCCTAACTGCAGAATTGCTTCCTAAATTTGCTGCGCTGGTCATGAAAATTGAACCCCATATATTACACAAACACATAGTGAGGGCCTGGGTGTGAGGTAGACTCATGAAACCATCAACACCAACAAATGGCTATGAATAAACAAGAAAGCAGAATTAAACCTAGTTCCTTTAAAACATTTATAATCATCTGTGAAATATTTGGCAGCCTCCTAGAGAAAGGACATTGATGTAGTCCAGAGAGAGCCAACAAGAATGATAAAATTTGATTGGTAACATGCACAGAAAGTCTGGAAAAACATGAAGTGAAATCTAAGCTTTTAAACTCTTCAAATGGTGTTTCATAAAGGAATACAAGAAAACCAGCAGTACCACTCCAAGAACAAGACAGTGCATTTTGCAGAGCAATAAAGGAGTTCCTTGCTTGTGGTTTCAGGAGTAAGAGCTCTGTTTGCCTACATCTATGGATATATACTGCTTAGCACTGAGGAACCCCAAGCCCAACCCTGAGCTCTTCAGGCATTTTTACTTAGAAGTCAGCATTCCCTCGTTTATAGAGATGACACCAGTATCCTGACCACACTCAACTCAGATCCATGGGTTCAATTCAGTAAACAGGGAGCACAAGCAAGCCCTTTAAATTATTTTGTCATTTCACACATTTTAAAGATCAAAAAAAGCAGGGGCAAATGAAAGGACAGAACAAGTTTTCCTCTTTCTCTAGAAAGCACTGCAGTTGCGCCCATGCACTGCCATCCTTACACGAGGGTGTAAGGATAAACACACCACAGGATGAGGCTATGTATCCACAGTGAGTGCGTTTCCTGTGCATGGCATCACATTTCTGAGGACGCATCCTGTTTCCACTCCTCCTCGTTTTCCATCCTCACTCTGGGCCTTATTCAATGGCATTATTTTTACATTAGAGGGAATTTAGATTGAAAATAACCATATGTTATTCTGCATGACCCTTTGCTATGGCTGGATCCCGATGTCAGAGCTCTGGCATTATCAGGCTGACGACAAACAAACCTCCCGAAATTCCAACACTCCCAGGGCAAAGAGCTCCCTACTTCAGCACATGGCTGTAAGTGACCTGACAGACTCTACCCGCCTGATGAAGCTGGATTGAAATGTTCTGTCCTTCTCTGCTTGGCCTTCATTTCTGGCCACTAGACAACCTCTGCTGCTGTAAATTTCCACCGACTCATTTAACTGACTCAATTTTGAAGCCCCACCTCGTCTGCTAAATTCAGTAAGTGCTAAACATTAAGAGGAACAGAGGCAGTAATTTTTTTTCAAAGCATGAGTGAGACATGAGGAAGACATTAAGATGACTGAGGGCACCCTTACACTGTGCAGTGGAGTATGGCACAGAGATCCCCAAACTATCACACAATAAATGAGCTGCAAAGCAAGGAGCAAGGCAATTACATCAGAACCACACTGTTTGTGGGCTCATTAGCCTTGCTGAGAAGCACCACATTAATGCTGTTACAGTGTTTCCAAGACTCAAGATCCCTGGTCTTGTGGCTAAATCAAAACAAAAATCCATTTGTGTTAATGCAAAACTTGAAAAATAGCAATTTTGGCAAAAATAACATTTAAAAAAATCCCAGAAACAATCTGTTTAAGCTAGTCATTGTGGGCCTTTTTTTTTTGTAATATACAAGGCTAAACTCATAAGGGCAGAGAAACAGCCCACAAATCCCTCTAATGTCCTCCATACCAGTCTTGGCACCTTTGCAGAGAAGTGCAGTTCACTTTTCTTCTCTGTGAGTAAAAGTTTGAACTCAAGCTTCGTCTCCTGCTCGGAGCAGAGGTGGAGACCCATTACATTCATCCTTTTCTACCAGTTCCAGTACTCAGACAACTACTGGCCGCAGAGAAAGAGACTGACACTGTGATGGCAATTAACAAATTCTTTGGAGAGGTTTTGGTTTCAGCTCTTAATCCAGTACATATTTCAGAGGAGCATTTTCAAAGACCAGAAGAAACCACCCTGAACCCCCTGCAGCCTACGGCAAAACAAGCTCCGCAGGAAAGACAGGATCACAGTTCAAATTCGTCTCCCAAACCTGGCAAAGAAAGGACTTAAGGAAAGGTGCTCTTTTTCCTCATACTCTTCAAAAGGAATACTCTGACGCCTGTGTTACAAGGGTGGGCTCCCAGGCCTAGAACTATGTCCTTTGAATATTGTTTCTGAATTTATTTTAAATAAGTTTCATCAAATGCACCCCACTGCCACCATTAATCAGTCGAATGCCACTTCTAAAAACTCAGTTTGTCCCCCTTAAACATTTGTACAAATATATTACTACTTCATCATACTAAGCACCTTCAAACCGCTCAGTTTGGCGCTGCATCCTTGCTGTGTAATTGGGAGCAACAGGGTTTCAATACTAAGAAATTCAATACTGAAAAGGTAAGTAAACTTTTACTCCAAGCACTCAGCTAACATTTCTAAACTGACAGTCATCACAAAGCCTTCAGGTGCAAGCAGTCATGAGCTTTAAAAACCCCCCGTTTATATTACATGTCTGCTCATTTCCGTGAGCTCCTCCCTGAGATTAAGACGATTCATGCATAGAAGCTGACGAGAGCTAGGGAAAGCCTGCCACCTGCAACATTCACTTGTGCCACCGGATATACCTGAACGTGGCATGTTGTAATTACTCACTTTCTCACCCATATCTGTTTACCAAGGCAAATATTACTTAACCAGAAGTCTTTTGCATCAACAGGAATAGTTTATCTTGTTACATTTGTTTTGATGTATTCATGGCTTGTATCAGAGTACAGTAACACCAACAGCATAATAAAGGAACAATAAAATTAGACGGAGCCTACTCATCTCTAACAACTGTTTCTGTTCACGTGAAGACAATCATGTACAGAGTGCAGCCTGCTCCTTGCCTCTGTGTTTCCCAAAGGCTCCTCAGACGCTCACCAGGAATGAGATATGGGATAAATTGGTGAGCAGCAAGATCCCAAATGCCTTTTCTCCTTAGAGTCCCATGTCCTGGTCCCACTGGTGACTGGCAATGCACCTTTCTGGGGACCAACCTGCAATGTCCCTGCTGTGTCGGAGGGTCAGTGTCTTTCATTCCCTCAACAACCTTATATGTGTACATGAGGTCACGAGACTGCCTACCCGTAAGGCACCTACAAGATGTTCCTTAACAGGTCAAACGCCTTTCCTGCCAGAAAGGGAGAGTGGGGGAAGATCACCATTAACCGACGGAGTGAACCGTAAACCGGGAAGGCCTACCACAATAATGTAGCGTTACCTGGCTTGAGCACACAGACACATAACATACCCTTAAATTAAAATCGACTGTAAAAGAACCTTTTTTTATAAAAACCCTATGCTGAATCCCCCTTATTAAGGCCTTTTCCCTAAATCAACATGTTTTTTTAGTATTTATCCCAAGATCACAAACACACCTTACTGCTGCTTGCGGACTTTTATTGCTGTTGTACTGTGCCATCTGCTGGCTTTCCTGAGAAAGACAGACTGATGAGGGCTCAAAAATCACAGAGTGCTCCCCGGGCTGAAAAGGAGCTCCAGAGAGCCTTCTGCCCAAATTCCTGACAGAAGGGATGGCCCTGAATATGTCAGGCTGAGGCTCGACTGTTTCCACCAAAGGAGATTCCACCGTCACTCTGGGCAACTTATTTTAATGTTGAGTTGTTCTCACAGTGAAGTATTTTTTCCCTATATGCAGGCATAATTTCCAGAGGCAACTTACCTGTTGCCTCTTGCCCTGTCGTTGTGCATCTTTGTGAAGAGTGCCTCCACCTCCTCCAGAAATACCTTTTAATATTTGATTAATTTAATATTTGAAGAATGTAACTTGTTCCCCTCAAGACTTCTGTTCTCTAGGCTCAGCAAACCCAACTCCTCCAGTCCTTCTTTGTACATCCAGTACTTCAACATGCCAACCACCCTGATGGCTGGCTCCCAATTATTCAATGTCTCTCTAAAAATGTGGAAACCACAGCTGGGCATGGTATACCAGGTGCTGCCTAACAATCGCTGTGTAGAGCAGCTAAACAACATACTTTGATCTGCTGGCTGTACTCCTGCTGACACAGCCCAGCATGCTGTAGGCTCTCTTTGCTGCCAGGACCCACTGCTGGTTCATGCTTGTTAATGTCAACCAGGAGCCCCAGGGCCCTGGCCACAAAACTGTCACCCGCCAGTTCCCCAGCTGTAAGGCTGCTTGGGTTTATTCCAACACACCAGCAGCAGTCTACAGTCCTTGATGGCCCTAAGGTCTCTTGATGTCTCTGTGCGGTGGTTCTTCCTTCCTGTGTACCTACCTCTCCTCCTGAGTCCACAAGCTCAGAGAGGGCACATTCAGTCTCACCACCCATGAGAGTGATGAGATGTGTCTGTCACACGTCTACATACAGTATGAATAATATCAGACCCTGTATTGACCCTTGTGATCTCCACGTATGACTCTCTCACTCAGTTCAGCTTTGAGCCGTTAACCATCACCCTTTCAGCTCTAGTTAGCGAGTTTCCTACCAAATTTGTGGCCCACCTGCCCAGTTCATATCTTACCAGTTTGTCCACAAGGCTGTCAGGGTAGGCTGTGTCAAACATCTTGCGAAATACCAAGGTTTGATACCCACAGCTCTCCCTGCACCCAGTAAGCAAGTTGCTCCATCTCAGGAGGCAATGAGGTTACCTACGCACTGTCTACTCTTGGTAAATCTGACATGGCATGTCCCAACCACCTTCACATGCAGGCAAACAGCTTCCATGAGGACATGTCACGTACTGCTCCCAGGATGCACTCACTGCTCTGCAGTTTCCTGGTTCTGTCTTTTCATGGATAGGAATATTACTTATCCTCTTCCTGTTGTCCAGGACCTTCCTCCGATCTCTGTGACTTTTCAAAAATGACAAGAGTGGCTTTTTAATGACATCAGCAAACTCTTTTAGCACCCTCAAATACATCCCAGCAGATCCCACAGACTTTGTTTTATACATTTACCTGCAATTTGTACAGACAGTCCCCAGTCTACTTGATACTACGACTGTTGGCGTGTCTTTTCAACCTTGTTCTTTGGCACAGAGCCAGTCGTGGTGGCTACACGCGTATATAGGTCTGTTGTGAACACCTTGTTTAAAACCTGAGTAGAACAATGCCAAGGCATCTTGTGGCTTGGTTAAATCTTTGGCTACTGAAATCAAGGGTGTATGTGAAAATAATCAGTTCTCATTGACAATAAAACTATCTTCCAAGTTTGTGTAAAAAAAAATAAAAGTGATCTGAAGGTGATAAAAAAAAAAGCCTTAAAAATTATGTTTGTTTTTAATCTCATGGTCATTTGATAGCTGACTGACATCAGTCAGGGTAAGAGACTGTGCATTTTATTTATACTAAGTCTGTACTGCTTTCAGAGTAATCTCAGGTCACAAAAGCAGAGTCACTCATACAATACGAAATTACTAGCCAACTTCCTTTAAGGGGCACGGCCCTGCCTACTAAAGGTCTGTAGGGCAGGTCTGAGCTTTGTGCCACCGCGTGTAGGGCTGATGAGACCTTCAAACAAGAAAGTAAGTTTTCACCTATTCCTGCAAGATGTACTGTTTGCGTAATGTTAGCTAACAATCAAACGCAGATGTAGAATAGTCCAGTTTGGAAGCGACCTTCAGTGGGTCATTGAATTCAACCTCCTCCTCAGAGCATAGCTCCAGCTATGGGCAACTGCATCGCCACATGAACAAGTAAGAATGCAGTTTGTCAGCCCATGGAATAATATCCCATTTCAGATAGAATTCAGCTCGTACTTTATAAACAAATGACTAATCCTAAACCACAGTAAATGAAACGCATGTTTAAACACTCTTTTTAAGGGACTTGAGGCTAGACCCCATTAATATCCCCTTGATAAACAATGAATTATTGTGGCATGCCCCCCAAAACTAGTTTTGATTTTCTATCCTGCATACAGAAAGTTCTGACCCTCAGTAAGCTTAAATTGCACAGGAAAAAGATTGAGGGAACAACAGAGCTTCTGGGAGGAAAAGATAAGTTTGTTGTGTGTAGTGAATTAGACTGCCACAACATGCAAAACAGTAACTGAAATATTGCAAAGATTTCAGATGTCTTGTAATGTGAGGAAAAATACACAATATCAAACAGATCATTTTCACTGAAAAGCAGTGAAATGCAGGATAACTTAAACCACCATTTTAAACTAAGTTTTAAAATTAGAAGACAGAAAAGCTTAAGGCTATTAAGACTATTTTCCATGTGTATTTGAGTTTTCTCCTTCGCTGGTTTCCGTTATACCAGGATCAGGAAACAGTTACATCCCTTAGCCTAAATATGACTTGCTAAAATGAATACCAAGACGACGCATCATAAATATGTATATTTAAATACTATGATTTAATGGAAATGCGTTTGGATTTTTTATGTTTACACTTTCATCATATTAAAATAAATTGCTTATCTTGTTTCAACTTTTTATTGACCGTTTGTGTTAGAGTCACCTTAATCATAGACTGTAAAGAGCAAGGTAGTTCTTTGCAACTGGTTTGATTAACTAAAATGTATTTTGAGTGTGGTGGATTGCAAAAAGGTCAGTTTATGAAAACATTCAAAGTTAAAAATTTTATGGTTCACTAGTAAGACTAATATTGGTTGTAAGTAACTAGAGATAATTGGTTTTGCATGTTTACCCACACCTTGGAAATTTTAGAATTAATATCTCTCACCCTCTACACTTGCTTTATTTGGAAGAAGAAAGAAAATTGGTATTATTCCAAATCCTGTGTTATTTCAGAGCTATGAATGAACAGTTTACTGAGCTGCAACAGTTAACCCAAAATGAAAGAAAGGGTTCCCTCTGAACCTGCAGGAGACAACGCTGTAGAAGGTTCAGTATTTCTATGAAATTATGTGGTGGTTGGCCATCTTTTGTACCATGAATGCCAACAAAGCCTGCTGGCATGTCCCAATAGTCATGTCCCTGGGGCAGGGGTGGAGGGAGATGATGGATTCTCTCAAGGATGGTCCTTGCAGCAGAATGGGGGTAATCTAGTTCTGCAACAGTTTACCCTGATGGACATGTGCCCACCACCCTGAGGCCATTGCCTGACACCTCTCCTGCCTACTTCGACCCCATTTGCTGCCCTACTAGTTGCCCAGCCCATAACCCTGTTACTTTCCCCACCAAGCACCTACATCCTTAGACATGGCCGTAGAACGCAACCTCTGCCTGCTGCACCTCTAGCTGGCCCTGCTTTGCCATCTAACCACTCATCCCACCAGCTGCCCAGGACCATGCCTGCTGCCTCACCACCCTACCACCTCCACCAGCTGGCCAGACCCCTGCCTGCTGTCCCCAGCCAGCTGCTGGGCCACCCTCCCCTGCTTGACACTCTACCATGGCTCTGCTTGCACCCTCACCAAGCCCCTGTCTGCCACCACACCAGGTGCTCCAGACCCTATTTTCTACCCCAGTAGCCACACAGTACCCTGCCAACTGCCTTACCTACTGCTCAGGACCATGGCACTTTCCCTACCAGCTGCCCAAGCCTCTGCTTAGGGCTGCACAAGACCCTGCCTGCTGCAGGCAGTTGCCTCTACAGCTACCTGTTCTTCCCTCCCATCTCCCCAACCCTACCCTGCTCCCTGCTGTCCTGCCTTCCCCACCAGGCCCGCCACTATCCCACCTCTCCTCTGGCCAACCCCATACCCCATCATCTCGTCCTGGTCCCTCTACATCCAGCCCCACCACCCCCAGCTTACCCCTGCTGGGTCATGTTGTTGAGGTTACGGAGCCAAGCCATAGCAGCAAGAACTCTCCAACAAGTTTACTTCTTTCATGCAGGGGAGGGACATGTTTCTGCTGGGTTGGGAGTCAGGAACTCTACCTTGCCAGCATTTCTGAGCCAGGAGCCATGCTTCCAACGTTCCTGTTTCCCCAGCCACAGTAGCTTAGACAGGTTCTTCTCCAAAGCTTGTGCTGTCACATCTGCTGTCCCTTTCCCTCTTACTTTCCAGCTGCTCACTCTTCTGAAGGTGAAGGTTACCAGGAGGGAAGGAGCCGGAGTACCCTGCAGGTTGCAGGCTGCATTACAGCCTGCCATTAGAAGATGTTTCTCAGTGACCATCACATCCAAACCACTTTTCCCGAGAAGGAAACAGAAAAAGCAGCTGATGCAAGAGAAAGTGCCTCTTGCCTCCAGGATGTCCCAGCCCCTTTTGCTCATTCCTTGCTGAATGCGGCTATGACAAGCTGTCTCACAACAGCTCTATTTCTGAAAGACAGGGTAGTTTCTAACACTTTAAAGATGTGTTGGGGGAACAAACCTTTTATATTTGTCACTGCGTTCTGGAAAGCAAAGAAAATGCAAATATCCTCAGTACAAACACAACTGTTAGGCACACAAGGCACAAATTCCAAGCATGAAAAAGGAATCAAAGATCCCTGGATGCTTCATGTCTCTTCAAATCATACGGAAAAAATGTTTACAGCTAATTCCACATGGTTTTTTATTTTCTTCCAGGGAGAAATGAGATTTCACAGTTGGGGGCTTTGAGCTCCATCCAGCAAAGAGGGAGGGTACCCTGACTTGCAATTCTCTGGGTAGGCAGAAAGTCCTACACAGCACAGGCCACTCTCTGGTCTGCTCTTTCTGCACCAAAGGGTCATCCCTTCAGCACGACTGAGTGGTTACTGCAAGCACGTTCCGATTCGGCACAAAAGAGTGTGCTCACAGGGGAAGGGCAGCCCGGGCAATGAAAAAGCAGTGCTTTTCACTGTTAAAGTTGTTAAAAAAGCAAAAGCCACCTGAACAAAAAAGTTGAGTATTTCATTTGGCATAATTCCAGCTGTTGTCATTTCTTTACCACAAGTGGAAAAAGAAGAGCATTGTGTAGTGGATCTGGACAGGAAGTAGTTTCACTCTCAAGATATTTTTTTTAGAGTTTGAAATTGCTTTCTATCTCAAATGGTAATGAGAAGTCAAAATCTGGAAAGCGTTTTTTTAAAATTTGAGCCAAAGCACTCCAATAATGAAGTGCCTTATATATGCTGCAGTGCAAGCAGCTGCTTCCTCAAAGGCTGAATACACAGTATTCTGCCTCAGAGAAACTAAGGAATGTAACAATTTTTATAGGCTTTTTCAAGTATTATAAGTGTTTCTCTTAACCTATACATTTCACCTTCTAGTGCACCCTTAGAACTAGGTCCTGTGCTTGCTACAAGTCCACAGACAACAAGGCAGAAGGCATGCTGTTAGATCACAAGGTGATCCCTTATGTCATTTACTGTGCAAGGACATATTTAGACAGTGAGTTCCTAAATTTAAGAGAATATTGTTTTCAGCTAATTATTTTGGAAAGACTGTGTTTTTTCCCATATCAAGAAAAAAAAAATTAACTATAATAAATATTTTCAATTTCTAAAATAAATGTTTAATAGATCTTGTAGGAGTTTACTATTTATTTTGTAATTTGTATTTGATATATTTAGAATCATAGAATCTTTTAGGTTGGAAGGGACCTTTAAGATCATCAAGTCCAACCATCAACCTAACACTGCCAAAGCCACCACTAAACCATGTCCTGCAGCACTACATCTACTGTCTTATAAATACCTCCAGGGATGGCGATTCCACCACTTCCCTGGGCAGCCTGTTCCAGTGCTTGACAACCCTTTCGGTGAAGAATTTTTTCCTAATACCGGGTCTAAACCTCTGCACCCCTGGTACTACTTGAGGCCATTTCCTCTTGTCTTATCGCTTGTTACTTGGGAGAAGAGATGAGCCCCACCTCTCTACAACCTCCTTTCAGGTAGTTGTAGAGAGCCATAAGGTCTCCCCTGAGCCTCCTTTTCTCTCTTTATATAGAGAAAAAATATATAATAAATATGATATGATATGATATGATATGATATGATTAATATAATATATTGAACTAACTCCTAACTTTGTGCTAATTATTCCTAGAGTCAGGCAGGGCAAGTACCTACCACATAACACCTGAAAAATCTCCTAACGTGAGGTAGGCACTCCTTTCCTCCACACGAGAGCAGACATTTTAATGGAAAGACTTCAGCCCCAAATCCTCCTTTACCTACCCCAAGCTCATATCTCTTTCAGATGTCATGTGCCATGGCAAGATTGCCTTTAAACTGACTCGCCAGTGGCACTAACATTCACTGGTCTGTCCAAAGGGGAGTTGGTGAAAGATGTAAGTAGGCATCCTGTCCACAGGGAGGGTAGCCAGATATCTGTGGTGAAGTAATGCCTAGGAAAGTCCACCTTTTCCTCTTCAGACTGTTCCTACTAGGTATTTGTTGCTTTCTGGTTTCAAGTAGGGATCATTAGATAGAACAAGTGGGTGTGATGAGTGCGATGCAAATATTCTCTTTCTGCTGGGCTCTGTCTGGTGACCAGGGACATAACGAAGTGGGTAGCTTAGCACAACACTTCCCTTTGGAACTCTAGAACGTACAGGGCAAAGGACGTGACGTGCTTTCTTCGCACTTGGGTAAGATAACCTCAAACCATACTAAACTTGTAGAAATATGATGGATCCTCCATAGCATTTTGTAGTGTATGGTTATCAAGGCTAAGACAAAATACATAAATATAGGTATATGTGTATATATATATATGTGGTGCAAGAACATTTTTACTTTTTTATCTTTTCCATGTGTCATTTTCCTGTGGCATTTGTTTCAGTTGAAAGAAAGAAATGGGAAATTTCCAGTTGAGGGAACACACTTGTCAGGACTAGGTATGTTTTTCTGGTCTGTAAATAGAAGGGTTTTCTCTTTTGTTGTCATTGCAGTAATGACTTCTGTGTTGTGCTGCAGATGTAATACATTTGGGCATAAAGCAGATTGTGCTCTTTTCCAGAAAGCATGCACGGCTTTAAAAGGAGAGATAATCAGATGACTAAGCAGCAGAGATGCCTTGCTTAGAGCTACAATATATCTGTAGCTTAATTTTTATATACTATGGCTGTTTTTACTAAATGAATAAGCCAATCCACCACATTTTTTTAAGCAGTATTAAACAAGTGCTTTATAATCATATATTACTATAAAATGTTATAAAACATGTAGAGGACAATGACTCTTTATTCAGTATTACTGTTTCTATAGGTGGTTTTGTTATGTTTGTTAATAGTAGTAATAAAAGTAACTGTGATCTTTCAGGGAAATACAATGGAGAAAACAATTCTAGAAGAACTTCTTTTGAAGAAGTCACAACAGAAGAAAAAAATATCACCAATTAATTATAAGAAAAGGTTGTTTGTTCTGACAAAAGAAACCCTTTCTTATTATGAATTTGACAAAGGGGTAAGAAATTGGTTTTTTAACTAAACTGTGCTGATATTCTCCATTGTCACCTTATTCCTGTGGTTTTCTTATGTGCAACTTGATTAGACACTATGTGTTAGAACAGCAAGTGTACTTTGTTTTGTGTAGAATTATAGTGTATAGTTTCTGTTTCAGGAAAATACTTAGCTGCAGGCTTAAGGGTGTTTCTATTCAGCACAGGTCTTACAGTTGTGCTTGCCACTGAGCATCTGTTTGTGTCCTTCCAAAGAGAACTTAAGCAAGTAATTAACATTGGCATATGTTTATACATTGTCTTGAATGTGAATGTTTTCCTTGTTCAGGCTTCCCTCTGAACTGATGTAAATAACTGGATTCAGAAGTTGCTTGTATAAGGCATAATTAGTTCATAATCTCATCCCTCAGCTGCACAAAACAGATGGCTAAACTATCCTCGTTTCCTAAGGAGTGACTGTATCTCACAAAATGGTGGCTTTTCACTCAGCACATCTCCTGTCGGGAGTGCAAATATATGTCCCAGGCTACTTATTTTAAAGTTTTTGCTCCTTTTAATACATTTGGACTACTCCTGTGAGTTACATCCCATTAGGAAATTGCAGGGCTCGGTGAGAACAAGCTCTATTATCTTAACATAATTATGAATGACACAGCTGGGCTTCTGGTTTGCACGTAAGGTGTTTTCCTCTTAATTCCTCCTTCTTTTTCTCCTAGTCCCCCCTCCTGCCTTGTATTCCTGCAGTTGCAGCAGATGTTTTCTCAGATACAGGGCTGTGTCTTGTAATCCTTGTAACTGACTTTAAAAGGAACTTGATCAATACATTAGATGCAGGTAGGGTACCAAGGAGGTTTTTTACTACCTTTCTTGTAAAGTTTAACAAACCTGAAGCTATGACTGGTCCAGGTTGAAACATAAAATTGCACAGAATAGTCAAACTAAAATACTTTATATTTTGTCAATATTAGTTTACTGTCTGTTGTGTTTTTTCTGTCTTAGAAAAAAGGAAGCAAAAGAGGTTCAATTGAGATTAAGAAAATCCGATGTGTTGAGACGGTGAATCCTGAGGAATCAACACCTCCTGCAAGACAATATCCTTTTCAGGTTAGCTAAGAAATCTGTTTCAGTTACATTTCATGTGAAATTTTCCAGTCATCGTAAGGATACATTGATTATTGCTATCCTGAGTGGTGATAATGTGATATTGCTGAGGGATACAGATATTTACAGCAAAGAGAACATCAGTCCCTATTACTGAAGTTGTGACTTTGCTGAAACGTTTTTAATCGACAGTGATAGAATTTAGTACAAGCCTTGTTTCTTTTATGTTGAAAGATCTATAAGATATTTGCTTTAATAAGATCTGGAATATATAGATCACCACACCATGTGATTATCACTTATTTTCAGGCAGAACTAAGCACCTAGAAACTCTTATTTTACTTCTTAATGCCTCTTTCCACTTCTTTTTTTTTTATTTTTGCCTCAATAGCAAGTGCAGGATTTGACTCCTGACTGCCTGATTATCATTCAAATGTGCCACAGTCAGGAAATCCAAGGCCATCCTTTGTGTGTGTATCGGAAGATGCAGCTGCATTAAGCACTACACATGTTCAATAATTAAATGTGATGAGAAAGACACAACTTCAGATTTGCTGCCTTTCACCTCTTTCAGTTGCGAAGCTCAGGTTCCTCCTAGAGCCTCCATCAATCTCAATTACGGGGACAGTAGGACATGCAGATGGGAGAAGTGGCCACAGATTCCCTTCTGGAGTGCCTGTGCCAAACAGTGCAACTACAAGCAGCAGGCTGCTAGGGTGACCAACAGAGTTGCTGAGTGCATTTATTCCAACACCAACAGAGTGCATTTATTCATGACCCTGCAATAATTGCCATGCCCAAGGGCAACCTTGCAAGAGATACTTAATATTTCATTGCCTGGTTGATCCTAGGTGTCATTCCAGTCTTCCTTCCCTTTCTCCTTGCCCCAGTTTTGTGGCACTGAATGACACATTTATGTAAATTACTGTATTTCTATCACGAGTGCATAATTCTGCCAAGTGGGGAAAAGAAAGTACGCTACAGTTACAGGACAGAGGACTCTGTTCCAGGAAACAGAACCTCTGAAGAGGACTTAAGGATCATGAGAGCTGAACATAAATTCCCAATCTGATACTGTGGCCAAAGAAGCTAATGGCATCCTTGGACATGGAAGCAGGCACATATTGAGTAAAAGCACTCAATATGTTTTGACACTACTGTGATCACCAGGAGAATATTGCATCTAGTTCTGGTGACTATAATTGAAGAAAGATGTTGTAAACTGAAGAGAGGTCAAAGGAGAGACTTGACAATGACTAATAGATTGGACGGATAACATATTAAAGAAAAAAGCTCACAGGACTCCAGCGTTTAACTAAATGAAGAGACAGGAAGCAAATTGATCAGTCATGTGTACTTGCCAGTGGGAGTACACATTTAATAACAAGGGCTCTTCAGTCTAATAAACAAAAGCAATAAAGTGGCATTTGAAATTCAATGCAGATGACTGAAAACAAATGTACAGAGGGAAATGAAACCCCGAATTAACACAGACATGCACACACACAGGCAGCTCAGTACTAAACATCACCCAAAAAGCAAAGTAGATATTAGTAATTATTAGGTAGGCATCAAACAAAACTAGCAGAAGATAGCCTGAAAACAAGCAAAAGAAGCTGACTGTTCAAATTGTGTAGCTGAGCTGTAGGACTACTTACTGCAGGATGTTGTAGACACTAGTTATTTGCTTAAAAAGGCAGCAGAATTAATTCACAGAAGAAAAATATATGTCAAAGGGTTTTAAGTGTAAATGCATCACCTTTGGATCAGGATTTCTTGATCACTTTATAGTCTGCCTCAGTATTGTTACTGGACGCTGTCAGAGATGGGTTCTTGGCCCCAGCGAGCATTCGGTCTGTCCTTGTGTAACAACAGCCAAAAGCTGGAAGATGAGTCTGGAAAAACTGAAGTGGAAAGAGTTTACATGTGGGCTATAAGATCTTCTGTATATAGAAGATGGGTGTTTCTCGTAATAGCCTATGCTGTCCTTTGTTTCTGCAGCTGTGCCTTAGGACATGAGCCACTTTTGTTAAGGTTGTACATATTTGCATGAGTCTGCTCAAAAGCAACAGAGAAGTGTACCAGACATCGAAAAGCGGACAAATACCCCTTGAGAACTACAAAGACATTGCCAAGGCATGCAGAATGCAGTTAGAAAAGCTCAGCTCAAATTGAAATTGGCCAGAGATGTCAAAAACTACAAGAAAGGGTTCTTCAGGTACATAAACAACCAGCAGAAACAGAAGGAAAATATTGGCCTGCTGTGAAACAGCAGAGGTGAATTAGTCACCAACAGTGCAGAACAGACAGAGGTTCTCAACACTTTGTTCACCTCTGTCTTTATCAGCACTCTTGGGCCTCCGGCCTTGGGAACAAAAATCCAGGTTGGTGACAAACACAGACCCACCATCAGTGAAGGAAGAACTGGTATGTGAACTATTGCAGGGGCAATATTGCAGTTCTCTACAAACCAAGGGGTATTAAGAGAGCTGGATGGCATTTTTGCAAAGGTGCTCTCCATAATCTCTGAGAAGTCATGGAGATCAGGGGATGTCCCAGAAGACTGTAAGGCATCTAACGTTACTACTCCCATCTACAAGAACGGCCTACAGGAGGATCCAGGAAATTATAGGCCCATCAGTCTTACTTCAGTCCCTGGTAAAGTTATGGAATGAATCCTCCTGGGCATTATCAAAAGTCGAATGAAGGACGTGATTGGGAAAAGCCATCATGGCTTCACTGAGGGCAAATTCCTGCTTTACAAACCTGATCACCTTCTACGACACCTGCTCCGTTGATATGGGGCGAGCAGTGGTCATTGTCTACCTGGATTTCTCCAAGGCTTTCAATACAGTTTTCCACAGCCTCCTTCTAGAGAAACTGATGCATTAGGGTCTAGACAAGTGGTCTGGTGGGGAACTGGCTGACAGGCTGCATCCAGGAAGTGTTAGTAATTAGCTCCTTTTCAAACTGACCACCGGTCACATGTGGGGTCCCCCAGGGATTGATATTGGGCCCAATGTTGTTTACTATCTTCATAAGTGGTCTGGATGATGGGATCAAGTGTACCCTGATGAAGCTTGCTGATGACATGAAAATGAGTGGGGAAGTGGCCACTTTGGAAGGGAGAGCCACCCTGCAGAAGACCTGGATAGGCTGGAAGAGTGGGCTAACAAGAACCTTATGAAGTTCAGCAAGGACAAGTGTAAGGTCTTGCACGTNATTGCCTGGTTGATCCTAGGTGTCATTCCAGTCTTCCTTCCCTTTCTCCTTGCCCCAGTTTTGTGGCACTGAATGACACATTTATGTAAATTACTGTATTTCTATCACGAGTGCATAATTCTGCCAAGTGGGGAAAAGAAAGTACGCTACAGTTACAGGACAGAGGACTCTGTTCCAGGAAACAGAACCTCTGAAGAGGACTTAAGGATCATGAGAGCTGAACATAAATTCCCAATCTGATACTGTGGCCAAAGAAGCTAATGGCATCCTTGGACATGGAAGCAGGCACATATTGAGTAAAAGCACTCAATATGTTTTGACACTACTGTGATCACCAGGAGAATATTGCATCTAGTTCTGGTGACTATAATTGAAGAAAGATGTTGTAAACTGAAGAGAGGTCAAAGGAGAGACTTGACAATGACTAATAGATTGGACGGATAACATATTAAAGAAAAAAGCTCACAGGACTCCAGCGTTTAACTAAATGAAGAGACAGGAAGCAAATTGATCAGTCATGTGTACTTGCCAGTGGGAGTACACATTTAATAACAAGGGCTCTTCAGTCTAATAAACAAAAGCAATAAAGTGGCATTTGAAATTCAATGCAGATGACTGAAAACAAATGTACAGAGGGAAATGAAACCCCGAATTAACACAGACATGCACACACACAGGCAGCTCAGTACTAAACATCACCCAAAAAGCAAAGTAGATATTAGTAATTATTAGGTAGGCATCAAACAAAACTAGCAGAAGATAGCCTGAAAACAAGCAAAAGAAGCTGACTGTTCAAATTGTGTAGCTGAGCTGTAGGACTACTTACTGCAGGATGTTGTAGACACTAGTTATTTGCTTAAAAAGGCAGCAGAATTAATTCACAGAAGAAAAATATATGTCAAAGGGTTTTAAGTGTAAATGCATCACCTTTGGATCAGGATTTCTTGATCACTTTATAGTCTGCCTCAGTATTGTTACTGGACGCTGTCAGAGATGGGTTCTTGGCCCCAGCGAGCATTCGGTCTGTCCTTGTGTAACAACAGCCAAAAGCTGGAAGATGAGTCTGGAAAAACTGAAGTGGAAAGAGTTTACATGTGGGCTATAAGATCTTCTGTATATAGAAGATGGGTGTTTCTCGTAATAGCCTATGCTGTCCTTTGTTTCTGCAGCTGTGCCTTAGGACATGAGCCACTTTTGTTAAGGTTGTACATATTTGCATGAGTCTGCTCAAAAGCAACAGAGAAGTGTACCAGACATCGAAAAGCGGACAAATACCCCTTGAGAACTACAAAGACATTGCCAAGGCATGCAGAATGCAGTTAGAAAAGCTCAGCTCAAATTGAAATTGGCCAGAGATGTCAAAAACTACAAGAAAGGGTTCTTCAGGTACATAAACAACCAGCAGAAACAGAAGGAAAATATTGGCCTGCTGTGAAACAGCAGAGGTGAATTAGTCACCAACAGTGCAGAACAGACAGAGGTTCTCAACACTTTGTTCACCTCTGTCTTTATCAGCACTCTTGGGCCTCCGGCCTTGGGAACAAAAATCCAGGTTGGTGACAAACACAGACCCACCATCAGTGAAGGAAGAACTGGTATGTGAACTATTGCAGGGGCAATATTGCAGTTCTCTACAAACCAAGGGGTATTAAGAGAGCTGGATGGCATTTTTGCAAAGGTGCTCTCCATAATCTCTGAGAAGTCATGGAGATCAGGGGATGTCCCAGAAGACTGTAAGGCATCTAACGTTACTACTCCCATCTACAAGAACGGCCTACAGGAGGATCCAGGAAATTATAGGCCCATCAGTCTTACTTCAGTCCCTGGTAAAGTTATGGAATGAATCCTCCTGGGCATTATCAAAAGTCGAATGAAGGACGTGATTGGGAAAAGCCATCATGGCTTCACTGAGGGCAAATTCCTGCTTTACAAACCTGATCACCTTCTACGACACCTGCTCCGTTGATATGGGGCGAGCAGTGGTCATTGTCTACCTGGATTTCTCCAAGGCTTTCAATACAGTTTTCCACAGCCTCCTTCTAGAGAAACTGATGCATTAGGGTCTAGACAAGTGGTCTGGTGGGGAACTGGCTGACAGGCTGCATCCAGGAAGTGTTAGTAATTAGCTCCTTTTCAAACTGACCACCGGTCACATGTGGGGTCCCCCAGGGATTGATATTGGGCCCAATGTTGTTTACTATCTTCATAAGTGGTCTGGATGATGGGATCAAGTGTACCCTGATGAAGCTTGCTGATGACATGAAAATGAGTGGGGAAGTGGCCACTTTGGAAGGGAGAGCCACCCTGCAGAAGACCTGGATAGGCTGGAAGAGTGGGCTAACAAGAACCTTATGAAGTTCAGCAAGGACAAGTGTAAGGTCTTGCACGTGGGAAAACATAATCCAGGAGCGCAGGACAGACTGGGATCTACTTGACTGGGGAGCAGCTCTGTGGAAGGGGAGCTGGGGGTCCTGGTGAAGAACAAGCTCAGTATGAGTGAACAGTGTGCTGCTGCAGCAAAGAAAGCCAACGGGATGCTGGGCTACATCAACAAGGGCATCACCAGCAGAGGTAAAGAACTCATTATCCCACTCTACTCAGCACTGGTCAGCCCATACCTGGAATAATGTGTTCAGTTTTGGTCCCTGCTATACAAAAAAGATGTGGACAGGTTGGAGAGGGTCCAGAGAAGGGCCTCAAAGATGATTAAAGGACTGGGAAGCCGGCCATGTGAGGAAAGGCTGAGAGAACTGGCTTTGTTCAGCCTTGAGAAAAGATGGCTTAGGGGAGACCTTATCACCACATTCCAGTATTTAAAGGGTGGCTACAAAGAAGATGGAGACTCCCTTTTTACAAGGAGTCACGTGGAAAAAAGGAGGGGTAATGGGTACAAGTTACTTCTGGGGAGATTCCGGTTGGACGCTGTTGTGCTTTGGGATAGACTGGCCACTGAAACAAATGACAGATGCTGTCTTTTACTTCTCCTGATTTTCCCCTTTTCACAATGAGATCAGTCATTGGAATAATCTCCCCAGGGAAGGGTGGATTCCCCAACTTCGGACACTTTTAAGATTCAGCTGGATGAGGTGCTGGGCTGTCTTGTCTAGACTGTGCTTTTGCCAAGAAAGGTTGGACCAGATGATCCTTGATGTCCCTTCCAACCTGTTATTCTCTGACTCTATGATGATATTTATATTTATATCAAATATATTTATATGAATTACGAAGTATTTATAAGAAATGGCAGCAATATTAGTGACCTCTGACCTCTGAGAAACATTACTAAGTTGTGGGAGTTCAATGTGGGTCCACAAAGCCTATTTTTTCAGTCCTTGTCCCCTTCTCCTTTCCCCTCCTGCATAGTAACACGCTTTCAGGCAGTACAGTCCCCCCATGCTGGCTTTCCCAACCTCTTTCAGGTTGTGTACAAGGGTGGCCTTCTCTACGTCTATGCAGCTAATGAAGAGTGCCGGGAGCGGTGGCTTGCAGCTTTGCATAGAGGTAACACTATTCCTTTGTGTACCAAAATAGTCAAATAACATGAGGAGAGGTAGGAAAATGCTCCTGCCTCATCATTTTGTGCAATACTTTGTCACCTGTTTTTAGTCTCGTTCACTCTTCAGCACCAAATGGTTGAAATGCATGACATTTTCAAGAATGGATTAGAAATTTTAAAGGCTGAAAGTTTCAGTAAGAAATAAGGCAAAATAAAGCTTATTTTTGGTTTTTTTCATGGGTATTTTTTAATTTTCATCAAATGCTCAGCCTTTACCAATGCAGGTTAATAGAGCACAAATATTCCTGATGTGGCTAGTGCAGTGTTTACCTGCCTGAACACCATTTTGATAACCAGTACTGCTAATGCTTTTTCTTTTGTACTGTCCTCTTTTTTTCAAGGACATTTCTGTTATTTTCCATGAAGCATAGAGGAATATGGTATAGAGATAAAAATGTGGCCAGGATATGTGTCTAGATCTAGAAGTAAATAAGCACTCTGGGGCCTGGTACAGCAGACTCCATTGATCATAAGGAACATTCCTATTTTGCAGTCTGTCATGCTCTCTTTGGTTTCTCTGTGCTTTCCAGAAATTAAGGACAATTCTGATTTACTAAACAAGTATCATAAAGGATTCTTCATCAACGGGAAGTTTCTCTGTTGCAACCAGACCTGTAAAGCAGCCCCTGGATGTACGATTTGGGAGAAATGTAATGTGTTCTCTTATTTGTTTGATTAGTCTCATTGATGTTTTTCACAATATTACCAAATCACATGGACATTTAAGGCAGTGTCATCAGTATAAAAGCTGATCTACTTACACCTTTTCATGTATGTGCTAAACTCTTTTAACATCATACCTGCTATACGTAACTTATAGTAGAACTGAGGGAAATAATGCACTAAATTATACCTTTTCTAAACAATGTGATTTAACTTGCAGCATTTTTTTATTTTAACATGCTCTCCGGAAGTATTTTTGTAGAACTTAGGCACAATTATTTAGGGGTTTTAGCTTTTATCTGGGAAGACTGAGAGAGGAGAATTTGTGAAGTGGTACCTTCATAGGTTTCACATTTTCAGAAGGGAATTCCTGCATGTCTGTGCGTACATGCTTAACAGTGAAATGCCACGTTTGGGAGAGAGAAAAGCAATTTATGAGTATTTGGGCTTCAGCCTTTTAAAGCTTGATTATTTGGAATAAGAGTGCTGTTAGGTCCATTGATTTCAGTCATGATTGAATCTTGGTTTTAGGCATTTGCAGTTTCAATCAAAAATGTATGAACCCGAAATTAAAAGTTAAATCCAAAAATGTAGTTGTGAGCAGTTAGGAACCTGATTTATATCTGTGAGACTGCCTGTAACAGTATAGTATTTACTTTTGAAATTTGCAATTAATGATGTAGCTTTAGCTACTGTTACTACAGGTTTTGTCATTATGGAGCACTAAATAATGTAAAGAGTTGTCAGCTGATTTGTAACAGTAATTTGAATAGCTTCATATAGCTTCAAAACCACTTCTTACAAAAGCATATAAGACCCGGTGCAACTCCAGGTCAGTGGCAAGGACAAGGAAATACCTCATTACTAGTCATGGATGGCTTAGCCAAGAGACAAATTACAAAGAGGTTTTTGCACATTGAGTGGTTTTTTTATGTCTGTGATAATAATACATGCGGGATAATGCACTGTATGTACTCTAAATTTGTTCCTAAATAAGTTCCTGAGGTTGCTAACAGAGATGTGTGGAGCACAGGAGACTGTGTACGGGTGACTCCAGACAGCCTCAGCCTTGTAACCACCAGGTAATTGAAAGCAGTATTTCTTAATTACTGCTTCACAGATTGAAACTGTCAATGAAACTATTTCAAAACACAGAACAAAAATAAAGCATATATATGTTTCTCTCTGTATGTAATCAAATAAGCTAGCAGAACTGAGAAAACCACAGAGCTAAACACAGCCACAAATTTCCCTGAATTTGTATTTTGGCATAGGCAATGGTTGATAGGATTCATAAAGATATTCAGATGGTGCTTGAATTAAGACAAGGTTGGAAAACACAGAGCTACAGCAAGTCGATGCCTCAGGGAGGTGAAATGTCAGCTGACATGATGCTGTTGCTGCCACTGCATAGATCTGCAAGTGACAAAGTCTCCAGAGATAAAGCCTTCATGAAATTAATGGTTTTTTCTTTGATTCTTCCTCTCTTCTAGATGTGACTCTGTGTTGCACAACTGGGTCTGTGAAACCACTGCCTCCAGTCCCTCAAACGCTGGTAGGTGAAAACATTTGAGTATCTGGCTACAGGGAAAGACCTGGGAGGGCTGTGGGATCAAATGGAGAATTGCCAACCGCCATTCACTGGAAGCTGATGTAGACCTATAATCTGCAGTGCAGCTTCAGCTTCCTTGTGTCCACCAGCATGTCAGAGGATCAGAAACACACAGGTTATCAAGAGATAAAAGATAAAATCATAAGACCTGTAAAGTGGAGCTTTAGGAAAAATAATAATAAAGCCTTGGAGAGAAGCTATGAACAAAGAACCTTTTGACATTTTTCCTCGTAATGAGATTTGAAAGCAATAGCATTGTAAACATGCAGCAGCGTAACTTGTTTTGAATACCGTGGTCTGTTTTGCCTGGCTTACATCAGGAGATGCTTTGTCTATCTGGAGAGATCATCAGTCATGCAAATCTGCTACTGAACATGCTGCCTTCTGCTAAGCCTGTGTGATTTATTTTTGTTATCTGCTTGAGTTCAGAGAAGATATTTTGAAAGGGAAATTTAAAAAGCAAGGACATGGCAGTTTTCAGATGGGTACTTCTAAAACAGATTCAGTAAATGCAGATATAATAACTACCATGTCTGGTTAGAACAACTTGACTTCATTTTCCCAAGCCATACGATATAATCAGGTTAAGAAGGCTAATACAGACTTCTCATGGCAAGGAGCAGGTTACATTTAGTCACAGAGCTACTTCTGCGAGCTCTCAGTGCATTTTTATTTTGCTATTTCATCTACTCACCAGAGGTACCACTGTACCCCCAGCCTCCCTTTCACCTATCTCAGTTCCTGTCCCTCGTCTCTCCAGCTTCCGCATGTCTTGCTCCCTTGCTTTCTTCCCAGCTGCCCAGAGGCTTTACTTTTGCATGTCGACAAAACTGACTAGAGGCATTAAATTTTGCACAAGGCACCTTTGATGGGGGCCTCTGTCCCTGTCGTCGGTTCACCGTTGTACCCCTGGTCTCCCACAGAGGAGCTGGTTCCTAAAGAGCGATGCCATTACAAAGAATAGTGGGCTGAAAGGCCCTCTCATGGGAACCAGCGGGCACTTCTCCTGTGCTCTCATAACAGCAGGAAGCCGGAGCTTCCTGCCTCAGATACACTTTGACTTCTGCTGGGGCCTGGCATCCAACAACACTGAAATGCCAAATGGTTCATGTAGGTCAGACCAATACTGTAGTAGAACAGATCATAGAAGTCCACTGAGTGCACACACATATCTTCTCATTGGACATTCTTGTATTGGACAAGGTTTATGGAAGCTGAAGTGATCCAGCACATGCTTCCAGCTGTATTGTAGGGGTGCAGTTCAGCAGATAGGAGCCATTCATCATATGCACATCACAGCTGAATCTCAGACTGTCAGCTACAGCTCTCTAGATGACAGTGGTACAGTCAATATGAAAACCACAATAATATCTCTGCCAGCATAAAGGAAATAATAAGATCCACTCAATTACTATTAGGAAATGCTTTGGGGCTTTCAGCCAATGCTGGAAATGGAAAGCTGTATGTATGGACACAAATCAAGACCTTAATCTGTACCAGGTTACAGATGAAGTCCACCCAGAATACTGCAACAGACAAATACACATCCATCAGTGAAACCCAAAGGGATGCAAATCTGATGTGCTCATCTTTGGCTGGTTCTTTTAGCTGGTATGTTGGACAAAGTAAAAGCAATTTCTGTGATCATAATGCTTTCTGTCATTTACTTTGGCCAATGCTTTGTACTTTTTTCTATTCACACAAAAAGATGAAAGCTCCATCAAAGGATGACACCTTGATTGTTCTGTAAGCAAAACACAGGAAACTAAGAAAGAACAATTTGATCTCCAAAAGTTACCAAGGCCAAAACTCAGAAGTGCACATGAGCTCATAAACAAGTTTACTGAATATCAGCTTGCTCTAACATCATCAGATGCTTTAAAGCGAAAACAGTTTAATCTCTCTTATAATTTTCTCTATCTTTCTGACAGCTGCAGGCAACTCTAGTTTTGTCATTATTCCACAAAGCAAACAGGCAGTCTAGGACTTGAGTCCTGCAACACAGGTCCACAAGCTACAAGCTCCTTTCCACTGAAGTCAGATATGACCAACAGGAACCAGCCTTGTTGGGTTCAAGTAGTAGTACTTGATGAGTAACAGACCTAATTCTAGTCAAATGAAGAGTGCTAATGAGTATCTCCAGCGGAGCTTGGTGAGATCAGGTTGAGACTTTGTGTCTTTGCAGGAAGAGATCCTGTGCATCTTCTGGCTCAGTGGAGTGAAACATGCATTCGCTTGGCTCTTTGGTTTCTCCTTATTTAAATTAAGTGAAGAAATGTCCGTAAAGATAAAACAAGCAAGCATACAATGCCATAGTCACTTGGACTTAAAGGAATTGGACTTGGATTTAAAGGAATCACAGCCTGCTTCAGGACACTTGGCGTTCTTCCCTGGCATTGTGTTACAGTGGTTTTTAATAATAAATAGGTGGTATTTGGAGCTTTTTCTCCTAAGTCTTTCTTATTTTCCCTCATCCTTTGCTGTCAGTGTTTCAAGTGTAGTTTTCTCTGTTCTTAAAGAATTGTGATGTCTGGATTTTCTCAGTTATGACATTTCCACAATTTCTAAATGTATTTCAGTGCCTTAATTTTAGATGGTTTTTTGCCCATGATTTGATTGATGTCACCTAACTTTAATGTCAGGCTTCTCATCCAAGTAATTTGTGTAAACCTCCTCAAAAATCAGTGATGAGAAGTAGACACTTCTGTAGGATAACATATTTCACATGAAGACATGGGTTAAAGCTAGGTAAGATGAATCCCATACCTATGCTTGTTTAACTCTGCTCAGGGAAAGTTAGGCACCAAGGAGTGGGATTCCTCATATCCAACATGCTTAGCAGAGAAACATCAATAAAACATGGTAAGGAAATGGAATTATTTAGAAATAGCGTAGCTTTTTGCTTTCAGTGATTAGTAGTAATAATTAACTAATGCTCGTTGTGCTTCATGTTAACATTACTATTGATCAAACACCATTCAAAAAATCAAAGTTATTTTACAATGCTGTGGTGGGGTCTTTTGATACAACAGGACATCATTGCACTTAGTTATAGTAAAGCACGATTTGGTCTTGTGGTGTCCAAAGCACATGAATTGCAACAGTTCATTAAGTAGTATCAGTTTCAGACAGGTGGCAGGCTTTTGGTACAAATCAAGTCTATCACATAATTCTGGTAATGAGAGCTTTCTATTACAGCAGTGTCAGCCTCCACTCAGAGCTAATTGCTTCTAGTGTCATTATGATGGATCTTGGTTCTGTTCTCACCTGTCTCACAAATGTGGACAACAATATCTGGGTTGTGCTTCTAAATGGATGAGGAAAAAGCTGCTTGTCTGTGCCCATCTTCTTTGCTTTGATTAATTTGCCTAATATCATTATACATGCTGAAGATATAAGTGATAATGTACATGTCATGTGTTACTTCTTACTGCATCTTGTGCCGCATGTCATCATTTTATTCCCTCCGTCTTCAGAAGTGGAAGCGTAAAAGCCTGGCTCCGGTGCTATCACCAGACAAGTCAGCCCCGAAAATGGCCGTGGCCCAATGCAACTACGAACCCAAAGGAACTTCAGCTTTCCAGCTTGTCAAAAGCAATAAATACTACATATTGCAAGAGGAAGATTCTAACTGGTGGAAAGTAAGGGATTTGGAGGGGTAAGTACACACTACAGAATACTTTTGTTCCATCACCATGGTCTTCCACCACCATGGTCTTCCACATATCCCATCTTCATAGACAACACTGCGGGCAGTCCTGGTACCTTTCATGATCTGTGTTAGGATTACCTCAGTTGCTTTTAAACCTTACTCTAGAAGCCTCTAGAGTACTGAGGCTTCTGTACTGTCTTCTGTACATTTTTGTTATCATCCTTGGCTGCCAGGTTGCGTAAGATTTACAACAGTTACTGCCTAGTGTGCTAAGGTAATATCCAGCAGCCTTAATTTTGATATGTGCCTGAAGAAAGGCTTGTGTATACAGAAGCTGTCCATTTTTTCCAACTATTTATCTTAAGTGAATAAAAAGACAAAATTTCTTTTCACAAACGTTGCCTCTTGTTTGCACCAAACCATTTTTAGACAATCACTGTTACTACTGTGATAGCAGTGACAGCAGGGAAACCAGTGAGAACTGATGAAGCATGAATCTCTTCTTACTTCAGTCTCTCCCCAGCTTTAGTAGTACTTTTCCACAGAGCGAGAGCACCCACATCCTGTACAGAAGAGTTTAATTATTTTCTTCGAGGTTCACAAGCAGAGGAATCCCCTTCAGCAACTTAAAATAAGATATTTTTGATTAATATCCAGCTGGGGCAGAAAAGATAGTCTCTTCCCAAGTTATTAAATGAGAAACAGCTTTAGGAGCACACTGGAGACGAAGGCAGTGCAACAAACAGGAGCTGCCTGGAAGAGATAAGATTCCTGGTCTGCCTCATGATGGATACTGGCTGAGTTTGATTTTATGTACTCGACAGACTTGTGGAAGGGAAGAATTTTTGAGCCAGGGGATGCCCAAACTGGTTTGGAACAGAATTAAATTACTTGATCCACTCATGATTCACTGATTAAGTTTACAGCTGCAAGGAAACCAACAAATAAAGGAACTTTAACTTAAGGTGAAGTGTCTGCACTTTATAACTTGCAGGATCGTCATACTGTCCTGAATGAAGAAAGCAGCACACAATCCCTGCAACTAAAAGACAATAATAAATTAATAAGTTGGGATATGCTCTTAAATGCTTTCACTGGAGTGTTTATGGCTATGTAAAAGCACATGATACCAGCAGGTCTGCTTATAGAGCCTGAGTAGAGGGCTCTAAGATGAACGGGGCGGAGAGAGATCAAGAGAAAGGGGGGACATTTACAGGTTTTTATTTGGCCTGAGAAACTGAGACTTTTGCATTATTAATTCTGTAGGGACAAGTCATGTATACATCATAACAAAACCTTTAAATTCTTCTTGAAAAAAAATTGAAGATCTCATTTTCTTGAATATAATAGGAACAAACATCAGGAGTTACCTGTTTCACCTGTTTTCTTTTACTCTCAGTTTTCTTCTCACTCTACTGAGATCTCTTCCTTTCTGTGTCCCTCCCTATTCAAACGCACAATTTATTCCCCCTATTTATTTTCCTGATGGGCACCCCCTTACAACTACAGATGCCCGTTGGCCCCCATAACTTAGGTCCAACATGCCACTCTGCCAGTTGCTTTAAGTGGTAGCTCAGCTGTCCATATTCACTTAGCTGAGCTTCTCAATTGCATCTCACATTGTGTCGGGAAGAGTGCTGAGCTTACCTATTGACTTTCTGCATTCAATCTTGGACACTCTGCTGGAACCCATTAGTCACTAGTGTCCTTCATCACGGCAGCTGAGATGGCATTTAATGATATTGTTGAACAGCTGCTCCAATATTCCATATGATGAAACCAGTCATTGAGGAAGAAGCCATTTCAATGACTAACAAAAAGAGTACTTCGTTGAAATGTAATTTTCTAAAGCAGATTACATCTGTATTTTTCTATATGGTAAGTAAAAACAGAAATGTTTTAACCATGCGCATTTCTGTTAGTGTTCTGCTAGTGTTCTAAAAAGTGACTCTCTGATTAATCTTTTTCTGTTTTAAGTGACCAAATTGAAGATGCAGTCATGTACGATAGCTAAACTGTGAACTGTTTGTTTTGCAGGAATGAAGGTTTTGTACCAAGCACTTACTTGAGAAAGTTATCTCTGAATGATGATGAGCCAAGGTGAATCAACATGCAGCCATCCACTGCTTAAATGTTTTCCTCACTACTCTAGTAAAGATCAGACAATATTTCTGGAATATTTTTATTTTTAAATACCTTTCTGAGTGCTAAGCATAAAATTTCCTGAAAGGTATAGAATCAGATACATTTTGTCTTCTTGACTCATACATTAATGCAAAAAACATCAGTTGAAAATCCTGGTTTCATTTAAATCAATAGGGTTTTGCCACTGACTTCAGTGATGCTGAGATTTCAAACTTTGTACTTTTATTTCAGCATTAAATCAGCCTTACTAGCACTCTCGTGCCTTCATATGTATGTGAGTAGTCCAGTACAGGGCAAAGGGAGTCCAGGTCTGTCAAAGTGATACATCAGACCCATCTCTTCCTTTTTAGTAAGATGACGTGACATTGTAAGCATTAAATGTATGTGTAATTATTTGAATGAAAAACTCATGGAAACACAACAGATTGCCTCATAGTAAACCATACTGGACAAGATTTAGAGGTTTCCTTAAAAAGAAATACTCTTATAGTACCCTGTAAAGGACAGCATAAATAAGAATCATTATTTCTGCACAAGAGGTTATTTTAGAGGCCTCTTTTTCTGCCACATGAACTCCTTTGGTTGTCTGTCATGCAGAGAACATCTATTTGGAAAGTCTAGGGTTGTGCAGTTTTGGAAATCTTCCATGTACATTTTGAAAATGTAGATGCAATCTCTTCATAAGGTCACTAAAGGGATGTGTAGTTTCATTGCCTGTTACAGCACGCATAAAGAATATTTGGCTTTCCAACACATTGCATGGTGGAGGGGAAAGGTCGTGTAAGTGTTTACCAAGTCATAAAAAAATCCAGACAATTAAATATGTCTCAACTTTTTGAAATATTCACCTTAGACCATGGCATAAATACTCAAAAAATATGTGTAGTATGACTTTTCACCCAAGAAAGGTATTTTTCATAACTAGTTTTTCACAATTTCAGCATGTTGTTTTGTATTTGCAGGGAAAACTCCATTGTCAGTGAACAGGCACTGGCAGAAGAGCAGAGTATTGCTAAGTACGAGTGAGTATATAGAATATGTCTTCATGAGAACCAAAAGATTCTTTGGGCAGAGATTGTCTTTGCACTTCATACATCCACTATACCTATAGCAATGGCATCCTACGTATGGCTGTCATAATAATGATAATAATTATAGATATTGTGATCAGCAACATCACTGCTCACAGACTTCCAAAGGCACGAATGTATTTGCTTTCAGACAAAAAAGTCATTTAGACAAATCTGTCGTGTACGCTAATAAAGGGATGCTTCATAAAAGTGAACAGCTATTAAAAAGACTTCATTGGAGCCCCCTGTACTGATGTGACGTAGCATGTTTGGCTTGTTTCCTCCATTTGGGATCTCTCAGTTTACTTAAATATTATGACAACCAGAAGGTTCAAGTTTCGAGGAGAATTATGCACCTCCCAGTTTTCAGGGAGACAGCTGTGTCACGGTCTGCAGGAGTCAGAGCTCCTGGCAGAGCTTTAGGACAGCAGGATCCACCTCTAAGGACTTACTGTAAAAAATCAGAGTGGACACAGATATTTCAGGGCGAGGAGACCCACTGGATGAGAGGAAGTGGATGAGAACTAGTGTTTTCTCTTTCACCTCATGGCCTAAAATCACGCATGCAGGACACGTCCCAAGTCTACCTTCTGGCTTTTAAAAGAAGTTTTGAAAATATTTACGGGGTCTGGCATTTTTCATGTGTCTGCTGTGCCTTATTCAAAAATCAGCCTGCCAATAATAAAACCAATTCTTCTCTTTGCAGTTGGTACACTGGTAATATCTCGCGTGCCCAGTGTGAGCAGCTGCTCCGTCAGAAGGTCCTACATATCCTTTATCACTTGTATATGAACAACCATGGAAATGTTTCTGTGTCTGTTGTCTTTGCTGTACTGTGTAGCTAGAGGATGCTGATGCTCTTTGAATAGCTGTAGTATTACAGAGTGCTAGAAACTTATGTGCTAACTTGGTATTGATAAACAGATCTCCAGAAATGTCTGGATGCGTTTATGGCTCTTACACATAAATGAACAAATTATACACCTCTAAAATAAGCTTGGAACAAAGCTACACTGAGTGTATTTCCCTTCAAAACTCTGCTTTTTGATTTTACCTCTAAGACTGTGTCGTTTGCTCCAGTGTGGCTCTTGGTGCAGATCAGCCTAGAGGAATTCTCTGTGATGGTTTTACAATATACAAATGTGGAGTAAAAGAAATTCCCCCAGACAAGCAGACAGCCCAGACCCAGCTCGGGGCTGTGGCCACTGAGCATCAGCTGGGCACAGCTGACTACAAGCGGGGATGGATACCATCGCAGGACTAGTCAGGTGCACAGGTCTTAATTACAGGATATGAGTGCAGAAGGGTTTGTCCATGTATCTCTCTGGAGGAGATGCAGCCTCAGCCGTGCTTTGCACCTGGGTGTACTCTGTAAACAAGTTCTCTCCTTGAGGTTTGCTGCTTTCTCACAGCATGTCTCATTGGCACTTAGCCACTAACTACTTCGACATAACCTGACCCTTTGGGAGCCTTGGCTCAGAGTCCGTCCCCCTTAGACCTCCACCATAGGTTCAGGAATGAAATTCAAGTGTGGCAAGTCACTGGAGAAAGACAGTTATGTCCCAGTCCCAAAAGATGCTGAATACTCCAGACTATTATTTTAAGTTAATTTTAGGCGGACATGAAATTTCCTCTGAACTTCACAGCGATGACCCCTGGCCTGTATGTGAGGTTCCAGATGTCTTCTTTGCTCCCCGCAATAGCCATTCCTAGCACATTAAAGGTGTTGCTGCCAAATGAACTTTGAAAACCAGAATTTCCAGCTCAAGGTGATAAACCTGTAACAGAAGTAAAAGTGGAGAGTGAAAGTTAGTACTGGAATACCACATAAAGACTAAAAGTAGTCCAAGTATAGTTGAGTACAGTGAAAGTCTTTCTACTTATTCAGTAATTCTGAATTTCTTTTCAATAGAAAATACATCAGTCTAATGCATTATGTAAAGGAACTGAGTGTGGTGGATAGAGCTCTTATTCCCATGGGATGTATGTGGCAGTGTTTGGGTCTTATAAGGCGTACCGCTTCTGGAGGGGACATGAGGAAGGAGATGGGATTAACAACTCTCTGTCGCCATAGCTATAAATCTGTATCTGTGCACCAAAACAAAATTGCAGACTACTTGCTTCATGTCTGGGATGAGCTACGACTTACCTGATTTTAAACATTTGCAGTGGGATACCACAACCAACTGCCTAGACCCCATTTTTAGTGGAGAGAAATAAATATTTCTAAGGCATAATTTATCTTGTCCTAATGTAGTCCTTAAAAGACATAGTTTAGTGGTGGTTTTGGCAGTGTTACATTGATGGTTGGACTCGATGATCTTAAAGGGTCCCTTCCAACCTACATGATTCTATGATTCTGTGAGTCACATCTCCTTCTCTCCTTTGTGGACATTACAGTGTAAAAACCTGAAGTTCACTGAAATTAATCCCAACATCATTGTTCCTTGTACCTTTTTTTTTTTTTTTTTTAAATTAGGGGAAAGAAGGTGCTTTTATGGTTCGGAAATCTAGCCAAGCAGGAATGTATACTGTTTCTGTATTCAGCAAGGTTTCTGAGTGAGTATCCAAAGAATATGTATCATTTCTATGTGTGTGCTATGGGCATACTGCTTGGTGTGACTGGTTAACAACAAAGTCTCTACATTGTGTTAAAAGTGAACCTCGGGCACATTCAGGTTATATTAGTTATCTGAACTCATACATGTCCCTGGGTCCCTGAACAGGGAAAGGAAAAGAACTCATGGGTGGAGATAAACACAGTTTAATAGAACAATAACAGAAAAGGGAAAATAACAACAATAACAACAATAATGATAATAATGGTAAAAGAATATACAAGATAAAGTAATACAACAGAAGCCACTCTCGCCACCCAGTGAATTTGTTGCCCATCTCATCCCAAAGAGTGATTATGGATTCCCACCCCCTGGGCAGCTCCCATTTATATATCAAGCATGACATCTATGGTACAGAATATTCTACTGGCCATTCCGTTTTTCTGTCTATGCTCCTTCTCAGCTTCTATGGGAAGCTGAAACAAAAGTCCTTGAATAGTATAAACGTGACCTAGCAACAACTAAATCAATATGCATTATTGACATTCCTTTCACACCAAATCTGAAACACAACAACCACTAGAAAGAAAATTAACTCTATCCCAGCTGAATCTGGGACAGGGAATAGTAATCTCAAGAGTGAAAGAGGAGGAAGGGAATGGGAATGATAATGGGAATGGGAAGGAAAGGTGTTCAATATTAGATGTAGAAACATTGCAAGGGCAGTATATGAAAGTCTTTTGCTCTAGATGTAACTGTTGGGAGAAAAGAACTAACCATCAGACTAGATTAGGGTATGCAGCAGCAGTCTCCAATGTGCTAGGAGCCTATATTACACAGCCAGCAGGTGTAAAGTGGGGAAAAACAGGACTTAGGCAAATGTAAGAGTCTTCCTGGTGGCATCTACTGCATATTTTGTTATTTTGTTAACTGCTCTGTTGCAGTTCATTCAGCAACTGGCTAATCTATTAATGCATGGGCAGGAAGGCTCTTGGCAAGGCTTTGACGTGTACAACGCTTTGTGATGTTTTTCAGAAGTAAAAAAGGAACAGTCAAACATTACCATGTGCACAAAACCCCTGATAACAAGTATTACCTGGCTGAAAATTACTGTTTTGAATCAATTCCCAAGCTTATACACTACCATCAGCACAACTCAGCTGGTAATCCTCTATGTTCTTTCTACTTGATTGGCTTTGGCTTAGGCTTCTGGACTTCTCAGAGTTATGGCGAATCTCTTCCAATACTGAATGCTCTACATACTGAAACATCTTTGGGGAGAATTTGGGTGGAACTTGATGGAACATATTCACAATCAATACAGTTGCTTTCCTTTGCTGTACAGTGCTTTTTGAGATTGTACTACCTCTTCTTGCAATACCTTTGCTGGACTAACCCTTAAGCACAGAAAATTTTCAGGTTTGTTTCGTGATGCAGCAGCTGCTGAATATTGAATATTGCGTATCTATCATTATCTGGATGCTGGTAATCTGGCAGGGGGAGGGAGATATTTGTTTCCCTGTATTTTCTTTGATTTCAGACTTGTTTATACATTGTGACCTTTAACAGGTTTTTTTTGTAGGTATGGTGACAAGACTGCGGCATGCAGTGTCTACACAAGTAAATAAAGTCCCAACAACAGCTTCATTAGGAAATGGTATGAAGATTACTTTCCTTTTTGAAACTGATGTCGATCTTTGCCACCAAGAAAATAATAAGTAGAAAATCATGACTCTTCCTGCTTTCAGGCTTGCAGGAGGGTACAGGACTTTTGATCTCATTGTTTGGTGACCATTGCCATTTGCCCACGCAGGAGGCAATGTAATAATTTGGGAAGGGTGGTCTTTCAGTCAGTAGTTCCTTCTGTAGTTTCCTCCTGTCCACTGTGAAACAGGGTATCCCTTCCTGCAAGTGCATCTAGTCCACATCCAGGGCAAGGTGAATGCAAAGGCATTGTATATCAACTTCTATGTTGTGCTTTTTTTAAGGCATTTTGTCAAGTTTTATCAACAGTGCAAGACCTTGCATGCTTCCTTCCCCAGTGCATCTGAGTTATGGCCATTCTTTCCCTTTGCCACTAGCCCAGTAACACTTGTTCTTCAGTCCCCTACATGAAAATATACCATCATTTGACACATAAATCTTTCTTAAAACCGTTTATAATGCTTAAACTTAAGCAGTAGCAAACAACATTTGTAGGAAGCGTAGTCTCCTTCCATTACTCAAACACAAAGCCAAGAGACAGGTATATTGCTTCAGTGCTACATGGTTCTGCCACCCTCCAGAGAAGACAACAGCATTGCATGTGGGGGATACCACGCCTGCATTTGTCACTTTTTTTTTTTTCTAAAGCAATTTCTTTTGTCCCACCAGGAATCTGGGAGCTGAAACGAGAAGAAATTGTCCTGCTGAGAGAGCTAGGGAATGGTCAGTTTGGAGTGGTGCATCTGGGAAAGTGGAAGGGACAATATGATGTGGCTGTAAAGATGATTAAAGAGGGAGCAATGTCAGAAGATGAATTCATAGAAGAAGCTCAGACCATGATGTAAGCTACAGCATTGCTTAATTATTTGGAAATAACGATCTCTCCAAACATTAATCAGTAATGTATAGCATACACAGGAAAGAGAATTTCCTCTTAAAAGTAGGATTAAGTAGTGTTGAGTACATGAGGCACAAGCTAAATAGCTAGCCACATAGGATATTTGAAGTATTACCAAAGGAACTTCACAAAGGTTGATAGAGACAATACAAAGTTTTCAATTAACGCCTCTTTCACAACTTCAGAGATTCCATCTATGTCACTTAAAACTATGTTTCATCAGCATTTACACAGAAACAGTTAGAAAGCTGTTCCTGCCATACTGCAGGAACGAGAGACATTAATAACAGAGAAATGCCAGAAACATGAACAAGACTTGAAGTTTTAGTCTCTGACTCTGAAGAGGTAAAGATGTTAGGATTTCCACTGAAATTCCATGAGATGACAACTGAATAATATTTCAGGGTATCTTGTATCTTGAAGGAATGCACTACATTCCGGTCAGTTAACTAGCTGATGTGATCAGGATTCTCAACCTGAAAATTTTGCAACCTAGTTTTAGCAGAAAACCTTCAGGCTTAAGGTCCATCCCACCAATTCAGATCTATTTTCTCCGACCAATAAGGTTGCACTTTTGTGCTGCTAAATCCTATTTCAAGTTTTGACTACGAAGTTGTCATTTCATCAATACTGAGTCTTCTTTCGATTGTCATCAATACTGAGTTTCAAAGCAATAAGCAGAAGGACGCTCGGTTCTTCTTGAAAAGGAATATGTAAAGTCTGAGATGGGACTGTATCCAGCCTCTAGAGTTTTTCAGTATCTTGTGTTAATATTTGAAGAACAAAACCCACAGAAATGTGCAATAATCTCTATTTATTCTTCTATTTTATTATCTTTATTTATTTCAGGAAACTTAATCATCCCAAACTAGTGAGACTGTATGGTGTATGCTCGAAATCATATCCCATCTATATCGTGACGGAATACATGCCTAATGGCTGTCTGCTTAGCTACCTAAGGCATCACGGAAAGGAACTACAGCCCCTTCAGCTTCTGGAAATATGTTACGATGTTTGTGATGCTATGGCATTTCTGGAGAGATGTCAGTTCATACACAGAGATTTGGTAAGCTATCCCACGGGAGAGGTGGAACAGGGAAGGCGGTGGGATTGACCTGACACCAGGCAGTCCTAGCCCTCAGGGTCAGCCACAGCTGCACCAGCTCTGGTGGCGCTCACCCCAAAAAAGCACCGTGGTCTGTTGAGCAGACCTAGCATGCCCTGCTTCAGAGCTGAGCTGAGAGGCCCATGGTGCCGTGGTCCTCCAAGAGAAAGAGGTGAAACATTGAAGATTTGGGACACTTAGATTGTTTTTAATGAGTTAGGGGTTTATCTAGTCAGGAACTATTTCTTTTATAATACAAGCGTGAACACCACTAGGATAAACTGGAATTTACCCTGGTATATTGCAAGCAGGAGCAGACCTTGAAAGTCTGCAGCTGCCTAGCTCTTTTAAATACATTTATCTGCCTGTTTTCAAGATAGTATGTCAAGTTGCTTTCCATAAGGGGATCAGTCCTTTCACAGACTCAGACCCAAAATTTATGCAAAACTTAGCTTTCAAGAATGCTGGCATAAGTCTTTGGGGAAATACACTGTTATTTTATTGGCCTAATAAAAGTGAACCTATCAAAATTTCTGGCGCATTATACTTCACAGTCAGCAGCAATATTTTGCTTTCTAACTGTAGACAAAGGTACGTTGGAAGATTTGTGACAATTTATGTTACCCACTCGCCTCATTTTCCAATAGGGGTGCAGTTTTCTGAGATAGCATTTTAAATTTCTTGTTGATGCTTTCAAAGAATTGTCTTTATGTGTAAACAAAGTTGTTTTCTCACCAGTTTTCACACCTGGATTCAGAAATCATGAATATCAGACAACTTAGGAGAATTCAAGTTGTAAATATGGAGTCAGTTTCCTAAAACCTGGCTGTACACCACAGGAAAACAGAAATAAAACTTGAGCTTGATTTCAGGTTGAAGCCTGTAGGTGCAAACTGTACCACAGAAATTAATATGCATGCAGGCAGAGAATACAGCCTTAGATAAATGCTATCAAGTAATCATCTGCAGAACTAGGCTTATATTGAATTTTCCATAAATCAGACTGTTTAATTCACCTTTCATTGCTCCATTCTGTTTACAGTGCATTGCAAATAACATGGTCAATGTTTTTCACTTTTTTATGTCTTGGTAAATTCTGAGACTATTGAAAAGGGCCCTGAAGTAGCACCCAATTTGAAAGACATAGTTTAGTTTCTGGCCCTGTTCCTGTTTTTATAGGTGGATGTGGGTTTCTCACTGCTGTTTCCTCAATGTCCTTATTTGTAAAGCTGAGATAATGGTAAAGAATATTTCATAATCGACAGTCAAAAAGTGAAATAAGAGAGCTAATTACTGTTCTCTTAGAGTTCCAAACAACTGCTTCAATCAAATAATGTCATTATTCATTGAAATGCTAGAGGACATAAATTATTATTAGCAAATTACCGAGACATGACATTACCTGCTTGCCTTTGTATTTTTTCCGCTTGTCTTTTCTTATTCCTCTACTACAGGCTGCTAGGAACTGTTTGGTTGACAGCAACCTCACTGTGAAAGTGTCCGACTTTGGGATGACTAGGTAAGTGAAAGAATTAGGAGCCTTGTAAAGCTGTGATGTTAGTGTACATATAGTTAACTGGCATTGATCAACTGGCTCTTAAGCCAGTTAAGCCACAGGGTGTGATACCTCTCTTTGTGTCTCCTTACCATTAATGACCATCAGCTGTTATGGGGTTAGAATAAAGCCATTCTGCTGTCTCAAAATGTTAAGGCTTAGAGACTAGTCACAGCTGAGAGATTTCACTAGTCATGTCTGTTAAAGAAATTTCACAGTATACTTTGCATACAAAATTTTCACCTAATTTGGAGGCCTAACACCTTAATCAGCAGCCTCAATAGAGAGAAGTGGGAGAGGATGAGCAGCCTAGAGAACACGTCCTCTGAGAAGAGGCTGAGGCTGCTTAGTCTAGTGAAGAGGAGGCTAAAAGGGCTTCTAAAAGCTGCCTAAAGCTACTTACAGTTACAAAGCTGATGGAGCCAAATAGGTCTTACCAGTGTCAGGTGATATAACAGGGAACATTGGCCACATACTGTAGCTCGGGAGCTTCAAGATGAACAGTAAGAGAAGTTGCCTTCCCAGGGGGGTGGTAGAACAGTGAAACTTGCCAGTCAGGGGGGCTATGAGATCATAGATTTTGGAGGATTTAAAGACTTGGCTACATACAGCTATGGCTGACCTGATCCGATGTTGGGAGTAATCCTATTTGAAGAAGAGGCTGGTCTAGGTGGCCTTACAATAGGCATTTTTATGATTTCTACATTATTTCCCTAAGAAGTCAATGGCAATGATCTGTTCTACAGATTATAGCTAATACCTCCATCAGGAATCCTTTGGAAATCTGGGCTTCTTCCCAGGCTTTTCTTAGGAACCTTGTGATGTACAAGGAAGAAGCAGTAAATAGTATTTCACTGTAACTCGGTTCACAACCAAGTTTGGTTCTTGCCTTGTAGGTATGTTCTGGATGACATGTATATAAGTTCACTGGGAACCAAGTTTCCAGTGAAGTGGTCAGCACCAGAAGTTTTTCATTATACCAAATTTAGCAGCAAGTCAGATGTATGGGCCTTTGGTATGTATGGAATTTAACATATAAATATGTATGCATATATGCCATTATGTTGGGATTTCCTCAGTTTACTAAGCAGAAATGCTAGACATTTACACACTGAAGGAGTGTAAAAAGCAGTTACAGCTTGTGTTCTTGTTTAATACTTTTATCCATCCAAACCTTAGCCTCTTTGGATTTTTTTAGCCCTAGTGTTTTTCTTTTAGGCATATAAAAAATCTGCCTGCTCCCCATTTGTTATATATGTGTTTAACATGGTAAACTGTTGGCAGCGGAGATCGAACAATGTCTTTGGCATGTCTAGACCATAAATCAGTGCTGCCCAAGTCAAAAGAGCTTTTTTGTTAGTTGCAGAGGTTGCAGTGGACTCTGTGCACAAACCAGCTGTGCAAGAGAGCCTGCGTGAGCTGGGACTCTGTATCTCAGCAAAAATAAGATGTGTTTGCAGATCACTTTCTACCCAGGAATTTCAAACATTTGAACTTCTACTTCAGTGGTTTTCAAGCTCTGATTTTCAAATCCCTGGCGTCTGTTCAGTGTTTCTAAAAGTCTGCAAAAGATGTCAAAGGAAGGGGAGCCTTTTGTGAACGGGCTTAAATTCCATTTACACGGGTTTGTTCCTTCAGTAGGAAAATTTTGGCAGCTGTTGGGCTGATGAAAGATTGGCAGCCCACTGTTCTTGACATTGAACAATGATGAATAAAGCAGATGAAAGTGTTTCCAAATGCTGGGCTGCTTCTTATCTCTGACTTCAGCTAGCCTCTGAACTAGAGACTCTGGCAGAGAAACAACTCACTCATGCCCTTTACAAGTTGTTTATAATATATACAATTAAACTAGAACTTGGATTTTCTGGTGTTGCCTTTTCTCTTTGCTCTTATCAATGAAATCCTGGCTCCAGGCTTTATTGCTGTTAACCTCAATATCGTCGTTAATGTAAGTGAGAAACCTAATTTTTCCCTAGAAGTTCTTTTGTTTTAACACTATCCATTGATATACAGTGGAAGCAAGGGGAGAGTGGGATCCGCCAGTTCTTGTTTGGCTGTTTGAAACTAAAGAACTGAACTGATGTATTCATATCCCAAAAGCAGATGTCAGAGAACAAATAATCATGTTTTTTTTTAATTTTCTCATTAGGGAAAGCTGGGATTCAGGTAACATTTTATTCTGATCCCATTGTGACATGACAATGCTCCAGCATTCAAGATGGAGGGAAGTCAAAGGCCAAATAAATTTATTTGTCAAAAAAAATCTTTACTGCCGGTATTATATATCACTGTGAAATAAATATTTCACAAATATTTTTTTTACTTTACAGTTGACTTGATTATCACGTACGTTCAGTTACAACAAAAATTGTTTCTTGCAAAGCTATTGTTATGAATTAATCATGATGATATTATCCAGTGTTTCTATTGCTTCAGTATAATCCAGTTCTTATAGGCATGTGGAGCTAACACTATAAAACATTCAGAAATCTTTCTGATACCAAAGGGGTATATGTCCCACTCACTTCACAAAATCAGTAAATTTTTTTTTATTATTTACTCTATAAAAACATAGATACCTATAGCTGTCATTTTGTTTTTCCTTTCCTCTTTCTCTCCCTCTCTGTTTACACACACACACATATAATAGAGGACATTTGTATGTAAAAACTGCAGTCCGTGGTTTGCTATGTCTTAGGTTTTGTCCCTCACTTGTCCACATTAAACATATTTTATAACTATTTGTATAATCTCACTTTACCTTCTACTAGAGTAGAAGTTGTTTTACATTTGGGTACAGATTCACACCTGTCAGTCATCTCCATACTTTTCTTTGGACAATATTCTCTGTAAGGAGTCTGATTGGTTACGTGTTGCCTGACTGTCTTGTTCCAGGGAAAAGGGATTATCTTGCACTGCTTGACTTTCATTTCTTGTCTTCCATTGCCGTGAATATTTTTGCAGGTATCTTAATGTGGGAGGTGTTCACTTTGGGAAAGCAGCCCTATGAGCTTTATGATAACGTGCAGGTGATTGAGAAAGTTTCTCAAGGATACAGACTTTACAGACCACAGCTAGTTTCAGACATCATCTACCAAATGATGTACAACTGCTGGCACGAGGTAAGTATATCTGCACATGCAAACTGGAGTAAACAAAATCATAGGAGTCCCTGGGAGTCACTGTTGACAGCTGAACTAATGTTCACGGTGGAAAATAACCCCTATAAAAGCCATTGCTTATGTGTAGTACATTCTATACGGCAGTCTAATTCAGGACATAGTACGGAAAACAGGGTGTAAAGGAAGATTGGCTCCCTTCTTTCTCAGAACTATGTATTTAAGCAAGTAACAGTAAAATGCCCTTCAACCTCAACATAATATACAGAGTGAGATTCTTCTCACCTAATTTTAATGGCTTAAAATTTGGTTACTGAATTGTCTAAATTCCTTCCACAATCACAGGACCATTACTGGTACTCCTCCATGGTCACTTGGTCTTTCTATCTTAGCCATCACAGAATAAAAGTTATCTGCTTTCATACACAGAGATCTTAAACAACTTATTTGGATGAGATCTCTACCTTTTTGATTATCTAATGTTCCTTGAAATAACCCCACCCTTAGAATGGGAAGGATGTCTTACCCCATCTGTGAGTCTCTTAGGAGCTGTAGGTCAAATGCTGCTCGTGCTCATTTTATTTTGAGAGATCTGTGTCTGCTGTGCCAAGAATTACTCTGATGCATTGTTCTTCTTCATCTAAATTTTAGTCAGCTGTCTATGGACCATGATTTGTTTCTCACCAAAACCAAAGAACTGCTTGGCACATTATTGGTGATACCATGAAATGACAGTGACTTGGGGTTTTTTTAGATATAACTGCCAGAAAAATGAGAAAAATAACTTGTATTTGAGGACACGTTAATGCAAAGGAAGAAGATTGAACTATCACAACATAAGAAAGATATAAAAAGTAACTTTAATTTTCTTTACCTCAGAAGCATCACTGTCTCTACAAATTTCTGCATGCTAAAATCAAGAAAAACTAATACAAATTACAGTTCTCGAATCATCTCAAAATTAAATAACCATACCCATTATCTTTGCTTCATTTAGCTACCAGAAAAGCGCCCTGCCTTTTATCAGCTCTTGACATTTTTTGAGGCACTGAGAGAAGACAACAGAGCTTGAAAAAGAAGAATTCATAAACAGATGACTCTGCATACTGGTTCCGTATCACCTGTCTTCTGTATGAGAGCTAAATCTGAAATCTGCCTCGCGTTAGCCACCCCTATTATTCTGTATATTAGTGTTCTTCTCATTTAATCAGGGAGTTGACCAAGAAGAGTATGGAGAAGGCTTTTGTGACACTCTGCAGGTGACAGAATTTGGAAGGATACTGTGGAAGAATATAATTCATTCTGTTAGCATTTTCTCAAAGGACTTCTCACACACTGAGATATATATACCAATTGTGTACACCCCTTCAGTGCTTCCAAGCTGCCATTATTTGGCCTTAACTGGAAATGTAAACAGGGAAATATATGCTTGTTAGGTTTTCTGATTATTATAACTCATCTGAATGTGTTTTTTCTTTGTGATCACTTGGAGCTGACACCTGAAGTCAAATTTAGAACTGCTGCAACTGACAACAGCATGAATAGTTATAGTCTCGCTTTCAATTATTTAGAAATTACTACTGGTAGAATACTGTATCAGTTTGCTTACCACTACTATTGACTTTAGTTTGGGCCCTCAGGGTGTATGTTTGATTTGGAATTTATTCTAAGCTACATATCTAAGATATTTGCAACTTAGCAACTTATGAGGTGTTTATTAGAGTGTTATTGCTTCCTACTACAGGTAAAAAGGGAGAAAAAAAAAGTTTTATGCAGAATTGCATAGTCATTGCAATAGTAAATAGTAAATTTGCTGATCTCTATCAAACCTGAAGAGGAAAGATTTTAAGAGAACTGAAAATGCTATTAATATAAGTGCTTAGCCAAATATTTTACTGCTGAGGAGCTGAAATTTGGTTCCTAATGTTAACACTGAATTCTTAAATAAAAGCAACCAACTTTCAAATGTGCATTGCTCTACACAAATTAATGCTAACTTCAGTAAGTCGAGAGATACCAAATACATCTGAAGCTACATAACCGTAACAGAAGAGTCTAAATTTATACAATGATATTTGTAAGATGCTGATCTAATATGTATAAAATAAAGGAGTTTTCAAATAAAGCAAGATCTGGAAAAAAATCCTCGCCTCTCTCCTTATACTTGGGCTACTTTAGTGGGTGATGCCTCTAAGAGTCCAACTGACGTCTGCTCGCCCTTTCCCTGGTGGAGCTGGCCCAGCCCTAGCAGGGACCCCTCTGCAGCTCCAGTTTCATCTTACCTGAACCTAAGGAATAAGAAATGGGAGGTGTGGACATATGGGGCGAGAGGAGAAAGAAATGAAGGTCTCTGGCCAGCCAGAGGCTCCGGTGCCCGTGCTTGCTGGTGTTGCCCAGTCCCAGCATGGAAAGCTGGCTAGCAGAGCGCATCCCTGTCTACGAGGGGAGTTGCACATGTGTTGGAGGGAAAGCAGCATTTGGGGCATGCAAATTACTGTGGGGATCTACAAAGGCCTGGAGGGGTCCATGGGAGGCCCCATATGAGGGAGAGGTAGGGCATGGTATGACGTTGCCTGTGCATCAAGCTGGGGCAAAGGAATGCTGTCCCAGGGAAAGGGTGAGGGAGGAGTGCCGATAACACCTGAGAGGAGGGTGGGCATCCCAGCACAGAGGGTGTGAGGTGGTGTTGGGGCTAACACACTTGGCAGAGTTTTTTAACATTAACATTGCCGTTTTGCTTCTGTGCTTCCAACATCCTGCTATATTGGTTTAGTGGGTTCATGCGCTGACAATTCTGAAAGGGTGTTTTTTGATTCATAGCATGGCTTTTACGATGAATTGCTTTGAAATGGAAGCTTTGCCTTAATGGAAATGTTGATCTCAACAACAGATCTGAAGATGACTGGCATAACTAATTGCATTATTCGATTGTTTCCGGCTTCGCCATTCCCTTTTTCTGTTACTGCACTGTAAGTGGGAAGATCATATATAGCTGAATTATTTTTCAGCTAAAGCACTAAGGTTTGGGGATGTTCTGGCAATGGGATATGTGATGTAGGTAGGCAACTTAAAGAGGAATTATTTTCATTCCTTTGCATTCCTGTTCAGTTTGCAGTTCACCAGTATCATCTGCCTACCATTTTGAACTGTCACATTTAAGGGTCTTTTCTCTTGAATAGTGTGGAGTGTGGAGCACTAGGAAAGTGTTTTGTGGGCCCAGAGACTCCAGCTGTATGTTTTCAGATATACATCTGACTGCTTTTTACGGTTTCTGATAATTTTGGAGGCCCAGGAATTTAAAAGTCTGTGTGTTTGCCGAGCGTTTTTCATACGGGCTCATGTTTGCTACTGTCTCTTTGTTAGAATGCAGGACTAAGTAGAGACCTCTTGCCTTTCAGTCACCTGGTGTGTACAGAACAACTGCACTGGCACGGTGGCAGGTATGGCACAGGACATACAAGACATAGGATCATAGAAACGGTGGCTAGAAGGGACCTCTGGAGGTCATCTAGCTGAATTTCTTCTGAACTCCCACTCAGAGTGGGACTGTCCCCACCACTGGATCAGCCATACCATTGTTTACCTGAGCCCTGAACACTTGTAAAGGTGGAAATCCCACAGCCTCTCCCAAAGCATGGAATAGACAACCCTTGCCAGTGCTGCACTACCCTCCTGGCAAACAGCTTTTCTGTTTCAGGTGCAACCTGAACCTCCCAAGCCTCAAACTGCTGCTCCCTCTACCTAATAGTGTAATTTGTATTTGTAGTATGCAGTATTTGTAATGTAGCATTTGTAACAGTGGAGGCAATGGCTAAGGTACTGAAAAAACAAAATCGATCATTTAGTACTAAGGAAGTTTATTCCATTTTTAGATGACAACAAAACACAGAGATTTTTTAATTTTTTTTTTTTTTTGAGAGGGCATGGGCTATTTGGTCTCAAAAATACTTATGAAGCAAACAGATAGAAAAATAACTTAAGTTACAACTTCCTAACAAAGTTCCAGTGCTTGTTAGTCTTCATTCAGTATCTGTTTTACATTGATACAGACTTCCTGAAGGTGCAAAAATTGCAGTTATTTCATATTAAATTGAGTTCTTCATCACTAAGGTTCTTCTGGTGGTCAGGCTTTTTTCTCACTGTCTGCTAGATACTCTTTTGAGGTCTCCATCTGGAAAGATCAAGATGTTCCTCATAGTCACTAGGAGCATGTGTTATTCTTACGTCTGTCTTGGTCTGTATACAACTCTATACTTCCAAGTCTTTGTATCTCATTACAGAGGAAACAAAGAGAAGTTGGATGCAGCACACTTAGGAAAAGCAGCACAAATAGTGTGTAATATTATGCACATAATTCATAGAAAAGCCACAGGACATACATCTCTTCAATTTTTGCGTGTTTTCTAGTTGCCACAAAAACAGCAGCTTTAGCTGCTGTTGTCTCTGAACTGGTAGATTAACAGTCAACCAGAAGACATTACGTTTGATCACAACCACAGTGTTTTGGTCCTTGCTAGGCACTATTGTTACTGTTAAATGAAAAAAAAAAAACCCCAAACAAACCAAAACCAAAAAACAAAAATCAAAAAACCAGAAACCCTTAGTGTCTTCTAGAATGATGTTTGTGTCTCTTCAGATAGCTCAAAGCCCATGTTGCTTCTTCCCCCTTCAGCATAAGGGTTCACCTCTTCACCGTTTGCTTCTGCGCCACTCCCACCTTCTCTCGCTCTCCTGTAATGAAAATTCATTTTATCTTAGAAGTCTCTGTTCTGTTCAAGTCCTTCTGGATCCCCAAAAGAACCTATTGTAAATCATACTGTGCCTAACTGGGAATATTTATACCAAAAGGAACTGTGTTTGTTTTAAGGGGAACTGCAGCAAAACTGCTACATTCTTAAAAACTCCATTAATGGAGAGACACAGAAAACCAAGCCAGTTGCTATTAATGCACTAATATTTAAGGAAAATGACATTACTGGACAACCTCCAACAGGATTACTGAAAACTGCAGGTGCTGAGGAGTGCGGGCAGACTCTGCTGTTGGAGAAGACACTGTGTTCCCTGCAGGCCACTCTGTCCACCTCACAGCAGGGCTGGCAGAAGCCTGGCCATGCCATGGCTTACTGCGGCCACAGTGTCCAGCTGCCCTGGTTAAACTGCTGATGACGGGGAAATTGCACTAAGCTGCCAAAGCTGCCTTGCAGTGAAAGGCAGGGAGCTGAACCTTTAGCCATCACTGTTGATGGGGGCAGGATAATAAGCTTTAATTCCTTAACTTGCTTCAGGTAGATTTGGCAGCCCATTTGTAAGCACCCTGATGATTCGATCATGCAGATGTCTCCCAATGGTCATGACCATAATATCAAAAATATTACTCACCTTCTTCGATCTCTCTGCCCAGTGACGATCAAGACAATAATTCCAACGACAACCAGGCCAATGACCACCCCAAATACAATTAACCAGACGGTGACTGGCGGCTCATAAGGTGTGGCCAGGGTTGGTGGTATGCCCAGGAATTCTAGCGTGTTATCATCCAGTCTGAACGCCTCATTGATTCGTCCCCGAGACTTCCTGCCATCAAGAGAAAATTCAAAGAGTTGCACACATTTATTGGAAGGAACTAACCAGTCTTCAGGTGTTTTTTAAACCTCCAGGGTGCCAAGCTTCCCCTGTACTGCTCAGTTGAAAAGGCTGCACTGCAGGTACTGCTAAACCCATATTTCTTCTGACATGGGGTGGTGGGTGACAAGCACAGTATCTTAGGCATTTAACCTGTTGCAGCTTGTCTGACCTGTTCAGACCTTATATGGACTCTTAAACTCAGTCTTAACATTTATAAAAATGAAGCAAACAGCCTTCTGATCTCCCTCTCTGTTTGCACTTTGCCCTTCGTTCTCTTTACCCTAAGTTTCTTGCCTATCCATAAGCTCCCTGGATATGTGACAGAAAACCACAGCCTAGACTTTTTCTTACCTGTTTCCCCTCTACAGTCTTCCACAGTTCTGATTCTTATGTTTTTCACTGCCCTGAAAACTCTTTCCCTGGTATATTTTTTGTGCCTTGTTTTTCCCTGGACTTCTGCTTCTGCTATTAAGTGCTAACTGGACAGTGACTTTCATAGCCGTATTATTCTCCCTTGGTTCACCAACTTCTCTAACTGCTTTTTCAACCCCATCTCATGTTGCTGCTGCTTTTAGATTTGTGCCCTCTTCATTTCCCGCTGTACATTATCCATGACCCCCTGCAGAGCTGCAGTTTTGTTTATCATTTTTACAGCAATGACTTACAGTGGTGTCATACTGTGCTATAAAAGAGCTCTTCATTGACCCGTAAGTGGGACCTAGCTCCTGCTCTGACCTTTTCTTTTCTGTAAAATCAAATACATCTGGCTGTCTTTCCACCATTATTCTGGAGTCCTTGCTATACAATAATTCTTGCACTGATGAGAGGAAGAAAACTCATGTGCATGCACACACCATTACTGTGTCCTGGATTTCAGAATATTAGATAGTTCCCGTTAAAGTTTGACCAATGATATTTCCTGGCAAGGTATGATGCAATTAGATGTGTTATGGCAGTTTTACAAGCCCCCTGAAGCATTTTACTCTGGCTGTCGTCCAAGACACCATCAGATAGATGAACCGTTTTCTTTCTGTCATAACAGTTTCTCTCATCCCACTATTTTCATGCTAACTGCAGAACGGACTTTCTTATCACCCTTTCTGCCTCAGCTGACTTGAGTACTGCTTTCCCTTCCACCCTTTCACCTGGTTTTTTTCCCAGAGAGCAAAATCTCACCTGATGGCTTCTTCCACTTCAGCCTTGGGCACAATGTCACTGATATTACCTGGCATGCTGACAGTAAGGTAGAAGGAGATTCTTTGTGTCTGTTCAGTAACATGAATGTCTTCCATCCTGAATGAGAAACAGAGGAGAAAGGGTTTTTTGATTGCAGAGAAAACATTAGCTTTAAATTCAGGCATGTGAACAGTTGTATTTGATTGGCAATACCTTGGGGTTGGTTTACGCTGAGTGAATGCTTCCTAGTGACCTCAACTGGGAAGTGAAATCAATTTTCCTGACAGAATTTCTTTTTCTATGTGCTAATTCATAACTTGAGGTGGAGAGAGTCTACCCCATACCTAAGACAATCCTTGGCCTAATTTTCCAAAGTACATAAGCAGCTGCGGAACAGAGTGTTTAGGGCAGGTCTCCTGAATGAGGTGATATATGAAGTACCAAGTGAAAAAAAATAATCCTTCTTCCTTGTATTCTGCTGGGAATAGATCCTAGACATTACATGACTGATGTTCTATAAAGTAATATCAAATAGCTTAAGTAGATAGCTTCTGAAAATTTTTGAAGACACCTAATAAAAAAGCTGGGTTTTCTTACCAAAATCAATTTCAGATGATAGATTTTATGTTTGTAACTGAACCTAGATAAGATTAGTAATTCTGCACAGAATTCTAGTGCTTTATAATAAACAAAAAACTTTTTTTGGGCCCAAAACCTCTTGGATATTCAATATTTTACATATACATTGTTAGAAATTTTTATTTCTAATCAATGTATCTTCACTGATATTCCCATATAGGTGTCAGGCAAAAATTCTGAAGGCTCACTTCCACCACTGATAAACTGTGGGATACAAAGCCGTCTGCATCCACTCAAGTCACCTAAATTTAGCACATTGCTCCTACACTTCAGAATCCTGAGTAAAGACAGCATGTAACCAAGCTGGCCTCTAGCCTTTTACAACCAGCTGATGTTTGACATTGTTTGCTATCACCTTACATTTGACAGAAGGCACAATTAATTCCACAAATTCATGCCGTTAGCGAACCAGAAGCAATACGGACATAGCCAGCACAATTAAGCAAGCCACTCACTGGAAGTTAACGTGCTGTTTCTTCACCTCTGCGAAGTATTTTCTCATGGCATAGGCGATGGATGACTTGAACAAGAAGAGCTCGCTTTCATCCCATTCATACTGCAAACACAGCACAAGAGAAATTCATCAGAGATGGTAACTGTATGGCAAGTTATCTGACACTAAGAAATCATTCTAAAAAGAAATAGCAATTGGAATGCATGGCATGCACTTCAGTATTATTTATTTGTGCCATGAAAGCACTTCAGGAACATACTTGAACCTTTTGGCTCTGTTAATCTGGGTGTTCTGCAGGAGAATAACCAAGCAGGCATCCCAGCTGCCAGACACTGCATTTTCTGGTACCTTTACATGGGGCTGCTGAAGATGCTGCAGTCCCAGCCCATCTCCCTTCCTTACGGGGAGCAAAGGCAGCAGAAGCAACAGTATTCCCACTAAACATTGTGCCTTCTGTTTGAAGTCTATAGATTTCATAATTTAGATCTTTTTTAAATCACATAATTTTATTTGCAGACCTGTTCTTTAAGGAGAAGAAATTTCGAGGTGGGGTTGTGGTGTGAAAGTGGGTCATTTGTTTGCTTAATGAGCTGGGATTCTTGTTTGAGGTTTGTTTTGTTTCAGTAAAAAACTCCTTGCATTAGAATTTCTGCAGCAGGTATACATTTGTTGGTTTTCGCTGGAGAATTGATAGGTGACATCAAAAATGCACTGCCTATGTGCAGGCTTCTCCCAGCCTGCCTTATGAGTCCAAAGTTATTTGCAGTGGAAGTCAAAAACAGCTTCTCTGGGGCAGAAACTGGGAGCTGTACAGGGGGCAAAAACCACCTGATAATACAGCCTGGTCTGTTGTGCAACGCTGTAGGTGCGCGAAGGGAAAATTCCTGTTTGAACTCTGTGGCAATTTTTTTTTTTATCCCCCGAAGGCCTAGGTTTGACTGCGTTTATGGTGCCTGAGCAGGAATGCCTATAAATGCTGTCAGTGATAGTTTTACACAGCTCCCGACTTTCTCGAGTATCATTCGGGAAGGCGCGGTAGAAGGCAGCTCTGTTACAACCCAGCTGCATTTTTCAACCCTGCCCTGCTTCTTGACACTGATATAAAATGAGGAGAGAGAAAACACATGGGAGGAAAGAGTGGGAGGAGCTGGCCGTTGTCACTCCATGAGGGGTCGGGCTCCTGCAAACATGCAGGTGACCCAAATCCCCTGCTAGCAGAGCAGCCCCCAGCCCCATTCCGGCGGCGTGCGGAGGGCAGGGGCTGTGCCAGCTCCAGCTGCTCCCACTAGCAAAGTTGGGAGCTGTGAGTCACCTTCGCCTGGACAAATGCCCCTGGCTTCCTCCAGCTTGCTGGGCAGCAGGCAAAACCCTGCGCCCAAGCACTTCTCATTGTTGCCGCTGTTGTCTCCGGCAGCCAGCAGCGTTCACTGTCACAGCCTACAATGCCATTGTGGGGGGGTTCTCCATTTTTCATTTATCCATAACAACTTTAGGCTCTGCAGTGCTTTTAATTTTTTATATTTTATTTTTTTAGCCAGGAGCTATTTGAGCTTGATTCCTCTACCGCTGCTTTCTGTACTTAGCATCTTAGCTTTTTAATCATTTATTTGTTTCCGTGGCATATATTTTGTCTTTTTAAGCCTGATGTATTTTAATTGCCACTGTGCCTCTCAAGTGCCTTTATAAATACCATTACAGGCTGTGTGGATGGGAAGTACCTAGTTGGCTTCTGATGTGTGTCTGAGTAATGACTACCCACACGCCTTCCCTAGGCATCTCAGAAGCCCACCTTGGTGCTCACTGTTCGTTACAGAGGCTGCTTTGCCTTTCAGAGTGAAATGAACTTTGCCCATCACCCCTGCTCTGTTATAGAGTGTTCCCTCCAAGAATCCCACATGTGACTTGAAAGACAGTGTAAGTCTGGCCTCTAATCCCAAAAAAAAAAAAAAAAAGGATTTTCCATTGTAAAATACATCAAAATGCCTGCAGGCTGAAAGCTCTCCGTTTCCTAACACCGTCTTGCATGCCAGCCTTTTACAATGTAATCACACACATGACATGGACTCAGTGGGGAATTTTGAATTAATGTTTGAAGAGGGCTCCCGTTTTCAAGTGGTGGTTAGGGGACTGACACTCCTGGAACCCTTTATTTTAAATCAGACAGACCCCAAGTGATTCAGCGGAGGCCTTGTCGCGGTTCCCCTTGGGAGGGCACTTCCATCAAGCCCCAGCTGAAGCAAAGCTGTGGGTGTTTCAGCCTCATCAGCTACACTGGTGATCCAGCCATGCCAAGGCTGCAGCTTTAATCTCATCAGCCTGAAAGCAATTAGTAGGGTAACTGCGGTAGCACACGCTCCGGCACAGCTGGCGTAAGCCCATCCGTGAGTCTGGCTGCTTAATTTGCTAGAACTTCGGGCTGTCAAATCCTCCCTGCTGGTAGCAGCCAGGGTCTGTGGCTGAGAGGGGCAGGGCTGCCTGTGGGCGCCGCAGCTGCCCCCCCAGTGAAGGTCCTCTGCAGAAGGGGGGGTGTGGGGTGGTGTCTTTCCCTCCCTGCTCTATCCAGTGCTAAGGAGCAGAAAGACAAAAAGATATGCTGGCATACTCAGAATGCTTTCTGCTGTCCTAACGGTGCAAAGCAGCCCAAAATACATCTCAAACAAACAGTCGCAGTGGGTTCCCGGCTCCTGTGAGCTGTGCAAAGCAGGCAAAACGCATCGCCCTGAGCAGCCGGGCTGAGGTTCCTGCTCCAGGTTCCCCCTGCCTTTTCCCTACGCCAGTTCATGCAGGTACTGTGACCCACTGCTGCCATTCTGGCATTCAGTCATGTCCCCGGGGGTTCAGTGTAAGGGAGGTTTGTGGGGAGGCAGAAAGTTCCCGAATGGAAAAGGTTTCTTGCGAGTTGGTGATGTGGACCGGTTTTGAGAGGAAAACGCGTGGCTTGCTCTTCAGAGCTTAGGAACCTGCCGTCCATACAATAATTCAAATTAAGTAATCTGTATGAGATTGTTTTACAGCTGCTCAATTGCACAACAAAAGACTATGATGGCAAAAGGAAGGCATAAAGATGGTATTAAGCTAAACATTAACCATAATGACTAATAAATGTGTGGTAATATGAAACCTTTCCATGCTGTTGTGATATCAGTTTTGAATTGTATCTAACTCGACTCAGCAGTCTCGGAAGCAATAAAACTCCAGTGGGGCTTGCATGTGAGACAGCGATAGAAGCGAGAGCATCAATTCGTATGAAAAATGAGCCTACGGTGCTGTGTCCTTGCTCATCCAATAGGCTCTGACACGCAGGTCTAAATGACCTGCCTCATGACATACTCGTTCTTGGAAAATTACTAATGTTCTGCAAGGTGAAAATGGCTATTAGCAGGAATGAAGTGTCTGCACTTAAGCTTTCTACACTGCCTCTGTGAGATTAGCATAAAGAGGCACAGCTAGAATAAGGAGCAAATTTTCAGCCTGGGTTAAGCAGATGGGCTAAGCCAATCCTCTGTTTAAAATCTTAAAAGCCATCTTTAGCTTTGATGAGTTTTTTCAGTTGCTGCAATACATTTTATTGGACCAGCTGGTATAATTGGGGAAAGCAGACAAGCTCTTGGGAATGAAAGCCCTTCTCATCTGAAACAGAAGCAGCTGCAGTGCCCCCCGCAATCTTAATAACAAAGCTGTCTCTGCATAAGGGTTGGGAGGGCAGGGAGGCAGGCAAATATATCAGGGTCTGGAAAGATTACAGCGAATAGGCAAAAAAATTCTGCAAAGGAATGCTGACAGAAGCATGTCAGTGTGAAATCAAGAACATTTCAGAATAGAAAGTGGGATTCAGCCCCTCTGCTTTAGGCCCAAGTTTAAATGTGAAGTAGCTGCTCTAATAATAACTTCTGAAGGCAGCCAGCGTAGCCATGATAATGGAAATTAGAGAAATTAGCTAGAGGTTTTATTTAGACACATCAGCATAGCTGGGAAAAATATATCTGTTTTCAGGTATGCAGGTTCTCCTACCCTAGGCCTCCAGACCTGTCCTGTAGCAGGTAAAAAATGACGAGTACCTCCACAGAATAACTCATCTAGCTGAGATGTCTTTCTTAAAATGGGTGGGATCACTCCCTGGAGAGGTCCCTCCACTGACTGTACAGGGAGTCTTGACCACAAACTCAGGCGAGACATCTCTTATGTGACAACCCTTCGCCTGAGCTGATGCCGCTTTTCAGACACAAAAGATCAGCTACACCCTGCCTTATTTTCTGAGAGCCATTATCTCAACATTTCTGTTGCCCGAGCAATGGGAAGAGCACTATAGCACAAACACACTTACCGCCTCATCCCCCAGGGCTGACATCAGGCTGATGCGCACTTTGATGGCATCCTTAAGATCTGGGGTAAGAAGAGAGAAGGGCCGTGTCAGAGTTGCAGTGACAGAAAGTCTGTCCCTGGAAAATGCTTGGACGGCTAGAGTTTCCTCACAGGTTCCCCTGCTCCCCTGGGCCAGCTTGGTGGGATGGATCTTTTTTCCCTTCAGCAACCTCTACTGCAAACATCCACACCTGAGCTGTCAGTCACCCAACACTGGCTTTGTAGTAGACAGAAAGAGCGAGCACATCACCAGAGTGCAGTCCTCTGGCCTTCTTTAGACATCTCCTGAAGGAAATGCCTCTTTCCTGCCTCTGGGAATGAGCAGCTTAGATGCAGATGTTGGTGTCTGGTTACAAGAATCCCACCATTAGAGACTGGCATGGCACTGTAAGTGTGACAGTGCTCTCCAGCACTGACAGTGATTACACATGTATAACCTGGGTGGTTCAACGCTCAGTGTCTCCACAGTAGGCCAAAAAATGCATTTTTCCATGGTCTCCTCCTTTTCCTCCCCTTGAGCTCCCTTCTTTGACTAGCACACAACAGCAAACAAAATAAGAGTAATTTTTCTGTAATGGTTTGCCCCTACACCCCCAGCTCAGGGTCCTCCCAGGACTGGTGGCTCCCAGCGCTGCAGAACAGGAGCACCACTTTCAGGCAAGTGCCACCCAAGCCCAAGCCTCTGGTCTTTCTTCCCTCTGCACAGCCATACCACACTCTTAGCACTTAGTTTCTGAAAACGGGGTGAGGCTGTGACAAACCCCATGTGTGCTGACTCCTCCAGCATCATCCATGAGGAAGCCAGTCTGCCTTCCCGTGAGTACAACTTACTGCTCGCTGTGTATTTCCCATAACCCCACTTCCCCAGGGAGAAGGGCCTTCAACAGCTCCAAGAGACAGGGACTTTGCTGGTCAAGGGTTGTGAGGACTACTGAGTGTACCTAATTCACCCACAAGCCATACGTACATGGAGCCCAGTCTGTTTTCCAACCGATGTATCTGCCAGAATTGTTTTTTTGCAGCCACTTATATAAAGGTTCGAAGTAGTGGAGCAAGGGCGCTGCATTCATGTATTTCTCTGTTGTTATGTTTTCCAGTGCTTGAGTCCAGGGCTTGGAACTGCCTAATGCAAGCAATTGCCTGTGTAGTGGAAGGAGAGGTGATATACGTTATCGCCATGTTCTGTCCAGACATCTAGCAAAACAATCTGTGATCAGTATCAAAGTTTTCTTGTTGCTTCTGAATTCCCTCCTTCTATAATTCCTATTAATGACAAGAAATTGTTTTCTCATTAACAAGCAATTAAACCTTTGATGTTTAGCTCCTCAGTGGATATAAATTTAGCCAACTTGTCAAAATAAACTGAGCACACATGTTAAATTTTCAAGTTAGGTTCATTCTTGATGCAACCTCATTGACTCCAAATGTTTTCAAGGACAAATTAGGCTTTGTTATACTCTGATTTATTATGTGGGAGAAATTTGCTTTGTTACCTCAAATTCTGACCCGCTGCTGTGGAGTTGGTGATGTCACATGTGTGAAGAGGGCCATTATGGTTAGCTGCTTTGCAAAGTGCCTCCTGAAACTGGAACTGATAGATGGTCCGGGTGTAATACCTAAAGGAAGGGCAAGGAGAAGGAAGGCATGTGTTTTGTTAGTCATTTGGCAAGGAAACCCAGTAGCCCTTGGCCTTTGGAAACCTCTGCTGTGTCAGCTGGCACTCCTGCTTGGGAGGCTGCACTGCAGGGAGAGAGGCCAGCTGATATTTATAGGCTACACTAACTCAGATCTAACAAAATGCCAAGATCCAATGCAGCACAAGAGCCCAAAATATGTTTGCTGCCACATAAACCAAGAGCAAGTAAGGCTTTTAAGGCCCAACTCTCTGTTCTGGCTGAGCCCCCTAAAGTGAGACAGCTGGGACACAGAGGGACAGCTAGACTTAGTCGCTTCATGGCTGCATGTGCATAGCCCAAGTGACAGTGATACGGGGCACCCTGCCTCCCCAAGAGGCAAGCACCTCATACAGATGTGTTCCCAACAGTTTGATGGCAGCACAAAGCTTCTCTGCTCGGCAAGAAGCTCAGCAGCCTCCTTGCAGCTCAGAGATTGTTATGGAGCAGCCCCTGCTGTCCACAGAAAAACACCCACTGAAATCAGTGGCCTCCGGTCAGAACACTAAACAAATTAAGCTTGTGTCCTGAGGCTTTCCAGTAGAGTCTTTAGGTAGCTGGGGCTTGTTCTGTACCCAAAATGCAAGTCATGAATTAAACGCTGAGCTACCTTATGAATGAGTAATCATTGGCCACATGAAACAGCGCTGCAGGGTCGCAATAGGTTTCATCATGAGGGACTGGTTCAACAACGCCAACTATTTCTCTCCTGCGGAAGGAAAAACAGAGGATTTCTGTTAATAGATAACAAGGAAAAATAATCTGACTCTGCTTTTCCTCTGTATTGTCTGATACATATTGGCACCTCTCTCACTTCCAAACAGAAGTCCATACAGATGCCAGTAACCCCAAATGAGTATTGCTCCACAGCTGGAGACCACAGAGGAAAAACTGCTTTGAACTGCCAGTGCAAGGAAGGGATTTGTACAATAGCAGGGCATGCAGGGACTAATTAGTGGCATGAAATAATCTACAAGATGTGAGCTTCACACACACACCTCATGCCCTGGGCCATCCCAAATTTGTGTTTTGGTACTAGGTAAGTATAGAGACTGGCTCACCCAAAAGGTGTATAGATCACTGTGCCACTGGGCTGGAGATGAAGTTTCTCCTTATTTTCCTCTCCTAAGAGCATGTTTCCTGAGCAGTACTATGGAAAGAAACCCATGCCCTAAATTCTGAAAATGGTAATGAACTTACATGGCAATATTTTCCATAAACCTGTATTTCGAGGTCTTGTTCCAGCAGAGAGCTTTGCAGTGCCGCTACAACAGATGCGATAAGCTTCCCTGAACAATTTGTCATTCTCCGTTTCTCTGACATCTCTGCTACTTTTGAATAAATCGAAGCTGACTGATTTTTACAGTGGGTCAGGAGGCTTGCTTATATCAAGTTTTATTATAGATTTTGTTTGCTGATGGAGGCTCACTGTGTTCGTTTAAGAGCACAGGCTCCATTTTCAGTGTGGGGCTTGTTTGGTTTCTTTGCATTTTTATGCCCCCATGTTAACCAAGCCAGGAATTCCAGTCTGAATCAAACCACTTTTTAATCTTGAGCTCCAAGGTTCTGAAAATAGATTGGCTGGTGGGCATAATCTGAAAAGGCACCTCAGGGTGCCTCCCTTGCCAAGGGAACTGTATTTTCTTGACCAAGAAAGGTGGGATCTTAACACATAAGAAAGGAAAGAATCAGTCTGCGGTCTTTCAGACAACTTGCCTCCAAAAGCACTCTAGAACGGGGAGAAAACACAAAGCAGAGAAGTGTACACAGATATTTGGTAGACTGAGATCTGTATGCTTCTCAGGCTGGCAAGTATGATGAACTTCACTTTTTACCTGTCCTAAAGGAGGTGGGGAGCAAACCAGAGCATACACCCAAACAGACTTAGGGAAGGGCTGTACTTAAGCTACACAGATGTCTTGGAGCATTCATCTGGGGGATGGTAATGTTGATCATGGGATCTGGAATGTCCCTTGCGAAGGCTGTCTTTATTAGAGAAGCTGACATTAGAAATGAGAAGAAAGTCTGACGAGAGGCAGGTTAAACTTCCTGGGGCTGTACACAGTGCTAATGGGGTTACATGACTTGTGAGATGCTGTCTGCACCACGTTGGGTGTTTCTAGGTGGCACCCTACTGGGCTTTGTAGAAACACCCTGAAAGACAGATCCTGTCCTATGGGGGCACAGGCACCTCAGTATGCTGGGTAACTACGAAGGGTTGGGTTTGCAGGTTCATTTGCAAAAAAGCCTTTTTGTTTCTCAAACTTACTTCATCTCCCACCAACGCTTTGTCCATTCCTGCTTTGTAATCTCACCCCTAAACACCATCCACCTCCACTTCTCCAGCATGTAAGTAAAAGGCATTGTTCCAACAATCGTTAGTGCTTGTTTGAGCAGAAAGTTGATTTCAGTTTCTGAAGAGAGAAGCAGTTAAGGTAATGGTTATGGTTGCAATTAGTATCTGATTAGACAGCTAAAGTTGCTTCCTTTTACAGCTAGTGCTTATATCAGGTTTGAATTACAAATTTTCACTAAGGAAAGAGTGGAAGGAAGAATACTACTTAAAAAAAAACACAAGAAAAGATCACTTGGGTATTGCACACAGTTTTATCTCTCTTTCCCCCCTATCTCTTAAATAACCTAGCCCTTTGGCATTTACATTTCATTATCCTCCACGAAAACCTTCCCAGGGTCTGGGGAATTTTGAACTGAAGACTTTGGTACATCTCCATCCTTATAAGGTAGTACTCAGAGAAGCCAGACAAACTGCATTATAATGAGGGCCTACCTACATTTTTCACCCAATATTCACTTAAGTGGGAGGTGTAAATCTCAAGATTTCAGTTTCATTTGAACTGCTAAATACATACCTTGGTAGAGTGCCCTTGTTTGAGGTAAAACAGAACCAATTTTCTTTTCAGTAGTTCTACTTTTCAGCTAAGACTCTTCTAACTAACTGAACTCAGTGTCGGCTTCTAGCAGAGATAAGGCTTGATATTTATGATTAATATTTCATTGTTTTCTTTTTTGATATTATTATCTTTTATTTTTATTATTAATATTTCATTGGGGTAGTTTAGTTTCTTTGCAGTTCATAAGTCTCTCTCTCTCTCTCTCTCTCATTTTCTCTCCTCTCCTCTGAAGGGAGATGCTCGCCAAAGAGGAGAGAAGTAAAAGAGAGCATCCGTCATTCATTTTAGTGGCCAGCCCAGCCCAAACCATGAGGTAGAGTGAAGTACAGATTCATGCAACAGAAATTCAAGAGACCGTTGGAGAGGCTCATCTAAATGAACTATAAAGATTTTGTAATGAGTTGGTTAGTATTGAAGGCAGTTAAGTGCTAGCTATTTGTTTCTAAATTATGTAGAAGAATTATAAGGTAGTGATCCTTGTCTTCTGATGTGATTTGGGAAAAAAACAGTATTCCTTGCAAGTTAGGGGGGTAAGATTTTCAGAAGGCTCACAGTTGATCACTGAGTTTGCAGACACAATTTTCTGCTACAAAATAAGGCCTGCAAGTGATTTCATGTAGTTATACAACATATTTACCTTCATCCTCTTGAAAAGTTGGTTCTAGGAGGCCAAGAGATTTCAAGTGCTGAGGAGTGGCCGCAGAAAGTGACATAATTTCACCTACTGCTTCGTGGAAGCCCTCGTTGGCGCCACCTCTTAGCAGGTAGGGCTGATCAGAGTACGCCATGTCATACTCGATGTGGCCCATCTCGTGGTGCACGGTCAGGAAGTCATCCATGGTCACTTTGGTGCACATCTTGATCCTGCCCACCAGAGCAAAGCATTTGTGGTTAGAGAGACGGTGGCCCAGCCACCAGCTGCTGCCCGAGCCCTGCGTGCCACGACCGTGGGGCAAAGCAGCCTCCAGAGCTTGCAAATGCCCATCATCAAGCCCGGGCAGCCACAGCCTAGCGTGGGGTGCAGTTCCTCCAGCAAGAGTGAGGCTTGGAGGGGAACTTGGCGAAACACTTTTTGCCCCGTTGAAATCCTCATATAGGACTCAGGAGGACTTCATCCTCCTGTAGGTACTATTTAATAAAGGAATTTCTTCCTGATAGGGTTTCCTTTCTCCTTCCCCAAACTGATGAGGTGCAAGGTGTGGGACTGGCAGCTTTCACTAAGGCTCTGCTGAGGACCAACCTCTTTCCCTGGGTGACTGCAGGGAATGCAAGAGGGGACAGAATTTACCCCAGGAAATGTGTGGGAACTTGCTGCGCTTCTCTGTTCTCAAATATGGGAGAGACTGATGGATTGCCATGAATGTGTCTGCTAAGGACAGGTGGTGGGCTCTCAGGAGGTTTTCACTTGCTACTCAGGGGCCCTGTGCCATTGCTGAAGAATGTCCACAAATCTCACTGGGATCCACAAGCACTCACATTCCTGCTTTTTCCTTAAGTCCTAGAGCATAGTCATTACTTCTCTAATTAAATAATAGTCACTGCTCTGCTTAAATTTGAGGGTAGTCCTTAGGTCTTTACAGAAAAAGTTATACAGAAAGCTTTACAGTCCCACAGGATCCCTGCTTTCTTGTCTTCCTTTCCCCTCTTATCAGCCAGAAAAAAATAAGAAGAAAAAATTATTACTTAAACCAGCATGGTGCACTTTTAGTGAAAATATGAATGTTCTAGGAGGTGTTATAAAAAGAGGTCATAGTAATTTCAGTACCTGTAGTCCTTTTTCCCCAAATCCCACGCCGTGGGATGGCAAACAACCTTCCTGCCGTCAGTTGGCTCTGTGAGCATGGAGTTTTTCCAGAAGCCATCAGTCATATTATAGAGGCCGATGGAGGCGAAGAAGGCCTCAGCAGATTTGAATATTTTCATCACATCCCATTTCTGAAAGAGACAACGCCACCATTAACCACTGCTTCTGCACAGAGCCTGTTCCCAATGGCCAGCTTAACGCAGGGCAGCTGACTTCATATTTGTCTCCCAGCGACTTCAGATTGGCACCTGATTTACTGAGAGTAAGACAGTAGTGTCTGCCTTTGGCACTTCTGTAAATTCTGCTGGGAACTGGAATTAAGTGTTTTCCCCGCAAACAAAACAGGTTTCTGCACTCAGAGGTTCGGCAGATAGCGCCTGACCCAGACCAGAGAAGCCCTCAATACAAGATAAGGTAGTGAAGATAAAAAAGGCATTCCTGTCAGTAGCATGTCAGATCTGGGATCTGACCCTTCAGTCGGGGACAACTTATTTGAGGGAGTGGAGCTACACTCCCAGCAGATGAGTATGAGAGGCAATCTCAGCCAGAACCATAAAACCTAGCAAATGTATCTAGATGCATCACTTATCAGATTGTAACTGCATGTTAGATGTCCAGAATATTTTTGTCACTCATCAGTTTTATTATTCTACATGGCAGGACGTCTGCATTTACTGGACTGAGTTTTTGCAGAGAGTTAGGTGTCAGACAGTTCAGTTGGATGAGAACCCTAAATAGGGCACATCCACCAACGAGGATGAGTTCAGCTTTTGCCCTGAGGCTCTGTAAGTAATGCTTCCCTCCTCATGGTGGTACTTCAATATACACACATTTATGACTACAGGTGGGGCAGTATTGTAAAATAGAGGTGAGATTAGCTCAGGCTTGTGCAAACTGCTTATGAATCAAATTTAGCTATTCCTGTCTTGCCAGCTTAACATCTGCATGGAGTGCTCCCTATGAGAGGAGAGTAGATTTCAGGTGAATAATCACATTTCAGAAATCAAATTCCACCGATCACCTTTTATTTTATAAAAGCACCGAAGCTTAGGCAAGACTGCAGAGAGTTAGCTTGACCCATGTTCTCTAGTCTGGTAAAGGAGTGGTCACAGCTATTACCACTACAGATCTCAAACACAGACCTTATGGTACTGTGCAGTTATCAAAAGATAACAGGCAGCATTGCAGTTTCCTAGCTGTATCCAAATAAACAAGACTGGCAAAAAAACCCCTGTGATATACAAACTATTTGATTATGGTAATGGTTGGCAAAGGTCATATTTGATACCAGCCAGCTACACGAGACCTGAAATATTTATATGTACAAAATATATCTCATAATGGATAGGAGTCTCTGAGGAAAACAGACTTGGAGCCAATATTAAGCTGGTCAAAGAGGGTTGAGAAGAAAGAGGGGACAACAGTTAAGGGAAAGGGTGCAGTGGAAAATGCATGAACCCATTAATGTGAAGAGCAAAAAAGGCTGCAAAAAGCAATGTTTTGCTGGTGGTGTGTCTGCCTTAGGGCAGCTGTAATTTTCTAGAAAGCAGCTGACGTGACGTATAATTTTGATACCATCTAGATTTGTTACATGATGTGAATTGCATAAAGGCATGTCTTACCTTTTGAGACATTGCAGAAGTTACATCAATGTTTGGTTTGGCTGGATAGGGAACGGTCAAGTCATACAGATTCGTCCAAAATCTACCCCACATATCACCTTCAAAAAAGAGAGAAACATAGAAATACCTTAAATGATTGATTACATATTGTTCAAACGTGCCAGATGGTTCTATAAATTGTGCGGTGTCATAAATAGGGACTCCTGTACATCTAAACAGGTCTGATCCAGATGTGGAGGGGCACAGTTCTGGGAAGTCACACATAGGTCAGCCTCAGATCAAAGATCCTTTTATTCCCCAAGATCAGCTATTCTTGTACAATATAGTTTCAGGACTGATCATTGTCCTAAAGATCTATTTGCAACTGAACACGCATGTTGTTAGTCCATGTGATTGCCAGTGCTGTGTTCGTGTACGTTACGGTTACGGCAGCTTGACGTTGGATGCTTTGAAAGCAGTCGTGAAATGCGGGAGCTCAGCGTAAGATTTAAAAGGAAAAACAAGTCTCCCTGAAACTCTCATTTCTAAGGAAGACAAATGCTGCAGAGGGAAGGGAAATGTTCCAGCTCAGCGCTGGAGTTTTGAGCTGGGTGCTGCCAGCTCCGGTGAGGATGAGGACACCTGCCTTCCCTACCTGCCTCTGCTGCTAAGCACCTGTGTCATCTCTGCCAGGGACAACTTCTCCATTTCTCCTCTCTCCTTCTCTTATCTGTTACCTGTTTGTTAATATCCTGATTAAACAGGCAGATTACTCTGTTCCCATGTGCCTTGAAGGTGACTGTCCTGTGTGCAAAGTCAGGCTTGCGCGACACGGCCACATTGACATACCCAGCAAGTGAGCAGGGAGACATCCCGTGGAGCTGATGACCTCAGGGCCATAGACCTGCTCCAGCCGGTGCCTCACGTAGGCATGAAGCTGCTGGTACAGAGGTTTTATCTGGAGGCAGAGGACGAGAAGGAAACAAATTATTTTCACTTTGCTCTATGCCACTCATCCCTCCTAAACACAGAGCCTCGAAGATGTCTCTGACGAGATTCTCCCGGCAGGTAAGTGCACATCAAACCTGCAGCTGAGCTTTGCCTTGGGGCTCAACTGCTGAGTCCAGATCCTAGCCCTAGAAGTCCTGCTCAGGCATGTGGGAGGGAGTACTGCTAACTTAGATGTGAAGTATTAAGGATGCCACCTGCTCCATGGGAAATACACCTCCCCTCATGGGCCCTACCTAGAGGAGAGACATGGACCTGCATTGCTCCTTCTTTCCCAGCCTTTGTCACTGTGCAGCCCAAGCTGGCCCTAGAATGGCTGCAGAGTTAAAAATGTTATGTATGTCTCCCAACATCTGTTAACCCCACATAGACTGAGATTAGCCAGTTTAGAGTAGGTCTCGTCTTCCTTCACAACATTGACATGTGAGCCCACCATCACAAAACACAACCCTGTGGCCCAGGTGAGAGCTTTTTCCCGCCTCTACCTGTTCAAATGTCTTCTCCACATCTTCAATCAGCTGGTCACGGCTGTATTTGTACTCTTCTGGATAGTCTGCTTCATAATTTGCTCTCCAATAATCTCCGTAGTCAGAATAACCTGTAAAGCAGGGATGCATCACATCAGGACACCACACATGGCACTGCTCAGGTCTCCAGGAGCCGTTCAGCTCCCTGCTGATCTGATGAAGACAGACAACCTTTCCTCCAAAGCAAAGCAGCAAAGCACGAGATGCTCTGGGTCTAGGGGAAAGGAGAGTGCTCCCCTGAGGCTCTGTCCCATGAATGTGCAGGTACGGGAGATTTCCAAGGAATGTGGAAATTGCAGTTACGGTTATCTGCTAATTAGGTTCATTCCAGATGGAGATGGAGGTCAAAGGAAATCACCACTCCTCACTGGAGCTTCTGTGGCTATGAGGGACAGCATCCTCTGCCCAGGCTGGTTACTAAGGGGTTCTCACAGAACGTTTAAGCTAGTGGACACTGAATATGGGCCCCTTCCTCCAGCAACACAACCACCAGGGCAGGTGTAGACACCAGGACTGAAATTCAGCTCCCAGTTCCACTAAATCTTCCAGTCTTTGAGCTCCATCAACCCTGGAGCAGAAATGACTCATAGCTGAGGTCTCTTCCTTAGTGGTATGAAAGAAGGTCATAATGAACATTTCTTAATATTTAGGTTTTTTTCCTGTCTAACCATTTGAACTATTTTTCCTGGTGTCTCGCTCCAGCTTGACATTTTTCATAAAACTAGGAGTATAGGAAAGTAGGTGATACAGCTGCAATTTGGCCAAGAGCCAGATGATGTAGCTACTTCAGAAGCTACTTTAGAAGACCCCCAAAGAAAATTAGCAGCCACCCACCATTGTTCCTTGAAAAGACAGTTCCTAGTGATTTCTGTGGAGATGTCTTACTAGAAGCACACTTCCTTTAGGGCAAAATCCTTTTTAAGCACCTGCCTGCATCTGCTGGCCCAGGCCTACCAAATCTGATCACTCCGGCTAGGGCAAAATCCTTATAAATGTACCACTACTTGTGGCTGGTGCCAGAAAGTCAAGGCTGATAAAAAAGAGGAAACATTGCCAAGATTCAGCAGCACTCAGAAGTTGTTTAAATTGGGTATGCTTGCCCATAAGTCACCAGCAGTGCAGTTCTAGGTAAGGCAGTATGTAATGAAAGGCACTGATACATTATGGTGATTGGGAAAGGCGCCAGCAAAGACATCCCCCTTTTGTTCCAGGCTGGTCAATGGCACCTGTCTGCATTGCCTCTCACTTTGCGACCTGCAGACCAAGAACAAATTATGTGCAAAGTGCTGCTCATCAATCTGTAAAAAAGTATGCATTTTGAATTCCTGTGCAAATTGTAGAAGACTGGTATGTTTGTTAATTTCTGGAATTCAGAAAAAAGAAAATAAAATGTGACTTACTATTAAGCTTTGCAACCTCATTTTTAAGTTCAACATACTCTTCATATAATGGCCTCATCTGCTTGCCAACAACAGCTCTCCAGCCTTCCCAGGCCCATAGTCTCTCATTATAATCTGTGCTGTTAGCCATAATAACATCCAGACCTGTCAGAACAAAAAAAAATAAGTACTGGTCCCTGAAAAAGCAGAATCTTTTCATTTTTCTTTCACAGCAGGCAAATGAGCCAAACAGAGAGAAATTTCATGAACTAATAAGAAAACACTTCATGGTTGATATACTGAAATATTCCGTTATTTTATCGCATCCTTTTCTGATTTAAGGTTTTCCCCCTCTTCTCTTTAAGAGACATGGAGCAGATCACGAGTCCTTAAACGCTCTCTCTGCATTGGCTTCCCTTAAATTGGTAGCATTCTTGGGAATGGCCTCGACACAGCATTGAGTCCAACAAGACTTTGATGACAGAGGAAAAAAATAGACTTTCTGTGACGCAGGCAAACCCCAGGTGACAGGCAGGCTGTCACACAAGCTGAGCAGCCCTCTACAAATTTTGTCTACTACAAGTAGGAGACAGTATGTCTCATGGGCAGCAGGCCCGCTGGAGGTCCCTGAACTGCAAGGTGCAATTAAATTATAACTAAGCGTTAGACAGCAGGATGTATCTGTTGGAACCACAGCCTGCTCTCTCTCAGTCAGGAGCTTTTTCGGTTTTGAGCCCTCAGTGTAAAGGACACGGCAGGGACAGTGGTTGGTACCGTACCTGGCTCCAGCACCAAACACTCAGATGTGTTGTTGATTTTGCAGACGGTCCCGGTGCTGTACAGGGTGCTCATTGTATTTAGCACCGTGCTCAGCTGCAAGTTAAATGCAAGATAGCCCGTTAGAAACCCACTCTGTGCAAAATAACAGCCAATTATGCTAATTCCTTAAGAGCTTGATTCAACACTTCACCCACAAGCTTAACATTTAAGCATATGTTTAAGCTCAGTAGAGATTAATGAAAGAATTTGCCTACATGCATTGCTGAAGGAGGATCTAGCTGGAAAAGACAGATAATCTCCCAAATATATGACGTAATCTACAGGTCCTTAATATCTAGTCAGACAGAGCTCCGAATTTAGTGAGCACAGGCTGTCATGAGAGAGCTATCAATATACAGCAGCAATAAAACAATAAAGTTTAGCAATGTGCTTCCGTAAGCATGGACCCACCTAAACTTTCCAGGTAGGTCACGGTTTTGAATGGCAGGAAAAAGGGTCCCTTCTGCAAATGCTGCCAGTCTGACTGTTACTTGTGGTTTTTAACATCACATCACACTGATTGCATATATATATATATATATACTCCATTAAAGAGAAGTTACGGCTCATGTCTTGGGTCAGCTGAAGGCCAAATGAATCTGAAATCACTCAGTGCTATCTCAGAAGCTAGGCTACATAGCTCCGTTCTTATTTTCCTTATGTTTTCAGGGTTTCATACCTCAAGAAAAACATGGATCACTTTTAGCATTTCCTTTAGGACTATGTCATTTGTCATTTAAAGCTTTAAATCAGGACTGTGTAGAGCAGTCAGTGGGAGGGGTAGGTAACAACTAGCTCTAACTTTATCTCTGTCAGCATTAAAATAAGTGGGCGCCCAGGGAAATTTTTGTATCTGTGAAGAATATTTAAATCTTCCTATGGAATCCCATCAGACTGTACAAAACCCCACTTTTCAAGCAAGAATCAACAATTTCAGCCCCAAAGGCTGTTTATCTAGGAAATTGCAAGTGGCTAAACAGGGAGGATACTGAAGAAAATACCTCCTCAACTGAGATAGCGTTACCATCAGTGCACTGCTGTGCTCCAAAATAAATATAAGTTTATAGGAACTGTAAGCATTCACACCAAGACAACCTGCCTTTCCAGAAACAGATCTCATTTGGATCAGACAGGAGATCCAGCCCGTTTGCCACTTTTCCGTGGTGGTTAACACTGCTGATCTTTGCAGAAAAATCTATAACCAGGACTGTAGGATCCCCTAACTCAATGCTGTCTTTCAATTTGTTCTCCAGTAAAAGGAAGCTAATTTAACCCTCAGGTGTTCTGGTATAAATCCCTTTTGACTCTGCGTAGCTGTTCACTCCAATTCCACATATAGTCATTATCCATAATTATGCCTTTTACATGAACTTGCCGGTGGAAATGTCAGATCTCATTATGACTCTTGCTGGCCTTCAGCAGCTTTCTGTGGAAGAAGGTCATGGACCATCCCCAGTTTCAGGCATCCCAGGGTGCCTGCTGCACAGAAACATCCCTGCTTTTTCACAGTTTGATAATGCAACGTGGGCAGAGAAAGAAAGATTTCCTTCACCTCCACCTTTTTGACTCATTGAGTGTCCTTTCACCCGTCTCTTTCTGCTCATTGCCCTAGGTCTGGACTTAGCCAAGCACTTACCACAGGTCCTCTTTTCCTCTTATGACTAATCTGGCCATTTGTGCAAGGACAACTCTGAGGCGTGCGTGTGTTTGGAATTCATTGCATGGATTACACGGGAAAACTGCTGACTTGAATGGGAACCAGCTTCCTAAGCCAGACCACCCCTCCAGTCATGTACTGCTATGACCACCTCGTACAGGAACACTCTCCATACTGATGCGGGGAGACAGCATCACCCCAAGACAAGCCGGGTGGTGACAGCACCATGCCCTCACCTGGGGGGTGTTGAGGGAGGCAGCTTGCCTCACCCAACAAAAAATGAGCTGCATTCAGCAACTTACTCTGCTGTATTTTTCCGGTGACAGCACAGATGATCCTCTGCCCTGGAGAGCCTGGATCTGGAGCCTGATGACGGGATCCTGGATGCTGGCTAATGGGAAGTTGCTGGCATTCCTGGAGGCCTCATCGTAAAATGCGGACCACTTGGCGTCTGCCTCAGCCTGAAAGGAGTTCACACAAACCCTGAATTACTCCGCCAAAAGAGTGCAGCAGTGGGCAAAAATATCACTTCTGGGGAGAACTTCAGTTGTGGAGACCACGTGTGGATTGCAGGTTGAGCACTTGCACGTTTTGGCTTTGTTTTATTCACACTTCCAGATAGCCATTTTTCTTTAGAAATAGCAAAAAGCAGGACTGGCTCCTCACACCATGCTTGTTATAATCGATCCAGCATCACCTAGCTGTATTTCCTGCTACCCTAAATCACAGCATTTTCTTCCCTTAGTGCTTTATATCACCCACCCGTGCCTAACAGAAACCGCACATGAGCCAGGGTACAGAAGCTCTGTGACCCAGACGTCATTGCCCATTTCTGTTTCAGCAGCAGTGACAGACAGGAGCCAAGATATTGACTTTGAGTCTTTTCATTATGTAAATACCACTTTCTCCTGAAGATTTGGTGAATAAAATATTGTACTTGGGCATAGGAGGCTCTGAAAAGATGCTTAAAGTGGGCATACAAAAATTGAATGTTTTGCATATGATTGTTTCTACCACTGCTGCAATTACATACCGTGACACCTGAAACTCCTAAATTTCAGCGCACCAAGTAGCACCATAAGAACATTATTTGGATTTGGGACTGTCTTATTCTTATTCACCTTTTTTTAATGTGTTTGTACATAGTTTAGTACATCAGCACCCATCCAAAATGGCAACAAGAACAGTACTAATTAACCTTGGTCCTTGGGACAGTTTAATTAATTGTGCTCATACCAGAACTTCCCAGGTTGTGGAGAGGGCACCTGTAATGCCCGTCCCTCCCTGTTGAGGCATCAGGAAATACAGATGTCATATTGTGCCTGATGAGCTCTTTCAGGTACAATTCAGCCCTGTGTGAACGTTTTCGCCACGGCTGTGCCCAGGTTGTCCATCCCTCTGCGTGATGGACCTACCGTAACTCCTTGTCCTGAGCAGGGACAGAGAGGTGCCTTAGGAGTGGTGGGGCAGAAGAGGGGGCTTCTTGGCTACAAAAGCTGGGGGAAAGAAGTTAGCTTACTGTCTGATTTTTCCCCAATTAGAGGAACTGTTTGATAAGTCAGAGGAATAGTGACAGCGTTTGGGGCCCATTTTAGAAGGAAAATGGATGGGTAGGAGCTGGAAGGGACAGTATTCATTAACTCTGCTCGTCCAGCAGAAAAGGAGGAGGAGAAGCAGTGGGTTTATTACTAGCACTACTGAAGAGATCAAGTGTGAGAAAACGTCCTCTCTGAGCACTGGACTAATTGGTTCTTATTGCTGGTATCTCCTCACGTATCTTATTATCATCTCATTAATGCTGAAAGTACTATAAGGGGCTTTCATTTTATGTGTTTGGAAAAGTTACAGTTTAAGTACCTAGTGCCTCAGAAAACATTCCAGATTGACAATGATTAGTCATTAGGATTTCTTCCAGCAACCAGTCTCCTTGCTTTAATTAGGAAATATGATAATTAAACCATGTTTTAATTAAGCTATAAAACTGCAAAGTGGAAGACTTAAACCATTACACAGAAGTAGATGTAGGATGTTCAGCTTCATTTCATGCTCCGAATTGTTTTTCTCTAGAAGTTGAGTTAACTTTAAAATACACACAGCTACAAAATTTGAGGTGTTTTTGTTCCTTTTGAAAGGCTGCAAGGTTACGAGATGCTTGGCTGATGCATGTCAGTACTGGTAACCAGCCAGATCATGGCTGACTGCTCTTGATAAATATGACACTTGCCTAGAGACCCCCTTGGCTGGGACAGCTAGAGGTTGGTGTTGAAAAGCAGGGCAAACTGTGTTGCAAGACAGTGTAAGTAGAAATGCTGTGGTCCTTCCTGCAGATAGAAATTGACTTTTCAAACCAACGTACTGGACCACTGAACTACAAGCTCCACTGCCGGCATTTGAAAATCCATGATCTCACTTTGTTTTTCCCAGTTTAATACCAACAGCCCTTACTATAAGAAGAGGAATGGGGGCAGGAGGAAAGGTTCCCCATTGGGTAAAGGGTGGGACCACTATATAAAACCATCAGCAAACATTTAATACAACACCTACCTTGAGAAAATGTTTGCCTATTCAGTGAGAAATAAAACCATTTCCGCAACAGAGAAGAGAGTCTTGTCCATGCCAGTAGAAAGCCCAGTGTTAGGTCAGTCTTACAAAAAGTGAGAGACCTGAGTTCATGTGGGCACAAGATTTGAATCCGGTTCCCTGGCGTCGCAGGGTAGCACCTAGCCCAGACCCTGGGAGAAGATCATCCCCTCCAGGCTGTGCCCTCTCTAAGAGGAAAGGGGCCCTGTCCAGAAATGCCACACCGGGAGGCACTGGTGGTGGTGGATCTCAACCACAAGAAGGCATTTCTCTCCATCCAGATCAGATTTTGGGGCTGAACATGCAGTGCTCCCTCGCCTTTCCCTTCTGCACACTGGGGTGACTCAGGACGATGGCTAGGGACAAATCCAGCCTCTAACTATCCCCGTGCAGTGTGAGGGCAGCCCAAGCACCAACCCTAGGCAGTAGAGGTTGGTAGTGGCCCAGGGGCCTCCAGTGAGGCACTGGTATGTTAAAGCAAGTCCCTCTGCCCTCCTGAAACTGAACCACAGCTACAAAAGAAGTAGCATTCAAATCTCAACCAACCTTGGTGGAACCAAAATAAACTAGCAAGTAGCTATCAGATTCCTAAAACAACAGTAAACCCCACAGGACAGAGCACTTACCATTTTCCTGGCAGTCTCGTCGGTGATGTTGGTGTTGTAGTTCCATGAGGCAAGGGAGCTCTCATAGCTGATATCTTCTGCATTCCGGTTAAACTCTGCTAGAAATATTTGGGCTTGTTGTGTGACATCCTGAGGGGTCACAACAGCGCTCAGGCCAGAGAGAAGCAAGAGGTGGACCAACATATTCACATCCAGGCTGAGAACCTCCCAGCAAAGTATGTTTCCTTGGGTAAGCTTCTGTGTCAGGCTCTGTCTCATCAGCCTTCAAGCATGGCTAGCATGAAGAAAAAAGAATGAATTCAGTTTCCTGGGCCTTTTATAGGTTTTATCCATTGTAGGAGAGAAAGGAAAAAGTTTTTTATAAAAAGCCAAATAAACAAAAGTCAATGATTAACTTTGGAAAAACATAATTACTCCTGCCATTTTATGGCCTTCTTATAAAAGGCTTTTACTTTTGGTTAATGTTTCCCAAATGTGCTGTCAATGATACAGCTGGTCACTTTATCTATAGCCTGCCCATGTCTTTGGTAGCTCAGAATCTGTGAATCCTTTAACAGGTTCACGATAAGCTGTAAAAATATTTAGAAACTTCACTGGAACACCAAGCCATGAACCTTAACTCCCAGGCAGGAAGAAACCCCAGTTAGTCTGACATAGGGTACTCAGTTGGGTGTTTAGGCCTGTATTTTAAAAGGCGTTTGCAAAGTCTGAGTGATTTGGAGAATATACCTCATTTTCAAAGCGACTGGGACATCTAATACCAGATTTTTAAATGTGATCACTGGACTACCAAAAAGTAGCAAGAGACTAGGTGGGATCACAGCACCTTGCATAGAGACCTAATCTGAACTATAAATCAACTGGATTTAAGTACTAAGATGACTAAGACTACTAAAATGACTCCAATTTAATATCTGAATACCTTTGCTAATCTAGCTAGGAACCTAGCACTTACTGCAAATCGATGGGGAAATCAGTGCACAAATTAGTTCTGGAAATGCAGCTTGGGTTGAGTGTTATCGATCAGACAATACCTTAATACTTCTTAAGTAGCTTATTTCTGCTCAGAATCCCTTAATTGGTTTTGGTTTGGGTTTGTTTGTTTGTTTCTTGTGGGAAGGCTTTTTGAGACACAGCTTTGCCAGTCATCCATGGGGTTGGTTTCTAGTTCCCAGCAGAGTTTCTCCAAAACCACTGAGTCTGTCTACATGGGACCAGCAGCAATCAGCCCCTTCACTGCCGAAACCCAAGAAAGGAGCTCCAGCCCTCCTGTCTGTGACAGGCTGACCACAGCACAGCCTCAGCAGGGCCACCAGCAAGAGGCATCCTCAGCAAGCAGAGCCGGAAACCAGGACCTTGAGGAAGCACCTTGCTTCAATATCTTCTGATACCCATGTCCTGTTGACGAGGGACAAGTCATCTCTTTCATCCATGTGCAATCCTCTAACAATTTTTTTTTTTTTTCCCAAGGGAAAGCCAACAACATTCACTCAACCCTTCCTCAAAGGTCTCATTCCCTAAATCACATGTTACTCTCCTTTGTGCCATCCAGACTTGCCACATTTTGTGTTTCCTCAGCGATGGTGCCCACATCTGATACCTGAAACCTTATCAATGATCAATAGCGAAATCACCATCTGCATCTTACATGCTGTACCTTGCTGATACCCACCATCTTTGTGGCAACATTAGCCAACACTGACTCATATTTCAGTTGTGACCTTTCTGGTGGCAATGCTACCTGCTCAGCCGGTCCCTTTTTTGTCTCTGTACATCTGGTTCTAAGGTGGCACTAATTAGGACGTTTTGAATTTATCTGGACTGAAGTCCACTGCACTGATTTCAGACGATTTTTTTTCAATTTTTTGTGATCATTTGGATTTGTAATCCTTCAAAGGACTCCCAGCTTGGGAATGCCCACAAACCTGTTCATAGGTTTTCTATTTCCACATCCAGATCATATGGGACACAGCAAGGCCCAGAAGAGTTATCACTTAAAATGGCCCCTGTCTGTGACTGAGAATCATGCAGCATGGTTTTAAAGTAATTCTATGCCTTTTGTGATTCTTGTCTAGCTCATTATTCCTTAATTTGCCAGTGAGACTGTCACGTGGTGAAACATTGAAAGGTTTTTGTGTTGGTGTTTCATCCATTGTCTGTGAGAGCAGAGAATTATGTCTATTATTACCCTGATATGATTTCTTCTCTTCCAGCAGAGAACGGGACTTTATCGACTATTTGCTTTAACTCTAATTTTCTCTTCTATGCCAATAAGTTAACTGCACAATCACTGGACTCAGTACTTTTCAGGGTACTAAAACAGAGCTGGATGGTCCGAAATTCCCTTTTTACATGCAGGTGGGGTTTTTTGGGGCCCTTATTTCTAAGGTTTTTTTTCTATTGCATACCTAGATGCAGTGCTTGATATCATAGCTGAGGAATAATACAAGAATTACACTGCATCTTTCTTGCCATTGCCTTAACACAAGAGAAAAAACTTTAAGCTGTGAGATGAATCAGCACAAGCGTATGTTTTGAAAAACAGCATTACAACAGTGGGGAGCCACTAAGCTCCACGCACATCACACTTTCGTGGATGGATTTGCTCCCATGGAGAGGGCACCAGGGAGACCACTGGATACAGACTTGTTTGTGTCAGCCTTACTACCACGGCAGGCTTTCTGCAGGATGGCCGGGCTCCAAGCTGGGAGTGATTTGTGTAGCCTGACACAGTGACATCAGGTCTATGGGGAGAGGATGTGCCCATTTTCAGATGAGCTGGAAGCATTTCCTGGGGTGGACCTTCAGGCTGGTCTGGAAAGCTGGCAAGAACATGGAGATAGTTTGTGCCGCAGCAAAAGAGGAAACAGCAAACAACTGGGAAAGGGAAGTACCTCGACCCTTGTCAGGACATCAAAACCTCCAGCAATGGCAGAGAGGCAGCAGCCATTGGGTTTGGGTGACGGGAGAAGAGCAACTGGGAGTTAAAATCCGGTCTTGATCAAATCTGTTGTTGTACGCAATGGCGGCCAGCCTGCTTGGCTCAGAGCAAAAATAACTATGTCAGTTTCCACCGCTATAGTGCAAAGGCTGTGGGTACCCTGACATGATCACACGGGCTCATTCTTTTTTGGTGTGCCAGTCCTCCCCTCCACCCCTCGGGTCGGCAGCGTGAGCTGCAGCTCCCAGCTCCTACCTGATACTCCCAGTTTGGTGGCCCCCAGGGTCCGAGTTGTCTGACATCTGCTTAAATAGCTGCCCACCAATGTTCAGCTGTACCCTGGCTCGATTAGAACAGTTTTCTGCCTCATCACTCATGTTGTTGGCTGAGCTGTGCTATGAAACGAGGACTGCAATAACAGAGAATTGCATTTAGGGCATGCCTCAATAAGAAACCACTGTGCTGCGTATCGTGCGCCACACACCCTTAAAATTGCTTATAATACCATTATCAGGCCATTTTTCCAGGCAGGAGCACTGCTTAAGCTCTCTGCTATGCTTTAGTGCATAAAAGACGGACACAAGCATTACTCGGTGACCGATTTGCAGGAAGGGGCTCTGAAGGGCTGTGGCTGCTGGCGCCGGGGCTGCCTGGCCTGGAGCATCTCCAGGGAGGACGAGCTGCCAGGGGACAGCCACCCCACCGCCTGCGCAGGGCTGCAGCCACAGCTCGTCCCCCGTTTGCCGAAGAGCGGCTCACATCAGTTAAATACCTGGCAAATCCTTGCTCTGAGGGCTCCCTGTCAAGTGGCTTTGTGGAGGCAGTGGATGGCCCGGGGGTGGCTTCAGCCCCTCCGCGCATCGCCCCGGCACGGCAGCAGCGCTTGGAGAGGGGCTGCGCTGCTGCAGCCGCACCTGGGCATCGCTGGGGGGCAATCCCAGATCCCTTCCCTCTTCCTCGCGCTTCAAACTGGGGGCTGGCCAAATAGTCCTTTTAATCCCCCGAGCAGCCTTTCTGCCACATGACTAACTCTTCTGCGTGCGTGACATCCGCCTTTTCTCGGACGAAAGCCCTCCTGCCAGTGCTGGGAGCGGAGTGCTGGCTCCCTGGCTCACCAGCTGCCCTCAGCCTGGGTGACAGGGGCTTTCCCCGCGCTGGGAGCCGTCCTACAAGAGGGTTTTTTTGGGAGATCCTTGTGTCCTCTCTCTAGGCAGGGAGCAGAGCTGCGTGGCGGCGAGGAGGACGAGCATCTCTGCTCCTCTGCAGGCAGGCACAGCCCGTCCTGCTCAACCTCTGAGACACCCAGGACCAGCTCCCATGCAAAAGGCACGAACCAGCAGCCAGCCTCGCCTCGAGCCTCAGGAGCTTGGGCTTAGCTGGCTCCTCCTCTGCAGAAAAGAGACCCGGCAGATCAGCGGCGGGTAGGGTTAATTCCCCGTTGCCCAGCGGGAATGGAGGTCAAGGCAGCGAGCACAGAGCACAGAGACTCCCCACCCTCTGCCCCACACTCAGGACCTCTGTCTCAGCAGGGAAGAAGCGAGGGGGGGCTCCTACCTGGCTTGCACCCACCTCCTGCAGCTGGCTTGGCTGCATAGCCATATCTGGGTGACCTCCCGCAGCAGAGAGAGGATTGCACCCCGCTGGTCCAAGGCTGAGGCCAGTGCCTGGGACAACTAATCCATATCCCTCCATAACCTCCTGTCTCAATGTAGGCTGCTTTGCTCCCTGGACGCCAGACCTGAGGAGAAGGTGTTGCCTCTGCACCACTCCTTTGTGCTCCAAGGGAGGTACAGGCTTGTGGCTGCTCCCCGAGTCAAAGCGTGCTCAGCATCGTCAAGGGGGAGAGTGCCCCGCGGGCACGGGCAGGCCCCAGGTCTGAAGGCAACATCAGCAGCTGTGTAAAGATGCTGTCAGTCGCCCAAAGCATCAGGAAATCAAAGTGGTTTAGCAAGGTTTAAGAGAAAGCTTTGAAGCTGAATGGTTTTCTGGAAGGCATATGAGTGTCCACACTGGCAGGTTAAATTAGCATATCATAAAGTGTCATTGCTGAAGGCCACAGTCAAAAGTAAGACTATATGTCAAGAAGGCAGAGGAGAGGGAACCCCTCAGAGTCACAATATTGTGTATTCCTTACACTTTGTCCATTACAAAAAGCCACCTTGTCCCTCTAATGAAGGGAAAGGTATTTATCCTGTGGAACATAGCTTGTCTTCTAGGCAACGCGCATTTCTCATGTCAGTTTTACCAAGGCAGGGGTGAGTGGTCCCAGTTCATTCTACAGTGGCCATGTGTCCGTGACCATCAGCATCTACCATGTGGTTTAGACACAATATCATAGAGAACATTAGTCCAAAGTCTAAAATTCCTGTTGGTCCACAACTGATAAAAGCTACACACTGTAATTTGTAGCAATTAGAATCTAAATGATAGGAGAGAGGCAGAAGCTGATAGAGAGATACTGCCAGAACTCTCTCACCATTTTTCCAAATTAAATGCTTTCTATTTAGCCATTGTCGTAGCTAATATGCTTCGATGGCTTCACATTGCCACCTCTAAGGGAAAGGAAAACGCAGTAGGAAGGAAGAGGACAGACTAGGAAAATGAAACTTTCCTTTTTGATCTTAAGACAAATTCAGTTCCTACTGAACCTGCTGACTTTACTGAGAACAAAGGTGAATCCATGCTATAAAGGTGGAATTCCTCTGGATTGATGAAAACGTCAATCCAATCACAGGATATGCAGTTAAAACACAAATGCAGTATGCTAAGTGCATCCACAGTGCTTAATGTGTTCACAAAACTGAATATACTGACACATTTGTCCTGGCAAGCATGTACAACTCGTCACTGTTGACATACTTTATGTGATTTGAAAACTATCAGGTTCAGTCCATCAAATTAGGCATATCTAACAGTGCAAAGTTTTCATTAGTAATTGTCTGGTAGCATAGGAAGGTGTGGTGTCACTCTGTTGCACACATCCCTTCTTGCACACCACATGAAAAGGAAACAGAAACTATGAGAGGCCAAAAGGAACTGCTCATAGAAAACCAAGCACAGATTGTTCATTGCTAATGGATTTTGGACAGTTGGTCAATGCATTTTCTATTAAAACTTGGCACATTTAAAACAGCTCATTTCATGAGTCACAGGTTACTGCATTGATGAACCAACCACATTTTTGAGGGCATCTGAGCCATGTTTTTAAGAGTATCTAGAGACATAGACTCCCACTTTTCACTGGGAGTTATTAAATCTTTGTTGCACTTCTGCCCTAAGCTTTAAAGTAGTTTCTTTTGGTTTCCCACATGTGGCAGGTTACACATGAAAAACTCTTTCTGTCAAGATGTGATAACACTGCTTGCTTGGTCAAAACTGATGCCCAGTTCCTAGAACCAAATTGTCAAACCAGAAACTCTTGTGCTAATGCCATGATTTGTATTCACTTGGGAATTATTTCATACCCACATTGATGAAGGGACAAGACTTGAATCCTGCCCTAAGTCTCCTTGTGCCCAGTTCACCCTTCTCTTTTGGGAATAACAGCAGCAACGGTGAACTGGCTTCAGTTATATCTTCCCTCAAAATGCAGAACAAAGGTGTCCCTTTATGAAGGCATAGTCAGGAAAGGGTTCTCCATGAAGGTCAATGTGACAGAAGCAAAATGTCATACCTGAACAGGCGAATAGGAGCATATGGTCTGCAAGAGGCCCATGAGGTCAGCCCTCCAGGCTCTTCAGCATTGGCAGAGCCCCAGGGGAATACTGGGTCCAGTTGTGAGTACCAGACTTCAAGGTGGGCTAACAGGGAGATGTTTAGGGGTGAGTACCACAGAAAGACTCTCTCAAGACCTTGTACGTTGTCCTGGAAGAGAAGAGGCAAATGCTGATGTGACAGAACAAGCTTCAGTCTAGTTTTCTCCAACACGGGTAAGCATCAGCTTGCAGGACAGAGTGGTTAGCTTTCCTTAAAGCAAGTGGCACAATGGCTCAAGTAAGGACTTCAGCATCTGCCGACAGCTTGCAATCTTTCCTAAATAAATATTGATAAACAGGGACCATTAATTTCATTTACAAAACCAGTCTATGGTTGATACAATGCTGGAGGTTGCGCACAGCAAATGGTTGTGTCGTGACCAATGCAGTCCCAAATTTAAGGAGGGCACTGTGGAGTTCCCGACATTCTCCAGCATTCCAAATGTGCAGCTAATGACAGACAGCATAAACAACTTACTCATGGGTAATTTGTGCTCATTCTAGTCTAGACATCAATACTCTGTCTCGAGTAAGCTGAAGAGAACTGTAAAGTCCTTCCTGAAATGTCGACCCGCTGGGGATGCGGAGCTAGTAATAAATGTTGCAGGTTTTCTTCAAAGAGAACTTCTCCGGCTTTATTGCTTCCTTTAATTGAATTTTCTTTTCTCCTCTCTTTTCTCAAGTGTGGCTCTTGAAAATGAGACTGTTCTGTCTCAGGCACACCATGTTCCTTTGTCAAAATTCCTTAGCGCAGCAGAAATGTAAGTGAAAGCAGAACCAACTCATTGTTTTAGGCAGTAGTTTTCAGTATGGTCTATATCGCCTGTTACGCACTTTCCGGTTTATTACCAGGTCCTTCGATGGCAGGTGGTTTCGAGAAAATAAATGGTGAAAGTTACATAAAACATCTGGGCCAGATCCTGAAGGGATATAAACCGTTGTCATAACATTTGCAGGCTCCGGAGGACAGGCTATACCAAATCAATGTGCTCTTTGTTTTCTAATATAATTCTGCTGCACAAAGAGACTGGAAAAGAGATTTATTCTTCTGTAGCACTGTGCCCTTGATTAGCCTAGTTTGTGGTACCTATTTCAGTGAAAGAGCTCATGCCAATGCTGACTTCAAAGCATTGCTAAGCGTGATACCTGCCTGCTCATGTATCATTTGCTTCTCTCAAGCCATTTTCTGTTAGCACGGAAGATGTATGCTCTGGGTGAATCCCATCTCATCATTAGCAGAAAATTACACCAAACTGCTGTAAAGTCATTATGTGGCTAAAAGGTGAGCTGGGAGGCAGTCAGCAATTAAATACTTACCATCCAAGTCAGCGCACATCACATAATGTTTTGTTCAGAGGCTTTCAATCTATTTTCAAATCACTGGCCAGTGCTATGGGCTGAATTGGACCTTCACGCAGGCCTTGAGAAGTATGCTCAGATATGCTTGGCCCTTTTTCATATCAAGTGAATTTTATTTCCACATCATATAGTACAATGCGGGATAACAGTAAATCTTAATTGATAGCTCGAGGCTGCTCTTGCACCGCCAAGATATCCTCACCAAAATCTTTCACGGGTTCTTGCAGAGGTGCTGCAGTTAGAGCAATCCATTGTGGTCACACTGCAATGTAGCTATCTGTCATACAACGAATGCGAAAAGTGGGAAGGTTTAGAAATGATGGGATCTGCATTACCTCAATAAAACACTGCCTGAGTGAAAGACCTTGGAGCAATGACTGAGGAAGCAATAATAACGCTGTACTCTATAAATGATCTTAAACGCTGGTAAGCTTAACCTTTGACATTCCTGTGAGAAATACATCTCCATGTTGTGGACATTTTGAAGCACTGCAATATTATCACTAATACCTGACTTTATTAATCCTGTTCCAGAATGGAGCAGCACACCCTCTGGGACACAGAGAAGACGCAGTCCTCGTCCAAAGGGACCCACCAGCAGGACATCAAAGACAACCATGACAGATGAGACCACGTGAGGCAAATCAGTGGGTTCCATAGTTTTATTTTGCATTTAGCCCTCCCCTAGCCTTAGGCTTCCCCTGCTCAGCTTCCTCCCTTCGCCCCACTGCTTCCCCTTCTCCTCCCCATTCCTCCCCTTCTGCTCACCCTTTTCACAACAGCCAGCACTGGGTCAAATGGGGCTCAACACAGCCAAAACACTGAAGAATTTGTACCCTGGAGACAAGAAACTTCTGTATCCTTCAGAACACTGGACGGTCCTTTACAAGCAGCTTTTATTCTGTTTTACCCTGTTCCTGTTGGTGAGGAGTCTGATGGAATAACCCTAATAATGTAATATTAATAATGGGTAATAAATGTAATAAAATAAATGGATTTTCTAATATTGCTTCCAAACATGACACTGGAAACAGGATGGCTAATGTTCAAATCCTACCTCCAGTAATGTGGCCAGCTATTTGGTGACTGCAGATATCATAATTTGCTTTGACACACTTCTATTCTCTGTGTACAGTTACCCACACATACAGCCCCCCTTTACTGGCGCCCAGTTCTTCTGAAATCAGTCAGAATTTTATCACTGATTTAAATGGGAATGGGATTAGGGCACAGATGGCACTGTCTGTATGTACGTCTGACTTCAAAATAATCCAACGATGCAGTCTGGCACCAGTTGACGTCCTCAACTCCCAGCCATACAAATGGGAAACACAGAACTGAGTGATCTCTGCCGACTTACCACCGCCTACATGTTCTCCTCCAGGCTGGGCGCACCAAGCCCAGCAGTTGGGTGTTTCAAGCACCAAATCTTTCAAAAGCTATCCAGCTGTCACATGAAGGTTCATCTGACCCTGGGTTGGCTATGTGTTGGAAATCTACTCTAGTTTTACTCTTAAAAAATGTAAGGAAGGTTTTTTCAGAGAGCTGCAAAATGTCCGCTTAGTTTTATTGAGAGCTGGGCCACTAACCACAGACTGCACCTTTGGAAAATCTGCCCTTCGTTACAACTTTTAATTTCACCAAATTTCAAAGTTTTGCAACTTTTAATTTCCAGGTCATGTAATCTGAGACTTTGACTGTTAAGTGAAAAACACTTCAGTACCAGATCTTTGCTAGCCCTAAAGTTACAGATGATCCAAATGCTCTTTAACCTGCTCTTACGGAGGTTTTTTTTCCTCGAGAAATGAAAACTTTCATGCACCGATCCATCCAAAGGCATACTGCATATCAGCAAACAGAAGTCATTTTACAGAAAAACTTTCACATACGGCTTGAAAGCAAGCCCAGCAAGAATTGACAATGATAGATGATCTCCCCAGTGACGTGCAGGAATAATGCAGTTTCACATTTATATCAGGGAAAAATAAGCAATGGGCATATTTAAATAATCATTAAAATTAAATGCCTGACACAAGGCAGGTTTCAACCCTGTTCTGCCGCACATCTTCTGGAAATCTTTAATGGATATAATTTGAGGTCTTCTCATTTGCTTTGCTCATGAACAAAAGCTTTGTAATGGAGCTTCGAGTGTATGTGTTATCAGCAAAAGGTTCTCTCCAGGGAAATTAAGTGAAAGGACATTTTTCTTGTCTTCATGTTTGACATTCAGGAGTAGTGACGAGATAAGGTAGGCACAGGAGTCTTTCAAAAAACCGCCAGATAGCAATGGCAGCATTTCATAAGGATGTGAACCGTTCATCATCTGCTGCAAAGACTCCATTAATGTGGCCTGCTTTTAAATCCAGTGCTTCGCAAGGAATGCCATTTTCTACTGTTACTGTCACTTCGCCTTTCTCCTCTAAATTTTCTCTCTCTGTTGACGCTTTATTCTTCCTAAAAACAAGAAAGAGAAAATCATCGTATTCTGTTGACCTGCAGCACTCCACCTCGATTCCACAGACAGAAAACTGCACATTTAGTCACAAGTTTACTCTAGGTTATGTTCTAAAAGGCATTATCCGGCATACCTCTTTGCTGTTACAAATATAGCAGAGAAGGTGGGAGGCCCACAGATTGGAAGCCCTGGATTAGTGGTTTGAGGTCAGGACTGGGAATCAGAAAACCTAGAGTAAACATGTTGTAAGCATGTTATAAATATTACTTAGCCTCCTTATTCTGTAAAATGACTGGATGGTGCAGAAGGAAAAGCTGGTGCAAACCAAAATGGAAGAAAATCTCTAAATCTGTTTTTGCTTTACATCAGGAAGGACTGCACTAACCATCTAGTCTGATCCTGTTACGTATGCCACAGATTTCAGTCCATGATGTGGAGAAATTAAAACATACTTTTTTAGAAACAGATCAGCTACAGCCTCCAAATGAGGAAACGTCAGTGCCCTCACAGCCCTTGATGATCTCCAGAAGTTAGGTACTCTTAATGCTGCAAACCTGCATTTTTAGCTCAAACTTCATTGACAGCCACCTTCCTATCCAGTGTTCTATACTTTTGTTTTCTAGATCAAACAATTGCACAGCTTTCACTTTTCCAGGCTCCAGAACTCACCAAAAACATATTAAAATAGTTGCTGATCAAAAAACACAACCACAAGAAGATGTGAGACAGAAATATCAGTCAACATGTCATGATGTTCCTTTAATTCCAGATGTATTCTGACCTTAAGGTGTACTAGTTCATAGTTGAAAAACCTGCTGTACTTTACAGCCTGCAGCATCAGCGCTTTCAGAGGATAAGAAACTCAAAGGTCAGCTCCACTGCTTCTTCCTATCCCACAACACATACTGTAACAATCTGACTCACGAAAATCATAACAACCTGACTCAGTGTAACTGCTAATAACAGTGATATTAACAATAATAAAATTTTATTGGCCTTTGGGAGATTCTTGGCATTACAGACTCGCTAAAAATAAATGTGGAGGGTAGTGGTTGTAACCTCTGTCCTCTGGCTGCTGTATCTGCTCTAACAGTGATTAAAGGAGTGTTCTTTAATACAAAAACTGAGGAAGGGAGAACGTAAAAGAAAACACTAAGAAGCAGGTTCAAAATAAGTGAGAGGAGCAGGAGATGTGTGGAACTCATTGCCACAGGAATTCAGAGAACCTAAAAATTTCTGAGTCCAAGGGGACACTCAGCAGTTTAAGAGAAGAGAAGACATTGTGGGTTACCCAATACATGAAAACTAAATCCAGCTTAGGAAGGCCCCCAGCAGCAATTAGATGCTGGGAGCGTAATAGAGGGAAACAGTCTGTGTGTTTACTCCATTTTCAGTCTTCCCAAGGCAAATGTTTATGGCATCTGCTGCAGATGGGATTTTGGGGGGTAGGGCTAGACTTAAGTCTAGTGCATCACAGCCAGTAGAGGATGGTCCTGCCCTGGGTCCTGGGTCCTGCCAAATCTATTAATGGAGAGGAAGGTGTCCTAGTGCTGCAATGTCAGGAGAACAAACACCAGGCTGGGAGACAGTGTGTCTGATCCAGCTCACTGCAGAGTCAACAGCGACAATCACATGGAGCTCTTCAAGCTGCAGGCAGCTGCGGCTTGGAGTTTTATATGTTGGCAGTGATGCACACTGAAGACCTAATTAAGAAAATCTTTCATTTCAAGAAATGACGCATGAGCCTTAACTCATTACTGAAACTCCATTATAGGCCAATCATGTGCTTCCCTGTCACCCTGAGTACAAATGGCCTGGAGCACGTGCTTTTGGGCTTATCTGAACGGAGGTATTTAACTGGTACTCTAAAGGCCTATAAAGACAAAATGCCAGATTTATGAGAAGTCAACACCATCCTTGGGGCCAGATTTCCAACACAGCTTACTAGGCAACAGAGCCTCCATTATGTCAGCTCTGGACAGGTTTCCAAGAAAACTCATTACTAGACATGCTGAAGTCTTTGACAACCTGGTCACATACTTCAGCGCCTGAAAAAGAGATGAGCACTTTTGAAATTATCTTTTCTGCTATCTGGCTTTTCTTTTGAGAAACCAAATAGCCTAGAACATCCCTTTTACCTCTCCAGTCTTTGCAACAGTAGATGGAAGAAATATACTCTTGGTTTACTCTCTCTGTCTCACTCCCCCACCCCTGCCAGCAGATGCCATTGATGTGAAAGGAGGGTTAGAGTTCAATCGCAGATGAATCTGCTCTGAGGAAAGGTTGTACGTAAAGGCAGAATAGGCAAACAAAGGGAGAAGGGAAAAGGAGCATAACAGCTAAAAGGGCAACAAGAGCTTGAGACAGAGGGGATGCCAAGTGACCACGAGCAGGCAGCAACAAGCCGTATCACTGGTAGTATGACGATAACAGCATGTAGCTTACACCATATTGAGCTGCTCAAGCTCAGTTGAGTTATTTCGAAAACGGGGCGGGGGGGAGGGGGGGAAACATTGTCTTTCAGCCTGGTATGAAGCACAAATAATTACTTTAGCTAGAAAAATCATAGCTATTTAGCCTAATTTCTTTATATTACACTTACTTGAAATGTTCAAAGACCCCCTTTAAACGAGGCACTAGTAGACACACAGAGCTATGATACTACACAGAGGGCAGGTATGGGCTTCAGGTAGCAACATTATTCTCCAGTTTTACCAATGAGTTGGCCTAGGTTCAAGGGATGAAATAACTCAGCCCATACCACATGGAAGGTTGTGACAGGACTTAAACTATCCACAGAACCCCAGAACCCACCCAGACTCTTTCTTCAACAGCAACTCTTATCTATTGTTTGTAGAATTTTGTTTTTTGAAAACAGAAAGGGGTTTTGCAAAGTCATGCAACTCTTCTGAATGCAAAATATAATTGAGGGGATTCTGCTAACACTACTGAAGGTTCTCAATGAAAAGCACTTATCCTTTGCAATAAATGTTGTTTTTCTGATGTCTTTGAACACTGTTCTTCAAGGTGATATGGAGGCAAAAAGGAAAAGTCTCTGCAACACAACACTTTTCATATATGAATCCCTTGTTCCGATATATTTAGGGATGCAGTCTACCATAAAGTCAATAATTTTAAAATTATGTAGCTGTCAGCAGAAATTTACCCTTTTTCAGTTCTTCTACTGTTCCTGTATGACTTTTGCTGAAGTCATAATTTTGTGTTAACCTAACCTCCATGGCAGCCTAAAGCATGGCAGAAGCTGAACTTCTACGGTAGAATCTCAGCTCAGCTGAGAAATTTCTATTCTTTATGCCCAACTCTGAGCCAACAGAGATGGCAGGACCGGAACTCCACCTACTCTCTCTCTTGCTCCAACATGCTCACACTAGGGAAGCATGAACAGCCTTCTCTTTCTCACCAGTGCTACCCTGGGGCAGAAACCAAGAGGGAAAGTGAGTATCTCTCTCCTACCCTACTGCCAAACAGCAAACACCCAGGCTCATGGGGAGATCTGGTCATGAACCTGTGAAGGGCTGGGTACTTTGGACTCATCAGGTCATGAATGGCAGGTGAGATCATGGCCCGTTCCATTGAGCAGGCCCTCTTCAGCCATACATTAATCATTATCGTGTCCTCTACTGAGGCTTCTGAAATTAGAGCAGCAATGCTTTTTTTAGCCCTGCCAGCTTTCAAAACTACTTCCCTGGAAGGGGCACAGTCACTCCCAGCCTTCTCCCTCTTGATAGCTATTTGGGTAGTCTGTGAGAGAAGGCTCAATTGTGGCACACTAAACCTTGAGAAGAATGACAGCAAATGTCTTTGTAAAGCTATCATCTCTAGTTAGGTGGCCTCCAGGATGGTATTCTTATACTTCCTATTTCCTTATTACACCCCAGCATCACTAAGGCATTCACAGTTAAAAATTTTAAACCCTTTCCTCAGAAAAGGACATATGGGTTATCTTTACCGGGGGGCGGGGGGAAGGGGGAGGAGGCACAGCCATAATTTCTCTGAGGCTGATCTGAAAAGCAAAACCAGCCCAGCTGATTTAACTTGCCAGTCAGTGTTCAATTAAAACGGAAGAAAAGCTAAGCCACTTACTTCTTACGTTTCTGAATCCCTCCAACTATGAGGAAAACAATTCCAACCACAATGAGACACAGAACAACACCAAAAACAATAAGCCAGACAGGCGTGGAGGGTTCAACAGGAGGTGATAAGGTTGAGGTTATCTTCAGAAACTGCAGTGTTTTGTCACTCAGTAGGAAGGCGCTGTTGATTCTGTTCCGGTTCCTCCTTCATAAAAACACAAAGAACACCACAACTCTTCATAAAAAGGTACTTTATAAGTGAAAAAGAAAGAAGAAAAAACAGGAGTTTTCATGTATGTGCTGCAAGTCTGGCAGGGCTGAATTTGATCCAACGTGATGTTGGTAGGATTACAAAGACCTTCACTTTTAACATAGACCTTGTCAGTAATCCATTAGCACGCACACACTTACAGGGCTTTGAACACCAGATGTTTGGATGTTTTTATCTGAAAAATTGGGAAATACAGATGAGATGTGAAGTACGGCATTATTTATTTCTGGTTAGGACCACGTGCTGAAGACATAGCAGGTTGTAATCTGCAAGGCTGGCTATGTTGTCTTGCTCCGTGCAGCATTCCAGGTTAGCATGCGAGTGGCCGATCTGCCCTACAATGTTCAGAGGATTTATTTATCAGCGCCTCTTCAAACTGAACCACCCTGCATGCTATGGGCCGGTACATCTGCTCTTGTGGCTGTAGGTTTACTTAGGTCCATGAGGCACAGGATACAATTTGGTCCAGAAGAATCCACCCCTGTTTGCCAACATGCCTTTCTTCCCAGCAGGATGCAGCTAAAGGGATTTATACTTTGCACACACATTTTTTTCTATTATGAGAAACTGAAAGTCTGAGAAATACACTTTTTCATATGAGTAGTACAACTGCTACCCTTTAACGGATATCTTCAGTCACATTCACTACTTCTAAGCATTTGCAGGTACTTCTGGATCTGAATCTATGCAGCCTGAAGAGGCTTTAGCAGTATCTTTCATTAGCTTTTTCAAAATGTTACTTTTTTTTTTTTAAGAAAATGTAATACATATATTTGTCTTACAAGATTCTTTTTGATTGCAGTTATATGATTTACAGCAGCTTTCTTGTACACAGTTCAATTTATTTACCACAGAGCAAGTATTTCCTAAGAACAGATATATGGGAAATACAGGTAAGATTTTGCAAATTTCTTTTCTTGGAAATCATGTTTGACTTTCCCTTAAACGGGAAGTTCTTAGTCTTAATGGAAAGCTAGCATTCCTGGAGAGGACTGAAAGCCATGGCATATTATAAGACTCGTAATACAGTAAGCCGTCTTTGATTTAGAAAAGATTTTCATCCTTATGATGATGAAAGGATCATTGTGAACAGCTGAAATAAGCATTGTTCACCCTCATCTAACGGCTGGAGTTACAGAATTATGTGCTGAACCACATGCAGGCAACTACAGGTGCATTTTGTGTTTGTATATGCTTAAAAATATCTTGTGTATATTTATGCAATATCTTGGGTCTCATACAGAGCTCTGAGAAGGTTTACCTTCCTCTTTATTCTTACTTTGTAGAGAATCTCATACAGTAATATTCTAGTCCATGGATAGCGTTCTTATGTGCTACTGTAGTACGAAGAATTAAAATAATGGTTTAGCATGAAAGCCTGCAATCAGAAATGGTTGAATAAAAAGTATTGTAGTTTTATAGACCATTTTTTTTCTTGTTTCTAAGTTAGGCAAGAATTAAAACTTTTCATAAATAGCATATCCTTTATCGGGTGACAGACAACAGTTAAAAAAACATACTATAAATCATCCAATTTCTGTGGCAAACAGGGCACATAAAAGACTTAAATAAATCAGCTTATGCCACTGAACGTATCAAAGAATAACAGAAATGCAAAAACCCTGCATTCCAGCACACTTACAGAGAGCTTCAGTGAATAAATAATCTGCTTCCTCCACTAATGCTATGAAGCTATTGTTTGGTGTCTCTGTAGGAAATAGTTTAATCTGCTCATAAGCTTAGAAATTAATCTTTCCAAAAGAACGCATGCTCATTCATCAGGAATTAGGCATTACACCTCCATAGAGATAACATGAGTTTTCAAGACAAAGTACAGAATGCCTAATACAAAGAGGTCTGTTTTCTACTCTGTGCTTGAGAAATGTACGTGAGTTATGCTGCTTGTGGGAGTCATCCTTATAAACCCCTTAGGCAGGTCTGGTGAACCGTTGAAGTCAGATTACCCATTATTTCTTTTTCCCCTCTTCAGCTCCAGACTGTTGCTTTTATTGGCTACAGAACGCAGTATTTAGCAGAAAGCAAACTGATTTGTACCGCACAGTACTTTGTACAAGCAATGCTCAGCCACAATACAGACAGGCATTCTAGACAGAGCTGGTATGAAAAGAATGTTAGTATAAGATTGTTTAAGCCAAGCTGGGACACAGCCAGCTCTTCTCACGAAGAGTTCACACGAGCTCTTCTCGTGTGAAAGGTGACTTCTAAATTAAGTCAGGTGAACTTTACTTGCGAAGCACCAAAAGGGTAATTAATCATTATTATATATATATTATATACTATATATTGTATAGATGGTCATTAGTCCAGGTGTAGATGTTCATGTGGCATGCAATGAATGTTAAATGATACAAATGCCACCCAGAAAGCGTGCAATTCTGTCACCTGAGGGAGAAGGCTCTCTTGCTGGGAAACGTAGCAGCTGGAGAGCAGTGTGTGCGTCACACACTGGACAGCAAATTACAGGTAGGGCTCTGGAAAGGAACTAGATTTCTTCTGAGGCTCCAGCATGAAGAGAGACTCCTCCTGAAGTTATAATCCAAAGGCTCAGATGCTTTCCATTCTGTGGGACTGCTAAAAATCCTTCTAGCCTCACATGCATGAAAGAGTACTGACCCTTTGTACCCTTGGTACATCCTTAAAGAGACAGAGTGTTCATTCATACAAGGCCCAGATAGAGAAAGCGTCCTCAGTCAGCAAGGAAGAAAAGGTTGCACAAGCAGTGACTGTACCTGATGGCTACCTCTACCTCACTTCCAGGAACAGTTGTCCCATTTTTGGAAGAATCTGTGACCACAAACCAAAATGACACCCGATCCGTCACATTGCAGACCAGCACATTGGAAATTCTGCAGATAGTTAAAACAAAAATCATCATTAAAGAAGCATGGAAGGAACTACTTAAATACTTTAGATTTTCTTAAAATATTGCTTTCATCTAAAGGGGGAGAAATTCTGACTTTTAAAAAAGTTAGCAGTTAATGCTCAAAGAATCACTGACAGCATTTCCCATTTCCTAATATGATTTAAAAATAAAGAAAAGCTAATTGAGACCAAACCTGCGTCTTCAAACGAATTTCTGAATCTATTACAAACTTCCATCGTCTTGGGCATATATTTAGCGTAATCAAATGGAAAAATACATATTTGCATCTTAATCATCAGGGCTGTGACAAAGGCCACATAACAGGGCAAACGCATTGTTGAACTAAGAATTTTGGTTTTGACAGCTAATACCACAGGAATCAGGCACGGGGGATTCCCCACATGATTTTGAAGTGAGTGCGGTCCTTCTACACGATACGTTTGTTGGAAAGAGCAATGGAATTGATGTTATTCTTTTTGACAGCTTTGTCCACAGAGTCAGGCACAGAGTGGAGGCAACAGGCTAAATTTAGACATTCTACTGGCATTGGCCTATGCCCTTTAGCTTATGCTATGACAAATACTTATCTGTTTTAAAAGAAGATTGCTCAGCTTTATGTGAAGTTAATAGTGGAAGGGCACAGGCTTCTCATGACATACTGTGTAAAAAGTGTGCAAAACGTCTTTAAAATGCTTTTTTTTCAGATTCTTACAAATTTGTTTTCTACCACTAATACTAGTAAATGGTGGAACTGTCATTAGAAAAACCTCACAGAATGAGGTATTTAAACTAAAGAAGTGAAGGCCAATACGTTAGTATCAATAGTGACTGGGGATAGATGGTGCTCCTGTCTTCTTCTATCTCTTCCTAGTTTATTCACACAACTAAGAAACAAACCAGCCACAAACCAGTGTAATAGACAGGAATTGTATAAGGGGACATTTATTACAGCATGGCAAGGAACATAGTATGTATCATAAAAGGACAGCCAAAGCTGTTATGAATTCAATGACAGCTAGAGAGATAAAAATGGAAAAAAATATTCAGCTCCATATCATTAATAAATAAACCAAGAATTTTGCTCAGGATTCAGATTTATTGGCCGTGTCCAAGCAGCGAGCAGATATTCTGGAAGTCCAGGACCAAGAATTAGGATGATTTTTATTTCCAGAGAGCAGCCTGGACTTAGTTCACCTTTGCAGGAGGTGCATCTGGCCACAAGCACAACACAGCTGCCCTCCCTTGACAGACCTGGCTTGGGATGCCCAGTCTTCAGATAATACCTACTGTTCTGGAGAAGGAAACCCTGCTGTGAGCCAGCAAAGAAGAATGCAGCTCCCCTTTTAATTAACTACAGTGATGTCGGTAATGCTCATTACTAACTAGTATAATTGGTTTTAAAGTTTGGCCTGCCCATCATCAAAATGCAAGTTTTAACATTTGTTTTCCAGCCTCTGCTCTTTCTGCTCTTCCTCGGGATGACATATCCCCGGCTGCAAGCCGTCTCCCCTGCCACAGAGCTCTGTTTTGTAGTGCCATCTGCTGGATAATTACAAACGTAATTAAATAACCTCTGCAGTGGCCTGAGGAGCAGGAAGTATGAAGTAGCAATGAACGTAAGGGAGCCAAAATTGTCAATAAACGTGTCATTTCCATCCATTTTATGGCAGGACAGGCATTGGCTTGATCACAACAGCTCTTTATGGATATTTTGCAGAAATATTTTGGTGGTGATTTGGGTGCCTCAGGTAGTGCAACCTCTCATTTTACAGAGGTTTTATTCCATAGAGATATGCAATAAAATGGAAAGCAATGATTCTGCAGAGCTGAAATATCCACTTTTACCTCTCTGGAACAATGCCAGTTTTGCAAATACAGAAAAATTTTATGGATAAAAGAGGAAAGCCATCCTCTGGAATTTGAAAAGATGTTCACATTAGTTTTCTGGCACGAGTCAGAAGATGAAAGCAGATTTATTCCTCAAAAAACAAAAAACCAAAGCACAAAATTAAGGGTGAGGGGGAAGAGTCTACTTTTGGCTGGTGGCTGACAAGCTCTTGCTGACTTCACAGAATATCTAAAATTGTATCTGCAGAGGAAGTTTTCTTTAAGGAGAATTTATAACAGTAGAACATAAATCTTCATGCTATTGCAATTCTTAAAGCTGAAATTTCTGTGGTGCAATCAAAACTGGTCCAGGTAGAAAACCTGGGTTTGCATTGCCCTACAGGTGTTCTCAAAATGGGGTGAGTGTGGAAAGTCTGATCACCACAGAGAAAGATAAATTTGGTAGACAAAGACCAGCAGAACACCCTGACTTTCTCATTTAGGGACTCGAGAGAGACTCTTCAACCTGGAGTCTTCCCTACAGTGTCAAGGGCTTTCAGCTTGAGATAGGGCAGTCAGTCATCATTTTGGGCAGCATTCCTCTTTCTCTAGAACAAACATTATTGAATCAGTTCGGCAGGAAGGCTCACGCTAGGATATATAAATTTTGCCTCCTTTCTGCTCCCTGTTGTGTCTAAAATCCTTGCTCAATTTTAAGCATCCAAAACCTGGCTTCACTGCCACTTTTTCATGAGTAGAATCTGAATGCTGTAAATCCTTCCAGGCTCCAAAGAGAATAATACTGCTCACGAGAAGTTCAAAGGGGATTGAGTAAACACCAAAACAGGCTGGTTCAACAAGCACCAATACAATTACTTTGCAGCAGATGCACCTTTTTTCCCTGTGCTATTTATATGTAGGTTTGATTCACAGCATGCAGAAGCATTAAAAACTATACCTTTACACTGTTTAGATTTCAGAAACCTGAGCTCTTCATGCACTGTACTAATTAAGTATATTTGTAAACGAATATACTTTTTATTTCCTTAGAAAGTGGTAGACTTTTGTCATGGGGATAAGGCAGCTGTTATTTTCAGAATGACAAGGTCCTGGTCCTAGTCTTACGGCACCACGGCAAAAGTCCAAAATTGCAAGTGAACACCAATGACTAGAGGGCAGGAAAACCTCATGGTTTCTTGGCCTCAAACATCATCATTGTTCCTTATGGAGATTTAAAGGATTGTTAAGGGTAAGAAAGAGCTGCCAGAGGCTCAAAGGGAGCTGGGTGCCTACAGTGGCCCCTAGCTCACGGGAGAACCACAGCCCCAAGTCCCAAGCACCCATCTCCAGCTCTCCTGAGAGCATCAGGCTTCCTCCAACCCTGCACTACACAGCTGCTCCTGCAAAGGTACTTTATTTTCTTCCTTTTTGTGAGCAGCAGCCATGGGATCACCTTGGCGTAACGAAGCTTATTTTGTTGTTCTAAATGGTCACTATTTTTAGTATCAAAATAGCTTGTCTTAGGAAGATGGATAATGTTCATGAATTTTTTCTGGTCATTTCATGAGGAAAACTGCGGCTTTTTTATCTACTAATGGGGAGATGTACCAAAAATAGATTCTATTCCTTAAATGAAAGTAAATGTGATGACATTCTTTCTGCTCTAAAGATTAACTAGTCTCAGGCCCAAAAGAGATGCATATTATTTCAAATGAGTCACAGATTAGAGAAACCAGGGTTACTAACACAGACTACAATCATTTTTTAACACTGAGAGACCGAAGGTTGGCTTATGTAATTCACGAATGTAGGTATTGAAAATTAATTGAAAGGCCATATATAGAGAGGAAATACAGGGGGTTTATTTCACCACTGAAAAAGAAGTATTTATTTTATTTGTATTAATAACTACTGAGTAATTTGATGGCTTGTGTCTTTCTTCTGTTCCACATAAACTTGAAAATTTGACAAACATTTCAAACATTAAACACAGCTCCATGATTTATTAAATTTTAGTTTAGAAATTAACTTTAGAGAACTTGAGAGGTAACGTGCAATCCTGTCCATTTTGCGTTGGGTCACTCAGTGGTTACACAAGTGCAACAACAGCCTCAACTGCTGTTTCCAGCAGCACATTCAAATGCTTGCCATTACAGGCTGGCTTTTATCCAGCTTCAGAAGCCTAACAAAAGGTGACTTTGAATCTCAAAAATTATGGGACAGGCTGCAACAATGGTTAGGCTGATCCACCAGGCAAATCATCTGGGGCCTGATCCAGCTTGCCAAAGTTAATGGCATTTGGTCTCGTGGGAGTTAGTTGTGGCTGTGAGTTACTGCAGGGCTGTGGGTGTGTTAGAAATTAATGGCATGTTAAAGGGGAGGTTTGTCACATCCTGGTTATGGCCCTGTGCAGAATTTATACCTCGGTAGAACCAGTATTTGGTTATGTAAAATACTGGTGAATTTTTCATATGTCTTTGTTTTGACAAAAATCTTTAATTAACTAGATGCAAAATTTGGATAAATTTAGATGTTACCAGAATGCAGTCACAGGAAATTTGTTTGTTCTTTTATGACAGAATAATTGATCATTGACCTTTTACAGCTCCCGAAGAGGATCTGCTGGCATTTATCAGTAAAAGTTCCTGTAGCTTAATGTAATTTATTTGCCACAAGCTCTTGCTTCTGCCTGCCTCTTCACCACACTGTGAGCCGCTGCCACTGTCCTTACCAGCTGTGCAACAGCGCTGCTCCTGTGTGCACAGCATGCTGTCGTACCCTCTGGCATGCCGAGTGCTCCCACACATCCACACCCATTGCAGAGGAGATGGAAATGGACGGCGCTGCTTCCCCTGTACCCAGTTCCTTCCAGCTGCCAGCCATGAGGGTGGGGAAAGGAGTGCATTATTTCCAGGACTTCTCACAGGATGGAGGCTTTCATAGTTTTCCTGCTCCCCTGTAAAAGGCAGGTTGTTTGGCGTGTATTGGGAGGTTCATCTAGCTCTCCATTACTGAACAGGGATTCTGAGGTCCCTTGGGATCTGGGAGAGCTCTACAGATAGGAAACTCTTCAGCCTGTTGCCCAGTAAGTTGTACAAGATCTCAGAGCTGCAGACCTGTACTTCAGCTGACGTGCTGTCTACACATGACCCCAAAGGTATCCAGAAGTCCTAGATCAGTTATACCTCCAAGGTACACCCCAACAAGTTATACCCCATAAGGAAATCCTATACCATCTTAAAAAGAGGTAAAGATGCCACACCTAGCTGTTGCCAAGTATTATACTGACCTTTCTGACAAACATAGTAGCAGGAAATTATTGATCTGTGCAACCCCACCTCCAAACTGGAATAACACTGGCATTATCATATTTTTCCATAGGAAAAATTGTCTTGGTAGGAAACTGAATTATGTGAGCATAAATTCTATAATTTCCCAGAGTGGACAAAGGGAACTTGTATTAAAACTCCTTTCATACTGGCTTGACTTTTTCCCATTCCTGAATCAAGCTTTCTAATATTAGTTGAGTCTGCAGAGAGCCATGCTGTGTGAAGAGGAAAAAGATCAGTGGCTTCTGACACAGGTTTTTTTGCTGTGTGAAAGCACCATGACTTTGAAGGAAGAGAATAATTTAAAAAAAGGGCCTGGGACTAAAATAAGTATACAAAAGCAAATCTTTACGGATCAGACACTGGATGAAAACTCTGCTAATTTGAAAATGTGAGAAAAAGCCCTGCATGATCACCTTTAATTAGCTTGTATCTTGAACTTCTATTTTATAAGTGTCATTTTAATTGTGTGTAGTAGCATACTTGGCTGGTTTTGTTAAGCTTGGTGTAATGGCTCTCTTGCTTAAAGGAGACAACTTCTGAGGGATAAAAATGAAAACAGCAAGGAATGAAACACTCCGGTTACACAGAGGGGGAAATCACTTCCTATTTTAGAGAAAGTGCGGCAGCTACAATAATCGTCATGTGACTAAAGTTAACTAATATCTTCGCAAATTTGGAATATGCTTCATCTGATGCAATGACAGCCTGAAGCGTTGGGTTTTTTTAAAGTAAATAGAGAACCTTATCCTCATTAGCCTACCAGAACCATTAATCTTTCCTTTAAGATTGCAAAACAATGAAAAAATAATAGGCCTATAGAAATACATTTACAAGGTTTCTCATTTAAGAAAGATAAGAACATACTGGAAATACAGCTTGCTAAATTGCCTGTCTAATCTGGTATCTAATTTCATAAGCAGCAAGGATCAGAAGCCTGAGAAGAATATTCAATACCTCAGGGTAGACTTAATCCCAAAACCAATTAAAGGCTGATTTATGTTTGAACTGCAACATCTGAAACTTCTTGATGCTAGGTAACTCATCCACTGCAATACTGGGGATAGATGCACCCAGCAGAACACAGCACTAGCGTAGCCATCCACCTTCCAGTTCTTTGAGTCAGCTCATCTCCAGCACGCTGCCGAAGCCGCGCTCTCTGAAAACACGCACCAAAGCTGCTTATTCAAGGATCTGTACTGCATTTCTTGACCTTGCTAACGTGTGCCTTCGCCTCCTCACCGCATGGTCTCCAGGAGGTAACACGTCTTACTGCCAGATTCTGCTAGACTGAATTGGCACAATCCCACTGAGATCTACGGCTGTGTCACTTCGTATCAACAGGGATACCGGTCCAAAGATAGAACACTGATTTAGACAGAAGGAGTGTGATGTTTAACATACATGTGAGTGTTAAAGAAATATACTGGTATGGTCTGGTTTTAGAAGCTGTGTAAAATGATTTCTGCAGTTCAGTACAGCAGAGAATGGGCCACTACATGCAGCACTGTTAATATGTATAAGGCAAATCAGAGCAGGTGCTTACTGAGTTGTGTTCTTGCTGGAATACTTTCTCATTGCAAAAGCCACCATTGCTTTGAAGAGGTACTCTTCATTGGCATCCCAGGCATACTGTAAAGGAAGACAGAAAACAGTTTCAGCACCAGTGCTGGCATTACAGAGAGGGAAAACAGCCGCTGAACTTGAAGTGCTATATTGATCAAGGAAATTAATAAATTCTCCAGTTGTGCTATGAAAATTAATTCCTGGACATCATTTAGTGTGCACAAAGGACTTTTCCTAACAGCTGTTATAAAGCACAATATAAAGTGCAAAGAATGTTTCCAAAACCTGAATGAATTGAATGTTTCTGAAAGCTGACCAAACTGGAGATGTAAAGTTTCTTGCACCAAAGACTAGGGATATTACTAGAATTCTTTTAGAATTTTTTTAGACATGATTGTTTTTAGCTGCACCCATGGCCTTGCCTCTTTGGCTGGGTAAACCCTGTTAAAGTAGAAGGTCTAAACTCTCAAACACCATTTGGCTCTGCCCAAAAATAAAAAAAGCTAATGTTGAAGGCAGTGTCTGGGAGCTGGATGTCAGGACACCAGGAAATAAAATGAGATTATGGCCTTACTGCTGCACACCATCCTCGCAACAAAAGACAGACCTAACTGTAGTATAAATTACTTCATTGCATGTGAGACAAAAGAAAGAAAACAGCATCCTTACTACTTCAATAAGAAGTAAAATGCAGGCTCCAAAAACTGTTCTCTGTTGTCTTGATGAAAAATCACACTTCCATAATTTCAGTCTTCTGAGATAGCTTCACTAGGTTCCCCTGGGCTTTCACTCACATACGCAATTCTAATGACCTCTAAGAACTGCACCTATTACATTTTTATAACAAGAGCCATGGCTGAGGCATACTGATTGAATTTCCCCTTTCAGCAGACTACAAAGATTAATAGTTTCTTGGAATGATATTAATGGAGGTTAGAGGCAGCTTTCTTCAGTCAATCAGAACACAAATTTAATCTTTAACTTTCCGCATTACAAAAATCTGCACTGTAATCACCCAAACCAGAAACACAACAGTGTGGATACTTAACTTTGTTGACAACTTAGACCTACTTTTTCATGGGCCTTTATAGCACATTCAAAAACCACCGATGTACATCAAAAAACAGTAAACAGCACTGAAAATGCCAAATCTTAATTCTATTTTTTTAATTCTGATTTTGAATGCATGGAGTTGCAACCTCTCTGTAGAAAGAAGGAATCCAACTTCCAGGCATCAGCCCTCATTTTGCTCTGACAGCCTGTGGATGGGGAACATAAACAGGGGAGGCGGCAGTCATTTCAAGGGCAGAAAGCTGTACCGATCATATTTAACATCCCTAGACAGTTGATGAGTTGTGAAATGGGCTCTGAGATGCGGTAGGACAGGGACAACAAAGATGAGCAACAGACAACTTGAGTAGCATTAAAATCCAGATGCAGTACTGAGAGTCTGGGTTCTGACTCAACACTCTTGCCTTGTGAATGAAGGATGAAGAGAGGTGTAAGCATACTGCGATAATGCATGCCAGTCTGGGAACTTAAAATGAAAAAAAAAAAAAAAGAGAAAGTGTATTCAAAAAGAAATTATAAAAGCCTGTATTTTGCTCCCACTGCACTGACGAAAGTACGACAGTAATGACAGCAACTAGTACTAAAAGAAAAAGAGATAATGTAGTAGAGGAATTAATAGAGATGAGAGCCATAAAACTATTTATTGTAATTTTAAAGACATCTGTATTTAAACCACGGAGCACAATTTGCAGCACTAAAAGGAAAGGTCTTCCTTTTTCTGTGTGTAGTACTATTGACTAAATCCCTACATGCCATCTGCAGTCTTTGAGAACGGGTCTAAAAGGACAGAAAAAAATCATTTGTTATCCAATGGATTAAACCAGCTGTAGAAATAATTTAATCAGTTGTCTTGAAAATGGATAATGATGAAGCATACTCCATTTCATGCTTACACGGACACAAATGCAATGCAGCACTACCAAGTATTTATACTTATCTATGTTTAGTGCAGTACATGTATATGCACAATTCGTTATCAAGTATTCAGTTTTTACAAATGATGCAGTAGCTTAGAGCTTCTTTAAGTCAAAGTAACAAAAAGGGTTATCTCAAAACAGGGAAAATAATTTGTAGTGAGGAACTCCTGCCCCAGCTGAAAGAGTAAGCACTTTTTAAAAAGACTGAATAAACAGAAAGCAGCAAGAAATAGGGGAGGAGACTGGCAGAGAAATCAGGGGTCTGCTTGAGTGAGGAGAAGATGCTGCAGACAACCTTCTGGGCAGAAGGGCAAGAAACCCCAAGAAAATGGTGATCAGACAGGTGGTAGAGGAGATGGAGGTGACTGTGGGCTCCATATGAACAAGAGCCTCTGTACATGACTGCATGCAGGAACATGCAGGGGAAGGCAACATCGTGAGGAGGAAAAGTATGGCAAGAATACCTTTAAGCTAATCAACCATATCAACTCAGGACAAGTGGCCACAAATTGCCAGAAGCCAATCTCTAATCATCAGCTTCTCCAGTCAGAGGGATAGGTGCAAAGAAACCTGAATCATTCCACTATGGGGCTTTATCAGTTTCATCTTTATCCTCCAATTGCAAATGCCTGAACTGCAGATTATGACTGAGGATGTTGCTCCTGTTCTTATGTTCCTAGGAAGTGCAGCTATTGATGCACATTTTGCGCCTCTGTAGAGGAAATGTATTAAATATCATTTGCAACCACACACTAGAAGCATAAGATAACTCTGTTATCAATGAAACCTTACATGATGGTATCAGAACTATTAATGCTTGCCATCGTCTTTGCTATACAAAGGAACAAATACAAAGACATTGGCTCAGTTGCACTTGCCATCCTTTATATGCTAAGGAGGAACAGAACTGGATACAGACTGTGAAAGCCAGTCCTAAGTGCCTGTTAGTGAAAGAGGAGATTGATGAGCTAATGGGCAAAAGATGATGAGTATAGATTGCTGGTGGGATGAAATGCTATAGTAGTGCTCTAAGGAAGACAAAATTTAAGCTAGTAGAGCGAGATTATAATATTACAAGATCGTCCTGAGCAACCTGATCCGATTTCAGTGTTGACCTGGCTTTGAGGAGCAGGGGATTAAGGACCTTCCAAGGTCACTTTCCTCCTGAACGGTTCTGTGTTTTAACTAGACAGCCATTCAGACTGCAGTGTGGCAACATACATGTGAACGCGCTTCTGGGCCCCATTTGGCGGCGAGACATCAAGCGCAGGTCAGCCTTTCTCCCTTTCATCCTTTACCATGGGAACAGCCTGAATACACGAGCCAGAAGGGAAGTGCACTTCTACTTCACCTGGCTGCAGCCCCTGACGTGCCAGCTCTTTGACTTACGGTTCAACTGAGTGGCGACACAGAGTTACCAGGACTTCTCAGTGCACACCACTTTTGCTCGCTCCCTAGTTGTCTTTGGCTCTTTTGAATTAACTCTCTACCACACTGCTAACTCCATGAGTAGGAAGCAATTAGCAACTAGCAGTTATTCCAGAAGCCACTCGTATAGTTAACACCATCCTCAAAGAGACTCGTAAATCACCTTCCTTCCATTTAGGCTTACAGACACCATGTTTCCTCCCACCAGTTAGCAAATAATGTCTCTGTCAAGTACACTCATTATTTGCAAATAAAATGATAACAGCTGCATACTTACTGTACCTGAGCTGCTCTTTCCAGCTCCATCGTGATAAGAACTATATAAATACACTAAATGGCACTCATTGCCAAAGTACAGTCTACCTTGTGAACAAATTAAAAAATCGTGTCCTGTCTTTATTAGCACCACACAAAGTGGACGGCATGCACTAAACCATGTGGAAAACTATACTGACCTATTTCCTATACCCTTGAATTTACATTGGAGTTATCCTGCCAGTCCTAGGGGAAAATGCCCACAGTATCAGGATTTTCTGTTATCTAGCTTGAATGGACTTGGAAATGAATGAAACTGAATTCAACAGCAAAGCATCATACTAAGATATTCTAAGCTGACTGTGTCCTACTGTGATACAATGTCAGTATATTACCCTTTTCTTTGCTAAAATAATAAAAAAGTGTTTCAAATTATTCAACCAAAATGAATTTCATTTTGATAGTAGTTTCGTGTTCAATTTCAGTCATTTGCAGAGATTGCAATGGCTATGAAGAGGAACTATTACCTGTGCACTTAATAAATTGTTCATTATTTGTGGGTAATTTTGTATGGCATCATACCACTTCCAACCTGTTGTTGTTCTAAAATGCTGTTCTAGACTGTCCCATTCGTAGGGCTTTCACACACTTTGTTATATGAAATAAACTATTATCTAGCTACAAAAAACAACAGACTCCTCGGTTATTGGTTTTTTGGAGGTTTTTTTGTAATATAAAGAGCCTTTAAGATTAATTATTTGTATCATACCCCTTTTGGGTGAAAAACAAAAAAATCACAAATAATCCAACACACACCCCCTCATTTTACTATGGTTGGAGAATTAAAAAGCACTAAGAAAAAGCATTACTGAGAAATGCAATTTTCATTCTTTGCTACTATTCTGAACCAAGATTAAATCAAAATATTAGCAGTTACCTTCAAAAGGAGCTTCAATAATGATTTTGACATATTTTCAACCATAGGATTACACTATATTTAATAATTTTTTAAACAAACCAGGCTCTCACCAAAGAGAATTGACTTCAGTATGAATTTCCGCAGACAAATACTTTAGCATGTATCTTGAATATTTCTTCTCCAGGTTTGGAAGTTACCCGTGGAATTACATCTCCACTAACGTTAGTTTAAATTACCTGATATTTCAGGGTAATTTTAGAATGGCTTCCACAGTCATAAGGAGATTCTCCTATCTTCAATTTCTTATAACATGAGCAACCTACTGCTTGCTGTTTCCTAGTGCTCCTAACATAATCAGACAGCAGGCTTCCAGTAGAGATGACTGTCCAAGACATTTCATATCTAATTTGATACTGAGCCCTGTAACACACTGCAGATTTGCTCTAAGCATTCAAAATTGCAAACAAAGTACTGGGCTCTGCCACATTTCATAGCACTTTAGATCAGGAAGGACCATTCAGTTACCTAATGTCCCAATCTCTTATGTATCACAGACCCTTATTGCTCCCACCAGTACTTCTACGTTAAGTGCGAGGACTTGAATTAAGCCAAAGCATTCCAGTCCTCATGAGACTAGCCTGTACACCACAGGCAGAGAAAAAAAGGCCACTATGTGAAGCCCTACATTATTAGGAGATTGATGAGATATGCTTGAATGATCTCTACAGATCATGCACGTCTGAGAGCCTGACATAAAGTCCCATTTCCTAAAGACCTAACAATCTTTTCCTAGACATGCTTGACTTTAGAATTAGCACGCTCAAGCAGAAATGCTTTTCCCAAAATACAGACTTAGATTTATGCAGCAGCTCTCATGCATAAAGTATAACATCTCTACTGTTTTTCCAGGGGAAGAAAAAAAAAAAAAAAAAGATCTTTGACAGAAAATTGTCTTCATGAAAAGGCAATTGTCTTTATTTCTCTTAAAAGATGCCATTTTAAGGAGTGGGTTAGGGAAATGTCAAGAAATGCATGCCTGGATCATGACTTGAGCACGCTATTACAATCAACAAATTGCTTGTGCTGCCTTCAGAAATTTTACAGCATATATTACTTCTGTTTTGACAGATATTCAGTTAGGAAGAATACTTTACTTACTGCATTATCTCCCAAAGCTGTTTTGATACTAAGCCGCACTTTGAAAGCATTCTGTGCATCTGACACAAAGAGAAAAAAGCAAACATATATTGATAGTCAGTCGAAATAGGATTTTAAATCATTTACTTCTCTAATTATTTCACAAATCACAGCTTCTAAATGTGTCTTAACAGATCCCCTGGTTAGGAGAACAGAAGTTACTAGCACGAAAAATGCTGCAGCCCTACAGAGTCTCAGGTTTACCATGACCTCTTTAAAATCAGCGAGATCAACTTTCGTACTTAATTTGCAAGCTCATAAAAGAAGCGAATGTTCAGCTTTTCAATCTTCAAACTGGAGACAACCAGTTAAAATAAAAATATGAGAAGCTGACAGCTTTGTAGGCACAAACCCATAGCTACATTTACCTGGGGAAGGATGGGAATCACCTCCAAAACATACCTGGCCTGCAGAGCTCAGCATCAGCAATGGCAACTACAGAGAGAGTAAGCAGCAAAACCCGTAACATCCCGTCAGTGTGGAAAGGTTGAGGCAAAAAGAAATGAGTCTCCCCTGTAAAGCACTCTTAAACTTTCTGTGACCCAGGATTAAAGCATCAGCAGCACAAGTGAGCAACCAAGTAAAAGGTTTAATAATTAACCCCCGTTATTTTTGCTAAAACAGGCACTAGAAACAACTGTCTTCTGTCAGTTATTTACTACCTTTCTCTGTAGTGAAAAAAAGGCCATAACAAGTTTTGAATTTTTGTTCTTCCTTTTTAGAATACAAAACTTCACGCGGTGCTCCAGGTCAACCTTTTTTTCCCCAGATGCAATGTCACAGGCACATAAGATGTCTGAGGAATGTCACACCAGAGCAGCCGGTGACTGCAGTAGCCGGATGCCTTGCTGTTACCCACAGATGGTGAATTTGAAGCTCAGCTGCCACCTGGCTTCCTTGGGAATCTGGCTGTCCCCACAGAGGGCCCTTGAGGATAAAGGAAGACTGGGCGCCCTTTACATCCCTCCAGAAGAAACATGTGATGAACACAGAAGCCCTGGCCCCAAAAACCAGGGCTCTGCATTTGCCCTTCATTTGCCTTTGAGCTCACAGCACTTTTGAAGGGCAGACGTGGTGGCCCCAGTGCTGTGTCCCCCCATCCCCGCCCCAGTCCCGCTCCCGTGTCCTGGCTCAGGAGCTTGCCTGACCCCTGCAGAGCAAATGCCTTGTTCCACATAAAAAACCTCATATCTGAGGCATTACTTTGCACGAAAATGACAGTTATAAAAGTGGAGAACTACTCTCTTGCTGTTGGAGGATCGTTACAGTAGCAACTGGCGTAAGAAGAGGTGCAATAACAGGACTTCATAGGAAGCACGTTGAATAACGACATATTCTTGTTTTGTAGACATGACACATTGTGTATACATATACACATACACATATGCTAATATTTTAATGATGCCCACTAGACTATTAGCCAAATGTTTACCAAGACAAAGAAAGAAATGCAGAGGAGATAAAATTCAGAAACTGAAATGTATTGCAAGTACTTGAACAGTCTTTGCAATCTGGGCAGCGAGACAGGATTATTTTACTCCACTCTGCTGCTGTACTGCCCCTGTAGCCACTCTAATTAAAGGTTAGTTCCTAAATTCAATGTTGCTTCAAAATTACTTTCACTTGGTCCTTTAGTACTAAGAAGTGTGTCTTGAGACTGCAAACCCAAAGACCTTCACAAGAATCATTACCAGTGAGAAATTTTTACTTCACTGTGGGACTGAATTTATGGAAAACAATACCCAGTATTTACTATATAAGAATACTTGGACTTTTAGGTAACGGAGAACTTACTGTTTCACTAATTCAATGTTATTTTTAGAAGCCACTGCCAAAGGACTTGATACCCCATCTTTAAAAATCATTAAATCAAGCTGATTCCTGGGCATCTGTTTACTCTCGCTAGGCAACCAGCTCTGAGTACAAAACTATTGGATACATTATCTGCTTAGATGTTCAATCTATGCCTATGAAAGCAAAAAAAAGTGATGCATTCATTTCTAATGACAGCTTAAATTAACACATTGTATGTACACGCATCAAAATGAGAGCACTAAAATACGTACAGATGTATGAAAGACTATCAGTTTTCTGTAAAACTTGTAAATTTAAAAGATCTTAAAAGAATGTGAATGTTACCAGTTTCATCCTAAATTCATGTGCATTGCTTCAATAAGGAGCACTTGTACTTTGTTGTACCTTTGGGGAAAATACTGGAGAACACAGGAACAGAGTGGAAAAGCCAAGCGTTGTTTCCCTGCTGCTAGAAGGCAAATGGAACTGAGCGTTGATACGCAGCATCACCACTTCTCCCCGCTGTAAACCACTGTAAATCAGTTCTTTCCCTCAGAATCACGTGGAGCTGGTATCAAAGTACATCGAAGGCACAAAACGCCCAGCAGGAACAACCTCAGAGGACATGACTGGATTCCCTGATCAGGGCTGCTGACTTCCAGCCAGGATGGCTGATTTTCCCCAGTTTGTCTTGCCGGCAAGCAAACAAGACGAATTATTTTTTCCAGCAGAGAGGGGAGGAGGTGAGGAGAAGCAGATAAACACCCCAGCTCAGAGCTCACAGGGAGAGCATCGTGCAGTTGATATATACGTGCACAGCAACTTGGATGTGTGCCAAATGCATCCAGCTGACTACCCATGCGTTTATCCGGCTGTATATGCACAGAGCACTGCACATAAGCAACCGATTGCTGCGTATCTATAAATTTTTTTCCAAAGCCGGCATGTTTTTTAAACAACAAGCCAGGTAGACAAGCAAGCCTAGAGCAGGTGTTAGCAGAATCACAGAACCNCCCCCGCCAAAGCAGGTTCACCTGTAACACCAACTATTCTTCCAATCAACAACATTTTTAAATACTGTCTTGAAAAGCACTATAACTTTTTGGGTTACAAAGGGGGTATATTCAGCATAATCTAAGACGACAGACTTTTTGACACTTCATATCTCTGTAATAAATCTACATGCATGGATAACTTTCTGCCCAGCCTCTTTCCTCCCATTTTGGCGAGATACATAGCACTGTTTAAGCACATCTGCATTTGTTTTGTCACTGATTAGCCAGTCAGGCATCAGTTTGCTTGAACAAATGACAATCTACATGCATATATGCAAGGTATGGTTTTAATTCAGTACTTTGTGAGGTATTAGATTTTTAAACAGCTCCTTTTTTATAGTAACTTTATTTTTCCTAATTACTGTTGAGCTACAGGTCACAGCTGTGCAGAATCTCATACACAATCTGCATCCTAAAAATATCACTGAACTAGTGCAAAGAACTATTTCTCTTCTTGTATTAAATGAATTTGTCTGCATGGTTGAAAATATTAGTATCTTTTTTTCAGTGCTTGTGACCTCCAGAAGTTCAGGTATTAACTGTATGCCTGTACTTAACGGTACACCATAATTTGGACTTCCAAACAAATCAGGACTGAAATTTCAATAAAGCATATGACTCGGTAAAACAAACAAAACATTTCCATCTTCTCAATGTGATTAGCAATGTACTTTTCTGCTTCTTTCAGTGTCTTTGAAATGGAAAATCCCAGGAAAGTAAAAAATTGATAGCTATCATATAAGTTAATTAACAGCTATGGCTAAACTTAACCTCAGTTTTCAAATTTGACAAATTAACAGTTTTAAACTCTGAAGAAGTTAATCTTTACTCTTAAATAGTTGTGTTCAACTCTTATGAAGAAAGAGCCAATGTGCTACTGTCAGCATTAGTCACTCATGGAAATGTACCTGGAGCACTGCGGGTCCAATTGTCCGCAGTGCCTTGCAGTACCCTGGGTGCAGTGGAAAAGAGGAATGCTGCACGTCCGCCGCAGACTTCGGAAGTTGGGGAGATTAGGATATAAGCAAATGTCAGTATCATCCAACAGACCAGACTGGCTGATACAAGTCCAGCCTAAGTCTCATTAAACGGGAGTTTTTCCCATAACTTTGGGGGGAACAGGGTGTTGAATGAGACCCGTAACCACTGTCATAATTGCAATGATGCAAAAGTGACTTATATTGTCACAGAGTGTTTTATCAGTGTTCATAGGAGTAGACATTATGTGAGAAATCATTTACTGCTTGAGACAGTAGCACAGCCATTAGGCAGTAGGTGGGGGAAGGCCGCGCTCTCTAGAGTTCACATTTATTTCCGTGAAACACGCACTTTGCAGTGGAAAGCACCAACGATCACCCACAACGGGGCTCGCACTGAGGACAAACAGCAACTTCCAGCGCAGAGGGGAGGGACAGTGCTGCTGCTGCCACTTCACTTGTAAGTTCGTAGAACTATCTACAGCCCTGAGGCATCAATGGGAACTGACTACTTCCCACCCCAAACCCAGACTTCCTAAATATCTCCTAATCAACTGATTTTCTGAGTCAACCAAATCCACGCTAGTGATTTACCGACATTTCCCACGCATTCTCCTACATCCATTTTCTTCAGCCAGGAAAACAAAAGCTGTACGATTCCATGAAGAGGCACTGCTCTTCTACTGGAGCATATGGCAAAAATTATGAAGAGGACAACCATAAAATAATCTGTACATCTATAAAACGCAGCTTTCTTTTTTCCCCATGGGGCTTGGGCATACAACAAAGACACAAAAAAGTGAACACTTCTTATCTGCTTCTGTCAGTCCACACTGGTAGGAAATACAAGAGATACGGAAACAAGAACCACATGGAAGCGCAGTGGAAATGTGTGCTAAACGGAGTACCCGTACACTTGCTCAGAGCTGGTCTACTGCACGTGCATAGTTCTGTGCATAAATCTTGGAAAACATGCAGTGATTTATAACGGAATATGGTATGTAACTTCCAAGTTGTAGGAGAAATGTTTTGCTGTTCTGTGCTATTCTGTGCAGCACAATCAGTGCACCTGGTATCAGCCTTCGTGTGATGCAGTTCACATAGTACCATACCGTGTAGGTATATTTTTATTTAGGAAACATGGAAGATTGAGTGCCACAAACTTCTTGAAGGTTTCCACAAAAATCAACTGTGCTCGAAAAGGCCTGTGGTCTGTACAGTGTAAGTCCTCAGGCTAACAACTACTGACCAGAATGCGACATTGCTTTGGATACGTAAATGGCTCTGGCCAACCTGGAATGGCCATATTTGTTTCTTTCTGACACCATATCAATTAAATCATATGGAATTCTGCACCTGTATTTGAACATAAAGCTCCTGGTCTGTGCATGAATTAATGAGAATAAACAAGATGGAGAAAAATGCAATTATGGTATTCCTGCTTCAAAGAGGCATGACCACTTTTTCCGGAATCATTATGAGTATCTCTAATAGCTGACATATTTTGTGTTTCCTTATAAAAAGATCCTCCTTTTCACTGTGCAAATATATAAGACAGTTCTTTCCCCAAGTATATCGGAAAAATGGCATAATGAAACGTAGTATACTCATGAAAGAAATTATTGAATTTTTCAATTTTGACTTAGAGATAGTTTAAAGGACGGTTGCTGTTACAGCATTTACTTTGTTGAAAGGATGATGAAAAGATAGTTGTAATTCCTTAGTAAGATTTACGAAACACATTTGGTAGTTTTTTCAAAACTTTCATGGGTGTATACAGTTCACCCGTTGTAAAATGCACAATACCGCCATCTTCTGTATCCAAGAAGCAGCAAATTATGTGTTACTTTTACATGTATGTTCTACACAAGCAAACAGTAATAGTGATGTCAACGCCTTCATTTTAAAAGACAATCTAGAATCTGAAACATGGTTAAGTAACAGCACAGAGGTCACGGCCTGAATATTAATTGGCCAAATAGCAAGCGTAACTGCTGACTACAGTAGTCACATGCTTGCTTTGAATAACTTCACTGAGCTTCAGAATAAATAAGAGGATACTCATTATGCTGTTAATGAGCAGCACAGGCCATTAGTCTGATTTTGACAAAGCCTGCTCTGGTATGCTTCACTGCCAGCAGCGCCGACTATTTATGCAATATACTACCTCCAGGATACAAGAAGTAAACTCCTACCTTGTGGCTTATGATGATAATTTAGATGTTAATCAACAATGTACATTATTAATGGCTATGAAAAACATGCCCAAATAAAACCTACAGATTCATTGTCTCTGGAGGCTGCAATCTATAATGCATGCCACCAAGGAACTGACTGCTGACAACTCACATATTTAAACCCATCACACGCACGACAGTCTGCGCATTGTAACTCATTTCCTGTCACAAAATATGTTTATAATCAAGACAGGTAGTATCCCTCAGAGATGATGATGAGAATACATCAGCAGCGTCAAATTCACCAGCGTACCGGTCCCGTGTGCCCCTGCTGCACTGGAGCCGTGACTTCCCCCAGCTCTTTGACAGGCTGTAGCCCAGGGTGGCCATCCATCACCTGTGTCCACGGCAGCCAGGAGACACCCTGGGAGCTCGCCTCGCGGCTGCCATCGGACACCTCACGCTCCCACACGTATTCCACATAGTAACGGACGCAGCGTACAGAGGACAAGCTGTCAGCAGCTACTTACCACCCCGGGGAGCATCCACACAGCAGAGAGGCTGCAATGTGCGGAAAGAACCCAGGCCAGCTGCCACGCTGCGCACCAAGTGCGCCGCTGTTCCCAGCAGGACTGGGAAAAATTATAGGTAACACAAGAAAAGATCCAGTGGACCGAATCTCTTCTGGTCTTTAAAGAGAGTTGAGTAAATTGAAATTTACAATGCTACTTTTCAGAGCCCGGCGCTGCCCGGCCCGGCCCCATAAACAGTCCCATGCCGGTTACCGCGCTGCCCGCGCCCCGCTCCCCCTCTCAGAGGGCCACAGCCCAGCCTCAAGCACCGGCGCCCTTCACGGAGCGGCCGGAGGGGCCGGCTACAACCGCTACGGCCCAGCGGCCGCCCAGTGCGCGCGCACCCGCACGCTCGCACCGCCCCCCCCCCGCCTCCCGTTCCCGGCTCGGCTCGGCTGCCGGAAGGGATTTTGCGCCCTTCCGCCGCGGGGTCACGTGACATCCCCCGGTAACGCAAGATGGCGGCGCCCATGTTGCTGCCCGAGTCCCCTCTGGGGAAGTTGAGGTGAGGGCTGAGGCCGAGGCCGGTACCGGGCCTCCCCGCCGCCTTCAGGGGGAAGGGGAAGGGCCCGGGCATCCCCGAGGAGGGTGGCGGCCCAGCCCCGGCGGCAGAGCGCCCGGCGGCCGAGGCTGAGGCCGCCTTGCGGCCGGGCCTGGGAGTGGCGCAGNACGGGGGAGCGCAGCGGCGCGGGGCGCTCGGCGGGGCCCGGTGTGAGGGAGCCGGCGCTGGGCCTCCGCTGCGGCCCGCGCTGCCGGCGCGGCGGGGGTGAAGGCCCCACGCCCGGGGCAAGGCGGCGGCCGTGGGGCGGTGTGTGGCTCGGCGGAGGAGGCAGCCGGCGAGTGCGTGCCTGGGTTGAGCCCCGTCCCGCCCCCTCCACAGGTGACGGGATCCCCAGCCCAGGTCTCCGGAAGCGCCTGTGTGTCCCCTAGAAGCGTCTATGTGTCCCCCCACCCACCTGGTTGGGGTGTCCTGGCTCTCCAATGCGCTGCGGCTGGAGGGGGAGGCGAGCCCCAGCCCTGGAGCGGCTGGGGTACTGCTCCTCCTTGCACTTCAGCTGTTTTCCCACCGCCCCGTGTGCTCCTGTGGCCTGGGAGTGGGGAGAGTCGCTCGGTCTCTTCCTTCCTTGGGCTTCAAGAGCACCTAAGAAAGCCTGGGCACTGGGAAGGAGGTATGCTGGCTTGTCAGCCCTAGGCACCTGCTGAGCGGGTGAGATTCGTTTCAGGCAGGCGGCATTACCGGAGGAGTCGCTAGGCTTGCTTGACCAAAGGCAGAAGGCTCGGGTGCAGGCAGAGCATGCGGTGTGGCGTTGGTCTTTGAGGGCAAGCGCTCTGCTGCCGGGATAACCAGCACGGTCGTATTGATGGCAGGCAGAGTCTGCAGGTGGTGAACTTGTGAGTAACTCTGAACGGAAGGGTTAGAGCTGCGGGTGAGGCTTTGGCTGTTTGAGTTATACCTATGGAATCCTTAAAAATTACAGTTTCTGAAACGGGAAGATTTTGATCGCCTGTCAATATTTGACGTGGCATAATGACAAGAGTTGAAGATCATTGCTCCCTCCTATTTTTCAGTTATGAATGGGCTATAAAGAAGAGAGCTGGAATAAAAAATGACAGAAAAGGGGTTGATATGAAAAGGCTTCTGGGTACTTAGAGGCTTTTTAACCATACTAAAAGCACAGTGCTGTTTCTAGGCAGCCTTGCAGAGCTGTCAGACAAGCAAGGATGAATCTGGCTGAGCTTCAATAGCAGAAGAGTAGACCTGAACGTTATCTGTGGTGGTGAAGTGTGCTCTTGTTATTTATATATTAAGACTTCTGTCTTTAGAGAATATCAAGGGAGAAGGGAAGGGACTTAAAATTTCATACCCTGTAAAACAGAGGAAGATTAGAATGTGCTGAAAGGTGTGCTGAAAATATAGGGTGTGAGATCCCCAGATTTTTCTCCCTAACTTTATCTAGTGACTAAATTTCAGGAACTAAGGGAGATTTCATAGAGTTGGTGATAACGTCAAGCACTGCAGAGCTCAAGAAGGATAAGACCGTCTGTGTTGTGTCCGAATGTGATTGTTGCTGCTGTCTGCCTGCAGCTCTAACAGCACAGCTACACATTTCATTGTTGTTGTGGTTCAACCCCAGCTGGCAACTAGGACCATGCAGCTGTTCACTCACTTCCCTTTCCCTACCCCACCCCCCCACCCCATCGGGTAGGGAGAAAAAAAACCCCTGTGGGTTGAGATAAAACCAGTTTAATAGAACAGTAACAGAAGTGAAAAATAACAATGATAATGGTTAAAGAATATACAAAATAAAGTGATGCAACACAAATTGCTCTCACTGTCTGATGACTGACTGCCCAGCTCATCTGAGCAGTGATCCTGGATTCCTGCCCCCTGGCCAACCCCCGTTTGTGTACCGAGCATGACATCTATGGTATGGAATATTCCTTTCACCAGGCTGTCATGTTTGTGCTCCCTCTTGGCTTCTATGGGAAGCTGAGAAAGTCCTTGACTTACTATAAGCACACTTAGCCACAACTAAAACAACGTATGTGCGTTACCAACATTATTCTCCTACTAAACCCAAAGCACAGCAGCTACTGGGAAGAAAATTAACTCTATCCAGCTGAAACCAGGACAACTGTCATGTCAGACGTCCCTGTAGAGTTACTGTTTCATATGAATAGCTGTTAATTTGGGGGTTTTGCACTGCTGATGTAAATGGAGTGCATGTATGACAGTAAAAATCCTTTGCTTGGCTGATTTAAGGTAAATAATATTCTCTCATCTCCAGCCATCAGAAATACAGAGCTATTCTGAAGAAAGAAAAGCGAAAAAAAAAGCGACAGGCGCTTGCCAAACTAAGAGACTCAGGTAACTATGAAGTATTTTGTATTGTCAGTGGAACTAGTAGTGATTTTTTTTTTTTCTTTTTAAAAGGATATAATTTTGTGTATCTTTTCTGCCTGTAACATCCAGTTATTTAAATGCATTGTTTTGTGTTTTTTCTCAGAAGCTACAGAAAAAGATGAATCGGTATCTGAGGAGGAAGAGGAGGAACTGGAAGATGAGGAGGAAGAAGAAGAAGAAGAAAAAAAACTTGAGGCAGAAAGGTGAAAAATCCAGAAAATGGCATATATGCAGTAGAGATATTTTTAGTCAATTTCATTTTGATATTTTGAAAAGTTTTAATATATTCTGTAAAAAAGAATACTTTTTGTACATTTCAGGGTACACAGTTGTTCTTTAAAGCCTAAATGATTCCTATGGAATTTTCTCTTTTAAAGAAGATTAGATAAGGTGTAGTTGTTGCTCAGCTAATAAATTTGAATTGTATGCATGACAGTTGCACCAGTTACGGGTAGTCATTAAATTTTGTCTAAGTGGTGTCTGGTTTCCTTGGCAGACAAAAACTACATGAGCAGTGGTTGCTAAGAGAAGAAAAGGCCCAAGAAGAGTTCAAGCTTAAGAAAGAAAAAGAAGAGGCTGCAAGAAAACGTCAAGAAGAAGAAGAGGTGATGTATAAACTGAGTGTTACAGTTGTGTCTGGCAATAAGGTAGACTTAGTGTAATATCTTTTACTGTTCTGTGGTAGACCCAGTTTTCTTGATGTTGATAGGTTTGAAAGCGTAAGCTCTTCTTTCTTCCATTCTAGAATAGCAAAATTAAAAAGGGGAGGGGGTGAAAAGAGTCTTTAAACGGGTTTTAGTCTGGAGATTTAGTTGCCTATGACTGGATGAAAACTTAATGGTCAAGGAGTTTAACATGATAGTTTTCGGTTTGACTGATTATAAAGCATTTGTTTTCTTAAATAATTTTTTAAAATTTTTTTTTATCATAAAGAGGAGGATCAAAGAAGAATGGGAAGAGCAGCAAAGAAAAGAGAGAGAAGTGGCACAGCAGAAGCAACAGGAGAAGAGAGAGAGAGAGGTGATTTCCTGGCAGTGGGAGGATAAACATGTTACATATCCTCTTACATTATTAGATGCAACAGTCTATGCATGTTGAAGAGGGATTTTATTCTAATTACCAAGCGTATAAATGTGTTAGTTACTTCTTCTCTCCATTCTGTCTTCAATTCCTGAAATTATTATTCGCTGTTAAAAAAGATCTAGTGCATCCACATACCTAGAAGGGTAACTAGTTTTAATGCATCTGGTTGTTCGTAGTTTGTAATTTGTTACATCAGCTAAATACAAAGGCACGCTGTGAATGCAGGTTCTGATATGTGCGCTTTTTGCATTATGTGTTAAAGATAATCCTTAGTTAATGTCCCAGTTGAACACAGTCCCTGTTGAAGAAAAAGCCCAATGAGGATATGGAATCTGGAATTACATTGCTGCTGTTCCTTAACACAGTTCTTAATCAAAAGATATATTACAGCTCTTCTTTACCTGACTCATCCAACAGGACGTATCTTTTTTTCAGAGCTCCTTAGTAGAGAAAGAAATGATACTGAAGATACTAGTTATTGATAACATTTCTGTTAACAATACATTCTTCTTAAGTTTTAGAAGTTGAATGACCTGCACGTAAGATATCCTGCACAGAAATCCAATGTGAGGACTGGCCTATCGCCAGTAAAGGGTGATTGCAGCTTTCTAGGATCTGGTCATTTTAGCTTCTCCACAATCGCAAAAGATTCCAGTCATTTCACTGGGAGGTGTCTTGCTACTAGGTCTGGTAGCCACAGCAGGAGAAGAGACAGGAACAAACAGTATTGTCTCCTGCATTTAATAGTTGTTTATGTCACTGATTGCATAATACTTGCATGAGGAATGAAAAAGAACAGCAGTTGTTGTATTTCCTGTCTTGTTTCCTCTTGAGTTGTGTCCATTTCTCTTTGCAGAGTAGGGAGAGAAAATGATGGTTGCATTTTGGTTTTTTTTCTTAAGGTTGAGATATAGTTCTAAGACAGTTGGTAACAGCAGGATTTTGTTCCTTCCTTGTCCTTGTGGCTGGGTTTGCCTGAGGCCTCAGTGGGCTAATTTGGTTTCCTGAACTGAATGGAAGACGCTTTCTTCTTTCTTTGGTTGTTGGTTTGTTTGGTTTGGTTTGGTTTTGGGTTGTGGTTTGTTTTTTGTTTTTTTCCCTGGGTTACTATTTTACTGGTTTAGTGAGGTAAATTGGTTCAGAAGGGGCATTGACAGGCACCCAGAGGAAAACTGAGTAACCAGCTGGGAGTGGAGCCACCCATTTCAGCAGCAGAAAGTTGTTCAATTGATTTGGCCTGTCTCTTGAAACAGCAGTTTATTCAAATTCTGGCTTGGTGATTTAAAAAAGAGTAATATTTTGCCCCTCCCTAAGATGAAAAAATAGATTTTCTGGTTTGATGGGGTTTTGTTTTTGCTTGTTGGTTGGTTGGTTTTGTTTTTCTTTAATAGGGTGGATAATATCTGACATACTTGATGATTAGTACCAGATGCTCTCTGGGTCCTCATCCTGGATTGCATTTTTTAATTTTTATTTGTCTTTCCTCTTTTTTTAATTTAATTAGTTTTCTTCCAAATTAGAACAATGCTAGCATAATTTTTTGTATTGGTTATGTTAAAATGTCTTTTTTTTTTTTCTTGGAACTTCCCTGAATAATTTGTTAGAACTAATTTCCAGCCAGTTTTGGAGACTGTCTTTATTGTTTTGCTCAGCCCACTTAGAAAGAGTCAGGGAAAGAATGTCCTCATTGTTTTCCTATATTTGGAGGCTAGATACAAAGAACTTATGATATTAAAGTTTCTTAACAATTACAGGTTTTACTTTAACAGAGGCTCACTGAGCACCGTGTTTTGCTGTGTGTGGCACAGAATGTTCTAAGTTAAAAAGTTTAGTGCAACTAAATGGTTATGAACTTGACTGTAGCCAGATGGGTACCTGAGCAGGAGAGATATTTAAGTATTCAATAGTTGAATTATAGTTTTAAAAAGAAGAAAATTAAACTTTTTGAGGTGTCTAGCATTTAGATTAGAAAATCGTCTACATGAAGGTCTTGTATGATGTATCCTTTAACAGCTTTGTAGTACGTGAATTGCTACAGAGCAAAAGTTAAACTTCAGTTTTTAAAGCAAACCCCATCAAACTTTTGTTATGTATAATCATTGAGTATTGTAAATTAGGTTCTTAACTAAAGAAACCAGATGTTTTGCATGTCCTCAGGGTTTTCACTAGTCCTGTGTTTGCACCATTTATAGGCAGCTGTGCAGAGGATGCTGGATCAAGCCGAAAGCCAGGTATGCTCAGAGGCTTTTTGAAAAAGAACTGAAAAGTAATTTAATTGCCATCCGGTGTTTGCCTTCTAGCGTGTTGTCCATCTGCTCTCAAGAACCTAATGGCTTGAATAAATTCAATACGTAGTGGCTTGCATGAGCTGTAAACAATTATTTACTGGGTGCAGTATAATTAAGCATATTTCTGGCTGGTTGGTGGCAGTGCAGTTGTGCATGCTCGTTCCTGTTCAGGAGATCTGAGTCAAAAATGCATCTGGAAATACTGCTGTGTGCTGTTAAAAGACGCTATGCATGATGGTTTATTTGTGAATTAGAATTCTAAATAAATCTGTCAGTCCTTCTGGGTGGCAAGACAAACTTGTCTTTTAAGCAGATGGCAGGCTCTATATAAAAGGATTTAGCAGTAGAGGAGGGCACAGATTCTTAAGAAAAAAAAAAAGGTGGGGGAGGGAGAAGGTGACTGCTCGGGTGCCTGGAAGAACAGCGATCTCAAGCTGTCAGTGTGTAGTAAAGGAAGCTGCAGTCTTCATTTCAATCTTGGAGAGGATTAATTGAATTTTACCTTTTGCCGTAAAGAATAATTTGGCTTTTTATCTTTATCATATGGTTAAACTTGTGAAGATTCTTGCTCTGCTTCAACACTGCATGACTGAAAATTTTTAATGTGGTTAACCCATTGTATGTTGATTGCCATGGCTACATTGGAGTTGCATTCAGTTCCAAATTATGTTTAAACAGTTGTTTAGGTAGGGAACCTAACTCTTTGTTTCATAATATGAGTAGAAAAATGCTCTGAACTATTACCTGCCCAGAGCTCAAGATGCATTAGCAGCAATTTCTGCAAGGGAATAGGCCGAAATATGGTATATTGGCGACTTCATTTAGTATCAGTTCAGTGTTCAGTTACTTACGGTTTACACTGTTGAAGTGACCGTGGTGTTTTGTTGAAAGAAAGTTATGGCTGAGAGTCATGAACAGAACTGTTAGCAGGGTCCACTGCTGCTTATAAATAAATGGAGTTTTCACTTGATTTAAAACGAGAACTTAGGCTAGTCAGCTTTACAGATCTTTTGGCTAATAAAAAAAGAAAATTCCCTTTTTAAAAATGTGTGTTTTGTTTGTAGTCATGCAAGGCATTCAAACATCCAGTTTGGTGATTTTTTTTTTTGTTGTTGTTAAAAAGAAATCATGAATATAGACTTGTTCTTAAAACTAAACAATTATCAAGAAAATAAGTTTCCATCACCAGAAACCAAAGGCACTGGGCAGCTTTTTAAAACCATGCTTAAAATAGGTTCAGGTTGCCTTGTAGTAACACAGTGCTCATAACTGCACGTGGATTTAATTGGTAGTTTTATTTTGACACGCAGTTCTTTATTCTTTTCTAACTTCTGCATATTTTAATGCTTTTTTCCACAGCTGGAGAATGGTGTGACCTGGCATAACCCAGAGCCGCCGGAGAATATAGGAACAGAGAAGGATAGAGCAAATTGCCCATTCTATATTAAAACAGGTTCCTGCCGATTTGGAGACAGGTAATCGATTGAATATTTACCCACATAGAAGTGTTTTGGAGAGATGAAAGGGAAGCAACTTCATTAGGTCATATGCAAACTGAAGAAAAATTGCTATATAAATTACTTTCCTGTATTTGGATGTGTTTCTGTTATTCATGACGGAACTAGACATTGACAGCAAAAGCGTTGCCTGTCTGGAATTGAACTATTTATTGTTGCGGCATGTTATTGACGATACATTCTGGTTACATTGGTCAAACTGACTTTTCTTTAGCTCTGAAACATGCACAGATCTGTTCAGACAGAAAATACATGATTTCTGTTACTAGTACAGGCCTGATATGTCAGATGATGGGGTTTTTTTTAATGTTGTCTAATTTGCACATGCTGCATCGCTTAAAAAATCAAATCTCAAAGGGACTAAAGCAAGTTAAGGTACATCTGCACAGTTGGGAAAGCTGTTGTGTAGCTTCCAGAATGGTCCTGTTTGGGTACTGTTTACATGAGTGATGCTTTCATTCTTGATTCTTGTATACCATTATGGGTGCCCTGTCTTGGAAGGGAAGTTTAGTGAAAGGCAAGATGAGAGGAGGACAACAGGATGATCAGAGATGAAAAACAGCTTCTGTAGGAGAAGTGGATGACTAGTCTAGACTCTGCTTTCAAAGAGATGATGGAAGAGGGCTGTGGTAGATGAACATTGAGCTCGTGAGTAGGATGGGAAGGATTATTTGCTTTTATTATGAAACAGTTTGATTAGGTGTCCCATAGTGTTTACCAGCTTAAAAAAAAAACACCAAACTTTCTCAGATTATACAAATGGCAAAGTTGTTACCAGAGGACATAGAGCCAAAAATATAAACCGGTTCATGGAGTACAGGTTTGTTGCTAACCATTAAAGATGATGACCCAAATGCAGCATCTGGCTAGGAAATCCCTGAATTCTTGTGTGTTTTAAGCAGGAACAATCGCTCAGCAGTGAAAGACTCTGATACTTGCTACATGAATCTTCAACATAAACTAATAAGGCTATTTTACTAACTTGTATAGCTGAAACATATGTGGTCCAGCTAGTGTATTTTCCTTTGTCCTAGAATTAATTCATTTTAGTGTGATGTGTATTGTGGATAATTACGTGGTAATTCAACTCTATGGAAGCGTCAAGTCTACATCTTTTTTCTATTCTGAAATATGTATTGAATCCCAAGGTAAAACTTTGGCTGTTTCACTGCAGACAGCGTTTTTGCTTTTCAAATGTACCAAGATACATCATATGCTGCCCTCCTTCTCTCATCTGTAGTTTTTGATCAGAACTACCTCTCCTTCATCTTCCTTCTTCCTCCTCACATACCTGCTTCCTTCATATTCTGGTCATTTTAATCTCTGGTGTTGGAAGTACTGAGATACAGCTAGGATAAGGACTGGAAGATGGGTTGGAAGCTGAAATGGACCACAACGGTGAAAAATGTTATCAATTTTAGAGTCTTGTCAAAGCTCACTATGTCTTGAAGAAGCTAAAACTGATTGAGTTCACTGATATTAATTTCCCCATTAATTCAAACCCTGACATTTTGTAGTAATACTGGATTTTGGGTCATTCATTTTCCTTGGGGTTCCCTTTGTTCTGTCATGTGCTATATTCATTTTGTGTAGAAGACAGTATTGGCTGGATACAATATTTTGAGTTCTGTCATTCAGATAAGAGAGTGAAATGAAACAGCTTCTAAAATGTAAAAAACCCCAAACTATCAAACTAATTGCCTCTGGTTTTAGTTGTGGTTTGAGAGTTTTGGTTTTTTAAGTCTAAGGTATTAACCAGAAAGTGAGAGTCGATTTCTGACCGACTGGATGTCAGAACTGACATTGTCTGTCTGAAGTCTGGGTTGTGATTGCCCATTTTGAGACCTGACCTCCCTCCAATTTGTCTGTGCTTTGCCAGTGCTCAATAAGAAAGTAGACTAGTCTGACACTTTCTGATCATGCCATGAAAGGGAGAAATGTGTTGGAGAGTGCCTGACCCAGTTGCTCGGGGAAGTGTTTGAAACGGAGATCATAAAGCACAGTGAAATAAACATGGAGGCTAACACCTATGTTCTTACTGAACCTAAAGGTTTGTGGGGGAGAACTGTATTTCAGCCTGTGAGGGAGGTAGCCTGAATGTGATGAATGGTGAGGGAGACTTAATACTTTTATGCCTGCCAAGAGGATGCGTATTAAGATAAGACTTACTTAGAAAAATAATTTTTTTTTTTTAGAAGTGGAAATCTCGTACTCATCCAACATCAGGTCTAAATGTGCTTTCCTCCTCTCGCTCCCTCTCCCCAACCCCCATATGATGAGAACAGCTTCAGTAAAAGTTGTTCAGTTTGCAAAAAGAAGAGCAGGGACTTGCTTTAAAATGTCTTAAAAGATCTTCAGTAGTCTTCCCGTAAAGCCCTTGAGAAATGGAGAACACATTTAACCCCAGTAGCCTAAAAGAAATTACTTCTGCTCTGTTAATGGTATCTGTAGCTTTTGCAGGTGTGCTTGTTTCAGTGAGAACATGTGCATGGCAGAAAGCATTAAGAGTATACTCAAACTTACTTTCAAAAGATTGGTTTTAGTAATTGAAATATGTTGATTTTCCACTAATGGTTTTTCTTTTGTAATAGCTGTTACTCAAAATAGCAAGTGTTTCAAGTTTCAGTAAGTGCATCTTCTGCTTAAAGTCGTGATCTTTTCACTTTTCTTTCTTCACTACAAATGTCCAGGTGTTCTCGCAAGCATAACTATCCAACATCTAGTAAGACACTACTCGTCCGAGGGATGTTCATTACTTTTGGCATGGAGCAGTGCCGGAGAGATGACTATGACACAGACGCAAGCCTGGAGTACAGTGACGAGGAGACCTACCAGCAGTTCCTGGAGTTCTACGAGGACGTGCTCCCTGAGTTCCAGAATGTGGGGAAGGTTGTTCAATTCAAGGTATGCATCTGAGCGTAACAGCTTGTGAAATATTTAATGTATACCATGTAAGTTGTGTTTTACTAGCCTTAACAGGAATTCTGTTCAGCTAAATCCCATGTACGTTAGAAAGCTATACAACATCCCTACAACAAACTCTCTCTCATGTCACCTGTAAACTCATCACTGCTGTTACAGAGCATTATCTTACTCAGAGGGAATCTTCTCTCCCGTTCCCCTGAACTGTTAAAAAGTTTGTGCTTTTATATCATAAGTTATTGCTGCTTCTCAACAGTCCACTTACCTCACAGTCCCTTCTTTACTTAACCCGTGATAAGCCCCAGAGGGTCCACTAAAACTGTTAGACAATATATATAATATATCTACTATAATATAATAATATATAGGCAATACCTGGGCTAATGTATTTGTGCCAAAGGAATGAAATAGTGGGGGTATAAAATGCATTTGGAATATACACCCAAACAATGTCATTTTAGGACTGGTTGGATAAAATAAAATCAAATGACAGTGAACTGAAAAGGTAGTAGATATTTGGGTAGGAGGAATTATAAGGAGGTTAGCTACATAAATGGTGTCCAGATTTGATATCCATCCTTAGTTTCTACATTTGGTTTGCTGAGTGTTCTTTCCTGAATTTTTCCCATTTATATTATGATTTCTTATGGGGGGAAAAGGGGAGACCTCGGAGATGAATGATGTGTGTTCACAGTGCCACGTTGCCTCAAAATGTGCAGCTTGGATGGTGAACTCTCCTTGTAGCAGAACCTACTGCAGCATCCCTTTCTGCTCGCCATTCCTGAGTGTTTTCCTGCAGTCACCAGGATGCACGCAGTGCCTTTTCTCCTTTTGTTTCCTTCTACTGACAGCTGCCTTAGAACTGAGGTTGTATTAGCATTTCAAGCAAGAGGAAAGTAGAAAGGTGAATTTTCAATAGCTGTATAATGAGCTTTATAGGTAAGAAACCTTCACTTGTTTGAAGGAGTATCCCCTCCATATTTTGACTCATGGGATATTAGCAAGCTGTGCTCCATCCTAGAAGACAGGATGTAGATTCCCAATGGAGCGTGGGTTGAAATGCTGTCTTACCATCAAACTCAGATCCTCGGCTTTGTATCTTTGTTATATGCAGCTGTGCTAAGTTGCACACACTCGGGTCCCTATGACTAATAACAGGGTAAGAGCTTTTAGTGTGGCATTTCTTAGCTTCCAAAGTACTTGTGCAACTGTAATATGATCCTCGCGGGCATTTTCATTATATTAGAGATGCTTAGAAATTACATGTTGGCTGCAGGGATCTTAAATGTGACTGAGTTGAGTCTCTGCCGCCATTGAGAATCAGATTATACACATCCCTCTTCCAGCTGACTTCCCTTTCCAGTGTAGCCCAAGGTTCTATTTTTGCTGTTCTTTCTGGGAAGCTACTCCAGAATCCGGCGGATCCTTACAAAGCACACTTCTTCTCTCACCCAGAAGCGCCCACGGCGAAATCATTCTTGCTTGTTTTTGTGTTGATGCTGTTTATCTCAAAGAGTTTTGACTGCTTATTCTGTCATATTTAATTACACAACTGCTTGTCGTTGTGCCTGAAGCCCTGGCCTGACCTGGCCTGACCCAGTGCACAGAGAGGTATTCTCTGAGGGTCACTCAGGGTTCAGGCGTGAAAGGAGCCGCTTGTCTCCTTTGTGCAGATATCAGAAGAGGCCTGGGGGGAAAAGAAGCCGAGCTCACAGCTCTGCCCTGGAGTACTGGGTTCGAGCCTGCTTGGGCCTGCCTGTCTCAGAATCCTTTGTAACTAGCAACAAGCTTTTTGGAAGGAAAACTGTGTATTTTTTGAGAGATTTAGATATACTTTGAATGCCAAATTATTCTGAAAAAAGGTGTTTCAGAACTGTACAGTGAAAGCTAGTGACTTCAGCTGTTGTAACACATCTCACAGGGATGCTCTGAAGGTAAATTGCTCTAATGATTCTCTCAGCATAATGAATCCCACATTTCCACAGGAGGATACTACAAATTGTTTTCAGAGCAGGATTTGGCTGTTGCACAATGGGGTTGGCCCAGACAAGTGCGAGACAACTGAGTACAAATTGTCTTGTGGGCTTAGCGAAGCAGAGGTCCCAGTGTTAATCAAAGCATAATGCTGGAAACACTCAAACGTAAGCCCAAAAGCCTTTTTTTTCCTTTTTTTTTTTTTTTTCCCCCCCAAATCTTCTATTTGGCTAGAACTACGTGTTCGGAAGAAAATCACATCTAAGTTCATATTGATGAGCTGTCGAAAATCAGAATGGCTGCTGTCCCGACATGTGTGAGCTGCTGTGTAGCATAAACCTTCTGTTGCGCTAATTTAAGTGTTTCCATCCCCTTAGGTCAGTTGCAACTACGAGCCTCACCTGCGGGGAAACGTGTATGTCCAGTATCAGTCGTAAGTACTTGCAATCTTACTAAGGTTTATAACTAAACTCAAAAGTCCAGTAATGAACACTGTTTGTCTAATTCAAGTGATTTATTCTCATACTGTAATGGGAGCCTCCAGTTGGTAAGTTAACATCTGAAATGTTTGTGTGATGGGACTGCTATGTGTGATTTTTACTTTTTAAAGGGAGAAGGACTGTCAGGCAGCTCTCGCTCTATTCAGTGGACGATGGTATGCAGGCCGACAGCTTCATTGTGAATTTTGTCCTGTGACAAGATGGAAAACGGCTATATGTGGTGAGTCACATGAACACCTGGAAAAGAGAATGTGTTTTACTGAAAGGGTACTTATGGAAGTGAAAAAGAGGGAATTAGCCTGTAGCTTTCAGAGCTGCCTAACGCTGCAGTTCACTTCTGTTTGGAAGACATGTATGCTAACTTGCTTATGTAGATCTAGGAAAGAAAGACAATATTCATATCATGTCACAAAGTGTCTGAATCCTTTTAATGGATTTACTTTGGGCTGGAAAAGAAAGTTTGGATACTGACTTTGGAAATAATAATCTTAAGGCGAAACTTACAGGAAGCACTAATTCATCTCTTTAAAAAGCAACAGCAGTTTCTGAACCATTAAGTTCTTAACAGTAACTATCACATTTTACTTATCTATATTTACATTCTTTGATTAAGGTAATAAAATTATTTATGAAAATTGTTTTAAGCTAAAACCTTCATAGCTGTTAGAAAGTTAATTCCAAGAAAAGTACATATGGAAAAGTACTCCTTCGTGAATTAAATTGACAGGTGGTCAGATGCATGTTTTTCTGTTGGAAGAAGCAAAGTTCAGTTTATTAAGTTTCTTTCCAATAGGTACATACTGAAGAAAGATATTTAACAGGTCTGGTTCATAAAAAAGCAAACCCTAATCTGTTGCAGGCTTATTTGAAAGGCAGAAGTGTCCAAGAGGGAAACACTGCAACTTTCTTCATGTATTCAAAAATCCAAACAATGAGTTTTGGGAGGCCAATAGAGACATCCGTATTTCTCCTGAACGGACTAATCAGTTGTCTAAAAACTCTGAAAGGAGAAACAGAACGAGCCATCGTGATGACTATTACAGCCGGTCAAGGAGAAGGGGCAGCCCGAGCCCAGATCATTCTTACCGGAGAAATGGAGAATCGGAGAGGAAAAAGAATCGCCGCAAAAACAAGAGGAGGCGTCGATCTGGCAGGTCAAGAAGTCGAGAAAGGAGGCGGTCTCGCAGCAGGGGGAGGAAGAGGAGAGGCCGCAGTCGCAGCAGAAGTCATAGTCGAACACGCAGTAGGAGCAGAAGTCGGAGCTCCTCTCGATCCAGGAGCAGGGGTAAAAAGAGATCGAGCAGCAGAGGAAAAAATAGTGAAACTCCCAAAACAAAGTGAGAGTTACTGCTAGATGTTGCTCATTGATCAAACATAGAGCTGACAAAGAAACCTTTCCAATAGGGCACCAGATATATTTGAGTTTCAAATAAAGTGTTCTTGCACATTGAAACGTTTCTTCCTAATAAAGGAACCTAGTTTACTGTGTGCTAAGCTTCAGAAAATTGAAAGTTTAAGTCCTCTGTAAGGTGTGAATGTCAAGTACTCTAGCTACTCTGTCCCTCTGAACTGCTGCAACATCTGGATGCATACCAAGTACAAATAGAAAGAGAAGTAAAACTTATTTGGTATGTGCTTATTTCTGTCTTACGTGTGTGTTAAATGTTTACTGTCCCTGTAAGGAGTTAGTACAGAACAGCCAGCGTGCTGCGAATTCACACCACAACATACTGCAAACTGAAGTCTGTGTAAAAGACTGCCATTTGTATTTTCCACTTGTTTATGGGAAATCTCTTTCTAGACAAAGTAAATATAATCATGTTATGACTTGGAGAAAAGGGATCTAAAAGACATCGCTGTTTGATTGTACAATACTTGCCCAGTAGTAGCTTTGTGGTCATAAGTGTTGGATTTTTCTCTCCCCCTGACTGAGCTGCTGAGCTAATCGCCTGTAGGGATTGCAGTAGACTAAAACCAAGTAAGAAGTACACAGAAAAACAATCAATTTATTCACTACCTTAATCCCCAAGTCAGATGGAGACCATGCACTTGTAATCCTCAAGTGAGGACAGGAAATACTTCGCATACCTCTTGGTTGCATGCCCTTGGGAGTTGAAAACAACCTGCCAACCTGTGATGGAGTGGTGGAAAAGTGTACAGCTGGTAACGGAAGATGCATACATAGTTGCGAAGGCTCAAGACGGTTGCAGAGTGGCTAAAGAAATGGAAGGTTTTATACCTGAAACAATACTTTAGTTTTTTTGGGAGAGGAGGACTTGACTTAAAGCCTTTTTAGGCTTATTTTACAAGCGGTTCAAGGCACCCTACTGCCTGGCTTCCCTAGGGTCAAGGTGGAGAGTAGGGTACATAAAAAGGAAGTTATCGGGACAAAACCTTTTTGAAACGACAGCTAGATTTAGGTAAATCCTTTCAAATATTTCTTCGCTTTTAAATGAAAGATTTGTGCTCCTAGATGGACTGTACTTCACACTGCTTCACTTCAGGTATTTAACTTAGGCTCCTAGGCATCCTTAGGCGCTTGGAGAGCACAGGTTGTGGCACTGCAGGTGCAGGTGCCCTGAGCGGTCTGCGGAGATGCCTCCCTCCCTTTAGCCTCTCCAAAGAACTTGTGCTCCTGCCTTTAGAGTACGGTTCAGACCACCCGAGTTAGAAGCCCAGAGGTGAAGTGCTCCCAAATAGATACTTGTTACGACTCCGACATTATAACCTTAAGTCCCATAGAAAATCTGGATACCCAAACTTCAAGACAGCATTCCTCTCAGCAAGGACGTTTTTTTCCCCCAGGATAGTTAAGAGTGAATGAACATTGCTTCTGGATATAATATATATATTTTTGCTTTTCTAAATGCATACTGCACCTAGCATGCTGCTTATACATTTTCCTTCTTTCATGTGTAACTGTTGTCCAATATGGAGTAATACAACAAACGTGCTATATATTGATGTTCAGTTCAAACCCGACCTTCACTATATATTGTCATAACTGTAGGCAGAGTTGTAGCTTAGTTAATTTGATTAAATGTTTTAGTTATTAACAGATGTAGGACTTGTAATTTAATAGCATAACTTTTGAAATAATGACTTTGTTTGAAAGGCATCTTTCAAAGGGTAGACAGCACTAAGTTTTAAATTGTGTTTGAGAAATTCGTCACCACCGGTTTCTCATAATGTGTCATTTTCCGACTAGACCTTACAGATGGATTGTCCCCTCCGAGGTTCCTATTTTTCCATAGATGCTCACTTGTCTAGTTGGGTCACTTGTGCAGAACGTGGCAAACTCGGGTTCGGTTCTCTGGAGCGGATCCCAGCTGGCATTTCCTACTTGCCAAGCGGCACCACCGCAGGCCAGTGGCACCTTCCTTTCACTGGTGCTGCCTCGCATCCCACAGCTCGTGTTAAGGCTCTTGGGTGGGAGAGTGGGCTTGAGCCCCCTGTCGCGTGTCCTACACCCTGCGTCACGCAGCAGGCTGTGGCCGAGCCTTACCTTGGCAGAATCGATTACTGAGCTCCAGCGGAAGCAGCGGGGGGAACCTGTGACCATCCGGGTGAAATAGGCAAAGCAGCTGCTGCAGGATTAGAAACCAAGTGCCAACTATGACCCCCGTGAGAATTTCACAGGTAATTAGGCTCCTTGTCCCCACGGTTTTGTAATGGGATCTGGGAAGCTGAGCTGCTGTATTTTTTTTTAAAAAAAGTTCTTATAATTAAAAAAAAAAAAAGACTTGCTCAGAGATGCATGTACAAATTTAAATATACTTTATTTCTGCTACTATAATGGCTGAAGCTTCAGCTTTTTTTCTTGAGGCGCGGACCCAAACTTTCTGGCCGTACCTGTGCAGTGTAGGACTGGCAGCTGTAATTATTCACTTTCACAAGCAGTCTGTTTATTACAGAGAAATTGAGTGCTGTAGATCTGACATTTAGTTTGCATTCGTTAGCATGAAACCTGGAATTCGACCAGTTTTCTAACTTCAGAGTTCATATATTTAAGTATTGTTTCCCTACTTCATTTCATAACCTTAAGTAGTGTTACATGCATGGTTTTGTGTTTCCTTATTAGCCGAGTGAGCTATTTATTCCGGAGACAAAAAGACTAGAAGTTCTTAAATGTTAAGCTTAATTATTTTCTTTTTCCAAAGGGGAGAAGCCCTAGAAGAACACAGAAAGGATTTAAATTTGCGAGGAATAGCTTGTTCTTGCTGCGTGTCACTCTGTGTATTTTGCATAAAAGGACCTTATAAAGTGAATTAATGTTGGCCAAGTTTTGTTTTGGTTTTAATGACTGCTTAAAAGCAGTGGCTTTCAAAATTCTTTTTTTTTTTTAAGTTGTGAATTCTGCAAGTTCTAAAGCATTCTAAAGCAGCGAGGTGCTTTAGTGATGATGAAAGCAGGCGTTTACAGAGCTGCAAGAAGCTGGTTAGGGCAGCAGCGGGGATCCCCCGGACAGGGCCTGCCAGGCACCCATTTCGCAGCCAGGATGGGGAGCGGGCGCCGCTCCCACCCTTCTCCCCTGGGAGGAGGAACGCAGCCCAGCCGGGCAGTAAGACCACGTTTTTCCAGTGGCACATGGGGAATAATGACGGCGTGGTGGGAACTCCTGTAGGCACCGGTGGTGTTGCTGCCGGCTGAATGTAGGCAGCCGGGAACAGGGCTTGCCCCCTGGCAGCAGCACGCCCTGGAGTTCTGGCTGGTGGTCGCTTCTGTGGAGCAGCTGGCCACCAGCACAGGGGGAGGCAGGGGGGGTGAGGAGGGGTAGCACACGAAAGCGAGGCTTTCCTTTGTTCCAGAGGGGGAACAAGCACACCGGACAAGGTCTTCCCTCTCCAGCCCTCCCCGTGCTTACAGGGCAGTCTGAAATGCATCCCAAGTAACTTCCCAGCATTACATCCTTTGATGACGGCACGTCTCTCTCAGGTTCGGTTTTGCATTACTGCATTCAGTGTACCCGAAATCGCCCTGAAGTTTACCAGTGACGTTCCTGGGTGCTAACTGACATTTTTTCCAAAGAAACAGCAAGAGCCTGCTTAAAGATGCTGTTGCTTTCTGTCCTGGATCAGCACTTCTTACAAAACATGAAAGTCTATGGTAGTTAATAAACTTAAAAGCTTAATTTACTTTCTTACATCATCTAAAGAGTGCAGCTGATTTTGCTTTCACTGTAAGTTCATCGTAATTAAAATAAACCCCTATTATTCCACATATCCTTCTATTCAGCACTGGTGTGTCAGCTGAATTCAGTATCTAGCTGATTTTTTTTTTTTTTTTTAAAAAGAGATAACATTGAGAAGCTGCACTTGAGTGAACTGTGAGACTGATCACAAAGCAAGCCGTACCAGCATAACCCAAGGCCCATGGCAACTTAACAAAGGCAGCCACAGGGCAACCACCATCATGGCATTGACTCAAAAGGAACAGCAGATGTTTAGGAAAGCCTCCTCAAGTTAAAGACTAAGATTCAGCAATGAAATTGAAGACACTTGAGCCAACAATCACTTGCCTAAACAATCCAGAAACTCCATTGGATTTTTTAGCTCTCCCCCTGCCCCCCCCCCACACCCTTCCCCATAAGATAGGAAAGTTAAGAAGCAAAATTTTATTTCATATGAAAGACATGCCTGAGGATGGCAAGTTTTCCCTATGCTTTTGCTGATAACATCAACCAGTTCAGTTCTTTCAGAAAGCTTTAGAACAGATTCATCTGAGAATTTTTTGGCTGAGACTAGGATTGTGAATGTTGCATTACATTGCTCATAATTCCATTTAAGGAACTGAATATCAAGTTTGTGTTATCCAGAACCCCCCCCTCAATCAACATGTGGTTTAATTTTCAAATGAAGTGGCACTACCGCATCAATTCAACACCCACTTTAATAAACTTCATGTTTAATGTGGTAAGCCTTCCAAAAACTTGCTAATTTATTGCTTTCTGTACCATTTAAATGGATGTAAATAACTAATCTTGGACACAGTATACTCTCACATTTTTTTAATAAAGTGCTCAAGAACAGGTTAAGCACTGTAATAAAATTTCCCTTTTTTTAAGCTAGCACTGAGTAGCCTCTTCTTTTCTCTGCAAAAACCAGAACGTATTACATATAAACACAAAGCAATGGTGTAAAAATGGCCATTTATTACAACTAAACCAATGTGACAGACAGAGGTCAAACAGTTTATTTGTCACAACCACAACAAAGCTTACTCCAGCCAAGCACATACAGGTGACAGTGTAAACTTTAAAAACATGTTTAATACATAGAAAATTGCTTGGGGTTGGACTTAAATTAAGGTAATTTAACCACTTCAGTCTCATACACAGGGTCTTTCTGTTGCCCCTTCAACCTCACCTAGCCTGCACCTCGTGCTCCAGGGCAGCGCACACCACTGGGCTACGCTTACATCCCAGAAAGGGTGCAAGCAGCCAAATTCTAAGAGGGTGAGCCCAGGGGCTCTGCCCTGGCACTGCCACCAGCCCTGCCCCAGCTGGCCCTTCTGCTGCCCTGAGGATTCAGAGCAGGATCTGCATCAGGGGACTTGCAAGCAGCAACGCCGAGCCGTTCCCAGGGGGTTAAATTTAGTCTGGGCAGCATCAAGCCCGCAGTCTGGCTCTCCAGATGGCTGCGTAAATGCTTCCAGCAGCGACGCCAAAGCTAAGTTTTGTGAAAACGTGGCACTACTTACTCAAGCGAACAAGCCAAAGCATTGACTCGCGGGGAGGGGACCCTGCCGACGCACAGCAGAACTTGGCTGCTCCCGAGCCTGGCACTGCCTCCTCAAAACTCAAAAAGCAGACACCCATCAAATTTCCTCAAGTGAAACAGGCTTAGTTTATAATTACTGAACGTCTGCTACAAGTGTCAAAATACTGCTCGATATCACTTTACACGATTTGCAGTGACTCTAGTATACAAATCTAATATTTAAAAGCTCTCACTGCAAATTAGTTGCTTAAACTGTACGTCACGCAGGAGTTTCATAAGGGATGTGTCACATGTAAGTCAAGAAAAGTCATTAAAATGACATTGACGCTTACTGTGTGGGGTTTTTTAAAGGTATCTATACACCGATTAAAGCATAACTATAAAACACCAACAAATACAAATTAATTTGTAGAGTTTGACAGAAAATAATAAAAAGTCCCTTTTGTAAAGCTCCTTTTTTCCCCATCTTCAAAAGTATCCAATTTTCATTATGCACCTCTATACGGTCAGAAAGCCTGCCTCACTTCTTGTATTTATGGTAAGAGTAAGCTAATATTGGATCTAAAACCAGTTTCCTTATTTGGAATGATTTTTTTTTGAATTTTTTTTTTTTTTTTTTACTACATGCATTCCCTTTTCAGTATAGTAACTTGCACAGTTTTGCTCAAGGTAGCTACACTTAAATGCACCTTCATTTCTAGTGAATTGACCAGTTTGCAGTTTTCTTGCAAAAAGCAGTATCACCTTAACAGTTTTAACCAGTTTGATATGCAGATCCTAACAGGATTCTTTGGTATAATGACAAATTCAGTAGTAAACAGGTATTTCCAATCTTTATGCATCAGTTAAAATAAGAAGAATTATCACAAGTGTTGACTAAAATGTAGATGAACAAAAGTCTTTGGTTGCATAAACACAATTTCTACACTGTAACATTTTGTATTTGGAGTTTTTCATGTAGTTTCTTTTCATTTAGATATGCTATGTCATAATGATATTTATTTCCTGAAGTTAAGTTTGCTTATAAAAAAACAGTATGCTTATTAAGTCAAATGCAATCTTCCTATAAATGCAGTGAAGGGAGACACTGAGTCAATTTATATCGAATTCCCTTTCATTTATGATTTTTGGACATTAGTTTCTTGCTCCCTTTTCAAAAGAGTATTTTTCTTGTAGGCCTGAATGAAGCAGCTTAGCAAAACAGTAATACTGACAAACAGCATCTTACACCATTAGCTAAACATTACGATGAAGGCAGTGAACATTTACAGTATGAAACACTGAGATGTCATCAGCTGAAGTGAAGATTTATGTCAATCCAATCTCTTCAAGTACACTACGTGGGGTCTCTGCTTCCTATGGAGGGAAAATTTGAGACAACAGTAAATGGACCCTGCGCTTCTACTGAACAGTACCATACATGCGTTAGTATGAAAGATGCTTAATTAAAAAAAGAAAAGCTGAAAGACACGAAAATATAAAAGTAATGCAGTTCATAAACATGGTATTAGCTGCACTTCTCAAAGAGCTGTTAATTAGATTGTCATGGTTCACAGGAATAGCTGGTAATTTTATTGCCCTTAAGCGCAATAAAAATAAAGCAATTCAGATGTACCAGCAGGGAACAAATCACAACTCAGTAACAGATATATGAATTGGGGAGGGATGGGGAAGCATCTTGCAACAGAGTCAGTGATTTTTGTGGCGAATTGTTTCATGGGTCTTAGAAATCTGCTAGGGAAGAATGAATAAATGGATGAATGAAATGACTGATACAACTAAGATACAGTATCCCTTAAGCTCTTTATAAAGAGCCTAGATTTATTTTTTCTTTTACTAGTCCCATGCTTAGTTCATAAAACCAGGTCAAGGTACCTTGGTATACCTGGTGTCAATAAATTGACCCCTACAGAAGTGGAGGAATTGCCAGGATTGGAATTATATTATTTCAAACCAGGCATAAAGTTGCAGCTTAGTTCTAATCTTAAAAAGCTTTGTTTAGATTCAGAGCAAGTTGTTTAATACAAAATTCCAAAGGATTATCATCAGTTTTGTGTTCATTATTTCTATAGCATCTGAAAAGAAACAGTAGTTTAATTAGAAACATTAGGCTCTCCTTTTCCATAATTATTAACAATATCACAGTAAATAAAAAGGGATACTGTGTCCTTATGGAAACATAAACTGTTTTAGTGTCCAGAGTATGAATAAACTTACTTTAGCATCCTAAAACAAGACATGTCATGAAGCAGGAAAAAAAAGCAGATAACAGTTGAGGCAGCAAACAAATTATTTTTCAACTGCTTTCTAAATATTTATTTTTAAAATGTCAGTAAAATACATAATTAAGCTTAATCTTAATTATCTTGCAAATAACACCAGAACAATGTCTCTATCAACCTTGACTGTGTAGCACAAAATGATCGAGTTTACAATCCTCAATCAGTTTGGGTATAAGTTGATTTAGTATTGAAGGAATAAGCTATGATATTTTAAAGGCAACTTCATTTGAAAGTAAGTCAGTGCTTGGAACAGGCCACCTCTGAGCACTTTAAAATAGCTTCCAAAACCCAGCAGCAAATAAGAAATTGTAAGAAAAAGGCAAGTTAAAACTGGAAATAAGATAATCGGTGTATTAAAGATATATATAGTGGGTTTTTTCTCACTGATGCAATATTTAAATATTTTTGGAACTGCAGTGACCTTGATAAAGCCAGACAGGACATCAGGATTAAATATTTGCGTGTGTATTTTAACACAAATCCCCCAAAAGTAGACACTGATTAAAGAAAAGGCTATGTAGTATTTTTAATATAACCTGTCGTATTATATTCCCAGATTACTTTGTTGCATTCATTTTAGAGGACGTGCGTCTCCCCTATCCAACAACTTAAAGCATTTTACTCAAAAAAATTCTACATTCTTAACTATAGCAACAGAACTTAGACTATTCTAAGAGAATATAACGTCTGAAGCATTTCAAGGTCTTGAAAATATTCATAATAAAACAACTTTTCATGGTTTTAAATTGATTAGACAGCAATGGACACTTATTCTGTAGTGAAACAGGGTATTTACCAAATTACCTGGAAAAAAGGTTGCTCAAAAGCTACAAAGAAATACAGCGCACTGCTGCTACCATCTCTAGAACAGTTTAGTATCATTGTTTTCACTGCCAATTCAAAGTTGTAGGTAATTTTCAACAGGCATATTCTTAAATAGATATTAAATTTCTTCAAGTAAATCAAGGTCATTGGCTAACAATGAATTTCAAGGACACTGGGTACTTGTCCAGATACCTCACCAGTAAAACTTAGTAAGATTTAAATTTTTTTAATACTACAGCATTAACCTTGAAGCAGACATGCCTTCTTATGTGCACATCAGCAATATATACTCAACAGGAACACCTAAAGGCTAATGTGGCTCGCTAGAGGAATAATTTCATCGATTATGACTTTTAGGAAACAAATAGAATTACATTATGTTTTGTTCACATTATTTGTTTTAAGAAGTGTCAAACATTTTACCCAATTGTTATGGAAAACATTCTGCATTATTACACACTACCCACAGCTCAGAATCACCCAAGGCAAACAATGCAAATTTGAAATATATCAGAACACAGATTAGGAAAAAAAAGTCATTCACATGAGACAGAAGTGCATGCAATACTTTATTTCAAACATGCCGGGAAAGCTAATTCATTACCTAGTCATTTAGAAGCAAGCAGCTGTATACAGATAACAAGAAAAACAGCATCTCATTACAGCTCAATGCACAGCATTTTAAGCCAACAGGCATGAAATAATGCAGGCTAAAGCAGCATTAACCAGACATTCGAACACATTGTTAATGTCTTACAGAAAAAAGGCAAACTTGGAAATGGAAAACCACTCCTATGATCTTGTTTTCTAATTCAGAATGCTGCAAATCTAACCCAAATCTTTTGTCTAATCCCCTAAATCCCCATTTTTGTGTCAGTTCAACATTTGATTGGTAGTGCATTACCACATATAGTACGTGGAACTAGCTGTGGTTAATCTCAGTAACCACCTCCTTGCTAATTACATTTAAACAATTTTCAAAAAGAGCATTGGTTTTAGGTTACAAATTACTCTGTTCTACTAGGCAAACAGAGGATGCAATACATGCCCTCTCTCTCTGCCCACACTTTAATTGAAAGGTACTTATCATATTCATCCTCGTGGCAGTTCTCTGATATACAACGTAGTCTGTACTTAAAACTGGAAATGCCAGTTAAAGAAGGCATATTTCAAGTATGCTGTTAATGGACTTTAAAAAAATCTTTCCAACTCTAACTCACTGTAAAGCAATGAACTTGTTCTCTCCTTCATTAGCAGCAATTGTTCAACTACTCGCAAGAGTGTTTTGAACATTTAAATACAAATGTAACTTCAGATTTACATAAGTCATTCTCTTTGCCCTAATCAATTCTGCCTTCCTTGTCTTTATGAGGTAAGCCACGCTATCGTGCCAGTCTCAGGAAAAAATACTGGTAAGTGCATCTTTAATTAAGATGCAAGGTCTGTGCAGAATTGTGTGTAACACCGTTTAATACTTGTGTGTATACACATTTCACATACTATTACTCCTTCACTAGTTTCTCTGTAAATATTAACTTCATCTACAGGTTTAAGTCTATGTTTCAATACCACCACAACTTGTTTGAAAGATAAACACAGGTCAAGTAAAGATACAGCGTAGCTGTTGTAGAACTTTTAAGCATAAGACTTCAAGCTTACACACAATAAAAAAGTTAAACCATATGCCAACAAGCACAAGTTTTGTTGAAATGAGACATGTGAAGAGACAACACTGTAAAACAGAAGGGCAAGAGGAAAGTACAACAGCAGAGAATGGCTGTGGTATTCTATTAGATTCAAGATGACTGGATTCACCAAGCTGATGATAATGTTCTGCCATGAGTAAGTCACAGGTCTATCTCCTCTGAAATTCTGCATGCATGATGAATGAAGCCATTTAGTACACTGGGACATTAAAGTATTCATGACGTGGCTACAAAAGAAATGTACAATTATGTATTCTTATACATAATAGAAAGGTGGACAGATATGCAAGAAAACAAAAAGACTATCTCACTATTGTATCTCTGACATGAAAAGGGTATTTGATACAGAAATACAGTATTATATTTTTACCTAATCTAGACCTCCGGGGTGGGGAGGGAGGCAGGGAGAACCATCGTTTTACCCCCCCACCTACACTTGCATGCTGGGTCCAACAACATACAGGACAACTTCACATCATAATTACTGGATTATGTAAGCTTAAGAGTTTCTTCTCAGCCAAGAATTGTTTGAAGCTGAGATAATGTTCCAGAGATGGACCACCCTATATATTTGCTCCTTTCTAGCCTCTTTGGTAGACAGTGACTATTAGCTACTGTCAGAGAGAGGGCGCTGGGCTAAGCAAAATTGTGACACCACCTACTATATTTCCTTTGATAAACACACATTGGAAACAGGCCTCTGGAACAGGGTTGTGAGCAGAACCGTGCCAGGGTAGTACAGCAGTGGCACTACTTGCAACAAAAATTATCTTTCTGTCAAAGAATGCCTGTGTAAAAAATGCTAGGTATCTGAGACACCTCTCATAGAAGGCAGTTTTCTTTGCTTTTGAATTATGCCACTGAACTTAATACTCTTTTATTATTAGCATGAATATTAGTATACAATTTTTTTGAAAGATGAGTCAGAAAGCAAGCAATACTCAATTTTTTGTATTAAAGTCTGTGCCCTGAAGACAGATGAGGACATTTTTGATGGAGTAATAGCAATTTAGGAGTATCAGCCCCATGTATGCCCATTACACATGTGGGAGAAAAAAAAAAAGCACAAAACACAACTCTCAGCATATCATTTACCATCTTCCATGATGTACCAATTAAAATCTTCAATCCATTTTAGTATCCCACCCCCAAAATTATAGAAGCCTTACAACAGAACTGAGAACATTCCCATGACTTCCAAACCTAACAATTTCCTCTGTGCCATCTCGGTTTATTCACACGCTCAAGCTTGTATATTTTAAAATTCTAATTTCCAATTACAAAAAAGCACAACAAAAATATCATCTATTACAGGATTTATAGCACTTTTCAGTACCAGTAATCTAAACAGTATTCCATAGTATTTAAAATTAGTCTGAATAAGCCAGCTACAAATCCAGTAGTTGTCAAAACAATAGCACCTATAGCTCAGTGACTTGCAAGTAAGTTGTATGGAGTCCGCCGGGACTTTGGTAGAACTCAAAAGAATTTGGTATATAATAGAGAATTACAAATGTGTGTTTTAACTCTTAAAGCCTCTCTTACTGCTTAAGTCAAGTGTCAGCCCACATTAAAAGCAAAATATTTAAGCATATTCCTAACTGGAAAAGAAACTCCATGATGGTAGTATACAGTACTAGCCCAAAGGAGTAGGAGCTTTGACTAAAATGAAAATACTAACTCTAGAGCTGCTGGACACAGTTCTCTCGTTCTTCACCAAAAAAAATTCCCAAAGAGATAGTTATGGAAAACTTCTGCTTTACTTACACTGCTGGCATGATATAGATACATGAAGACAACTGAAAAACAGGCATATTGTGACAATCTCAAATGCCCAGTTTTTCTTTGGAACATACATGCACAAATGTGACTGTGACTGTCCTCCTCCTTGAAAAAAAACCAACTCATGTCTTCCAGTGTTTCACCCTTGGAAACCCAGAGCCATCAAAGTTGGTGTCTTCAGTGAAACGCTTGTCAAATCTCACAACAGATTTCACTTTAATTTTACAATAGCTCTCTGGACAGAAAAAAGAATAAGAGCAGCTCATTTTGTAGCAGTTTTATGAGGCTGATTACCATTCACTGCTGTTGTGTTCAAAGATTATCCCAGACCGCGCACAGTCTTTAGCACGCTCTTTGGCCTGGAGGCGCTGACCATGTTCCCTTTTACACAACTGGTATGAACAAATAAGGACAAGGAAGCATTCATTTCATGTTTATCCACTTGTCACCTTTCAGTACTTCCTAAACTTCTACTCTCCCCCACACCCCTGGGGTAATTGCCTGCCCTGTTCATATTTTTAATCCGTCATAACTTGAGGAATTAACTGTCTTCGATAAGAAAATCCTGGTACACAAAATTAGATGACTGACTCAAATTACTGTTATGGGATTAGTGTCTCATCTTAACAGAAACTTATTATCTACTGATAAAGCAAGATAGACTATCAGATAACAATAGGAAGAAAGTGCTTATTTCACTCCTGGTGGCCTTTTAGCTTACAGAACATGTAAACACCACCTGCAACTAGACTAGCAATAAACTGCCATTGTAGAGGTGAATCTAAAAGATTAAATGCAAGACCACAGTAACAGAGATATGAAGTGATAACACAGCAATATTGCACGATGGAAAACACTGCAGTTTCAGTGAGACCTCTGTACCCCACTGAGGGCATCTGACATCATCATGCACAGAGGGTCTGGCACTGTGGGCAGCCTGACAAACAACAGAAAGGAAAATAAAGTTTTGACAAATTATTTGCCATCATAGAGCTACAGCTCCACACAAGCTCCAACTATGATTTGTTTATTTTTGTTACTGCATTCCCTGCCAAGTTGTCTCCAGAGCAGTTAGTCTGCTGGTCTGAATACTAGAAAAGACAATCTGGGGGAAAGAACAGATGTCAACTTCTAAGTATCTAGACTACTTTGCCTTCCTTCTGTGGAACTCCACAGACATCTGACAACATCTAAGCCTGTGAAGCACATCCTTAAGATAGCTAGCTATCTGCATCTAATGAGTTTATAAATGAGTTGATCTAGCAGCTAGGGAAGAGGCAATGGTATCCTCACAGCACAATACAATGGCAAACTAACATGAAATACTACCTCTGGAAAATGAGCACTTGTTTAAAATTTTGGATATAAATTGTTTATCCGAATATACATGCAAGTCTTAGATCCTAGTTTTGCCAAAGCATTAATAGTTCTACAATACAAGCTGCACATTGCAATTCCACAATGTTTTACAGTTTCTAGAATCCATCTTTTTCACTGACATCTGTGTTTACAACTCATTTTAAAAAGCTAATAATACTCTCTGAAATTTTCAGCCCAAGTCATTAGAGATTGTTAAATGAGAAAAATGGTAGAGTTGATTGAGTCAACAGAACTATTTAGCTAGCCCAACCCAAATGACATTTTTCTCAGCCAACTTTGTCATGACCCAACCTAATTAAAAATCATAATCAAACTAAAATTAGAAGGGACTTCATTTAATCTGGTCCCCTAAACAGCATACCTGTAACATTCCTGAGAGAGATTTAATCTATTAAAGGTACCCAGTGATGGAAACTTTTAATACCCCCCAGGCAATCTACTTAAATGCTTCATTATCACCACTGGAAAATTTGCCTAATATCTACTTTGAAATTATTTTCTTGCTGCAGTTTAAGCTATTTTATGTCTGTAGTGGACACAAACCCAGTCTATTTCCTTAGGCAAGAGAGAGACAAGAAATTATTTATGCCTACAGCAAACTGACTCAAGTTCAGCATTTTGCAGTGCTGCCATTTAACTGGCAACATCACACAGCAGTGACATAGACTTCACGAGCACTTGGCACTCCTTTTTCAGGGAAACTTTGCTTAGGTTTTTTGTTTTAACTTCTTTCCCATCAAAACCAGAACAAAGCCTATGAAGGCAAGCCATGTTAAATAAACTGCAGGCAAAAAAATATAACTGCTACCTTTTGATAAAGGCTGGGCTTTTCCCCTACTCCCTTACCCCGCCCCCCCCGCCCCGCATCTAAACAAACCCCAAGCTAGAACAACAGACAAGATATGGGACCATGGACTGCACAGCAGTTTGTGTACAATTCTACAGAAACAGGCTATGGGGAAAAGAGGGAGAAGGGATGAGGGTTTCTGTAGAGAAAGACGAAGTTCTTACAGTAGCATGAGATTAACATTTAACAAGCACTTCTCTAGCAATGCTTCAGAAGCAATTACTTTTACACTCCACTTCTTAATGTTTATTAAGAAATATTTCTAATGAAAGGCTGCTTTAGGAAATTGCTAATGCTCCCTTGCATTTTCTGGGATTTCAAAATAGTAAAATATCTGTTTCCCATCTTTGGTTAGCTAACTATTCAGAAACTCCAATTACATGAATATTAGGAAAATTCTACTTAACTTTCAAAGGAGAGTAAAACATTTGCTCAGAGAACCTAGAAACACCCATGACGTCTTGAAAATATTCAGAGACAAATGTTATCTATGATACTGTTCAAAAACAAAGAATAATCCTACATCACTGCCAACTCCAAGATCTTGTCTGCAGCTTCCTATGCAGAGAGGATAAAAAAGAAATCTTCAAGACTGGTGCAAATTAGTCAACACAATAGAGTCTACAACAGTAAGAGTCATGTAAGTGTTATTCAGCAAAACATCCTAGCGTATGCAAACGCTTCGGCTCTGAAACATCACTTCAACAGACCAGAGCAGAAGGATACGACATAAGGTCAGCAGTGGCCTGCCTGCCTCCCTCTCAAAAGGGGAGTAAAAATATCAGTGGAAACATCATGTACTGTAACTGGATAATAGTGGGTGCTTCCTGCTTCTTAGTTACTATTCCGATCTGCTGGATCAGAGGTGATAATCGCTCCAAGAGGCAGTGCTTTATACCTGCCAATCAGCTGCTACACAGTGAGCTATGAAGAACCGACAGTCTGATCTTTAAGGGTAAGGATGGTTCTAAGCATCCACTGGAGGCTCCACTTCCTCATCACAAGCACACAAATGCTTTAAGCAAATACTGCTGCTGAATACTTTGTACTGTGAAGCCAGAGCCAAAATTATTACAAATCACTGAGTTCTCTATCAGATAATGCCACAGTGTCTGTATATTTGGCAGTTTGCCAAACTACGCACATGAAGATTCATCGTTTTCTTCCATTTTCTTCCAGTAGTGCACTGCAGTTATGGATTTGCATTACTTATTCCCCTTTGCTTAAGGAACAATTTCTTAAGTTGCAGGGCTTCATCTTTGAAGGGATGACCAGAATATACTGCTGCAACAAGCCATGTCAGGCCCAATATCATTCCGCTTCCATAGCAATGGCATTTAAGCATTCCTCTCCCTTCCTGTTCCTGCAGCACTTTGCCTTCTTATAGTTGTTTGGAAAAATGTCTGCAGGGCCAAGTTGTAAACACAGAAAAGAAAAGCTGCTGACTATATGTTTTTAGAAATGAGCAATTTAAATTGGATCAGTTTAAATGGATATGAAATTCGGTTCTCGAATGGTCATGTAAATAGTTTCTCTGGCACAAAGGTAAGAGGGAGGGAAAGGACAACTGAAAATAAGTCAATACTTAAAAGTATTGACAAAAGTCAATACTGCTGCTGAAGCTCCTTGCCATACTTCTATGACTCAGGCCAACAGCAGGGGTGCAGCGTGAGACAGGTAAATTAGAATTTACCTAACTATGCTAGCTGACTTGAGTACTCATAGCAGACATAAGACAAGATACATGGGGAACACTAGCTTTTTAAAACACTTGGATAAAAATAAACCATAACTTAAGTTACATCATTAGCTTTAGCAAAAGTCCTGGCTGCCACCAAAAGCAGTTGCCTTTTACTTTCAGTTTCAATGCCACCCCTTTCCTCCTCCTAGGACTTCCCTCATGCTCCCTTGCATATTTTTAGGTTTTAGCTAACAAGCTAGGAGCCACATAATCACAGGGCAAGTGGATCAACACAAGTGCCACCACAAAGGTGGCAGCAGGAACGGATCTAGCCATCTGAACAAGAGTCAGTGTCAGCATGGTTTTAGGTGATGAGGAAACTGCACACTGACTCAAGACCCTGACTTTACCACCTGTAAACTGCTCTTGATAGAAAGCATAGTACTATTCAGTAGAACTGGAGTGTACAATAAAAAGATTTCACCCTTTCAAGTTGTATACCATTTAAGCTTTTCAACATTATACAAGGCTTACCTTAAATTTAACCAAATTATGTATGGAATAGCTACTTGTAAATACACAGCTCATTACACTTGCCATACAGCACATGTAGAACTCAACACCCTAGTTTACAAGCAAGTCTCCCTGAAACAGCCCTCAAAAAACCAAATGCTACTCATTTGGTGCTTGTTTACGCTTGATGGAGTAACACAGATTAAGTAATTGGAAGATGTGTAACCTATTAGTTAAGTATCAGGTTAATCCAAGCATAGAAGCTATATGAGTCAAACTCCTCCCCTTGCCCAAAGACAACCTTCTTTACCTCAGGTAATCTTTCTTTACCACAGATGATCTTCATTCCTATATGCAAGCTGCAGTTCCTTTCAGCAGGCAAACTATCCCCATCTCATACTAGGTGCAACCATCTGTCTGTCCCTCTCCACTCACCCCAGCAGATTCCATCCCCATTTCTCCATATTCTGTGGAGTCATGATAATGGTGTAAATTAAGCTCTCCACACAGCAACTATTCCTGCATTCTTTCCAGGGAACAGTACCAGAGAAGAAGCAGTATCCTATGGGTGTCTGACAATGCCACTGTTTAAACTGAGGAGGACAAAGCACATTTCTTCAACTAAAACTGTGCCCATACATAGAATTCATCAGGGACATATTGTAGACAAATAAACTGGAGTCACACGAAATTCTCAAAGCCTGAACCTGCATGTTCCAGAATTGGTCTCTGTGGCCATCTAAGACAACAAAAAAGATCAAGACTTGTATGTAAAAGCTCTGTGTTTAGTATAGGTCCCAAACACTATAAATACTTTTTAAAGTTTTAATCACAAGGATACTTTTACAGTCACAGTATTAATACTAACATCACCATGAGAATCACACTGAATCATACATGAACTTGTTATGAAGAGGAGAGAAAAAACAAAAAACATGGGGGAAAAACCGTGGAAAAATTCAAGCTTGAGCATTTAGATTTTCTTATCATTGTTTTAGAATATGTCCAAACTCATGTAAGAAAATATATTTTGAGGAAATGACTTGTTGCCTGACATAATTCTACAAGGCTAATACGCAAGCAGGTTATTAGCTACTCCCCACTCCTCAACAAAGATCAACAGCTGTATCATATACTACATAACTTTTAAAAGGTAAAAATACCCATATACCAACAGTGAATTTTATTTTGAAAATGTTACAAAATATTTTTGTGTAATATAATGATTTTCTTTTGTCTGAAAACTAAATCTTGATATTTATAAAGCTGCATATGAAATTAGATCTATTACTGCAGTTCCACATTACAAAAGCCAATTTGTTTACTGAATTACTCGTTCATCATGATATCAAATAAGCAGCACGCTAATTTTTCTCCAGCAAATCATTTTCATACGTCTTTTAAAAACTTGCCTTATGAAAAATAAAATCTTACCTTTATTAGTAGGACTGCCACAATGTATTCCACTTATGCTTTGGACAAAAATATGTTGCAATGCACTATATATGCAAATAAGCTTTGTTCTATCATGCAGCATCCGCACTTGATATACAGTCAATTGCAGCAGCACCCAGTCTTTTTAGGGCTGATTTTCTTTGCACAGCAGATGTAAACAGCTCATTTTCCAGTAAATACACATTTACATGTGTTGAATGTAAGTAAACAAAGCCAAACATCTGTTTAGTTATTAGTTTTGGTATCCATTTCTCTAACTTGCATTATCCCACTTAATTATCAACACCAAAGAAAGCTAGTAGAAGTCAGATACTTCAAGTTGATGCGGTTAGTACAAAAAAAGGAAAACAACAGGGAACACTCAAAGCACTCTTTAAAGACCATCATGCAAGTGTAGCAGAAAGTTAAGCCCATCACCCATTTTCTGTTTACCATTGCAAGGACTTAATTACACGTGCAGCAGTCTTTGCATAGCACCCATTTAATCCATGCCACCAAAATGGTAAACTTTGTAGTTACCAATCATTTAGATGGGGGTCAAAAGGGCTAATGCCTTAGATTGCTCTTAATCATAAGATATCCTCAGACAAACCTCCCCAGTCTTCATTCTGGCTCTACAAACACAAAAATCAAGCAGCAGTGAAAATGTAATACCAACTACTTCATTTAAAAAAAAAAACACCACAACAAAACAACCCACAAAACAAAAAAACCCAACACCCACCCAATTATTTACAGTTGTTATTTAAAACAAAAGTTAGAAAATATTCTAAACTATATACGAAAGTAAATTCAGTTATTTCACTCAAATGTTTTAGCTATTGTTATTATTCAATACAATTTTATTAGGTCCTACTAAATGTCCACTGCTAAGAAAGCAAGCAACAGAAATGCCTCAAACATCTGTTCAAAGACTCCAAGTAGATGCATTAAAAAACCTCTTATTTTTCATTTCTTAACAAGATAAAGGATGTTAGTACATTAAAAGAATAAGCTCTAGGAAGATGTTTATAAAGCTTCACCTGTGTCTGAAGGAATACTAAAATTGTTTATTTTAAAAGGGAACTTAAGATCAGTTGTTCATTATTATAACAGACTGAGAGCGTAATAGAATAGGATGCTATCAAATTTACATATATTTAATTCAGTGACTAAGTTTCACACAGTATTATTACTCACATTGATATTAAAGTAAGACTTGTTCCATGAAGGGAAATAAGAGTTTCATTCAACTCACCTACCTATCATCCTTGAAGTAATTTCAATAACTTAATTCAATAGCTATGTGATCGTATTTACTATTAAGTCATCATTGTTACTCACTGAGCTGTATCTGATAAGACAGACATTTTCATGTAGTAATGCTTGGAGAAAAAAGTTGAACATTTTCACTTTAATCCATCTGTTAATCAAACATACTTAGATTCCTCAAAGAATTGTGAACAAGTGAAATTGTGATGGTCTCTGACTTGTTTTTCCTTCTTAAAATAATTTTTTCAGTGTAAGATTTAAAATATATACACTTTTAATGCATCTTGATATCCATCACTAGAACTACTACTGTAGCTAGACAGCTTGGCGACAAAAAACATAGCTTCTCCCTCAAAAATAATAAACAAAAGCCCCAAAACACATACCAGCAATGTGCCTGACATCTGTACAACACACAGATAAGACCACAAAGAAATGCGAATCTGAAAACCAAACACAATGGGATGCCTCCTGGGGGCATTCATGTTCTTTTCACATACTATTCTGTGGCACTCTAAAACCATATTCACAGCTAGTGAGAATTTTAGGAAAGGGTAGTAGCACTGCAAAACAACACGTCATCTCAGCCACCACAGTAAAAATGGAATTTTCTCCTCAGTATCTCAAGGTTCAAACATTAACATTGCTCTTTTCAGCATTCTGCCAGATTCAGGGAACATGTTCTATTAAAATGCAGATTAATGTGCTCATTCAGAAAGAGCATCTAATTTTGAAGATAAGATACTCCTTACTGTCAAGCAGTCTTCTCCAATTGTTCATTGAATTTACCGTGTTTATCAACCAAAAGCACGCGACTAAGCTCCTGAGAACAGCTACGGCATATGCAGCACTGCTAAAATTTTCATCGTATCACCCCAACACAGCGCTTCTACAGATGGCGACCGAAGAGTATCTCTGGAGAAAAATCTATCAGTTCAGTGTACAGATAATAAATACACACTTAAAAGAATTATAATCTATGAGAAGTTTGGTGTACGTTTACTATATCCTCAACAGTTCTATGAGGATTGCTTCTATCAATGAAATGATCAACTTCATAGGTAGTTTTGTGAAGTGGATGTTATTGATTAGTATTGGAATTCACATCAGAATTGAATAGTTACCAGACAACAAGGACTCCACTTATACTAATTTGTCTTACTTATAACTGAAACTTCCTAATGTTTCAATTTGCAAAACTGACTGAATGTATACTTAACACTTACATGGAAGACTCCTTCCTCACAACTTGTTGATTCTTAAGAACTTCTAATCAGCATTTTGATTTCTTTAATGGAGTAAGATTACTCACATCTTACATGCATACACATTAAACAAAACAGTCAGAAAAAAAGGAGACTATATTATGGCAACAGATTTACTAAAATGGTATTTTAAAGGTCTGCATAAAAGCTGCTCAGCTGAGAAGCAGACTGCTTTCTACCATTTTCAATTCATAAAGCCAAGGATAGATTAAGATCGGACAACGTGTTTCTGGAAAGACAAACTGAATTTCTAAAGCATCTAGAAATCACAGCCTGCAAATCTACAGTAAATCCTAAGCATCATGACACATCCAGAAAAGCAAGAAACTTCACAAAGAACATTAAGATAGTGGACTGCATTTTCCAAAAAAAATCAAAAGACTCACATACAGACTAGCTAAATATTTATCAGGGAAAAAAAGCAGTTTGAGAATGGGAGGGGGGTGAAGTATGATATGATAACTTCCTGAATACTCAATGCCACTTTTTCCAAGAAGACATTTAAATCTGAAAAGGTTGACTTCTCCTCCACCCCTTCCTAGCTGGGAGGAAAACAGAAATACAGGTTTTACTATTAATTTTCTGGACTGACTCCTACTGCTTTAAAAAGAAAAGTATGATTTGTTAATTATTTGCAGAAAACTCCACTCTACAGTACAAGGAGGACAGTTCAAAAATACCTATTAAAAATATGGGACATCAAGGGTTTACAGACCTGTCTGCTACTATTATATTTACAACTAGTTGTGTTTAGCTGTTCGTTTCAAAGAGAAACAAAGTTCCTATGATTCCTGATTATGTGTATTCTTACAGTTCATTCCACCTGAAGTCCAGCTGAATATATGTTAGGCATTAATGAAGCTATGACAACTTCTAAAAAAAACTGTTGGCAGGTTTTGTCAGTGATTTTATAAACTTAATAGCCTAGAGTATAGTCAATGACAAGCAAGATAGCCATAAACATATATATATGAAGTCAGAAATGCAGTTTTATAAAGATTTTAAATCACTTTTTAGTTGAACAGAATGCTGCAAAGAGCAAAGTAATTAACCCAAAACATACACAAAGAATAGATGATAGCATGACAAGGCTTGGAACTCTTATGTTTGGAAATAACACACTTGCAGAGTTTCACACAATCTGACACTTTGTAACTCTAGTATCTCCTTGCTTTCCATCCTGTAAACACTGAATTTAAGAAGCAGTGTAGTTTTTATGACCACAAGAAAAACCTATAATTTAACTGAACAACAAATACACAAATTTTCCTAAGATGAGGTGCAAACCTCAAACCAGGACAGTGAATCATGTTATGTATACAATGTTACAGGCCATAACTGTTGTCAAGCTTGTATGCAAGACTTACTTCATTCAAAAAATAACCACCTGTTCAACTGATGGGGCTAAATGAACACAAAAGCAAGTGACCTCTTCACTTAGCCCAATCTGCTTTATCTTGTTTTCAACTAATATGTTTTGTGACAAACTATACCAGTCTTTAAGATCAAACAATTCATNGGCGGGATATGGAAACCTACCTCTCACACCTAAAGCATCTCACAGAAAGTCATTTCCACATGCATGCATTTCCTCACCTACTACTTAAAAAGCACCGACACTTTGAAGAGCACAATTAATAAACATGTGATACCTCAAAAAGAAAGTAATTCTGTTGAACATACATTCACAAATTGGACTTATTTATTCTGCTTATGTATAAACTTTACTTATCTCATAAAACTAGAGATAGTTCTTAAATAATATCTAAAACCAGTACCATAAACAAGCTCACTTTTTTTTTTGATACATGTATCAGAGTCAGTATCTTCCATAAAAATGGACATGGCATACACTTCATACTTAAACCAAAAGATCACACAATCTGACTGCATTATAATGTCTTTCCTGCTACATATCCAACATCCTTCGGAGACTGAAGTCTGAAATGCATTTTACAAAAGTGTCAGCTCCCAAAACACTACTACAACTTACTGTATACTGCAAGTTGGAAGGGATTCCTGATCCACAAAGATTGTAGCTATTTCCTAATCCTTAAATAATGAACTAACAACATATCCCCTTCTCATTCGTGGTAACCCATAGCTCCCCACACATACCTTCTAAACTGTAATTACAGATCATTATCTGTGCCTAAAATCAAGAGCATGCATGCTTTAAGAACTGCAGTGTTAAAACTGACCCACCAAGCCGACTACTTGAAACCAAGCCAGAAGTTACACGCGAAGAACAGACTGCAATCAAAGCAAGATCTCATGATTCATTGCTGTTTCACACTGGGAGGAATACAGGTATAGTCGAGGCAAACAGTGTCACTGCCAACTTAGGAAGGTAGTCTATTTCACTAGTTATGTTTAAGAGCTAACATTAAGTGAAGAATGAATCGTGTTAATTATGGTTAAGTTTCTCAGGAGACTAGTAAGAAACAGGTGCTTACAAAGGCTGCTTCCTAAACCAGACAAAAACCCTTATACTCCCACCTCACTTCAGGTTTGAGTATCAGGGATCTGTCATTGCTAATGCTAACATTCCTTTATTCTGGCGTATCTCAAGGGCAACCTAATACCATCTCTCCACTACTATGCATACTTTCAAACCTACAGTTTCCAATTAGCATATTTCATCTTCAAGAAAAAAAAATTTTCTTTTCCAAAGATGCTCATTTTTAAATGAAAAGCTTAAGCCTACATAGCAACCTTAAGAGTCTCGTGCAAGTCACATGCAAGCTGACATTAACAATTTAAGCACCCTTCTGGATCTAGAATAAAGTGAGGGCTTGAAACAGAAAAGGAAAAAAGGTTAATTGATAGCATATCTACTGTTCTTCACGTGGAAGGACTAGTAGATCCTTCCTGAGGACGAACTAGAAGAGCCTAAGGAAAAGCATTCACATAGGTTTTATATTTTTGATCCTTACTAAAATAGCGATAGAAACAAACTAGCATGATTTTTCAATTGATCCACGGGCCTTTTTATTGAGATATCACTTCCAAAAAAACCTATTTTTAAATATACTATATGTTCTGCAATCAACTACTAAAAGAATACATACACACCCTACAAAAGAATAGCTGTGGATGAAATGGGGGTATTTGCCAAAATATTTTTATAAAAATTACATAGGATTAATAACAAAAAGAGTTTTCACTCAAAGCCAAAATTTAGGAACTTTTTCTCTAGTTCAAATGAAGATGAGTGAGTCTGTAAAGTTTTTCTTTTAAATATATACACAACTGCCTGGTTTAGATGTGAGAACTATTAACTTCTCAATTTTAGTGACGGTGAATGACCATGAACTTTCAAGCACCACATTCAGTTACTTGGACCATCAAATAAAAACACAGCGATTAATCTTTTAAGTGGAAAAAAAATCAGATCCTCTTTTCCATAGAATATATGATGTTGCTAGTTTCATGCATTAAAAATTAAGTACCATGAAATCATGCACAGGATAATCTTTTGGCTGTTCCACACACCACATGTATACAACACATGCAACACCACACTACATCTGCCAATTTTCTTCTGTCAGTATAATTGAGCTGTTCACACAAGCAAAAAAACCCACATTTTCAGAAATGCATGCCTTTGTAATCACTAGTTAAGTATTTAAAATTTCTATAGCATGCAAGATACAAAATTATCAAACAAGACATGTGACAGCATTCTTCTGAAGTATTTCTAGCAATAGATTTACAATGAAGCATGGAAGCACCGGAATATTTAGTTTTTACTACAATTCATATGGATAACACAGTCAGTATTGACAACTCACTGTCGGTAAGTTATCAAATAGTAATAAATGGGGGGGAATAGGGAAATTTGAACTGAGCACATTATTAAATAGCTAACAAGAAAGTGAAGGTGAGAAAGGCTTAAGAAGTTAGTATGTTTCAGTCACATGAACTGTAGCAGTTAGTAAGTGGACAGCACAGCACCAAAAGCTTAATGACAAACTGAAGTAGGTGCTCAGAAACAGAAGCACGTCCTGGAAAACCGCCACAGAAAATACAAGTAGGCAGGGCTATTAAGAACTAATTCACTATTCAGCAATTTATGCCTCTGCATATTTTCTTTTAACATCACGCAAATAGCCACTAAATGTATTTGCAATGATTTTCCTTTGTGTAAGTATTCTGTACAGCTTTTAATCTTTAAGGTGCTTTGTACGTTGATGTACATAGTGTTACCAATTAATAATGTTGTGTATTCAACACAGATTAATAATTTTTAAATTAGGCAATGTGAATATTAAGGGCCAAATAAAAGTCCTTTTGTTGCATGTAATTAGAATCTGACATGGTCAAAAACAAATACACAATAACCCTGCTAGAAATGGTTTGCATTTGGAATCAAACCACATTTCATTCCAGTAGCTTTGAAATATTCTGGGAAGCAGAAATTAGCTGGAAGTACCGAAATGTCTCCAGTTGTGACAAACTATTATTTCAACAACCCTCTTCAAACTGAGCATGCACATAGCATCAGCTGATACAAAAACGAACCTCCACATAAAAAGTCCAAATCTATTGGAAACTCAATTTAAATACAAACTACGACTTTCATGGGTTTTATAAACCAAGAATCAGATATATAGAGCAGTTTTATACTTGAACAACAGTCAATATAACTAAGAATGAAAAACATAAGAACCAAACATAAGACTACAGTGGTACTATGATAAACTGTTACATTCCAATTTAATCAGAAAAGATTTAATAAACCTTGACAGAACAGAAAATCTCATAGATATGGGGAAAGGAAGGGCAATCAGACTAAGGCTATCAGCACAAGGAAAAAGTCTCCCACTGAAAAAGTGGTACTTCCTTTTGCATAAACAATTTAAGTGTAAAAAGAGAACATTAATTGTTTGGATAGAAAATCAGTAATTAATTCCTAGAGGTAGAATGCATTTTTGCTTCAGAAAAGCTCTAAGAAAATGGTGGGAAAAAAATTCAAAGCCAGCGAGAATGAGAAGAAATACAGTAATTCTATTTTATGTATAATTAAATGTACATTTGCATGAGAAAGATTCAAATAGCTAACTAATCTGTTACATCTGTTTTCATGTAAAGAAGAGCAAAAGATTTTAAGAGAGTGAATGGATTATTTTGCCCCTCTTTGTAAACTGCAAAGGACTCCTGGTTAAGATAAATCCTTCTAAGAGTAAAGAAGAGCTCAATAAAACTCCATGAGAACACAAGCAGTAAATAAGTGCATGTATTTCCTTAGTTGAAAAACAGGGTAGCAAATCTGTGTGTAATGGCTGACCTTGTTTGTGACACTAACTAGCTGTTGACAGACAAGAACTTTAATGTGTGGTGTACTCTGAAAGGATTACAAACACAACTACAAGGGTAAAGAACATTATGTGTTTCCCCATCCAATTAATACCACATTCAACAACAACAACAAAAAAAGAGTACCCATTGGAACACAGAATGCTTATGAGAATTAAGCAATTAACTCACAGGACAAAATAATAAATTGAAGGTTCATAGGAGGGGGAGGAAAACAGAGGCACTTACATTTCTATAGAATCTTACCAGTGAACGTCAGTACATTTAAAAAAATTAAGGTTCATAATCCCTGTTAAAATGTATGTTCCGCTGATTTGCACACAAGACTGATGATTCCCCCAGCACACCAGAATTTTGTGACTTCCATTTAGACATTCAAGGACCTTTATGCTGACCTCAAGACTACAGAAATTAAGTAAAAAAAAAAAGAAAAAACCAAAACAAAAACCAAACAAAAAAACCGCAGCACAGGATGGAGAAACATGGGGAAATGATACTGAGTTTTTCTATACCATTCAACCCCTTCCCATCAAGTGTTTTCCAAAGAAAAATGGTAGAGATGCAATCTGTCTGTCTTCAAAGTTAGTAATGAACAACAAAAGTATTCAATGGGAAAAAACAAACATTCTTATGCTTCATTCTGTATATTTTTATGGCACTACAATTACTGCTTTGTCAACTTAAAAGACAGAAACATGCCAGAGTAGCAACCTATAGCAGCAAGGCAGGTCTTTAGAATAAAAACTATACCTGAATGAGTCTCAAAGAAGAGAGTCTAGCTTCTGGATTTCAGCAATGAAACAGTAAAGAAGTGAACATGCATCAGGTATGACAAAAAACTAATGGTTGATTAATAAAAAGAGGAAATGAAAGACACATGAACAAAACTAAGTTAAAGCAGCATCAACTATAATTATCTAGGTATAACACAGCCACTTGCATTTCTAGCAAAACACAAAATCACAGCAAGTTACGACAATACACACATGCCAAACAGAATGAAAAGAGCAGGTAACATCGTCATATTGCACAATTAGGAAAACTAACTAGAAACTACATGCTAAGCATGCTAAAAAGCACCTTCTACAAGCTTAGAGAAACAGAAGCTTTTTCTAGTTGCAACCTACCATGCTGATACTTTAGCCAGAGAAGCTGAATTTGCTTACCTCCTGTAAAAGATCTGCCTGTTCAATGGCTTTGAGAACATTTTTCTTGGAAGTCTCTTGAACTTCCCCTCCTAAAAGGAACTCATCCAGAATGAAATAGGCTTTTTCAAAATTGAAGATGATATCAAGTTCACATACCTAAAAAGAATATCAAGCATTATTGCAAAATGAGAGGATACTATCTATTGTTATACCCTCTCACAAAACTTAACTTGTTCACAGCTTCACCAAACCAAATCAACATGCCAGACTGACACTATAACCTTCTAAGTGGGGCAACAAAGCAAAAAAAAAAAATCAGTACTCTGAGGAAAAAAAAAATAAAACTTTTCTTTGCTTAAGTTAAAAACAGTTATAGCAACCTCTTTGAAAAGCATTTCCATTGTTAAGAAGGGTTGAATTCACGAATTCAACCAGTCAGTCGAACGTGGCTCTTCATGAGGCAAGAGAATATCCCTAATTACAGTTTTCTCCTTGCCTGCAGTATCCACAGGCAGATCATGCAATCTTAAGAGAAAAATCTGAAAATGCGACAATCTCAAATTTCTTATTCATCCTGTGCATTTCCTAATCAGAAGGACTAAGAAGGCAGAAGGATGAGCAGTAGTTTTTCTAAAAGTGCTAATGTACATTACACTACAGTTGTTTTCGTTTGCTGAGTAAGCAGATGTCTGTCTTTTCTTTCCTTACCCCTCCTGCTAGTTCACAACCAACTGCCTCCTTCAGAAGCAGAAGAAATGCTCGCACACTAGGGTAGTGCCAGGGAGAAGAAAGCTAGGCACCTAGACAGAAAGCTACGGATAAGATTTCATCTGACCACAAGTCAGACTACTACAAAATGAAATAAATTCAGGCAATTAACACCAGATTAATAACAGTTCTTCTCCCAAATTAATAATTTAATTTTGTATTTTAACAGTTATATAGGCAACTCTCAGTTTAGTTGAGCAAGCAACATAAAATGTGTTAGACATCTTTTCAACAGCTAGTTGATCATGCTTTTTAAAAGTGCTTCAGGCATAAAACAAAACGATGTAATATAAAAGAGACTGTGAATCTATAAAAATTAAAAAGAAATTACTAACTCACACTGCCAAAATACTTGTCAAGAAGTTCTACATAGCGATGAATTATTTCCAGAGTTATTAGCTCATTGTCCTGGTCTTCAATAGCACAGCAGAAATAGAGGCTTGCATATCTGTAATAAAATAATTCTGGTGTTAGCATAAGAACAAGAGCAACAATTAATGCACTTGAGATGTATTACTATTATCTTCTCAGTAGTCCTTCATGCTCAAGTTTACCATGCTGTTACTCTAAATCAACAGCCATGCAAGTTCTACCGAAGCATGGCTGAAAGACCAGCAGACGTACGCATATACAAAAGCAATCTGCCTCCTTAAGTCAAAGACGACTTCAGTCTCTACCATTCTTTCACTGACGGAATTAAATTAGGCTAAGAAGTGGCTGGAAAAGGAAATGTATTTGATTTTTTGGTCTCCTGGCAGATTTCTGAGGCGAGATATATTCTCTACTACCTGTAACATCCAAACACTGGTATACTAATCAACAGATTCAAACTTAAGTTTGCATCACACAAGCTACACACAAGAGACAATAAAAAAATACAGAAAATGCCTCGGGAAAGATAAATTTGATTTAGTCTTTGTAGGGAATTTAAGAAATGCCACCAAAACTAACACCAATGTCATATACTTAAATTGCTATTAAGTCAACAACTCAATCACTACCAATTGTTCTGGTATCAGACTAATGTGAGGCCATCAGCTAGTTTCTAGCAATCCGCTTCCACCTTGGAAGACAAGGAATTCTCTACTTCAGATGTGATCCTGAGTTCCACAACAAAAAGAGCATCCAATTCTACTATGTACTACCATGCGTTTGTTGAAGTCTGCTTTAAAAAAAATCGGATGCAAAACCAAAACTGGAATGAAAGCTGAAAAACCTATTTAGTCTTTTCTTAAGTGCCAAAACCATATGCCATAGAGACACATGGCACAAATGAGATTTCAGATAACACCTGTTGTAACTGATAATTTACATGAACCAGAAACAGCTTTTGTTTGCCTGTTTAGAGATGACAACTGGCCACATTAAGCGCTCTTTGAGTAGACAGCCCTGTTTAAAAAGAAATCATTCAGATGTGAATGCCAAGTTTAAGAAGAATATTCATTTCCCGTAATAAGAAATGTATACGTCTTTTAAAGGTTACACATATTTTATCAGCGGGGACTTTGTATGCCCCCAAAGAAACAGTTAGGGTTTCTGGCTACAAGTCCTGCAAAAAGTAGTTGTGTTTTGTTGTATGTTCAAACTTGTCTCCTGGCCACTTAGCTAGCAGCATTTATGACCTGAAAGTCCCCTCCCACTCCACTCTAAGTCAAATTGCTATGGCTTTATCATGATCAGAGCAACTTTTATTCATAAGTTTAAAACTACTATAAAAAACAAATCACTGCCTACAACCCCTTTCCATCCTAGCACAAAACGTGATGGGGGAGGGAGAGAGGAAGACACCTCCATTGAATCACTTAATTCCCTTGCTCTTTCATCTCTTCACCATGGTGACTAGTCAGCTCATCACAAGTTCTATCTAAGCCCTGTTCTTTTGATTTTACACTGTTGTGTCTGTGCCTCACTAATTCTTCAAGGACATTCACAGTCATTGGAGTAGCTTGCAAGATTCAATCTAAGGCATCTTTCAGACAAAGCTATATAAAAAAGTATTGGAAAGTGATACTATAAAGAAAAAAATGTTTTCACACCTACTGAGGAACTTTTAAGTCAAACTCCATGCTATTGTATTTCACTGTAGAAAAAGAGCTTTGGCACATTACTTGACATTTATACTAATTACCAGCACTCGAGCCAAATCCATTTAAACAAAGCTTTCTTCACGAACAAGACTGGTAACAATGGACAAGAAGGCTGAGGTACTCAGCAACTCTTTTGCCTCAGTCTTCACTGGCAACCTCTCAAGTGGATTGAACACAAGGCAGGGACTAGGGGAGAAAAGTCACTCTCACAGGAAGAAAAGATCAAGTTCGTGACCACCTGAGGAACCTGAACATACAGAAGTCTATGGGACCTGACAAGATGCATCCCAGAGTCCTAAGGGAATTGGCTGATGCAGTTGCCAAGCCACTCTCCATATTTGAAAAATCATGGCAGTCAGGTGAAGTCCCTGATGACTGCAAAAAGGGAAACATTGCACCCATTTTTAAAAAAGGTAGAAAGGAGGACCCTGGGAACTACCAACCTGTCAGCCTCACCTCTGTGCCTGGGAAGATCATGGAACAGGTCCTCCGNTCCTTAAGTCAAAGACGACTTCAGTCTCTACCATTCTTTCACTGACGGAATTAAATTAGGCTAAGAAGTGGCTGGAAAAGGAAATGTATTTGATTTTTTGGTCTCCTGGCAGATTTCTGAGGCGAGATATATTCTCTACTACCTGTAACATCCAAACACTGGTATACTAATCAACAGATTCAAACTTAAGTTTGCATCACACAAGCTACACACAAGAGACAATAAAAAAATACAGAAAATGCCTCGGGAAAGATAAATTTGATTTAGTCTTTGTAGGGAATTTAAGAAATGCCACCAAAACTAACACCAATGTCATATACTTCAATTGCTATTAAGTCAACAACTCAATCACTACCAATTGTTCTGGTATCAGACTAATGTGAGGCCATCAGCTAGTTTCTAGCAATCCGCTTCCACCTTGGAAGACAAGGAATTCTCTACTTCAGATGTGATCCTGAGTTCCACAACAAAAAGAGCATCCAATTCTACTATGTACTACCATGCGTTTGTTGAAGTCTGCTTTAAAAAAAATCGGATGCAAAACCAAAACTGGAATGAAAGCTGAAAAACCTATTTAGTCTTTTCTTAAGTGCCAAAACCATATGCCATAGAGACACATGGCACAAATGAGATTTCAGATAACACCTGTTGTAACTGATAATTTACATGAACCAGAAACAGCTTTTGTTTGCCTGTTTAGAGATGACAACTGGCCACATTAAGCGCTCTTTGAGTAGACAGCCCTGTTTAAAAAGAAATCATTCAGATGTGAATGCCAAGTTTAAGAAGAATATTCATTTCCCGTAATAAGAAATGTATACGTCTTTTAAAGGTTACACATATTTTATCAGCGGGGACTTTGTATGCCCCCAAAGAAACAGTTAGGGTTTCTGGCTACAAGTCCTGCAAAAAGTAGTTGTGTTTTGTTGTATGTTCAAACTTGTCTCCTGGCCACTTAGCTAGCAGCATTTATGACCTGAAAGTCCCCTCCCACTCCACTCTAAGTCAAATTGCTATGGCTTTATCATGATCAGAGCAACTTTTATTCATAAGTTTAAAACTACTATAAAAAACAAATCACTGCCTACAACCCCTTTCCATCCTAGCACAAAACGTGATGGGGGAGGGAGAGAGGAAGACACCTCCATTGAATCACTTAATTCCCTTGCTCTTTCATCTCTTCACCATGGTGACTAGTCAGCTCATCACAAGTTCTATCTAAGCCCTGTTCTTTTGATTTTACACTGTTGTGTCTGTGCCTCACTAATTCTTCAAGGACATTCACAGTCATTGGAGTAGCTTGCAAGATTCAATCTAAGGCATCTTTCAGACAAAGCTATATAAAAAAGTATTGGAAAGTGATACTATAAAGAAAAAAATGTTTTCACACCTACTGAGGAACTTTTAAGTCAAACTCCATGCTATTGTATTTCACTGTAGAAAAAGAGCTTTGGCACATTACTTGACATTTATACTAATTACCAGCACTCGAGCCAAATCCATTTAAACAAAGCTTTCTTCACGAACAAGACTGGTAACAATGGACAAGAAGGCTGAGGTACTCAGCAACTCTTTTGCCTCAGTCTTCACTGGCAACCTCTCAAGTGGATTGAACACAAGGCAGGGACTAGGGGAGAAAAGTCACTCTCACAGGAAGAAAAGATCAAGTTCGTGACCACCTGAGGAACCTGAACATACAGAAGTCTATGGGACCTGACAAGATGCATCCCAGAGTCCTAAGGGAATTGGCTGATGCAGTTGCCAAGCCACTCTCCATATTTGAAAAATCATGGCAGTCAGGTGAAGTCCCTGATGACTGCAAAAAGGGAAACATTGCACCCATTTTTAAAAAAGGTAGAAAGGAGGACCCTGGGAACTACCAACCTGTCAGCCTCACCTCTGTGCCTGGGAAGATCATGGAACAGGTCCTCCGAGAAGTTATGCTAAGGCACATGGAGGCGATTCAAGACGGCTTCACCAGGGGCAAGTCCTGCCTGACTGACCTAGATGCCTTCTATGATGGAGTGGCTACATCAGTGAACAAGGGAAGAGCTACACGTATCATCTGCCTGGACTCCTGCAAGGCTGTTGACACAGTCTCCAACGACATCCTTGTCTCTCAATTGAAGAGATATGGATTTGATGGGTGGACTGTTTGGTAGATGAGGAATTGGTTGGATGTTGCATCCAGAGGCTAGTGGCCAACGGCTCAATGTCCAGATGGAGATCAGTGACAAGTGGTGTTCCTCAAAGGTCTGTATTGGGACCAATACTGTTCAATATCTTCATCAATGACACTGACAGTGGGAACAAGTGCACCCACACCAGGTTTGCAAACAACACCAAGCCGAGTGGTGCTGCTGACACGCCTGAGGGACAGGATGCCATCCAGAGGGACCTGGACAGGCTCAAGAAGTGGGCCTGTGTGAACATCATGAGGTTCTACAAAGCCAAGTGCAAGGTTCTGCACCTGGGTCAGGGCCACTGGTAGTATCAATACAGGCTGAGGGATGAAGGGAATGAGAGCAGCCCTGCCAAAAAGGACATGGGGGTACTGGTGGACGAAGAGCTGGACATGAGCTGACAATGGGACGTGAGCTGACAATGTGCACTTGCAACTCAGAAGGCCAAATGTACACTGGGCTGCATCAAAAACAGCATTGCCAGCAGGTCAAAGGAGGTGATTCTGCTCTTCTAANTGCCATCCAGAGGGACCTGGACAGGCTCAAGAAGTGGGCCTGTGTGAACATCATGAGGTTCTACAAAGCCAAGTGCAAGGTTCTGCACCTGGGTCAGGGCCACTGGTAGTATCAATACAGGCTGAGGGATGAAGGGAATGAGAGCAGCCCTGCCAAAAAGGACATGGGGGTACTGGTGGACGAAGAGCTGGACATGAGCTGACAATGGGACGTGAGCTGACAATGTGCACTTGCAACTCAGAAGGCCAAATGTACACTGGGCTGCATCAAAAACAGCATTGCCAGCAGGTCAAAGGAGGTGATTCTGCTCTTCTAATCTGGTGAGACCCCCACCTGGAGTACTGCGCATCCAGCTCTGGAGTTCTCTGCACAGTTAAGACATAGACCTGCTGCAGCAGGTTCAGGCTGTTGTTCAGCCTGGAGAAGAGAAGGCTTCAGGGAGACCTTATTGCAGCCTTTCAGTACTTCAAGGGGGCTTGTAAGAAAGATGAGGACATAATTTTTAGCAGGGCCTGTTGCAGTAGGACAAGGGGGTAATGGTTTTAAACTAAAAGAGCAAAGATTTAGACTAGATAGAAGTAAGAAATTGTTTACAATAAGGGTGGTGAAACACTGGGACAGGTTGCCTAGAGAAGTGGTAGATGCCCCATCCCTGGAAACAAACAGTTGTTGATGCCCCATCATTGAAAGTGTTCAAGCTCAGGTTGGACGGGGCTCTGAGCGACCTGATCTAGTTGAAGATGTCCCTGCTCATTGCAGGGGGGTTGGACTAGATGACCTTTAAGGGTCCCTTCCAACCTAAACTATTCTATGATTCATATTCAGGTGAGCAGTGCTGATTATGAAGAAGTGTAGTTAAACTGTTCCCTTACAGTACTTGAATGCAAGTTGAATCACATACGAGCAGACTTTATCAAATCAAATTTGGCTCAAATATTTGAAATTTATCCACATGGGACATTGCTTTTGTGCTTCTCTATTACTGAAGCGTCTCTTTTGAAGCACAGAACTATTATATGCAAATACCTCCTATATGTTCCAATACCACTACAGTTAGTTTTTAAAATGACAAAACATGAAAAAGGATCATTAATTGTGCTTGCTAGGTTTCTAATCAGCTGTCTGCAGAGGACTCCCTCTCTATTTTCATAAAGTGCAATTGTTGTTGGCTTCCCATATTTGAATTTATTTTTTTTCTCAGCAAGTCACTTCAGATCTCCATTTGTCTCTTGAAATTAGAAGCTCCCATCATTTTTCAATCTGCTGGTGTCTGCCAGACTGAAATCTCTCTTCCAAAGCAGCTACCGCATACATACATCCCAATTCACAAACCATGTCTAAAACAAGGCACCCTTCCACCTGTGTTTTGTAGCACTACCAAAAAAAATTAAGGCAGCAATGACTGACACTATTTGGCAACCATTACCTATGCTACCTGTATGAAACAAGGAAAATAAAAGTTAGACACACACAGTCAGATGGATTTTAAAACACTTAGTTCCAGAACGATGCTTCATTCAGAAAGCATCCTATAAGGATGAAATGCTACAGAGCTAAGGAGGCTAAACAAAATAATCCAGCTTTCTTGATAAATGTTAAGTATCAGAAGGCAGCAAAAGCTACTAGCTTGCCAATTTTGCATTTGATTTCATTCTGTTCTTTCAAAGGGGTACATCAATGAAACCCTTGAGTATACTTCTAATAATGCCAACCATTCTTTGAATTGCAATATCTAGGTCAATTCTCTCTTACATATTGACAGCAAATACACTCTAAAAACAAGAGCAGCACATCAATTTCAGCAATCTAAGTCCCATAATAGCAATGCATGCACACAACATGTATGCGCTATGTACATACTTTTATAGCTTAAATTGAAAAACATTTGCACCGGGAGTTTGAGATCCTTCGCAATAATAGATCAGACAAAAACAGACCTTAGTAGAGATGCTCAAGAGCCTCTTGCCTGCTACCAATTGGGAGCACCTTTTGCAATTTCACAAACCACACAAGGCTGCTGCAGGTTCATTGCTCTTTTAGACACCCACCTTTCAGAAAGTATTTGGACTTTGACTATTATGGTTGTCTTCTTGGGATCATCTACTTTTGACCCAACATCTCATTTTTCAAAGAGATCATACTAGTTGGTACTCATCAACTTTCATTACGGTGTGATGATTGGAAGAAGTCTGTCCCACAAACCTAAAAGCTGTTACTATCATCAGATACAGAAATTGAAACTATCACCGCTTATACCCAGTCCTCTGGTTATGTTTTAACCTTATGAAACTTGCTAAAAAAGCAGGATTTGAGACATTCATTAGCTTGATACAAGCTTATCTTCAGGAAGATTTCATAGGCCAACTATGTCAGATTGGTTTGCAGACAGTGAAATAAGCTACCAGTCAGCTGTGCACACCAGCAGTCTAGCAGACGGACTGCAGTCTACATCCAGCCCAAAACCGTCTAGATGCATCTCCCAGCAAATTTCTTCATCCTCCTTGACCACAGGACCCACAGCACACTACTGAAACGCATGAACACCGTAACTGCCAGCAACTCAAACAGTCATACTCCAATTTCCACCAGTTCCCTAGACACAAACGGACATGACAAGTAGATGTTAACAGCAATAAACAGACTGGGGCAGGGGAGGAAGCAGCTGTGTGGAATCAACTCATCACCAGAACAGTTACTGCTGTTCAAGACTGGGCAAGGAAGGGAACAGACTGGCCTACTCATGCCTAATTTTCCTGATCTAGTCCCATAAAAGCCCAACTGAAAGAGCACTTGCAGGCAGTATCACATAAAGGAGCACACAAAGCATCTGAGCAAGCTTGTCTGCAGGTACATACAAGAAGTTTTGTGAGGAAATTGAGAGGTAGAAGAAAAAATAAGTGTATGCTTTCTTTAAGCATAGCTTTAAGCATTGTTCCTTGTCTTTTCTCCTCCTCGTGTTAGAGAGCCACATGTGTTATGCTAGTAACATTCATGCGCGTGACGTTACATGCATCGGTACGCATATATGAAACTAGGATTTAAAGCACCTAAACTTTTTTGATTCTACCCATTTGGTACACTCGAAAATAGTTACAAACTCTTCAATTCAGGTCCAGTTCTCTCTGCCCTACCTACAGACAGAATGCAACAATATTTACCATAGGGCACAAATTATTTAACACCTCACGGAGAAGAAAAGAATGCATAAACCTTCCGAAGTTTATAACTAACTAGGGAAGGAAGGTAACTCAAGGTTTCGTAGCAGCAGCATTAGGTGGAAGAGATGCAGCCTACCAAATCAGAATAAGGATTACTGTTATTTGTGGAGAAAATTATGTTCACAGTGCTACGTTGTAATACATTCTAAAGATCAGCATACAGCTAAGAAATGCTTGCCAAATACTCCTAGAAAAGTTAGGGATCAACTGAGAAATGAAAACTATTGCAAAGAGTGCTTCCACAAAAAGAGAGCTAATCATGTTTTACTCAATTAGGAGAAAAAGCTTTTTGTATTCATAGCAAAATAATAATAATAAAGGCAATAACAAAAAAACCAAACTACTCTGAAAGAAAAATTTCCTTAGTTCTACAAACCTTTAAAAGCAAGTTACATTTGCAGGTGACTTATGAAGTCACTACCTGAGGTAAATGTTGAAAAAAATTTAGTTTTTCTTTATCACCTATTAAATTTTACATGTTTCATATTTGTATGCATTTGTGTACTGTCTGAATTTAAACAGCAAACCAAGAACCACTACTCCTGATGAAAGTAGAAGGAAACCTCATCTCTTTTCTTTAGCACATTTCTAAACGCATGAGTGATTTTCCACACATGAATGATTCCTACTTGGTTATCAAATTAGATTCAAGGGAAAAGTCAGTCTTTTCCATAACCAGCAGAAGGAAGCGGGGAAAAAAAAAAAAACAAACAAACAACAAAGGAACAACAAAACCAAAAAAATCAACCTTCATTATTTTCTTGTTACTTATTACGCTGTTTGTGATGTATGGCAATTATGAGGTTAGTGAGACAGAACAACCTTTTGTAGACAATCTTCAGGTCTCTCCATTCCAGGAAGCTGCACATTTTCGGTTTGCGGGCTAATACTGTTTGAACAAGTTCCCTTGTGATTTTCTTCTTTTCTTTGTCAGATAATGGGACATACCACTTCTGGAGTCTCAGTTTCCCCTGGCGACTAAAAAGCAACATAAACTGCATCTGTTGAATTAGGAGGAAAAAAAAATTATTAATCTCAATCTCTTAGTTCTAAAAACATATCTGCGAGGAAAACCAAACAGGAAGCAAGATAGCCATCCAAAACCCTAACTACATTATGTATTGCTACAGCGGTGGCAGATGTTACACAAGATTTGGAGCTACCAATAACACAAAGGATTCCACTGAACAAGGTCAAGCAAAGATAGTAGAAAGGATACACAAGTTTCAGAAACGGGTGTCAGAACCACCAGGTAGCGAGTGAATACACCCAGATTTCAGACAAACCACGTCCAGCACGGGTATGGTTGTATTTGCACTTACTACGGAAAACGATTAAAAAAAAAAAAAACCAAACCCAAAAACAACACACTACCACAGCCGCCTCCTCAAATACCCAAACTCATTTCCAACTCAGCGGATTAGCGCCTTACAGCAGGAGCAATTTGCACTTAAGATCTTTCCGAAAAGCCTCAAAATACTTTAAAAGGCATTAAATCTCCCAATGGAGAGTCCTACGGCATAGAAAAGCCCAGTCTTTTCTCTCATTACACAAAAGGAGTAGAGATTAAGTGCTTTCCCTGCGGTCCTATGTTCCAGGTCTCGCTTCCTCTAAAGGAGTGATGTTGCAATTATATTTTAAGAGGAACTTGTCGGCTGTTTTCCAGCAGCTGTAACATTAAAGGAAATGGCTTTTCTTTTTCTTTTTTTTTTTCCTTCCCCCTTTTTGCTCAAAGTTGCATTGGATTGAAGAAGTTTCCCAGGCGATAACGACAGACGTGAAATACGACGAGAAAGCCCAGCCTAGTCCCGGGTGACAAGTCCGACCGGCGCCAGCACAGACCAGCGGCGGCAGCGGCGGCTCCGAGGCGCTCCCGCCCGGGGGGCAGCTCTCCCAGCCCGCAGCCGCCCTTCCCTCCGGCCGGCACCGCCGCCGCGACACCCCCTCCCCGCCGTCCCCCATCGGCCGCCGCGGCTCCTCCCCAGGCGGGAGCGGTGGCGAGTGACCCGCGAGGCGCCGCC